>OX596222.1:3231692-4431692 GCA_951394215.1 Glyphodes perspectalis | reverse complement strand
TCCGTCATACATGATTTTTATGTAACTTTAACCATTAAGGCTGCACACGCGACGGAAGCTTAAAAAATTGGGTAACTTCTCCCGTTTTCCCAACATTTCCCTTCACTACTCTGCTCCTATTGATTGTAGCGTGATGAAAAGTATACTATAACCTGCCCAGGAGTATGAAGAATAATTGTACCAAGTTTCGTTAAAATCCGTCGAGTAGTTTTTGTTTCTATAAGGAGCATACAGACAGACAGACAGATAGACAGACAGACAGACAGACAGACAGACAGACAAAAATTTGACTGATTGCATTTTTGGCATCAGTATCGATCACTAATCACCCCCTGACAGTTATTTTGAAAATATATTTCATGTACAGAATTGACCTCTCTACAGATTTATTATAAGTATAGATAACTTAATATGTTATCATATTATATCATATCATCAATGACATTTTTCAAATGAAATCATTGCCGATTTACTTATTACAACGTACAGTTAAAAGACGACCAACGACAGACGGAGTGTCGCCAAAGTTTAAAATGCGGTACAAGAACACTATATTAACATCAAACATTGTAGTTAAAGAACCAAGTCACTATTACAAAATCCTCAAAATGTGACCTCAAAACACTCAAGACGATCGAATACACCTGTCATACAAACGTAATCATTGCATAAACCATTCATATCGTTATTAATTATTCATACAATTAAAGAAAGCTGACCTTACATAATGGCTGTAACTAAAAGTCGTCATTGAAATAAAAAACGTATATTATCAGCTCCTAACGTGTAATTTCTTGAGACATAATTCTGTCGTTTATATTCACTAAAGATGAGCTTCTTTGACCATTATTTAAACTTTCCCCTGTGCGTTGGTTCCAAATAGTGCAATATCTAATAGGAGAAGAATACAAATAGTTCATTCATAAAGTATATAGGAAATCGAGAGTTGTCGGTAATGGACGAAATAACTTCGGTTTTAGAAAGTGATTTTGCGAAAGGACAACATTCTTGTGACGAAACGGAAATACGTCTTGGGAAAAGCGTCGGAGAACTAAAGTCACTTTCAAAGTCAAAAATATATTTATTTACGTAGGCCTCAAAAAAGCACTTGTGAACTTTAAGATGCAACATATTAGATGGATGAATACATTGTGCTGATTTTCAATAGTCAGATGAAAGATAACAGGCAAGTATAATACAATATGGATGATTTTAAAATTCTATCGCCTATTGCCTCAGTTGACACGCATGTCACCCGCAAATTGGCGATTTTATACTTTATCCGTCGGTTAATTCGTATTTTATCATTGAAAAACCAGACCTTAGTATTTTTCTTCGTGTCAGTATTTGAAGATAGGATTAAAGTCCTTGTATGAGGAATATTAAGATGTGATTAGGAACTGACGATTACTTACGTACATTCAATATATCTTGTTTCAATTTTGCTGATACTTACTTATATTTATAAATGTTCACTGGCTCGATGGCTCATTCGGTAGATGTAGTCTGATATTTATTCATTTGAATATAGATTTAAAGTCGATTTTATTTCGTATGTGCCTTGTATGAGAAATAATAGGATGCGATTTGGAACTGACTTTTACTCACATACATTCAATATTATATCTTTTATGTTTCAAATATATATCAAGTTTTGCAAAACCTATGGAACAACACAACCTAAACATGTAATCATAACGAAAAGGTTGGAAATAATGAACTTAAAATCATAACTCATTTTGGTTTAATATTTTTCAAGATGCCGGTCGTCAACTTATTTTAGTTTTCATTTATATGTGTTGAATATAGATATTTAATATAAGTGCATATTTCTTATGAACTTACACTCCAAATTATTCGTGTAAAACATATTTAGCCATTACTTACATTTTTACCACCATATTTCTTAAAAAAAGATACCAAAAAAAAAACAAAAAAAGCTTGATCACACCAAATGGTTGCCTTATCCCTTCGTTTAAATTCTTAAAAATGTCATACAAAACAAATTTTTAATAGCTACATTTAACTATTGGGAATATGATGAAAAGAAGCATATGTAACATTTTGCCGATAAAACAAACGGTTATTATAGCAATTCCCACAGTTTTAAAAAGTTAAACTTTATCGAGAAAGTTTCAATTCATCTGATTGTGTGAAATGTTTCTTTGTCGAAGAAGAAAGGTTGGATGATCAAAGACAAGTTTTACGAGATATTGTTGAAAAATCAAAGACTACTAATCTCTGATTTGAATAGGTGTTTTAATCTTCCTGCTTTGGTTAGGGTATTTAGAACGGCTTAAACTCATGTGGTGCTTTAAAACGCAGTCGTAGATCCATGTAAATGTCATGCAGGAATTAGAAACTGGACTTCTGAGATTCCGATACTGTGGGTTAATTACCGTCTGACCTATTTCTTAAATCTAATATACCTATGCATAAGAATACTTAAGAGATCACTGGTGAAGACTATGCGATCAGAACAGATCAAAAAACTTTTTAATTTTTGGGTCAAGTTTTTATTACTTAATATAATATGTCGAATCGAATTAATTTACAGTGACATAATATAATTAATGGCCAATATAATTATTGTGTCAATTATTCAAAAAAGAAAAAAAATATATAATTAATATCAACTCCATTATCAGAACAAATTAAGATCACCAATTTCTCTATCAGCAAACAACTTTCGAAGCTCACATACTCAAAATTATCTATTACGTCGCCAAACAAAAATCTATAGGCCGGTCAAAAATGTCAAGAATCCGCCGTCCCCAAAACTCATCCTAACACACTTTAATTCATTAAACATCAAAAACGTGCTAATACGCTCATGCCCGGTATTTGCGTTTCATCATATCGTCACCACTGACGAACGCGGTCGTGACATATGAAAAATCGAGAGGGGGGACGCAAAATAAAACTCGCAGTGTTACAGAGATCCTCAACAATTGGTCTGTAGAAGCCAACATGAAAGTTTACGTGGTGGCATTATGCGTTCTGGCGGTGGCTTCGGCCTTACCCATGAAGGAAGATGGCACTTTGGAGAAGTTCGTCTCGACTCTAAGGGATTGTGTGGAGACAGACACCATGCTGTGCTTGAAGGTGAAGTGAAGTGAAGTGATGTGAAGTGATTAAGTGATAAGTTAGCTTTAAGGATTAGTGACGGGATATGATACGGTTTTGGGATGTTAGGAAGCAAGCGATATATTTTAGGAAGTGTTCGGACGATTATCCTTTTGGATATTGGAGTGATTTGTAGTTAAGAGATTAGGAATTGGGGAAGATGGTTTAATTAGGGTCAGGATTCACTAATGTTTTAGTTTTTTAATATAGGTTTAAAAGTCATAGCACGTTTTGAAGTGACTAAAGTTGAAGAAAGCGCAAATATTGACTTTAAATTTTAGAATTAGGATTTAATAGAGACGAGAAATTTAAATTACTTGATAAAATAACTAGTGGTTATAATGAGTATATTATATAGCAAATAGGGTAAATGGATTAAATCCAACTAAATTAAGGCCATAAACTAAATCGATAAAAATTAAAATAAAACTTACGAGTTAAGATATAATCGGTTCAGTGGTAATAGTTATCTCTTTGATAAAGTGGGATGGTCGTGGGTTCAAATGTGAGCGCTCATAATTATGCTTGTCGGTCAGTGAGACAGGTGTTGGTAATTAAAACGGTTAATAGGTTGTCAGTCATAACATGGCTTCACCTCGGTGGTCATTAAAACGCGCTGATTAATTAGTTAGCTTTTGATCAGATCCGATGGAATTTGAATGTTTAAACGTAACATCGCAAGCTTATATTCAGTTTGAATCGCAAGCTTATATTCAGTTTGATTGGTTTTAAAATAGTCAGCTGAAATTAGTTAGGAAGGTTTTTATGTAAAAAATACTATTTAGCTAAATCCAATATACATTTCTTTAATACATGTAGGAGTTAGTTTAAGTAATCTTGAAAAAAAAACAGTTTTCGAAATAAAAGGAAAATTCGAAAATTAAATTATCTTTCATGGTAGTTAGAAAGAAAAAACAAATTTAGGTATACTTATGAAATAAAAAAACAGATAAGAATATTTTGAGCAACAGACTTAAGATTCAAATCGTAACATTTTTAGCAATTTAGCAATAGAATATAATACAATTTTAAGTCATAATTAACTTTAACGACCTAAAACATCATACAACACAATAGTAAAATCATATTTTTCAATTTACAGGAAAAAGCGATGCGGTTCACCGAAAATCTAGCTCTGTCCAAAGAGTTGAGCGTATTCGACGGAGTCAGCTTCGCCAGAACTGGTAGTCCTCGATCTGCCAGGAGCTACGAGCCTCTAGCCGAAGACCCTAAAGCCAGGGAGAGCCAAGTTGAGGAGAGGATTCTGGACAATGTCGTGGACTTCCTGGACAACCATGCTCTCCAGCTGAGAATGCCTAAGGCCTTTGAAGATGACAACTCTGTTGATGATGTTGAAGGTATGTTCAAAAGATGAATTCTGATATCTAAAAGTACATTGGTGCTAGTTAACGCCAAATTCCGGGATAAACGCGATGAGAATGATCTAAAAACATAAAAGTAATTTCGAACGCATTAAAATATTATCAAACTTAAAGAAACTTAATTACTAAAAACCCAAAATGCCTATCGTAGGTTATAGGCATATTAATATTTTTGACAATATTTAAAACAGACACAAAGGATGTTCCCACAGGTCTATGCGAATGCACCGATAAGTTTCTATCTATCAAAGGATTTACCTTAAATAGATCAATATTGCCGATCTAAGATATACAATATTCGCTTAAAGGTCATTATAAAAACTGAGGTAGAAATTTGGGACAGGGAGTAATCTTAATACTGTAAAAAACATCTATACAATAGTGTCGTATACAGATTCCTACATTCTCAAAGAATTCGCGTGCCCATTCATGATCACAAGTGCAAGCAAATATCTCACAGAGACAATTAACACATTAAGGCAGATTGTTTTTAAACGGTGAAAGTCTAATAATCTTGTTCACACGATTGTGACCTGAGATTTTCCTACCATAAGAACGTGGAAAGGTCATAAAGACAGTTATACATAGTTGAAATAAAAATTAGACACACGCACGTTTGTGTCACGTTAAATTATTCAGCTTGGTAATGTAACCTAAAAACATGATGTTTTGACGTTCAAAAATGTGTAAAACTATTACGATGCATTAAATTTGTGAGTATAATGTAAGCAAATGCGTTTGTTATTCATTAATTTGGAAATGTTTTTATTACGCGTGTAAATCGACAGTTTAAATAGACTTGTGTACGCAAGGGACAATTTAGCGATATAGTAAATGAGTATTTTTGCATTAGTAATTTGTATAAACATCAACCTTATGATTGAAAAAAAAAACATTTAAATATTATCCATACTGCCTTCAAGGATACCAAAATTATTCCAAAAAAAGAAACAAATATTTTAAAATAAAACGTAAAATAATAAAACTCTTCGATGATACTACAAAAGGTATTTTCATAAAAAAAAATGTCATAACGTAAGTTGTAAAAAAACGAAACCATTGAAAAATGTTATATAACAAATGGGACCACATCAAACGAGCTTTCTAAAGCTCCCTGCATTACACACGATTTTTGCAAATTCTATATGTCGAACAAAAACTACCGTGACTAAACCATTGCAGTTGCAAATAGCCATTGCAACATTTACCACAAAGTGAAAATTCGAAAACTGACCGCTAACTTCATTGTTGTCTCTTTTATGCATTGCTTTTAGAAATAACATTGCACGTCTGAACCTCGGTTCACAAACCATCATGTATTATGTATATGAGTAAAAATTGCAAATTTTGCATTTAAACTTGGCAGTAAACGCACTCGTCAGACATTTATGGGTACTTATCTTTCAGCTGGGAAAATACTAGATCTACGTGAGTTTAGCTGTAAAATCTCACATATCTGATAAGGTTTATTATGCAATAAATAAGTTAGCTGAAGTTAAACAGTTAAAGCTAAACTTTTAATAGAGAAAAAAAATTAATCTGTCAACTATTTATTTTTATATTGACAAAGTTGCCAGAATAAGATAAATGTCAAAAGCTCATAGATTTAAGTAGTTATAACTATAGACATCAAAATTTGAGGTTAACAGCACATCTATATTTGAAGAGCCTATTAAAGCTCTTAACGATTATATTTGTAAGTTTAACAGATTATGTATATATACGGAATAGTCGTTTGACCCCAATGTACCTACATTACACTCTTGTATTAAGCCCCTACAACATCCTCTTGATCCAACTATCCATAATGTTTAATACATTACTTCTCATAAATACTCCTTAGATAATTTGTAAATCAATTCTTACACCTACCCAGTTCCGTGAATACCCAGCTTAAGTGTGTTTTAATTTCTTTTCCATATACGAGTCTTGAACTTCTTGCGAACCGGTTTATAGACCGTTTGTGCAATGAATACCGTTTGTCGTTTGTCGGTACCGAAACTAATGGCGCGATCCTCATTGTTAGCACATTCTCATACGACACGTGAAGATACTAATTTGTCAAGTGCATAATTGCTGCTTTCTTGACTTTCATTATTATTTTAGTGACAAAGTATTGTGTTGCCCGTTTAGTTCTCAAAGCTTTCTTATTTATCTTGGCTCTACTTTACAGAAAGTCTAGGTATAAATGTTAAACAATACATTTTGTTTTTACAGTATAAATTATATTCAAAGGCAATCATTTACTTGGACACTAATACTAATATTTTGACTCTCCATAATTTATGTTATTCGAAAAGTGTACAAATGCAAAGATTTATGAGTTCCAACGATTAATTATTTAATTGATTTATTATTTTAACTGTTGCGAGTGTTTACGTGAATCGTTTCGTTGTGCTATTGAATTTTCGTAACATAATTAAATTTTGTTATTGAATCTGATTTGTGGGCTTAACAAATAAAAAAATTTCAAGAAGCATCAGATCATAGCAAAATCAAAATCCAGTTTGGATTACGGAATCCAGTTTAAATCTTTGTCAATACAGGATTTGTTGCTTATATAAAACTCATTTTTTCTAGGCCATCTAGTCTCATCTAAAAAAATACACTGACACAAATTTAACGAACAGGTTTGATTGATAAGTCCACACCTTCGCTCTTAGATGACAAATCCTTTAAGCACGCACCGTCTTTTCCGAATCTTTTAATAACATAGAAAGTTTTATTACGCCTATCTATGCTTACCAAACCACATTGCTATAACACGCTCCTTAATAACTATAAGAGGCGGTCAGACCTCATGCTATCTCAATCATGACGTGAGTTAGAACACCTAGCCCAGACAAGTTTTCCATTCAGATCTTAACCACAAATGACGTGGAAAGGCTTATGGATAAATGTATGCAATATGAATGTGACCAGCATTTTGTGGCAGCCGGATTCTACTGCTACTTGAAATTGTGGGTCAAGAAATCTGTACAAATGTTTAGAGAAAAGCTTGACTTTCGTGGTCTGAGAGCCATGATGTTTGATTATGAGGTGATGTTTGTACAACGTTAGGTGAGACTGCCGTCAAAATATTGAGCTCTGAAGAATTTTACTCATTGGGTCATTTGTCAATTATCACGTTTCTATTGAATATTACCAATCTCAGATAAAAATGCTTAGAACTTTTTTGTAAATCCACCCTTAAAATGTTTTGATTCAACGAACACTACTTTTAAATGTTAACCAAATGCACCAACGAAAACTCTTCAATAACGTCACACTCAAAAGAAACATATTATGCATCTTAAAAAAAAAGGATTAAGCAAAAGTGAAAGTTAGTTTTCTAATGTTTATTTATTCAAAATTAGATTACTATTTTATGAGATATACCAATTTAATTATGTTTATTATAGAATCTCGATCGATACCGGCCTCAATGACACCATTTTTCAAATTATGGAAATCACCGGTCTCGTCTGGTTCACAACCTTCGGTTATAACGTGATTTACATGTTTTTACTTTCACAAAACGGATTTCTCTCAAGAATACCTTAGGTTATTTTCACTTTTGCTCATATGAGTCGTCCTTCAATGTTTATTATTATATTCGAGTTTACATGTTTGGTTGCGGCAACGTCTATATTCGTTTTCGGCGCCATATTAAGTTTTGGCTTGTCTTAAAAGAGGAGGCAATGATTTATCTTTTCTTTTCTGAAATGGCCAATCATATTTTAATTTCTCAAATAGCATTTAATCAAATGGACATCCGATTAGCAAATAAATTTAGCATCTAGAAATGTCCATGTTTGCATTAATATCATCACACATTTCACTTCTAATGGAGTGAGTGGACAAATTGAAGATATTTATATTCTTGAATTGAAATTTGTCACGAATTGAATTTTACATAATTTGTTATAAATTATACAAAATCGATGTCTACAACTGAAAATTCATAGATAAAAGAGGATATTTATAAATTAGATAAATGTTTACTTCAAACTTGTTTGAGTTTGGCATTTAAAAAACTATTCAATACAATTTGAACTACATTCATTTAAATTATTTGAAATTTATTCTAATAACTGTTGATACAAAATTAGTCAATGCTGACTGCGCATTTTAATGTTTTTTTTCTAAAGGATTCCAAGAAAAGGCTCCGTAAAATTTAATTTGAATACACCTGATAAACATTTTCATGATCTCCCCCTCTTCCTCAGGCCGTGGCAAAAAGAAGAAGAAGCTGAAGAAGCTCCTCCCCATCCTGGCTCTGATCAAACTGAAGCTCGCTGCCCTCGTCCCCTTGTTCCTCGGTATCATCGCGTTCGCTGTCTTCAAGGCTTACCTGCTGGGCAAGATCGCTTTCATCGCTGCTGCCTTCAGCGCGCTGAAGAAACTTCTAGAGAAGAAGGGAGGCGGCGGTGGCGGCTGGTCCGAGCCAGCTCATGAGGAACATGGCTGGGAGAGCGGCGGCGGCTGGGGAAGATCCCAGGACGCCCAGAACCTTGCTTACGCTGCCCACGCCAAGCAAGCGTAAACAAAACTAGCCCATATTAATTTATTATGCTCATATTAGCTCTAACAAGGAGCCTTCATTTAATATCTGGCTCGACAGATCGAAGGGCCTTCATTTTGTGTGTACTTCATTTATTTAACCACCGTTTCATTTATTATGATAATGGTTCATTTATGGATGAGTGTGAGTCGTGAATGGTCTTTTAGAGTGTATTGTTGACTCTGACAGTATTTTTTGTTTTAATTTTTTTTTAAGTTTGTAGACTGATACTTTTTATTATAGAATATCTATTCTATGTATATATGTATTATCTATATTTTTGTTACCATTTTCATTTATATGTGTAAGTCATATGTAAATAATTATTTATATAAGTATCATATTAGAAGTCTAGTGCGAGCTATACTTTTTACCAAATATTTTTAAGTTTTAGTTCCAAAGATATATTTTTATTTATGTAACATAGTTATGTTTACGTATTTTTATTTTTAGTTCAATATTAGTGGATTGATTGAGTCATGTATGTATAGCCGAATGCATTAATTTATTGAAACGATTGAATGAATAATATTTATGATTATTACGATAAGTAATTTATTTTACGAAGAAGACATCGTAAAAACGAATAAACGAATTCAAATTAATAAATTTATGTTTTTTATTAATTTCTAGCTCCTAGACACAATAATATAAAATCAATGCACATAGTTTACGTAGCGTAATGTCAATAAAAATTTAAATGAATAGAAAACAAATGAGAAATTTGCGTATAAACATTATATATTTACAAATTAAATATGACCAAAATATAACTTTTAAAATATAATATATAATGTTTAATCAATTTAAAAAAAGAAAAACTTCTTTAGTGAGCGTGGTGGTAGGTCAGTAGATAAGAACATGCGCCTCACGTATAAAGGGCTATCGGTTCAAATCCGAGCACGTACCACTGGTATTTTCTATGTACGGTTTTTACCATCAACTTGGCACTGCGGAAAGGTTTCCTGCAGGTGTTATTGCAATGCGCAGCTGCACATTTAAACCACAATGGGTAGGTAATAACCTGATCTTTAATATCCATCTATTAATCAATATACCTAAATCCCTTACCTATATGTTATGCATCACGATTGGTAGTTGAAATGTAATTAATTACAACTAGCCCCGTCCAAGGTAATGGTCGAATCGAACTTACTAGGAATAGAAAATATTTTTTTAATTAATCTATTAATTTACCACTGCTGGGCAAAGGTCTTCCCTTATTTTTTCATAGAACCAAGCTTTTAATAGTATTTTTTTAAGTACAAAATCCGTGACAGTCACTACAGAAATATCTTTATTTCGGTAGGTGTTGATTTTTTTTTTCGGGCTATTGTAAGGTTAATGAAAATTTTACATACATACAGTTTAAAGGGTCTGTTTCTAATATTTTTTATATGTACAAGAAATTACACTGAGATTTGTGTTTAAGAATAAGGTAGCAATAAATCCGTTTGATACTTTACAGAATAGGATTTCAGTTTATTTGATTTTGTATATTTTGAGTATAAATATATCGACGACATCACATACATTGATCTTACTCCGAGCTAATTAACTTAAGTACTTGTGTTGCTTGTTGATGCAACAGTCGTATTACAAATATATACTTAAATATTAGACAGTAACACCCAGACACAGAAAAAACACAAGTATTCATCACACGAGTGTTTGTCCTGGGTGGGGATCGAACCCACAACTCTTGGCGCATGGGGAAGGGTCACTACCGGATGCGCCATCGAGCCTATCGAATGATAGTGTTAAAAAAACACTTCTGTTTACTATAACTTATCATTATGGCTGGAAATATATATATTTTTTATATTGTCTGCGCTCTGTTTCTGATGGGATGATTCCTGTGACAGATGTCAATTTAAATTCAAATTCAAATTCGAGGTGTCATGGAACAAGTCCTGTCCGAAATGGACCATACCATTTTTGTCACTGCATTATGTTGTTTTTATCCAGTCGTTTTTATTGTACCTGTTAACTGTACGGTCAATAAATGATTTTTCTTTCTTTTTTTATTTTTTTTCAAATGATTTGAAAATGTTGTATTGCCTCCCCTGGACCAAAAGCTGCGTACGCCCATGTAAGCAAGTATTATTTTTAAATACACATTGTACTAATGCCAGTAAACAATGTAACTTTGTATTAGAATACAGTCAAGTGTACTTTTGTTAACATGTAGAATAGACCATAAAGTATAGTATACAGAATATGGCTGTAAAGTAATGAGGATGTTTACAAGGAAAGCTCTGCGGTTATTTGTACTGGCATGGCAACCTCTCATAATGTTGGCAAATAAATTGTTAACACCGTTCGAGGGGCCGGTTTCTGTAGTGATAGAGAGTATTGCAAAGAACCAAAAGGCCGCGTTCAAATTCTGATAGTGGTAAACATTCATCTGATGACCAGGGTCGATGCTCAGAGGCTATTTTAACTGACTTTAAAAAGTATTAGGGTGTTTTGACAATAATTTCGTCTGAAACTGATACTTTTCAGAACCAGATTTAAAATATATTTTGTGTTTTTTCTGATGATAGTGTTTGAAAAACTTCCTCTCAAGCATAATTGTAACTGACAGCCTCTTAGTATGTGTTTGGTACAAACAAACCTCTTGTCATTACTTTTCCACAATTTTCCATCTCCCAGCTCAATCTCATCTTTGGCTTAAAGTACTTAAGGTGCTACTTTTATCTTTCAAAGTTACGCTTAAGGTTACCCCTTGGTCGTTGCCCCGAATCCCTGAAGGGGTAGTAAAGGCTTGCGGACGTAATGATAATTCTGTATGACAGCCTGTTGGTACAATAATTCAGATTTCCTATCAGACGCAAGGGCTGTGGAATCAATCTACGCGTTGCGATAAATAGTCGGGATAAAACTGTTATTTATCTTGGGTATGGTAGTTTGTGATGTTTTATTTTTTTGAGTGGTGGTAGCTCAGTGGTAAGGACACATGCCTCATCACCGCGGGGCGATAGTTCAAACCAGAGCACGTACCTATGGATTTTTAAAATCTATGTACGTATTTATACTACTAGCTTGGCTGTGAGGGAAAACATTGTGATGAAACCTGCAAATTCAAACAACAATTTGTAATCATGATCCAAAAATTGTCTGGTTCCCTTATCTTAGGGTTCAGATTGGCAGTCACTTCCACGTAATAATGAGACTCGCTAAACCCTGGATCATGGTCTAATGTCCTAGACCAACATGGAATAAAAAATATAAACAATTTTGTTTTATTATTTATTCAAAATCCTCTTGAAAACAATTTACAAATGCAATATAACTAAATATGGCAAATAACGGATTTTACATATGTAAAATAAAATCGTATTTTCTTTGCTAAAAATTTTATTTAAATTGAAGGTCAGAGCTTCAAGCCTACTTCCAGGGTAGGCCTCACCCCGCATATGGTCACGTCCGAAGAAAGTGTTGGCGATGATGCGTCAGCGTGGCCTTGGAGTAACGGTATACCGGCGTTGGCACCCACGAGACCACACGTGGTGAATTTTGAGTTAAACTTAGAAGACTGTTTCTGATGGTAATAAATGTTGGGTTTTGGGGCTGGAAGTGCATACTAGTTATTGTTAATGATGATGAAAGATGAATGAAATGAGAAACAATGTATAATTAATGCGCCATTGAATTTACATTATAAAAAGTAAAACTAAATGATATATGACGCTCCTTTACGTAAGGGCTCAAATAAAAAAAAATATGAAAATGTAATTTTAATGGCTAAAGACATCTTCCGGTTAGTGCTGACAGAGTGAGAGAAGGGACACTTTTAACTATCGGTAATCATATTTATGTCTCTCTCGCACTCTAAAAGGAATCTGTGGGAATCTAGAATAATTTAAACGCGAGTTCCCAAAAATTTTTTTATGCCCATAAGTTACTAAAAACGACATATTAAGGTATTCCAAGTCAAGAAGATATAGTTTTTCAATAATATTATATGAAATATATTTGACCAAAAATATACTTTTTTTATTTTTTTTTTATTTAGCCATTTAAATTCCACCCAATATACTTGAAAATCCAATATATTTAGTTTAATTTTTCTATAAGTAGCGCATTTTCTTAAGCTGTTTTTCTACAATCTACCATCTAAGCCAACCAAATATTATTTTTGACTAGAAGTGATTAAAGGATCTTTAAGGATTGCAGGCGTATATGTGTGTATGTATTTGTATGTATTGTTGTTATGTGTATTTATATGTATGAATTTATGTATATATGTATGTATGTTAATCTTTACGCGAAAATCATTCACCTAGTGTGTCCAGACCGAGCCCATAGCGACGACCGGCCAGTGGGCGCGGCAGAACTTTCGAACCGTACACGCCCTGCGCGCGCGCACGTACGGCAATAGTGTCGCAATAGCGTGACAATAAACGAAATGGTATGAAGATGAGATGAATCTACGTGTCTATGGTCTTTGACTAGATAGTCAATAAACTAAAAAAATAATGATAATAAAGACTAACTTAATCTTAACCTATCAACACTTATCTAAGAGAATCAAGCCAACAATGATGAATATAGAGACTAACTATCTTAATCTTAACGTATTGTCACTTATCTAAGTTACTTTTGAAATCATCATCATCTCTCATCATCTAGGTTTAAGCACGGGACGTGCTTAGTCGGGGTTTTAGACCATGATCCAGAATAATGCGAGTCTGATGACCGTAATGAAGGTACTACTGATCTGACCTTTGTAACCCCTTAAAAGTGCGTAAATATCGCACTTTTAACTCCGGAAAAATATAATCATTTCACAAATCACACGGTAAAATCTTCTTAATAGAACGCGGGTGAACCCGTGGGTGAAAGCTAGTACTTAATATTTCAATGAACTGAGCGGCATATAACATACGTCATTAAACTAAAAATGATAATAATTTATAAGCCTCTAATTTTTTATAAGCATTTAGTTTCCCTTCATAGCGTAAGCTAGCGGTTAGTATACTTACATGTACTTTGTACACTGATTCCACAAATGTCTTACTATACCTTGACTGGCTCGATGGCGCATTCGGTAGTGACCCTGCCACATGCGCCAAGAGTTGTGGGTTCAATCCCCACCCAGGACAAATATTCGTATGATGAATACTTGTGTTTGTTCTGTGTCTGGGTGTTAATATCCAATATTTAAGTATATATTTGTAATACCACTGTTGATTCTGATATCTGTAACACAAGTGCTTAAGCTACTTACCGCGGAGTCAAATCAATGTATGTGATGTTGTCGGATATTTATAATAATAAATAAATATTTATTACTAGCTGTGCCAGCGGTGTCACCCGCGTTTATGGTTAATATTATAAAGACTATTTCCGTCATACATGATTTCTATGTAACTTTAACCATTAAGGCTGCACACGCGACGGAAGCTTAAAAAATGGAGTAACTTCTCCCGTTTTCCCAACATTTCCCTTCACTACTCTGCTCCTATTGATTGTAGCGTGATGAAAAGTATACTATAACCTGCCCAGGACTATGAAGAATAATTGTGCCAAGTTTCGTTAAAATCCGTCGAGTAGTTTTTGTTTCTATAAGGAACATACAGACAGACAGACAGACAGACAGACAGACAGACAGACAGACAAATATTTTACTGATTGCATTTTTGGCATCAGTATCGATCACTTATCACCCCCTGATAGTTATTTTGAAAATATATTTCATGTACAGAATTGACCTCTCTACAGATTTATTATAAGTATAGATTATTATTACCTTGACCATTTCTATTGAAATACCTATGTAAAAATGTAACAGAAAAACAGACAGGTAAACAAACCTATTTAAGTATTTGCAATATTATTAAGGAGCATAGAAGTAAAATGTAGAATCAGAATTTTGGAATATGCCATAAACTATCTAATTCAATTAAGAATATAAATTGAATGACTTTTATGAATCATAAACTATTTTTATATCAGCTCAAATAACAGTTAACGTTATAAAAGTATTTCGTCTAAAAACAATAAAATTCCACATTCATTGATGGCCTACTGTCAAGATCTTAAAACGGATGATAAAGTTCTTTCAAATAGAAAGCTTTTAACACAAAAGTAGGGTCTCCGGCCTTGTTTCCTAATGGCTTGTTTTCTAAATAGCCATTGAAAGGCAAATGGTTGGGTGGGTGTGTTATCCTAATTAGTTTCCGCTAGAATTAACGTTGACCATTAGTAAGTAATTATTGGAAAAGCGGGTATTTTGAAGGGTTAATCCATATATATGTACATATAATTACGCTTGTTGTCTTTTATGGGGTAAGGAGAATCTCTTGAGAATCTCTTCTTTTTTTTTTGAAGTCGGTTAAAAAAACTGATAGATATTGAGTTAGATGGAAAATTGTGAAAAAGTCACTACTTTTTCACAATTTTCTATCCAGATCTAGCCACTTGTAGTGTGGCTTGACAAATGTAAAAAAACCGTCAAAAAATCGTCGCCTACACAACCATTGTAGTGGTAAGTGGCTGCAAAAAAAAAATCGTCAAAAAATCGTCGCCTACACAAACCACATACCTAACACTCGATACATTATAAGACTCCTTTTACGACATAAGTAAATAACACAGCTGGCACATTCTTTTAAGTGCCAGTATAACATGAGGTATTGGGTATTGTAGGAAGGTACTTGTTTTGCATTACAGTACTTTTCGGGTCCTTTGCAGTACTAAAGGCTACGAAAGTCAGATGGCAGTCATTTCAATGATTAAAACCGGAATCGTGAATCTAAGACCATGTTTGTAGTAACTTAACTTGGATAGGATCGTAACGCTACGAAGATAATGATCAACTTTTTTAACACTATTGTAATTATTCTTTACTTAAACTTAATACGAGAAGTTATTATTGTAAATGACTGACGACTTTTTAAATTGTTTCAAGTTTGTTACCCTTACGATAGGTACTTTGAAGTATATATTTAAAACGAGCGGTTTTGACCATTAGGGTAATGACATTTCGACGCATTTCAAAGATATGGATCTTACAGATTCAGTCAATGACATTTAAAGTAATGTTAACGCAATGCCTTTGCCCATACTTTAGGTTAGGGTCTGATAGGCCAGTGTTATTCCTACTTCTTCTTAACATGAAGAAGTTGACCTATAACAAATTTAATATGAATTTGGTACTACTCGGTCTATGAGTAATAAGGAACGAGGAAAAGTTTTGGTGCGATCTTATGTAGTCCGGAATGACCACACAGATATAAAAAAAAATTGCGTTTATTTTTCCAGTTCTGATTATAGCCACGAAAATAATAACATGGCGTTGGGATAGATGGAAATTTTGAAAGAGTCACATGTGGCTAGCGTTTTACCTATATAATCATAAACCCGATTCACCATTAGTCGCCTTTTACGACATGTTCTAAGCAAGGAACACAGTTAACACCTTCTTTTTGAATCCAGAACAAAATACAACAATGTAATAACAAGATTAACAAGCCGGTCAAAAATAAAATAAGTGAACCACCATTCATATTCTCACAATCCGTTACTGAATGAAGTCTGATGAAACGTTGCAAACGTATTACTTAAGGATAGGCGCAGGTTGCAAGCTACTTTCACTTGAAGTTGGAACGCTCGTATACTTGAACTCTGATTTAATAGTTTTATAATAATGATACTTATGTAACCATTAAATAACTGAACGTGACATAGTTTAGTTGCTATGGAGGTGTTCATTCAGATATTTACACTGTAGGTACTGGCTTATGTCTGTGTTTTGTTCGCATAACATTCAGTCTGTTATTGCGTCTTGCTGATTTTTTAATTGATCCGGGATAAGACCCTATGTTCCTTGGAAATGTAATAGACGGACTTATAAAGTTAGATTAGCGTCTATTATAATCCTTATTAATTAAAGCTTGTTGGAGATAAAAATGGATGCTCCGGTGGTTCGGACATGTGGAAAGAATGGATGACGAAAGATTCTTCCACTTTCGCATTGTATATCTGTTTAGTCAAAACAGATATACAATGCGAAAGTGGAAGGATGTAGGAGCCGCGGAAGGCCCAGGCTCACCTACCACGACCAGATTGGTCGTGTATTAACAGAAGGTGATGTTAGGAGTCATAAAAACCGTAGAGCTTTTATGAAAAGGATTATGAATGTTGAAGAGGCGAGTGAGGTGTGTAAGGACCGTGCCGTATGGCGTTCGGTTCTCTCTGCCTACCCCGCTAGGGAAGTGGCGTGAAGTTTAGTTAGTAAGTTAGTTAGTTAGTCTGGACCAAAAGCTTCGTAGCCGTTGATTGTGAGTTTGAGTATGGGTGTATGAAAGATTAATTAGTAGATCAGATGCTAAAGACACAAATGTTAATGGCGACGAGCTAGCCGCTTGTCACTGCTTCTTCACAATTTCCCATCTGACCCAGCCCAGATTTATTTTTGGCTGAATGCGGTCAAAGGTGTGCTGTCAAAGTGACAACCTTTAACCACATTGTTATGTGTGTGTGTGTGTGTTAGGGACTGTTTATAAGTCTATCTGACGAATGTTATCATATTAGTTTCTATTATAATTATCAGAGTAGTTACTTTAAATAATTGGTGATGTTAAGATTAATAAAGATGGTTTGACTAAAAATACTAAATAAAAGAATATCGCTTACATCACTAATGTTTATAATTTCGGATATAATATTATATCTACAATGAAAAGAATAAATATTACTCTCTAGATATGGTACTCTAGGGAATATCGTCCTAATTTTCCACTTTATAATTGGCTTAATTAGTTCCAAATATTTTTTAATTAAACAACAAGACAATCTATACGTAAACTTTCGTAAAGTTTACGTATAGATTGTCTTGTTGTTTAATTAATTAGCATTAGCATAAATCAAATAGATTAACAATATAAATATTAACAGTCATACTGTGTTAATTTAGGGTAAGCAATTAATGTTAAACACTAATAAATTTTCTGCAATATAGTGTTCTTGTGAGTCAATTAATATTCCGCAAGTAAGATGTTTTAATTAAATATTAATTTAATATACTCACATTCGTTCCTTTAACTACGTAATACGTCCTCATAATATTCAATGGTCTCCTTTCTTTTATGTTTAGTCAGAACATTAAAAATTACAATGCATTATTCATAAGAGTTTAAGAAGAAGCCAATTGTTTAACTATTAATATTTTTTTCAAGCGATTTTCTATTTTTTTAAGTTTGATTTTCGTTTGAGTGTTAATATAAACATTTTAGGTCGTTAAATTGAAATTGTATACGAATAGTCAAGAGGTCAATGTGATACGGAGATAATGCGCCTAAACTTTACCTTTAGGCCGAGTATGGTGACAGAAAGCCGGCTTTTGGGGCCACTATACTAAGCCTTTCCGGTTTTGTATCGACCTCGAAATGCGAAGAATTAAAAAATAGCTACATACAAAATTAGGACGCGTTCATTCGAGAGCGAGCAATGCATTTCACTTTTTAAATTTAAATTATCAAAATGAAATTTTCAAAAAAATTAAAAATCATATTTTTATGCATCTTTCCGCGGCGTAGGTTTACCGCAATATGCAAAGCTTGTCCGCCGATCACTAACCTCCGTTGCTAATTGCAAATTAGAGATTCTCTCTTGTCAACCGAAAATGTCGGCCCCACCTGCAAATCAAACAGAGGGCCTCAATTTTCGACAAGAATTCGAATTGTCGATGTCCCAGAGACAACAAACTCGAAACATAACCGGTTACGACAGCAATTTTCACCCACCGTTTGTATAGGCGCGAAAATTCAAACAATCACACTTTTTCTTTCGTTTCATTTGCGTTAACACGACAAACGCCGGCATGTATTGAATGTCGTAAGCAAACGCTTTCTAACATCAAATATTTGTTTTTCTACTTATCCTTACGCTCCGAGCTTATGGCATATCAGTTAGTTAGCGACGTCAAAAGACGACGATCGTTACGTCACTCGCGAAACCCTGGTGGGGGCTCGAAGGATAAAATCCATCAGTTTTTTGGGAAAAAATCATAAGCTACCAAGCGTCGGTTGGTGTGAACATCTCACGATGAAAATGTTGGGACAAATCGCGGTACTAGCCCTTCTGGCGTCTGTGAGTTGTGGTCCAGTACACGAGAGTGGTGTGGCTGAAAATTTTGTGGGTGCTGTTTCGGAGTGCATTGAAAATGATACGTCGCTGTGCCTTAAGGTGAATACAATGGATTTACAGTGCTAATAGTGGAGTGTTGTGAAATTGGAAACACGAAAACGAAAGCCTATTGTTTGTCAGAGGTTTTATTGACGCTTTTGTCAAACGCGTGTGTTATTCGGCTGTTTGTGTTAACTTGCAAATCATTCTTTGATAATAATGGAGGAGGTTTTGAATTTTTATAGTTGGAAGTGAATTTGCATACGAGTAACAATAGTCATTTACATTTTTGAATATTAATTTTTGAGCTTTTTAATTGGCATTTTTTTTATAAAATAAAAGATTTGGTGATGAATTAGATGATAATGAAAACATCAAATTAGTAAATACTTTTGAATTAATAAAAAAAAAACTATATTTCAGTGATCGAATATGATAAACTATTAAAAAAAAAAAAACCCACTATATTTACTTTGTGATTACAAATTTCAAAACAATTCAGAAAATATTTTCTAAATTACTTTATACTAGACAAATAATTTAAAAACAATATTTAACAAAAAATATATTTTTCAATTACAGGAAAAAGCCCTTAAACTGACCGAACGCTTGGCTATCACCAAAGACGTCAACATCTTCGAAGGCATGTCCCTCATCAACACTGGTTCTGCCCGGTCTTCTCGAAGCTACGAACCTTTAGCCGAAGACCCGAAGACCAGGGAGACCCAGCTGGAGGAGAGAATCGCCAACAACGTCGCTGACTTCTTGGACAACCATGTACTGCAGTTACGTCTTTCTGAGCAGTCTGAGAATGAATCCCGGGATCTGGATGAGGAAGGTAAAGAAAAATCTGTTTTCAAACTTAGTCTAGTTCTGCTTAGTAAGCTAAATTAGCCAGTTTAAAAAACGAGTGATTTAATTCAGAAAATAGTGAATATTATAAATAAGAAGATTCTGAAGGTACTATTGAATAAAATATAACCGAACATTAATATCAATAGATAAGAATCACATTGTTTTATGTGATTTATAGTTCTGCTATTTTATTCTATTAATACCAATATTGTGATTTTATTTGTTGTTTATGATTCAGGAAAAAAGCAATTTCCACCTATTTTAGCTTCACCAAATTTCTTTCAAACGACTGTTTATGGTATTCAAAAATCATTAGCTACACCTAAGACAAACCATTCAACCAAACAATTCTCAAAAGAATACCCGAAACGTCAACAAAAGAACACTTAATTTTGTCTCAAACACAAAAATCTATTTACATTTCAAACAATCATTAATCATTGATGATAATAAATCTTCCGGAGGCGTGGTTATGAAATGGCAGATTAGTTTATCTCAATTTGCTCGTTTGTACTTTAACAAGCTAAATTGTCATAAAGATGCTCTTATCTGGTTGATCGGACAGCAGCTTTGAGCACGAGTACAAGTTTTTGCGAGCAGAGGCTTTCTCTGACAAATTATGATGTTTTTATGGCATCCGTGGCATGATAAGATGAATGTCTCTTGAGTACGTTTAAAAATGCCGTTTCCTTAAATTTTGTGTGTGAATATCTCGTAAACTATCTATATAATCTACGGATGGAAGATTTTTATTTAAAAACTGATAATTATGAAAAAATACTACTTTTTACAATGGATACTATTGGCATTGCATTTAAATTATTTAAATACAAATCTGAGACAAATGTTTTTGATACCAATAGTCGCATTACTATATTTTTCGAGTTAGCTATAATAGTGAAGTTAGCTCCACTTATAACTGATAGATTGATACCATGCATGTAAATACAATATGCAATTTTCCTTTTACTGAAGTTTCCAACCATAGTTCTTCTTCTTTGATAAAGCAAGTTACCTAAATCGTTCAAAGTATTTGCAATGTCTAGTCTACATTTCCCTAATCTTCTTTATTTCTCTTTCAGCTCGTGGTAAGAAGAAGAAGAAGATCAAGCAGCTCCTCCCCATCCTCCTTCTCTTGAAGCTCAAGATGGCCGCCCTCATCCCCCTATTCCTTGGAATCATCGCCTTCGTCGCCGTCAAGGCCGTCTTCCTTGGCAAGATCGCTTTCGCCATGAACGCAGTCAACCTCATCAGGAAGCTCCTCGCTAAAGGAGGCTCCTCAGGCTCCTCAAGCATCAGCTACGCCCCTCCTCATCACCATGATGAGCACCCTGGCTACAACTACGAGCCTGCTCAAGCTGGCTGGAGCAGACAAGCCAATGACGCCCAGTCGTTAGCGTACGGTGGTCAGTTGTGATCTGTTAATATTGTGTGTGTGTGATTGTATTTATTGTATGATGTGTGAATATTTATTTTATGATCGTTGCCATTTACGAGTACCTCAGTATTTATAAAATAAAGTACCTAATTATTATAATTTGATTTTTTTTTCTTTTGCTTTCTTCTATTTGCATATGAGCAGAAATGGTGTACGATTTGAAAAGTCTATTTCAGAATTAAATTGATGATAGAAATATTTTCTATAAGCAGTTTAGAACTCCTCAATAAATTCGCTTTAGCTAACATGGTCCTGGATTAAATTGCTGATTAGAGCAATATAGGAAACAAACTTCATCATTGATGTAGTTCAGCTCTATAAATATATTTTCTAAGACGGTTGTCAAGATATTCATATTTTTAAGAGATGCGATTAATAATATTTTTGTATAAAACAGCTTGATTATAAATATACAGATAAATAAATTCTCTTATTTCTGACAAAATTATAATAATACATATTATTTTTGTGAAATTGCAATTAAGCCTCATGACAACTGTGTGTTAAGTTAGCTCTAGTTATTCTATTTTAAGCATATCAAACCGTATCGGATACGAAGCTACTGTTTGCTATACAAAATAAAAATAAATAATTGCAATTATAGTAACATATAAACTGGCAATATGGCTGATGCGTCATAAATTTGACGGACGTGTGCCATGTTGACTACTGTATATGCCACTCAACATGTAGTTCAGGGATGGTAAACCTTTGGTATGCCTGCCATGGATCGCAAATAAAAGAGTAAAAGTACGCGTGTATGTCATTTGTATACGCGTTATCATTAACATCAAAAATGTTATATTAATAATTGAACATTTTACTTATGGTGACTGACTCCTGGCCCCTTACTTGAAAATTCAATACATTATATCAAGCCCGCAAAATCCGAAGGCTTTGGCAAAAAAAAAGGGTATTTTTGTCATTTTTAGCTATAAACTAGACGACCTGGATTGGAATAAATGGATAATTATTTATTAGTCTTAGCTCATGACCTAAAAAAACGAATACCCTTGTTCATGACATGCCAAGAAACACAACATATTTTTATTTAATATTAAGCCTCAGAGCAATAATTTAAAAAAAATTTTGAGACATGGCAAGTGATTATACCGGTGATGGTAACTAATCACGTTCACCGAAAGGCACTTGCAATACTAGAAGAATTGCGTGTGTGTCGCCGGCCTTTGGGAGAGATATAATATATCGTTTGTAATTTGCCTTTTGTCAAAAAGGTTTGCCATTCATGATTTAGTAGTCGTTTATGTCATTGAGCAGCGCGTTAGTGAGATGAATTTGTATAGTTCCTGCTAATATCCGCCTGACTACTAAACAAAATACAGCTTATGAGCCAAATTAAGTAATTCGTATATTTGAATACCTACTGATATTTTAGGATTTAAAACAATTATTGGTATTTTGTTTTTTCTATCGACCAGTTAGTACTGTCTCTATCAAGCATCCTACTCAACAATTTTTTCAGGATAAAAAGTAATCTATGTCCTCTATTTGGACAAACTTTTAGTGAAATTTATGTTTCATCACTATTAAGTATTTTAAGCGTCAACACTTTAAAGATAGGCAGATAAGAATGGAATGTAAAGAATCTATACTAATATTATAAAGCTGAAGAGCTTCGCTAATATCAGGAACTACTGGTCCGACTTTAAAAATTATTTCAGTGTTGGATAACCTATTTATTTTGCCAGTTCTTCTCGGTAGAATCAACGTTCCGAACCTGGCGGTAGAATATTTATTTTGTATTATTATGACTATTCATAAGTACTTTTGTGGAGCCTACATGAATAAAGATATTTTTATTTCTATTTCTATTTTTATCGAGGAAGGCTATACGCTACATAAAACTAACCATAAACGCGGTAGAAACCGCGGGCACAGCTAGTCTTTTATAATTTACTAATATTATAAATATTAGGTCAATAGTCATACTCATAACAAATGTTGTGATTGTCATCTGTTACATTTAACAGTATTGAACGGATTTTCATAAAATTTTACAGTATTATAATTTAAAAACATCAATAATTTACTTGGTACAAATGCATATTAATGATATCAATTAGGTTTAAGTGTCAGAATTAGACAAAGATGAAAAACAATTAAGAAAACTACTATCTTTAATAGTAGTTACAGTCAAAAGGCCTATGGCACTGGCGATAATGAAGTATGTAATAACATTACTAAAGAAAGCGTGAAGTTTAAGTATATCGTTAATGAGCTCATTTATTTGCATAATTTGAAGAAACTGTATCAATCCTTACAAAACCTTTCTATTATCAATGAAAGTAAATCACAATTACACTAATTGTTAATTAATTGTGTAAACAAAGTGAAACCATTGAATTAATAATTCGTACATAATTTCATTAATACTTACGGCATAAACTTATCGTGATAAAAGAAAAGTAAGAATGAACGATGAAGAAAATTAATATTAATGAATAAAATATAACCAACGGTCACTGTGGCATAGTGTCATCAGAATTTCTACAAGGCATATATCGCTTTAAAATGTTAATTTACCGAAACGCCTTAGTGGGGGAAATTTAGATAAAAAACTGTTACCAATCACAGTGAGCATCATAGTTCCATCGGCCTCAGTGTGTGTTGTTTAGCGGGCAAGATGAAGGTTTTTGGATTACTTCTGTGCGTCGTTGTCTTAGCCCGTGGAGTCCCAGTCACTCAAAATGATTCAGTGTTCAAATTAGTGGCAAGCAACTTTGTGGAATGCGCGAATAGTGATTTGACTCTCTGTCTCAAGGTACGTCCAGTGATAGTAGCTATTGGAGTCTGTTCCGAGTTCAGTGATAATAGTGAAGTAACAGCCGTTGTGTATCCAAAGATTGTGTGAACACACTCCAAGTATCGCGCATCATGATGATTCAGCGAAAACAAAAGTGGATCGATTTATTCTAACGCCAAAATAGATGTTGCAGTAACAGTCAAAAACCAGTTCCAGAAATCATAATTCTGTAAATTATTGAATCTTTTGTGAACGTGGATTCTAAACAAACAAACAACGAGTTTCAAACTATTTCGGTCTCATCGAGACTTGATGTGAAGTTGAACGTTCTAGATATTTAGCGTAATAAAATTAAAACAGTCGTTCTACTTAAGAAGTGATTGTAAAAAAGCAAGTCAATTAAAAATCTTAACACATTTAACGGAACGGGACTAGTATTATAAAGCTGGTCTTTAACTACTATAACGTAGTAAAAGACAAAATGATGTGTTTATAACCTAATGTTACTGTAAATTCAAATGCTATCGTTGATCATTTTTGAGAATTTATTAAAGTATTTATGTGAATTGGAAATAAAGACCAAACCCACCTATTTGAATTTCGCAATAAACTTAATAATATTTTAAAAGTGGAGGCAATAGCATATTAAAAATAATATGAAACTTATAATATCTTAAAAGAGGCGTATGAACCATAATGCTCGCAGCAAACAGGCAAAAAACATGTAGATTATTAAATTTGATAGTAAATTCTTCTAAGTTAATTGCACGAGACAATTATAGTTTTTAGATATATTCTATTTTAACCATAGACAACGGCTATCATGACACTGTTTAATTATGTTAAAAAACAAATATAAATAAAACATAGAACTTGCAAGTCACAATCGAGGAACAAAAAGAATTATAAGTAAACATTTGATTCATAACAACTGAATGTATTTTTTATCTTTGCCAATAAATAAGTCCCATCCTTCTCAACATTATTTAGTGTTCATATAGGAGTGGTATGGTAATGGCCTCTGTTAAGATCTATTGTATCTATTGTTTAGCGCTGTTATCAATTTAATAGTCCTATTAAATGTACGCATTTTGTGTTGTCTGATTAATTTATTTATTCTATTATTTCTTTGTTCAGGAGCATGCTTTACGCGCAACCGAGAGACTGGCCACGGTCCGCAAGCTTAAATTGTCAGACAGCATCACAATCCTTAACAACAGCCCGAAGGAGGCCAGGTCTCTGGACACCTTGCCCGATGAGCCAGAGGCGAGGAACAATGAGCTCACTGAGAGGTTTTGGGAGGAGGCCGCGGATCTGTTCGCGAAATCTGAGTTGGAACTGAGCTTTCCTACTGGCGATGAAGAAGATGAGTCTAGGGCTTTGTCTGATGAAGGTAATTTGATGATGATTAAATGGTCATGTGATGATGATTTAGATCATATAATTTGGTGACCATATAGTGAAATGATGATGATTAACATCATCATCTAGCTGGCGTTATGTCCCGTGCTTAGTCGGTCAGCCTAGACCACGATCCAAAGTTTAGCGAGTCTAGTAATTACATTAAAGTGCTTGCCTATCTTTCTTACTTAACACTTAAATAAGAGAAACCAGATAATTATAATTGAAACACCGTTTAGTATGATGATTTATTGGCGGAGGAATGAAGTATGTAGACAAAATATCTACGCGGAAGTTGTGGGTGGTCGATATTATTACAAATACGACCTCTATGAGATTGAGTCTAAGGAAACACCAACAAATTTTGATGTTTCAAGAAAAATGTTCCAAATCTACCGAAAAAGCATACCAATTTGGTTATAGGAATGGTGTTGTAAAAAAATCACCTATTATTATTTATTATTTAAAATGTTAGACATGACTTGAAATCATGAAAAAATAAAATTTTGGAAATCAATTATACATTTAAATACACTACAAGGTGCAATTTATTCAAGAGGTGTTTGTTAGTAAACAAACCTTGTTTTACCCATTGGATTGAATGTGAATGTAATTACTTTCTATTGCACATCTTTCAGTCCATGCATGTCTCAAACACATTATTTAACTACCTACTGGTTACTTAAAATCTGATTGTTAACAAAAACACTACTCGGAATAAAGCTTATATCTTTTATATTCATGCTTCTAAACACAAGAAAATTCATATATTTTTATATTAATGATGAAAAACACCATAAATGTAAATTTTTATAATCCCAAATTCTTACGCCATTTAGGAATTTTAATATCTATGAGTAAAATTTAGAACCTGTTAGACCTGTATAGAAAACACTTTCTAATGCAAAATGTACCAGACCTAACATACAGACAAGATGTGGTTTAAAAACTAAAATCTATGAGGACACGCGGTCAGCTAGAATCCATTGTCATAGCTCTGGTATTATGGAGATACAAACCAGTGATAAATGACACCTATTTCGACTGGAATGGAAATGCGTCGACATAAACAGACGGCGTAGAAGCAGCATCAATATTAAAACCGTTAACCGATATCTGTACCAAATAAACAGCGTATTTGGTACCAAATGCGCCGCACCAAATAGGTACGCAACGTATTTGGTACCAAATATAAAAAAAATGCGACATTTAGTATCTGCACCAAATACGTAGTTTATTCGGTACAGATTATTATGATTTAACATTGCTTATGTACATACTGACTTAAAACCGTTACCCCCGCCCTCGTCAAATTCGTTATGCTAAATTCTCAATCATGTCTAGCGAGATCTACTAAACTTGACTGGCTCGATGGTGCATTCGGTAGTGACCCTGCCCCATGCGCCAAGAGTTGTGGGTTCGATTCCCACCCAGGACAAACATTCGTGTGATGAATACTTGTGTTTGTTCTGTGTCTGGATGTTAATATCCAATATTTAAGTATATATTTGTAATACCACTGTTGATTCTGATATCCGTAACACAAGTGCTTAAGCTACTTACCACGGAGTCAGATTAATGTATGTGATGATGTCGGGTATTTATTTATTTATTTAAACTCCTTTATGCTTCTCAACGTGCTTAACTGTTTAAAAGTCATAAAATATATTTAGATTATAAATTTACATACTGTCTAACATTTTTGTTCAACTGTATTCAGTCTAGTTCATAACTAGGCTTCTATTTAGTTACCGCTACTTTTTGTGATACAAGAAGTTGGGTCTGTTTTTAATTTGTGTTAATGATACCCCGCAATATTGTTTTTGTAATAGGTACACACAGAATATGTTGAAAACTGCAAATTTATAGAGGATATAAAATTTTATTAGCTGATGATTAAAAATACTTCATAAATAATATATTTCATGAATCTTTTTTACAAAGTGTTAGATGTTAAATCCGTACTATCAGAGGTTCTTTTAATTTTTCTCTTAATACGTTATGTCTTTCTATATCTCCGTTATTTTACAGTTGGTGAAGGCCGCAAGAAGAAGAAGAAGGAAGTCAAGAAGAAGCTGAAAATGCTCATCCCCTTGGTCCTCATAGCCAAAGCTAAAGCCATCGCTCTGGTCGTCTTCTCCATCGTACTGATCGCCGTGTCCATTGCCAAGCTTGCCTTCCTCGCCAAACTGGCATTCCTCTTCAAGGCTGTCACTGCCATCAAGCAACTCCTGGCGAAGAAGCACCAGCATGAAGAAGTTGAGCATGCTTGGGGTCCCCCTGTTGAGGAACATGGCCAGGGTTGGGAGTCTGGCGGCGGCTGGTCCCGGTCTAAGAAAGACGCTGCCAACTTGGCTTATGCTGCTTACAGGAAGTAAAATCTAGAATTTTGATACTTGCTAAAAATTCAACAGAGGCTTTCGACTTGGTTACGATTGATAAGGCCAATTAATTTATTCACCTGTTTATGAATGTATTTATTTGAACGTGTGTGTGTGTTGTGTGTATGTTCTTTTATTTGATTTTTACTTCTTTTCTGCCATTTTACGCGGATAATTTAGGTGTTATTATATTCGTTCCGTGCTAATTTGACTGAAAAGGAATCTCTTTATTATTGTGTTTTGTTGTGTTTTTACATATTTATTATATAGTGTATAAAGTTATATTTATTCGTATATTTGTATTCGTATATTATATGTTTTATTTATTCGTATTTATAAATATTTGTTATATTTTTGCTATTTATATTATTAATTTAACAATATTATCAAGTAATATATATGATTTTATAAAGTATTTATTATACATAAAGTATTCATTCATAAGCATATATATGTTTTTACTGCTTTTTCACAATTTTCCATCTAACCCAGCCCAGTTTTATTTTTGTCTAAATGTGGTTAAAGGGGCCTGCTGCCCCTTTGACTTTGCCTACCCCTTCGGCATCATGGGCGTGATGTTATGTATTTATGTATCTATATGCTGTTTTTATATATTTTGTTTTATTTTATAGAATATGTACATATATTTATAAATCATAAAATGCCAAATATACATATTTAAGTTAGTAACATAGTAGTGTATGTTTGTATGTAATTTTTTGTTGTTTTTTTTCTATTTTATTATTCTATACATAATTATGTATGATCTCCATTTTTATCACTATTTATTTTTTTAATTTCAGTATCGTGTATCACGAAGAGTATTCGTAATATTATTTAATGATTTTGTTTGTTTATTCGTATGAATGTGATTTATTTATTCAACATGTAAAATTAAGCCATAATATAAACCAAATGCATGAACATCTACTGACTTTGTTTTTTTTTAATCACCTTAATCTCAGATCGATAATGAGTAAAAAAATGTTGCATTCCTAAAGGTATTTGAGAACAATCTTCTTCATATAAATATTTTGACACGCTCGATGGCTCATTCGGCAGTGACCCTGCCCCATGCGCCAAGAGTTGTGGGTTCGATCCCCATCTAGGACAAACATTCGTGTGATTAATACTTACTTGTGTTTGTTCTGTGTCTGGGTGTTAATATCCAGTATTTAAGTGTATATTTGTAATACCAACACAAGTGCTTAAGCTACTTACTTCGGAGTCAGATCAATGTATGTGATGTAGTCTGATATTTATTATTTTTTTTAATTTCATTGTTTAATGCATACGTTTTATTTGTCTTTAAATGGTAATTTTACTTTAATTCAGGCGCTAAAAAACAATACTAAGGCTAAAATACAATAACTGCATTAGATTTTAACGAAGTGATCACTTAAGTGAGCTGGTAAAATACTCTCATCAGCAATTTAAATAATTACACTAATTAAAATTACAAAAAGGTTTATTTAAAAATCTCCAAGTCTTACCCAGCCACATTTTGCAGCTTTTCTATACTAATGTTATAAAGAGCAAAGATTTTATTGTTTGCTCGTTTGTTTGTTTGTATTGAATAGGCTCCGAAACTACTGGACCGATTAAAATTTTTTTTTCTTGAATGGAAAGCTACTTTATCAGCGAGTAACATAGGCTATATTTAATATTATATCCCCATATTCCTACGGGAATGAGAACTACGCTGGAGGAACCACGGGGCACTGTTATGTTCAATATTTGCATAAATGATTCTCGATCAAGTAAATTGATAAAACGTAATTTCATACAAGAATACGTCATCATTACAATTTCGTTTACAGCAGTAAAAACTACTGCTGCATTATGCACATTAAGTTTTAAAATCACTACCATTTTTAGAACTGTGATGAGTTGGTATTATAAGTACATCTAATAAACTAAACTGAATTAGCTGTCCGAGATTCGACAGATTTAATAAAAACGAACCTTCTAGAGACTTCATTTAGGCCACAGTAATTTCAGCATCTGTGAGACGGCAACTGTCAGCAACTAGTAGCTGATGACAGTCGCCGATAGTTGCAGACAGTCGATCGAACGAGGTACTAGCAATCTTCAATGTATAATAACGGTGAGTGTAGCAGCGCCTTAGCGACTGTCAAGGACTCATTGCTGACGACAATAGCCGATAGTTGCCGACAGTCGCTCAGATGAGATACTTAAAAGTAAAATATATAAAGTAAAAAGTAGTAGTAAAATAATAACGAGTACAGCAACGCGAAGGCGACTGTAAACGGCTATTGTGGCTAATTGTTAACAGTCGCTGGCCGCGAGGCAACCTACCTTCAACGTATGCGATAATAGAAAGTGTTGGCAATTTTTAACAACTGTCAGGGACCATTTTTATTTGAAGCATTGAGGCAAAATTTAAGATAAATTTACATAATATCATACATACGAGTATAATCACACTCGTAATCTGAAAAGAGGTAGGCAGAGTCAAAGGGGAAGCTAGCCCTCTTAACTACATTTAGCCCAAAAAATAAAACTTGTCTAGGTTAGACAGAAAATGGTAAAAAAGTAATGACGAGCCAAGTAAAGTACTAACTATTTTTTTTAACTACTTCATTCCAGCATTAGGCAACACCTTTTACAAACTTCCCTACCGGAATTCATTCAGTAAATAAAGACAATTTTTTTAAATGTGAGTAGCGATTTTTTTGTATTCAGCGGACAAATGTTTGTTTGCATTCTAAAGTGCACTGTAATGACGAACACATCATATATGTCGTTAAAATAAATCATCTTTCGTACGTGTTTAGTATGACGAGTGACTTGTCGTGTAAAAAGAAAAAAAAAACAACATTGTCACATAAAAATTTGTAGTTAAAATTCCTTTTTAGTAGATTTATTCCTACGATTTACAAAATTTAGTTAGTAATTTTACTTTAAAGTACTTATTACGAGTCGTCCTATTTTCACCTGATGTTGTTTTTTTAAAAAAGTCGAGAAGTTAAGTTAAATGTAAAAACTGTAGTGCATTTTGTGCAAAGTGATATTTTGTTGACACTAGGACTTGTTGTCCAATTTGGTCCCATTTGTTTGTATCATATTGGTCTGGGACATAAAAAAACGTGCCAACTGTGTTTCTTGCCTAGTATGTCGTAAAAGGCGATTAATGGTATATGAGGTTTTGGGTATGTGATTGTGTTGGCGACAAATTAGCCACATTTTTGTCTGAATGTGATTTAAAGGGGAGTGCCGCCCCTTTGACTCTGTCTACCCCTTCGGGGATTATGAGCGTGATGTTATGTTGTTGTTCCACATATACTATTTTTAAATCCATAATCCATAATTTGTGTAGGCGACAGGTTAGCCGCTTGTCACTGCTTTTTCACAATTTTCCATCCGACCCAGCCCGACTTTATTTTTGGCTGAATGTGGTTGAAGAGGCTTGCTGCCCCTTCGACTCGGCCTATCCCTTCGGGGATCGTGGGCGTGATGTTATGTATAATCCATCCTTTTTGCTTTTTATCTTAGTAAAGTAAAAAAGCAGTTTTTTCTATCTATTTGGAAATAACGCCTGTTGTTAGTCGCAAGCAACGAATCCCACACAAGCACTTTAGAGAAAGCTTTCACTACTTTCTTCGACACTCTTAAACACACGATGTTGTACTGTTGCGAAATAGCTAAGGTATATGTACAGGCGTTTTGTAAACGAGCTTGTTGTAATAGAAAAATATTATTTGACAACCTTGTCGGCGTAATGATTCAGATTTCGTGTCGAATAGATTGATCCCCGACCGGAACAAATAAGTAGTTTATGAAACATGTACTAACCTTCTTGTAAATTTCTTAAGTACCTAACTTACAATAAAGGTAGGTACAAAATTAAGATTTCCTGATTTCATGTCAAAAACGAATGTCATTTAACGGCCTGTATTTTTCACAATTTTTATGTCTGATTCAACACATTTAAATTTTTAGTCAAAAGTGGTTCATCTTAAGCACCTACTCTTTAGATTTTGTCTACCACTTTTGGTATTAACATTTTTGATGAGGAATAAATTGGTATTAACTTACTAACTAGTTATCTAAACACGCCGCTTCACTAGCGTGTTAGGCAGAGAGAACTGAACGCCAAACGGCACAATCCATACACACCTCACTCGCCTCTTTAACATTAATGATTATTTTCATACAAGCTCTACGGCTTTTATGGCTCCTAAGTTAGTATTGAAATTTTTTATAATATTTTTTTTACAACACTTAATCATTTATCATATTTATTAGATTGACTCACCGATATCATTAATCAAACAGTACACAATCCCAGTAACATTTTAATAAAAAAAAAAAAAAAAATTCCTAATTACAGTTTCCCCCTATTATCAATATCCCAAATCTTAAAAACCATACCTCACACTTGACATAAGATAAAAGAAAGTAATTTGTGCCGGAGTTAACTAATGAGAATTACGTATGTACCTACGTCTGTATATAAATAGAACGGATCTCTGAGCTAAGATCACAAATTGCTATGATAATACGGTCATTGTTCTCATGCGTTAGCTTGTAGTCATGTCGAATTGTATTGGACTCGTACTTTTATACATGGGCATTTGTAAAACATCTACAACCTCGCAGGAGTAGATTACTGACATTATAAAAACAACGTTTGTTCTACGACTGTTCTTAAATCTATAAAAAAAACAACTATCCATACTAAATAACCAATCAGCTGATGTAGTTTGTATGAAAATTCGTTTCTTTTTCGTCCATTTAAGAAAAATCGTAGAACAAATGTTATTGTTTATAATGTCAGTAATCTACTCCTGCAAGGTTATTGATGTTTTACAAATGTCCCTGTATATTTTTGTGATAGAGATAAACTTTATACTAGCAATTTTGGTTTATCATATTTAAAAAGGGGGTAAGGGGGAGAACGGATCTAACACCTATCCAGCCCCAACTGTCATCCTCACCTGCTCGCACTAGCAGTTCGTATGAATAGTTAGTGGCGACAGCTTCCGGGCTGTCGCGGTGCCCCCTGCTAGATAACGGACGAGGCTCTGGCGACCGAGCATTGGCGGTATAACCATACGCCCGCCCGGGCAACCGGATGGAAGAGGCTACAGCTGCCTAGGGATATAAATAGTCTCTAAAATGTCTGGCGCAGAAGGCAAGGGGAAACCACTGCGGCTACTTTCCCAAGATAGTCACATGAGAGCACGAAGAAATGAGACACGATCGCCCTGCGAACCGATTAGCGACCGGCGCTGCGCTGCGTCCGGGGCGCGCAGTGTGAAATTGGCGACCGGCCATGACGGGGTAGGAGACCAGGCCCTCCATGGAAACTCTACTACTGGAAAATCAATCAAGCTGCGACACCTTCAGACGATAGGAACCTGGAATGTACGTGGCTTGAATTACCCAGGGAAACTTACCATATTGGAACGGGAAATAAATAGAGTTGGTGTGAACATCTGTGGTCTAAGCGAAACACACTGGAAGGGCAGCGGACATTCATTGACAGACCAACACGTCGTTTACTTTTCTGGCAACGACATTAGCAGCAGCAACGGTGTGGGATTGTTAATACCGATAAGTCTGAAAAATTGCGTAATGGGTTACGAGCCGGTAAGCGATCGAATTATCAGCGTTCGGATAAAAGCATCACCGATGCATCTCAATATCATTCAGGTATATGCCCCTACCTCTGCCGCAAGTGACGAGGTAATCGAGAAGTTTTACTCCGAATTGGAATCAACCATAGCGAAGGTACCTAATAGAGAGTTGTTGGTCATCCTAGGAGACTTGAACGCTAAGATCGGAGAAAATGCTGACCAGATAAGCAAATGCGCCGGAAGATTTGGGCTCGGAAAGCGAAATGAACGAGGTGAACGCTTATTACAATTCGCTTCAGAAAATGACATGCTAATTGCGAATAGCCTCTTCCAACACCACCCTCGGAGGTTGTACACATGGGTATCGCCTGATGGAAAGACTCGAAACCAGATCGATTACGTCATGATACGTTCGCGATGGAGATCATCCATAACAAATGTTCATACATTACCTGGGGCTGTTTGCGGGTCTGACCACCAACTTTTGATCTTGAAGCTAAAGCTCAAACTGACGGCAGCCAGAATCATCAGGAAAACGAGGAAGCTCGAAGTGAAAGATGCTTTGAGATTCCGTTCGATTATGGAACGAAATTGGTCACAATGGTCGGAAGCTGACTTGGCTAACGAGACAGCCGACGCACTATGGGACCGCGCTAAGTCACTCATCGTTTCGGCTGTCTCGGAAGCAACACCACCAATTCGAATCCCCAAAAAACAACATTGGATGACTGATGAAACCTTCAAACTCGTCGAAAATCGCCAGAAGATGAAGGCAGCGGGAGCAGATATCAAAGATCTCAATAAAATTTCAGCACAGATACAGCTAAAATGCAGACAAGATCATAACAACTATCTGTGCAGTATTTGTACAGAAATAGAGGCACATTCAGACAAGTACCAGTCTAGAGACTTGTACCACAAGATCCGTCTCATTACAAAAGCGCTGCCGTCTAAAACCTGGGCTATTGAAGATTACAATGGCCAAATAGTTACTGAACTGGACAAGATTTCGGAAGTTTGGAGGAGCTACTGTCAGTCTTTGTTTGAAGATCCTCAGTCGCAAAATTTTACATTTACGGAGCCTACGAATGATTTGTTAGAGCCTGGTATCCTTGAATCAGAAGTAAGAGCCGCTATTCAACATCTTAAGAATGGGAAAGCCACAGGGAAAGATGCCATCCCAATCGAAACTATTCAAGCAATGGGAGAACATGGCTATCTTATCTTCTACACCATCTGCAACAAGATATGGCTCACAGGCAAATGGCCCTCAGAATGGGCCCACACAGTTTTCATTCCTCTGCATAAAAAGGGTTCAACAAAGAAATGTGGCAACTTTCGACTCATTGCCTTAATAACACACGCAAGTAAAATAATGCTGCATATTATAAACGAACGACTGAAAGCATATTTGTCCAGAGAAATTGCGCCAGAACAAGCCGGTTTTATAAAAGGCAAGGGAACCCGGGAGCAAATTCTTATCGTTCGTCAAATTATCGAAAAGGCTCGAGAATTCAACAAACCGACATACATATGCTTTGTTGATTTCTCCAAAGCGTTCGACTCGGTGAAGTGGCCAATGCTGTGGAAAACACTACTGGAAATGGGTACACCACAACATCTCGTACACCTGCTCAGGGGACTCTACGAAGGGGGAACGGCGTCGGTGCGGACAGATGACCTCTTCTCAGATAATTTCCATCCAAGTGCAGGTGTCCGACAAGGATGCATAATTTCACCCTTGCTCTTTAACATCTACACCGAGCTTATAATGCGAATCACTCTCGAAGACTGGACCGATGGTGTTGTAATTGGTGGATACAAGATTGCGAACTTGCGATACGCAGATGACACCACCTTATTTGCGAGTAGCGCCGACCTCATGCAGGGATTACTTCACAAAATGGAGCGCGTAAGTCTAACGTTTGGATTGAGGATTAACCGATCTAAGACCAAGATTATGATCGTGGACCGCGTCAATGAAAACCTGCCAGAGGTTACACAGATTGCGAACTGCGACGTGGTACAAGCCTACGTATATCTTGGGGCCCTGATCTCAAATAACGGTGGTTGCGTAGACGAAGTCAAGCGTCGTATGGCCATAACCAGAACCGCGGTGGAAAAATTAAAGAAGGTGTGGAGAAATCGCAACATCACCAAAGCCACCAAAGTCAAGCTCATGCGAACGCTGATATTCCCAATCTTCCTTTACGCTGCAGAGACGTGGACAGTGCGTGAGTTGGAAAAGGGGAAGATAGATGCTTTAGAGATGTGGTGCTGGAGGAGGATGCTCGGCATATCGTGGACGGAGTTTCGCACCAACGTGTCTATACTCCAGGAACTTGGCGTCACAAAGCGTCTATCGACCATAGTACAGACGCGCATACTGCAGTACTTTGGCCATGTCTCTAGACGTGATAACAACTCCATAGAACGGCTGGTCGTGCAAGGAAAAGTAGAGGGAACCAGATCACGCGGCAGATCACCTATGCGCTGGACTGATCAGGTGAAATCCGCAGTGGGAAAGCGCGTGTCAGACTGTACCAGACAGTCTGCAAACAGAGAAAGATGGCGGGAGATCGTGATGAAGGCTGTGTCTACTAACGTGGACGCCTCAACGTGACCACGACCGCTCTGTCAAGAGCGAATCGACAGAGAAGAGATATTTAAAAAAGCCATTCCTCTTTTTGATATCGATAAAGTCAACAACGAATTTATTATAAAAAAACAGGTAAACAGGTAGGTATAAATTGCTGACTTCATAAGTACAGAAATTCAACAATAATAGACTAGTACTTCAGTGGCAAAGAGAAATGATAACTTCAACTCGTTCTACTAATATTATAAATGCGAAAGTTTGTATTTATGGACGGATGTTTGTGACTCTTTCACAAAAAAACAACTGAATGGATTTTAATGAAACTTTAGAATATATAGCTCATACACCCGAATAACATACAGGCTATGTTTCATCGATGTACCACGCGAGCGAAGCCGCGGGCAGAAGGTAGTAATCTGTAAATTGTTTACAATCTCAACAGATAGTTGTTAGTGTACACCTAATACATTAATTAACGGTTTTTATTATGCGTTGACGTTTATCTTATTATTTCAATAAAACTAAAAAAAAAATAAGTTTTGATAAAACTAATAATAGAATTTCGTGGCCGAAAACTATATACAAAAAGTCTGTAAAAAAACAAACCCAACAGTTTTAGACCAAATGTTATATTTCATTGCAACGTGCCAATCCAAAGCGGTGCTACTATAACACCTCTCTTTCAAGACGCTGCTTAAATCTCCAAAATCATTCATTTTAGTTAATTGTCTGCATCCATAATACGCCAACGCGAAATGTCGAGAAAGTTTCGTGAAATATTTTACTAAATTAAAGGAAAACATGACACCAAATTAGGCTCATTAATAACGAAGTCTTTGGATTCGAATTTCCTTTGCTTACCGCAAAAAAAGAAATAGGTATTATTATAGCGCTGTTTTAAAAGCTATCTAGGTCTTATGATTCTTAATTTTAACAACTACATATTAAACATACATATTTAGTACTATAAAAGTCCCTTCCCTAGCCAGAGATCACTTGTGTCAAATAGGCCATAATTTACTTCTATAAATCCTAGATATTTATAGAAGTGAAGACAAAAATTAGACTCTTTAAGAGTCTAAATTGTATTGACTACATAGCCTCATTAAATCCTGAACGATAATCCAATTTGTCTGATACAAATTAAATCGCGCATATACTGCCTAAACATGATATTTAACATTTATACAAATAAATATAATATTATTTGTAGATTAATTAATTAAACTTCATTCAATCATACAATAAATAATAAAAAAAAAACTATACCAAGAAAAGTCAATGAATGATAAACATATTCCTTAATGAAGCTCCATATACAAATATATAAAACAAACATACTTAAGTACCAATAAGATTAAAAGAAATATAATTGTATGCCTCAAATAATATGCCATCGAAAATGAAGCATCTAGTACAATCAAAAAAGCCATAGTGTATTGATGACTTGCATCCGAAGGTGTTGATACCAGTGAAAGGGCTCTCAAAATTTCCTACGTCATCAAGTACGTCTTTTCGTGTTAAGCAAATAGCTTGAGAGAGGCTCATTTATGCTAATACCAAGAGAGCAGCCGACAGGTATAAGAGGGTTATTTATATAAAAAAATACTTTCGACAAAGTCTTTAGATCCCATTTTTACTATATGTGTATATATACTGGCTCGATGGCGCATTCGGTTGTGACCCTGCCCCGTACGCCAAGAGTTGTGGGTTCGATCCACCCAGGACAAACATTCGTGTAATGAACACTTGTGTCTGTTCTGTGCTGAGTGTTAATATCTAATATTTAAGTATTATATTTGTAATACCACTGTTTTTTCTGATATCCGTAATACAAATGCTTAAGCTACTTACCTTGGAGTCAGATCAATGTATGTGATGTAGTAGATATTTATTTATACTGTATCTAAATATAATTTATGTCTCATAACGTCGAATGCTCCGTTAGTCTATTTAAAGCTACCCTGAATTTGCATTTCTTTGTTTATAGGCGTCCGAAAAAATAAGTAAAATCCAAATTTTGGGTCGGGCCAAAATTTGTAACTGGGTGTTTATATTAAAATTATTTAGTGCCAAACCATAGCAGACGAATCTGGTTCATTACGTACAGTTATATTACACCTTTTTTAATCTTATATTATATTAAAATGTCGTGTCGTCGTGTTTCTAGTCATATTCCTCCGAAACGTCTCAACTGCTTTTATGATACGAAATCATTGTCACACAAGGGTGCATTTAGTTGTTATGAGAAAAGATTAAATGTTTTTTTTTCATCCTCCTACCTCCTTCCCCCATTTTTATGTCGGGAACGGGGCGGTTCAAATTTCGCTAAGACAGCTCGTCATTTATAACAAAGGGACCACTTTCAAAATAGTTCCCACTATTAGTCTTCCACGCCTGCAACAAATTCAATTCAACAAATAGCTTTAATTAATCAAATCAACTCAAAACAAATAGAAAACTCTATCAGTCATGTATGATCAAACCGGATTTTTGGGGATCCGAAGAATGATTGTTCAAAATTAACAAAAATTTCTCATTTTAATGATCCTGATTAAGAAGTTGAAAATGATAATTCTAGAACTTATTCTAATAAGGATAGCGGTGATGGTGTTACTGATGGTGAACATTTTAAATGTGTTGATGATGATGATGAATTCCTTACTAATCGTACTTTTATTATACGGAGCTAAGACGATCTTTCAAATAATCAAAATTGAACGTTTGACGAGTATCAAATACTTTCGCTTCGTGTATTTTAACAACTGGTCCTTTAGAAGATTCTTAGGGAGTTTCATTACATTGCTATAGATTTCTTCAATCGTTACTGTCAAGAAACGATGTACCTACGGAATACTCAGTTCTCTAATATATATTCTTACTTAACTATACATTTGATAATTTCTTAAGTTATCTCTTCCGTTCGTTCGAACTGTGTGAAAGAAAACTTATTGATTAGTAGATCACTTCCTATGGACTAGCTTTTCACTTTTACTTAATGGTAGCTTAAATTGTAACCGGTAATTACGATAATGTTGAGTGATGTGATTAAAACCGGTATTTCTAAGTTTCGCTTCCTTAGATTAATGTGTTCTGGTTGTCTCAAAAGGTTGCTTTGGTCATTCTTCTCAAATTCTTGAGTAAAACTTATACCATCGGTATATTCTGGCTAAAGCCGATACGTAAATTGAAGGTGGTTAATACTTAATAAGTAAATTTTGCTGGATTATCAATTTGCTAGTATTAAATAATCAAAATTATTTACACAGTTTTTAAGGTTTTGTATTGCAAAATATAATTCATCAGTATTGTCTGGTATTAAAGAGCGGTGGTAGCTCAATGGTAAGGACACGCGCCTCTTAACCGAGGAGTGCGGGTTCAAACCCGGGCACGTACCTCTGGATTTTTCAAATCTATGTACGTATTTATACCACTAGCTCGGCGGTGAGGGAAAACACCGTGATGAAACCTGCAAATTCAAACACCTTTGGATTTGTAACTATGATCCAAAAATTGTCTGGTTCCACTATCTTAGGGTTACGAAGGTCAGATCGGCCGTCGCTTCAATGTAATTACCAGACTCGCTAAATCCTGGATCATGGTCTAAGCGGACCCCGTCTATACACGGGACATAACGCTAGGAAGATGATGATGTCTGATATGACTGGTCATCAAGTTCTGCTGGAACAATCACGTAGCTTTACTACGCTATCAAATATATTGACTTATAACATTAATTTATTTGATTTACTAACAAATATATTTAACATATCTTCCAATATCGTGTCGATGAACAAACTTAGAATCCAATATGAATAGGAATATTATAAATCATACAAGCTGTGCTAAATACAGTTTCATTTTCATTCTCCTTCGGGCGGGAATCGAATTCGTGACCCAACACTCCCGCAGTCATGTACTCCAGCACGAGTTTCTCTGAAGCAAATAGAGCGTATACGATGTGGTTTTACTATCGTAGAAAAGCAACAGCTTTTGAATTGTTTATTATTAGAAATACCATAAAATTCTTTGAGTAAAATATATAGTCCGATGTTGTTTTGGAACTTAAAAAAGAATGTGCCAACTGTGCTATTGCCTAGCATGTAGTAAAAGGCGACTAATGGTATATGGGGTTGTGGGTATGTGATTGTGTAGGCGACGACTGGCCACTTGTCACTACTTTTTCACAATTTTCCATCTAACCCAGCCCAGTTTTGTTTTTGGCTGAATGTGGTTAAACGGGCCTGCTGCCCCTTTGACTCTGCCTACCCTTTCGGGGATTATGGGCGTGATGTTATGTTATGTTCTTTGAAAAAAAAATCTATCAATCAATAAACATTGATTGATAGATTGTTAAATACACATGTTGTTTTGTTTTGAATCTATATTTTAACAAGATCCCCAAGCAGATATATTGTAAACAGTAAGTTATAATTATATAATAAATCATAATTATACAATACGAGTATGTTCTGCGATTTATGGACATTCACAAACATTTCTAAATACAAATACTGCCTTGGTAATTTAAAAGAAAATCACTTCAGTTAACGAACAATTGATGAGTTGAGTGAAATGGGAGTGAATAGATTGATGAGATCGAAATATATGGAAGAAAAATCATACTTTCTTATTTACCCAGGGGAATGCGTTAACCCGGTGAACCCGAGGTGAACAGCGAGGTGTGTCCGACTCCCGGAGCCTTCGAGATGCTAAGTAGACCCTGCTCTGCTTTGTTATGATATAACATACATAACATACATAACACACATAACATACATAACATACATAACATACATAACATGCATAACATATATAACAATCATATATAACACTACGCCCACAATCCCCGAAGGGGTAGGCAGAGTCAAATTAAACAGGTAGCTTGTCCTAATTCCTATAACGCTAGTTCAATGTTCATACAGTTTACTTCTTTTGACGGTATTCATCGCGTTACTTAATTATATTATTATTACTAAAGATGTGAAATTGTGTTAACTGCGTATTCATATCTGTTCGAATTGACATGTTCTGTAAAACGTAAACAACATTCAAATCATCAGCTATGGAGTAATTGCGATTGACTACGTGCTAGTGATGTGAAAATAACGTTGTAATGTTTGAAATTCTATCGATGTGTTATCACAAAAGTCTTGGAATATTAAAAAAACTAAAATATCATAACTATTACCTTATATATTAAGGTTAATTAATAATAAATTTACCTGAGGTTTTATGTTTTTAAATTTAGATTTTTTTATTGTATATTTATAACATCACGCCCATAATCCCGAAAGGGTAGGCAGAGTCAAAGGGACAAGCAAGCCCTCTTAACCTCATTTAGCCAAAAGTGGGTTAGATAAAAAATCGTGAAAATTTAGTGATAAGTGGTTAATTCGTCGGACATGCCCAAAACCCAATATACCATTAGTCACCTTTTACGACATGGTAGGCAAGGAATTTTGATTTCTTTTTAGTAAATTATTTTGTTTTTACGGATATAATGGATCCTCTATTGCTTTTATATAAAGGCGGTATGATATTGTGTGTCGATTTCATTTGCTCCTTGCCCCCAGTTAAAGAAAAAAATTAATATTTTATAATAGTTTTTCCTTCAGTACATAGTATTAAGTCACTTAATATTGTTCAAGGCTAATTAAATGTATCACTAAAGTTAATAAGATTGCTATAGAAAAAAAGTTAACGGTATTGGAAAATTATTGGTGCAGAGAAAGACGCTCCTAAAATAAAATATTATTATATTGATAAGGAAAGTTTGATATAGTTCAAAACACCATTTTTAAAAACACACCTATTCCTCGATATAAAACAATCCCATCACTAGCATGAAATTACTCAGATCAGTAATCGGTTCAAGGGCAATTTCTCTGCAACGATACGTGTAATTTAAACGAAACTTTAATAGGCTCTCCAAGAGACGATAGGTGTTATTACCTTTCGACGGTTTGTTTTCAAGGTGTCAGCTTGCTCTTTGAACACTTTTGGGGTTCCGTAAACTACGATAAGGATAGAAAACGAATTTGTTAAAATTGTTCCTAACAGAAATTAAAAATGTTATGGATCCACAAAAAATGCCAATATATAAAAAAAATAACGTGCAAAAATACATCGGTAAGTCATCAATGATCGTGTCCCTATTTGTATATGTGTCATAGATTTATTTTATATATTATTATATAAAATCATATTCTTCTGAAAATTACAAAAACAACGTAATAATTTGCAAAAACAACGAGATTTTTTTTATTAAATATAGTATATGTTATTTTTTACATATAAAATATTTTTTTTCTGTATTTCATTACGTGGTTTTCGTTGTATCAATATTAACTGTTATCCATGTTTTCACTTGAATGGAATATATTCCTAATTATTTTTCCCAAATAAAAGCTTCTGTACTTCTACTAAAATTTGCTACCATTGCATAGATACAGTAGCTATGTATATTAGAATCCATGGTACATGAGTCTAAATCACACTTAACTTTTTCTTATCACAATTACGGTGTAATTTGGCGTAAGACGCGATTAAAGTAATAATAGACGATTAAATAAGTAACACCGGCAAGAACCTACTATTATTGCATTTCTGTATATTTTTGAAGTAATGAAGTACGACATTTATTTTGCAGCGTTTGGTCAATTATGATAGGTATTATTTATATATTTTTTTGCGTAATTACTTCATTATCTCTTTTGTTTTCGTTCTATTTATCTATTTTTTTAAATTATTTTCGTTATTATTGTATTTGCTGATTGATGTTTATTTAGTTTTTTTTTTTTTAATAGTTATACTAAATCATATAACGTGAAACGTTTAGATATGTGCAAATTATTAATATCATATCTTTGTTATTTTTTGACGCATGTTACTAAATAATTAGATAAGATTATTTAATCTTAGCTAGTAAGAAGATTTAGCTTACAAAGTATTAACGACATAAACGTGGATTGCCCTGAAAGTGTAGTAATAAATAGCACAAATACTGCTTAATACAACTATAATGCTAGGCTTTTGATATAAAGAGGAGTAATTGGCGCGAGAAGACTTATACTTGTAGATAATAGCATTAAATTCTGCTAATTGAAAAAGAAAATTTTAAATTGTATTTGTACATAATACAAGTGTTTCCTCAGCCATCGACATATTTACATACATAATCATATTAATATTATATTGATTATACCTACAAAATATGAAACGGTGCCCTTATTCTCCAATGGAAAATCGATAAAATAGTGAAAGTGGAATCTACATTGGTATATTAGAAGCTAAGCAAATGTGTGCCCAAGAGTTTGTTTACAAGACAAACTTTGCTTTCGACATTCACAGGCCGATAACTAATGCGGTCTTTCTGTGCTACAGAATTAGTATGTATGTAGTTTAATACAGACAAATATATTTAGTGGCGTGATTTTTTTTATTTATTTGTTTAAGCAAAAGTATTTAGAGGCTTGAATATTTGAAATCAAATTTATAAGTGTTTTATACTACTTTTCATATAATCTAATACCTATGACAATTTAAAAAAATATATTAATTTTAGAGAAATTTTAGATAAGGATGTAGTTTTTAGTGTAAATAAATCTGTCTATATAAGTCTGTATTTTAGCTTATTTTTACAGACCAAAGATATTCTCTACACAATACATTTTAGTAAAACCCTTTTTTTTAGACTTGTATAATGGAAGCATTTCATATCATCACATCCGTAATCCTTTAAGATATAGACTGAGTCCAAAAAGTAATCAGGTCCTTGAACCATATTACAATAAAAAAAAACATAGACAATAACAAACCTACTACCTGATGCACCATTAGTCGCCTTTTACGACAACCTAGGCTAGGAATATAGTTGGTATGTGTACATTATTTTTAAGTCCCGTTTATACAGAATGTATCTCATTATTATGGCTAACAATTCAGTCTTTTAAATAAAGTACAGAAATTTCAAATTATTGCCAGCGTCTTTCATTGTGCACGCGTTTCTTTGCATTCGTTGTAATTACTGTTTATTCCAGCTTATTACGTTTAAGAAGGCAATTTATCGGCACTTATAATTACTCGTTTATTTCCGATTATGCCATTATATTCTCTAAACTATGAACGAGCTAAGCCGTTCTCGAGTGATCATCGACTATGATTTTGTGTTTTCTCTTTGTTGTAGCGAAAGCTGAATCCCTGATCGTATCACCTCGGAATCGCTCAAATTGTTCGAACGTAAATCATTGTTATCTTGATCTTTCTGTTTTGTCTTCACCGGCCCGTGTTTAGTTTCTATATATTTATCAAGAGGAATTTAATTAAATTAAATGTAACTTAGATACTGTGGGAGCTTTTAAATTTATTAACTGCTAGTTCGTTTTACAAACGTTTGATAAGATCGCTACTAGTTGTGAAGCGGTTTAATAAAAGTGTTATTTTTACTTTCGTTATATACTTAATGGGATTCTATAAGTCTCTGAAGACTGACTGGTAAATGATGTTGGAAAAATGTTTTGAAAGCGAAAGCTGCAAAATATATTTTTTTGCATGTTACAAATAAATAGGTATCTTAAAACGAATCTTTAGGTATATTTGGAATCTCATTAAAGGGTATTTGGTTTTCTGTTTGCTACTATTTAGCATTTAAAAATAATAGTTTGAGTTATTTTGCAGATAATTTTGTGCTAAAGTGAGTTGAAACAACATATTACTTAGAAAGCATTATAACGATGACTTTCTGGGGAACTATATGAATAGATTCGTAGATTTAAAATATAAGATCCAAGATAAAACTCGGACGGAAAGTGAAAACAGAGAAAGTGTTAAGATTAAAAATATGTAACCAAAACGTTTCACGTATGAAATATTATTATGTAAAAATCTGTGGCAAGACATATAAATTAATTCCTTCACAAAAAAATTCGACAAACAGAAAACACTAATTACGTTGTCGAAAACTAAAGAAAGGTCACCAACTAATTACCTTACGGCGACTAATTCACTATCGTTGAAGATGAAATTGGTTGGATTCTCGAGAAACTCCTTCTATAGAAAGTTGAGCCTTTAATGATTATCTACTTCAAACTTGTTTTAGACTTTACCCATTTCATAAGCAGTATTCGTTAACCGGCACAGTATGTGAGAAATCTCTCTGCTTAATAATCATATACTGATATAAAAATGTGGAACATACATAAATAAACATATTAGAGAGTCGGACCGGATAAGACCTTTTGAACAAGCCAGAGTGACCAGATAATATCATTAACGGAACTCGTTTTGAGAGTTCAATGGAAAAATTAACTGCTTAATCGAATTATTTTTCTACTATTAACAGTGTTTAAGCAGATGAAAGCGGTAATAATACACTTGTTAGCCTATGTAACTGATAGAAATTTGCATTCATCACTAGTGTATAGCATATGATTATAGCTATTAGTCTTTTTATAGTAATTGACAGTTAACTTGCTCAGTTCGATTTCTTTTCATGGCGGTCGTTGACATGATCTTACTCAAGTATCATAAGCATCGAATGCACTTTCATTTTCGCAAAAATAAAACAACAGGTTATTACGAAAATTTATTATGACGTTCATAAGTTAATGGCAATAAATTAATAATAAATAAATAAATAAGTCTTTGTACAACAGAGGTTCAAGTTCAGGCGTAGATGCCTCGTTTGGTATTGTCTATCTACTTCCTATTGTGCGAGTAGCCGCTGTAGGCAAGGTTCTGGGCTTCGTCCAGGTTCTTGTTCCAGTCAGAGCCGTAGCTGGAGTAGCCGCCGCCGCCGCCACCACTGTGGCCGTGGCCGATATCGTGGGAGACGTGTTCAACGTGAACGGGGTGGTGAGCCTCGTGGTGATGAGCGTGAGGGACAACCTCGTAGGTGGTCTTGGAGGTGTCGTGTTTCAGGCACCAGGCGACGAAGAGGATGACGGCAAGGACCAGAGCTACCTTGGCGGTGGCCAAGGCTTTGAGAGCGATGAGCTTGACGATGAAAAGTTTGCCGAGGAGAAGCTTGGCGCCAAGGAGACCGATGATTCCGCCCATGCCGCTGTTCTTCTTCTTGCCGCGGCCTGTAAAATAAAATCATGTTGATTTTGATGTTAAGAATCAATCGTACCTATTCGATCGATTATTAGATTTACGCATTTTTATCCTGATTTATATCCAACAGTAAATCGGATAAAATAGAAACACTTTTCGCTGTAGCGAGTTGATATAATCACATCATAATTGGGTTTGTAATCACTACATAAAAGTATCCCAAAAATCTACATTTAACTAATACCCATCAAAACTAATTTAATTTATTTAAAGACTGTTTAACAAAGCTTTCATACTAGTAATAATCTCACGAAATCAAGATGCTATCTTTATACAATAACAAGGCTAACATTATGATAATAAAGAGAAACGACATTTGAGTATGTCAATTAGCGCCGAGAAATTAATTAATATAATCAGTGCTTGAGATTCTAGAGATTAAAAGTTTATTATTAATGTATTACCTTCATCGAGAGACCTCTGCAGGGTCTCTTTATCGGCCTGGTTCATCTTGACTTCAAGGGCGTGGGTCTCGAACAGGCTGACCACTCCGTCCAGAAGTCTCTCATTGACTTCAGCATCACGAGCGGTGGGGTCTACTGGGAGAGCATCGAGTTTCTTAGCCCTCTTGTCGGGGTCACCCTTCAGGATAACGCCTTCAGCAATAGTGATGCTCCTGGCAGCCCTCAAGTTGTCAACAATCCTTAACATCTTCTCCTGTAAAATCAAAATTTTTAATTAAAAACAAATCCGAGATAAACAGTTTTTTTTTACGCCGCATTTTTAATTTATCAAACGCGAAACTTAGTTCAGAGATATTCAATGCGACGGTCATTGCAGAAACGAGTGAAATTATAAGAAAGAGTCCTCTTAAGTAACTTGATACCGCACTGTCTGCACTATAACACGTTCCGCTCACACTAATACACTTTCACTTTAAAAATAAAATTATAAACCTTAACACATCCTATGTAGTCTGACTTGCAGTCCTTGATGAAGTTAATTGCAGTTTCCAGGGTCTTGTCACTATCATCAGCAGATGCAAAAGCCACGAGGGCAAACACAAGAGCGATTGTGAACTTCATTTTTTTATTTTTAAATAAAACTTTTTCTTTCACTGGCCGAATTGTTAATTTTCTGACATCGAGAGATGTCAAGCTATGTTTGGCGAGGTAGCGACGCCGCCATACAGTTTTATCATTTCCCCCCCACTCACTATGTTATGTTCATACGGAGCTCTCATCTAGGTTAAGATGAAATTTGATTCAGTTTGGACCCTAATGTTTATGCAAATAAGTTCTTTTCGAAGCAAATATTTGAGGACATTTTGAGGTTTAACTCAGGGTCACACCTTAACTCCGATTTTGAGGACGTTATTAAAATAATTTTTAAATATCTATTAAAGTTGATTTACGATATGTTCGTGTATTGATAATTTTTAAATTCCTCAAATGTTTTAGGGGCTTAAGCATGAAATTTGTAAGAAGAAAAATGTAATTTTTGTTTTTAGATTTTTTGGGTCTGCTTATGTACGTTTATGAATTGTGAATTCAGTGTTTATCGTTATTTACAATAGAATTTTATCATGATTGATATGGTTAAATTCGATTTTATTTTGTACGGTATAAGGAATCCAATATGATTATGAATTTGTAAGAGCTCGTTAGATGTGTGGCCTTAATGCTCGTGAGAGTTTCAGGTTATATTCCCGGTCAGGTCAATATAGAAAGAGATAGCTGCACTAGCATAAGCAGCTTCGTATTCATAGTGCGACCTATTTTAGACTAGTAGTATGCAATCAGATAGTATTTTTTATGGCTGGGTGCATTTGTATACAAAAATAACTTATATAGTATATTATTACTCTGTGCTAATACGTACGATTGGTATTAAAATAAAGGTGTTTTTTTTTGTATTGTATAATCTTGCAATAAATTTTATTAATGTCTAAGGTGACAAATTATGAAATTTATCATGAAAAATTATTGCTTCAATTTGTCTTAATGGCATTTAACTTTATATGTGATTTTCTAATGTAAAATGTGTTGTACAATCGGAGTATATTGTATTATTTTTATTTTCAATCAACATTGTTAGGTTATTCACAAAATTTGTCTAATTTAAAAATAATATTAATATGACAGCAGCGTGCCAATTTAGTCCTGTTTGTTTACAAAATATTAATGTATGTCCCATCCATAATGGTCTAGGTTTTAAGACAAATATATTAACTGTATTCCTTAATTAGAATGTCAAAAAAGTGGTATATTATGTATTGGTGTGTGTAAGCGACTTAATACAAATTTTTAACAACTTTTCATGTATTCCAACTCCATTTTATTTTTGGTTCAAAGTTGTTAAATAAGCGTACTGCTTCTTGAATATGCTTATTCCTTCGGCAATTGCTAGTGTGATAATATATGTGTATGTTTGTAAAAAAAAAAAAATTTTAAAGGCCCATGTTGATCTGGGACAAAAAAAAATAATGTGCCAACTGTGGTTCTTGCCTAGCATGTCGTAAAAGGCGACTAATGGTTTATGGGCTTTTGGGTATGAGATTGAGTAGGCGACGAGCTAGCCACTTGTCACTCCTTTTTCACAGCTTTCTATCCAACCCAGCCCACTGTCCCATGTTGGTTTAGGACTTAAAAATAATATGCCAACTGTGGTTCTTGCCTAGCATGTCGTAAAAGGCGACTAATGGTATATCGGATTTTGGGTGTGTGATTGTGTAGGCGACAGGTTAGCCGCTAGTGACTGCTTTTTAACAATTTTCCATCTAACCCAGCCCGACTTTATTTTTGGCTGAATGTGGTTGAAGGGGCATGCTGCCCCTTTGACTCTGCCTACCCCTTCGGGGATTATGGGCGTGATGTTATTTATTATGTATGTAAATTTTAAAGAAGTATGATATAAAAAAATATATTGGTAATATTCCTTACTTCAAAATGGCTTCTGAAGACTTTTCAACTTAGATACTTAAAATCTATGGATTCGTTTCTGGATAGATAATATAATTAAAGATAAGGCAGCCAAAGATCATGATCTCTTAATTTATTTTCTGACCTAGCTACTAACTATCTGTACTATATTTTTTTTACGCTAATGTTTTTATTTTAATGCAATTGTTATTATATGTGCATGTCTACCTTTTATATCATCACCGTTAAATATCAACGTTATCAGATTTTATGATGCTAGTGATGATTTTAGTGATAGCAAAAACATTGATGATGAAATCACGCCCTATATAAGCTAAGATAATTCCGTAAAGTTATTTCATGCAGACCAGCGAGGAACAAGTTTGGCAACAGTTTCTCCACTCGGCTCCACGAGCACCAATACACTCTTGCCCTTATTTAGTAAGACGCTTTTAAAATTACAAAAATATGTAAATCACTTTCACTGCTTCGTCATAGAAGTGAGAAAAAACAAGTTTTCCATCGCCCGACGGAATGATATGATAATTTCGAACGGTGCGCATTTAATTAGATATAAAGAATGTTCCTTTTGTTTTTTTATTCGTTTTTGGAGTGAATTTGTAAGGCTAAATATAAATCTTATCACACTCGCGAATGCCAAAGGATTTGGCATAAAGAACATTGGCAAAAGTCGACCCAATCTTTCTGGTTCTCTCTGCCTACCCCGCTAGGAAAGTGGCGTGAAGTTTAGTTAGTTAGTTAGTTATAATATAAATCTTAACATATTTTAGTTAGCTTTTTGAATCGGTTAAATGATTGATTGGAGTTTAGACTTAAATGGATAATTATAATGGGCATGTAGAAACGTGATGTCATATCATGCTAATGCCATATAAATCTTGGTAACCATTGTAAGACATCTGCTAAAAATATCACAGATTTCGCCAAAAATATTACAAATTTAAAAAACGTAGCTTTCTTATAAATACATATATTATCCTGTTTTTTTTTTTAATAATTTACCTAATAGGCTATGTTATAACTTAGTACACCAAAAAGTTTTATAAGAAAAGATATGATACACATTTTATTCCGGAATACATCCTGAATGATCGCTCAAAAGTCTACGTATATGCTAATAGATTAGTTTTAATAAAATTATTTGTCCTATAAGCTCCAGTACAAGGTACATGAGTTACATTCATTGAAATTTCCCAGATAGTTAGATTATTATCTGCTTGTGATCCTACAATTTTATGAGTCAGCTTAATGATTAGTTTTAATTATAGCCAAACAACAGTTTGAATACCGGTTGTATTTATAATGACCACGACTTCTTTTGTTTTTGTTCAAATAATTTTGAAAGGAGCATAACAGATGAACTAGCTTTTACCCGCTGCTCTGTTCGTACTTAGATTTTATAAAATCAAATGTACAGTTACACTTGCTGACGATAATGTAGGAGGGCCAACCTCTCAGGCCCTGATCTTCTTGTTAGTTATCCGAGGTAAAACTCACATAAGAGAAATCATACAAAAACAAATTTACTAAATAAGGATTGTTCTCCTGTGTTCTATAGTTAACGACCAAGAGCTAATGATGAAGTACTTGTATTAATCACAAAGTTGAAGTATGAATATACTAGCAATTCAGTCCTGCTTTACATTGGTAGAAGATACGCCAGAACCTTGGGCATGTGCGGCACGTATAGTCCCGGCAGTGGGGATAGCGGCTCCTCCGGAACTGCGCATCGGGAGGCCATATTGGGGTTTTAGTCGGTTCGAGTCCGACACACCGCCCTTTGTTTCCCCAAACAGAGGGTGACGGCTCGTGGGAGATTCCACAATAAAAAAAAAACCTTGGATATAAAAGAGGTATCTACTGGTGAAAACTGTCTGAAAATTCATATAGAAGTCTTTACTTTAAATGCGTTTGAACAAACAAACTAACCTTACATTTGTTATGCACTAGGGAATTTAATTACCTAGCTAACTTAATAACACTAGGTACAACTTGTTCTAAAACAAAAAATGCAGTTAAAGAACTAGAAATATCAGCGTCACTGACAATCCTTTCTTTAACAACTCCACAGCATTTCACTGAAGAAGTAAGTAAATAAATCTTAAACTAGTTTGTCTCGATTTGCACGCCTTAAAAAGCGCAAATAGAAATTAGAGTCTGGAAACAAAACAGGTTTATTTAAAAAAAAAAAACTTCTTGTTGATCGCATAACTTTTATGTAATTGCCCATAAAAAATTGCGCGGTCGGATTAAATACGTTTCTATTTACGTACTCGTAAAAGCTTTCTCACTTTTGAAGCAAGTGATATGGGGTCTTTTGCACACGAGCATTTTTTTTTTACTAATTCGACAGTTAGTTTACAGATAATCTATCAAATTGACTGGCTACTTCTTAGCGTTTGGTCTGGATCCAATTCGGGGATGTTCAACACAATTATTAAATGTGTTTTTTTTAGTAAACTTGTTAATTCAGATTTCACTATATGGTTAACATATCATGCCGATCTATTTTCTGATTCCTGCGCAATCATGTTAGTACTATACTTGCATTCGTGATTTGTTTTTTTGAAACCGTAGAGGTCCGTGCTTTAATCACTACATAATTATTAAACAAAGTCCTCCACCGCGTCTGCCTATCTGTCTGTCCGTCTGTTCGCGATAAACTCAAAAACTACTGCACAGATTTTCATACGGTTTTCACCAATAGATGGAGTGATTTATGAGGAAGGTTTAGGTATATACACATACCCCGGGCGGAGCCGGAACAGGCCGCAAGTTTAAAATAACATCCTTCCCAAAGAGTAGCAATATTCGTGCTGTGTATAATTTTGTATATGGATTCATTTAACCGAATAACCCAAATTCACAATTTATTTTACATGAAAACCTTATCTAATGTATTGTTTATTCAATCTTCTTCCTAGATACAAGCAATTTATTTTAGAGGTTCTGCCATGAGAATAATTCTGGACTTTGTAAGTAAATACTCAGGATATAAAGATCCATAATAAATGTATTTCCAAAATTGTAAACACCAATTCCTTTATTTTTAATATGTAAACGAGCACTATTAAATTATATAAAGAGGAAGATTACAGACTCTTTAATTGTATGAACGACTATCTGCACAAAATGATATAAAATTTAGTATTTTTGGATGCTTGAGAATATAGTTAGTAGCACACAGGTTTGTTTTTGCTGTGGAGTAGTAACCTCAAAAGTTTACATGAGTATACCACTTCTATAGCTCCGAATTAAGTATATACAATTACGTATATATGTACTTGTGCTGTAGATACTAAACGACGTATAAACATACTTATAAATATTTATAAACATCCCGAATCGAGTACATATTACTGTGTTCATTACACGACATTTGCCCCTTGCGAGATTAGAACCCGTGACCTTTGTTTTCGCCAGCATGACTAACAACTAAGTTAAGTGGCCTATCAATATCAATGTATGCAATCTCACTAGCTTTCTTTAATTTAAATGTTAAAATGAAGTATTTATCTGTAGACAAAAATGGTATTTGTAAATTATGAAAACACTTGTCAGTTTCACACAAACTAAAATTTATCTTGAATCTCAAAGAAAGTTCGAGTCACTGAAATAATTACCTCAGGCGTGACATATTGTGTATTGTAGAGCGAGACAGGTATATGTTATGTATTGTGCTAAAGAGAGACGGACGGCAACACATAATCGATCGATATCGAAAGTTAGATGTGGATGAAGATGACAGCAGACCGTTAAAGAGCCTTTACACCTAACGATTTTGTCAATATTAAACAAATTCTACAATTATTTTGATTATGAACGCTTAGGCTGTTCAGTAAACGCTGGCATTCAATCGAATGACAGAAAAACAACTAACCAATTCATTGATCAAAACGCTTAATGAAATGATTAACCGTTTACACATTGAAAAAAAATAACGATATTTGAATCGCTTGGCTGTATGACTCGTCATCTTCAATGGGCTGACTTCAACACGCTAAGTTGCTAAACGTTGAATGATTCTAGGTACTTTAAATATTGGCCTAGGCATCAAATTGGATGTTGTTTTTTTATAAACGGTCTAGATGCTCAATTAGCCAACTATTTTAATCAGATGGCAGTCCCCGTAGGAACACGTAACTTAATCTTCTTATAGCTCTGAGTACATACATAACATACATACATAGCATCATGCCCATAATCTCCGAAGGGGCAGGCAGACTTATTTAATGTATCCAAAAATAAATAAAATATATATTTTTTTTATTTTAAAAAGTTAATAAAAAATAAAATAAAATAAAATCCACTGTATTCCTTGCCTAGCATATCGTAAAAGGCGATTAATAGTGTATTAGGTATTATTGGATTTGTGATGGATGAAAAGTCCAACCAAATTCGCTAAAAGTGGTGAAAAGGAACTCATTGCTTCTTGGATTTAGCCTACCCCTTTGGGGATTGCAGGAGTGATGAGGTATGTATGTAATTATTCACCTAATAGGTCATATAGTCATATTTCAAAGTCGTATAATTTGGACCATTGGCTTAAGTAAGCTAGACAATAACCGGTAATTTAATTAAGTATACTCATTAAGATTTTATCATGGCCATTTGATCGTCTAGTATAAACGGTCTGTATCACGGATGAAGTAAACATTTTGAAAATCATCGTGAAAACGGCAATAGCCTTGTAAAGCATCAGAGACTTTCATTTTGCATTGCACTTCATTTTTCTTATATGCAGTCTTAAATCAGTGTTATGAACAGCATTTTTTCTGAAAAATTAGAATGATGCGAATTGTCTTTTCGAAAACTTTCATCTTAAGCAGTGAATTCGATTCGAAAATTTAAAATCTTAGAATAAAAAGAATAAAAGTCTAAGCGGATACTAACTAAGAACAGGATATAATACTAGAAAGAAGGGCCTTTTTATCTATTGAAATTTATCAAACATCTTTACTTAAAGCATGGACCTTTTGCTAAGGACAGTGCGACAGCTAAGGCTGCGCCGAGTTTCCTTAATACATCATCACAAGCGTTTAGGTGCCACGGGGTTTAGTATCTATTTTCAGGTCACCTAAATTTTTTAGCCCGAGAGGGAGTCTCCAACTTACAAGACCCTGGGAGTTCTACACACCACTCTGTTCCCTCTCCAACTCATAGGCTCCTAGAATACACTCTTATCATTCTGTACTGTACACAGTGAAGATGCATATAGCCACCTTCGCTCTGTCCTTCTGTACAGAGTGAATGCGTAAAGCAAATTCTAGATCGTTAGATGTAAACGGCCCCATGGCGCAATATGGTCAAAATTTTGAAACTCATCGCGAACACGACAGCAGACCGCACGACGCACTTTCGTTTTCTTGCCTCCATTCTTACTTTCGACCGTACTCTGGGTTTCCGGATTCTTTTGCCTTTTAAAGGGCATGTCATCTTCACGGTGAGCCGGCTCAGTGAGCAAGATCACGTCTCATATATGCAGAGGGTATTGGTATCAGTACAAATGCGAATGATTTTTCAAATCTATGTGCGAATTTCTAAGGCTTTGAGGTGTGGCAAAATGTACTAATATAAAAATGATTGATGTATTATTTGACTATGTTATATAGTAACGAGGCCTTCCTCTTTAAGAGGCCCTTGCCTTTTAAGGGCCACCCTATGTAACTCGTTTAATACATAAGCTGTTCCATATTCGCTAACTTAATTAAATTTATTAAGAAAATAAGTATTTGTTTTGGTCCTGCATTATTTTCGCACAGAAATAAATGTAATATCGGGTTTTGGGTGTGTGATTGTGTAGGCGACAGGTTAGCCGCATGTCACTGCTTTTTCACAATTTTCCATCTTACCCAGCTCGGCTTTATTATTTGCTGGATATGGTTGAAGGGGCTTGCTGCCCTTTTGACTCTGCCTACCCCTTCGGGGATTATGGGCGTGATGTTATGTATGTATGTAGAAATAAATGTACAAAATAATTAAATAAAGTACATTAGAATATTGGTAATGCTTACTCAATTTTAACGACGTGTGTGGGATTCTCAGAGCCCTCTCAACTGAAAATTACATCATATCTGTACTTAATGAAGGTGGACAGGTTATTCCAAAAACTGTCCAGTACTCTTACTTTCCTGAATGGTAATTCATAGGATTCAGGTCAACAGTAGAACCATTTAAAAATGTCTAAAATATACGGTGGACCCAACATGACCCCATCGTGGGAACGCATAGACACAAGTCTGGCATGTTAAAAAAGGTTGAATAGCTTATTTAACAAGTACTTTTTCACAAATCGATCATAAGTTCTTATGTTAATTCGAATGAAAGTCAATTTTGCTCTCATTAAACACCTGCACAATAGTGAAGCCATGGGAACATATATGCTATTCTCTTTGCACCATTGTGAACAATCTTCGAATTCCAAAGACATTTTTTCCTTCGTCGTCAAAATCACCGTAATGTTATTTAAGTGTGATAACTCCATTGTTCGAGGTTTCCCTAACATAATAAATGTTATGGACATCGCAGTTGTGTGTGAGAACTATTATGATTATAATTTGTTCTCAATTGGTTGTGTCTAAGTGAGACGCTCACACAAAGTGGTGGCTTTTCAATAATTTCCATCATTTATTATGAGAACTTTGAATAAACTAGAAAGGCAATAAAAATTATCATGGCGCTAGATTTTCTTTAATTAAGCCGTTAATTAGTCTGGAATATCTATTCAGAAGTAAATGGAAATCCGGAAAAGTGCAGATATATATCACAAGTTGTTTCAGATAAGAAAATAGTTGTGACACTATTTTATTGTGTCATCATCTTCCTAGCGTTATGTCCCGTGTTTAGACGGGGTCCGCTTAGACCATGATCCAGGATTTGGCGAGTCTGGTAATCACATGCCGATCTGACCTTTGTAACCTTAAGATAGGAGAACCAGACAATTTTGGATCCTACACCATTTTATTGTGTGATTAATAGCAATCATTTTTATGCGCAGTTTATTTCCTCAATTATATCTGGTGTCGTTTGATTTAATAATAAAGTAATCCGGAGGTATTTGCGAGTTGATACTTAGACTAGCTGTGCCCGCAGTTTCACCCGCGTTTGCGTTTATGGCTAATGTTTTTTTTATAATATAATATATAGCCTTCCTCGATAAATAAGCTATCTAACACTAAAATAATTTTTCAATTCGGACCAGTAGTTCCTAACATTAGCGCGTTCAAGCAAAAAAACAAACTCTTCAGCTTTATAATTTTAAGTATAGATGAGTATGACGTGACACCTACCTCTAATGAGTAGGATGCTGTTTCAAACCCGGGCCTTCTGGACCTTAGGCGGCGCATGCTACCACTAAACCAAAGAGGCAGTCAAAATAACAACAAGCGGTACTAAGCTCGGTACGCAATGCTTGGAAGATGACCGATTCCCAATATAAATTATGCATTTAGCTTTTGAATATTTAAAACCGCAACCTCTTAAGCCATACTAGACATTTCTAGTGATGTAACGTACCAAATATATAAATAAGTATATAACAAAATTAAAACCTACGTAACTATCAGGTCGTCGCTCTCTGTTGCGTAAAGGTAGACGGAAGTTTGTAAGTTCAAGTATATTCATTGAGTGTGAGCCATGAATGAATGGCGATCTTATGGCAGGATGATGAAACTCGAACTGAAACTCGTTGAGTTAGTATCAGATTTGGAAAGTGAAAGGTGATGTATGTGAGGTAAGAAGGAAATATGCATTCATATATAAAATTGAGATGGTTAATTTTTCAATTAATTCAGCAGTTTAGTACAGGCTCTATGTTGATTTGGAGCTTAAAAGAATATAGGGACCGACTAAATTCCTAGCCCTTATTTCGACTGACTATGCACTATCACGCTTGTGGGACTCCAAAGGGAGTCTTCTACGGAAACCCCCTCTCCAGGCAAAGATGGTATGGTAGGTGGCCGGTATATCCACGAAAACCCTACATTCATCGCCTGCGTAGGGGTGATACGGGTGTTGGCAGAGTCTTCCATATTACTTCCGGTGACCAGGTACTTAGCCATTTCCATCCAGGTGCGACGGAGGCAGGCGAATGAGGGGAACCCCGCAATCACCATCCGCTAGTCTCTGCTGGGGTTCTTGCCTAACATACTGCGAAAGACCACTATTGGATTATGTCTACATAATCACCAAGGCATTATCCAAGGCTTTCATATAAAAACGTTTGCCAATCCATATTCAGATAACTATGAACAAGTAATCAATTTTATATTTGCGTATATCTATCATATTTGAGAAGGTCAATTGGTTTCAATATAAACCAAGGATAATGACAAGAAAACCGAAAAAAAAGTAATACCATTACTCTTCTACATAAACGAAATCGTGTGCAAATCTATTTCTAAAATAAGTACTTAAAACGCCATGGTGGTTTTTTGAAAGCTTATCTCAGTCGTGGGCCGTCACAGCCTCATAACTTCGAATCTATAAATAAAACCACATATAACCAACACGACTTAACAAAGATGATTCGAGATAAGCGGTTGTAATAAAGTCATCTGCATTTGAATATGGGATTGGATGCGTGACCAAAATTGTAACTATTCACTCTGCCTTCAAATAAAATATTAAGTGCTGGTTGAAATCCAAACACGTAGGTATATCATTATCAAACAAATAAATAAATAAAATCTTTCAGACTGACACACCAATTCCCTAGTTCCAAACTAAGCTGATGCTTGTGCTATGGATACTAGGTGAACGGATAGACATACTTAAATACGTGTATAAACATCCATGACTCGAGCACAAATGTCCATGTTCATCACACGAAACATTGCCCCTAGCGGGATTCGAACCCACGACCCTTGGTTTCGTGGCCAGGGTCTCTGACCACTCGACCAACGGGCCAGTCTAAATTCGGACAACGGGCCAGTCAAGAAAAGACTAATTAAGTCTAAATATTTTTTTAATTTTACTTAAACTTTAGTAAACACACGTTATTACTCTGTGACACTACGTACAAGTAGAACTAAAACCCGCTTACAAAAAATCGTTTACTAAAAATTTTATATGACTTTTTTGAAATATACTTTTTATTTTAAAAATAATTTGATTAGATTGCTAAAAATAGTAATACTTGAATTTTCAATCTTGGAATAATTCAAAATTTTTGCTTCTGATGAGACTCAAATTATTTGATTTTGAAGCCACCTCTAAATTTTTCAGGAAAACATAATTACTTTCATAAATTCAATTAATTTAATGGGTTCTCAAAAATATATATCCATATCAATTAAGGTGTACAAATAGCAATCACTCTATTAACATCATCCTCTTGCCCTTCTCCCAGTTCACCTGGGGTCGGCGCAGCATGTCTTCCTTTTCCATACGTCCCGGTCAGCCGTCATCAAGCAATCACTCTATTATCAATCTATAAAAAGGATACATCATTCTAGTCTAGGATAATATACATAAATATAAAAAAAAAACTATAAATCTTATCAGAGCTAACGTATATAAAATAAACGTAAGCTTTTTTGCAGTTTGGAAATAAACTGTTTTCAAACTGCAAAAATGCTTTATTGGTACCAAGACCCCGTATGTATGTATGTATATATGAATGTATACCAAGAGTCAGGAATGTCAAGTGACGTTTTAAAATTAGCCGCTACCGTAATCGAAAACCAAATACCGAAATACCGGTAAAAGTTGGTCAAGAAATACCGGAGGAGCCAAAATTCCTCGTGAGAGAGTTGATGTTTCGCTAAGCTTTACCCAAAATCATATAGTATATACGAAACCTCTTACCTGCTTATTTTATTAATTATACTATGGAAGGAAATAAAGGGATTCAAAGAAAATAACAAAAAGCCAATCAGTTATCAACTTATAGGATTATGAATGTTGAAGAGGCGAGTGAGGTGTGTAAGGATCGTGCCATATGGCGTTCGGTTCTCTCTGCCTACCCCGCTAGGGAAGTGGCGTGAAGTTTAGTTAGTTAGTTATAAACTTTTGTATGGAGAGTAGAAAAACCTTGCCCATATTCTAAAACCGCATAAATTAGTTCGTCAAAATAATGAGTTGAATATGCAGGTAAATGGTTTCGTATAAACTAAAAAAAAACTTGAATAGTGTAATTTGATTGTACTTTTTTTTAACTGGCCATAACATTATAATTGATGCAAATAAATCTAAACGCCTAAATAGTAAATTATCATCATCGCAAAGAAGTTCCGTGCTAAGTCAGTATCAGCTTAGACCAAGATCCTGGATCCAATAGTAGCCAGTCTGGTTAATTGCAATGAAGCGACTAATTGACTTTGGATAGAAGTACCACCCAAATTGGATCTTCGTTAGACATACATATTTTTGATGTGCAGGTTTCATCACGATTTACCCTCACAAAACAAAGTGGTATAAATCCGTATATAGGTTAACCAGGTAAAGAATTGATCATTATACATAATGCCCGGGCATCATGAAAAATTACCAATAAGACATGGCAATTTGATAATAACTATTCAAATAATCACATTATCCGGGCATTGTAAATAATGTCAACTTATCGGGCAGAGTTATGAAAAAACATGTTTCAATTCGACATCATCATTGTCCTATCGTTATGTCCCGTGCTTAATCAGGGGCAGCTTCTTCTCTTAATCTTAAATCATGGTCTACCATGACCCAGGATTCGTAACTGTGTAATGTTAAAAAAATCTTAGGCTCTGACGCTCTGCCGGCCGCTGCCGCCCTCATTAATGATTTTGTCCATAACTTACATATTTGTCCTTATATTCCAAAAATCCAGTTTTAGAACCAACAACCCTCGTATATGAGCCGCTTGTCCTTACCATTGAGCTACCACCTCTTTCTCCCAGCTTTACGCGAAATACTAAACTGAAATGCGAGTCGTTACGTAATTATGTCGTACATGACAGAGTTCTTTTTAATCTCGCCGCTCGATGGTCGGTGCTCTCAAAGAAACCTGTCCAGTCCAGTCATGTTAATGAAGTATACGTGCAGATATTTTAGCGAGCTTGTTGGGCGAGCCGCTTGGCGAACATTTTAATACTGTTTTACGCTCAATTATATAAAATAATGTTGCGTACTCAGATCTCGATTCCTTTTTTTATGCCACTACCTTTTTTCCGCGTCCAATTTGATTTATCTCAGAGACTAACAAGCATTCCTCAGGATCTAGAAATTTTAACGAGTTAAAAAGTAGTAGATGATTTTTTTAGGATTTTAACTATAGGAGTACCAAATTTCATAACAAACGGTTTAGCGGTTTAGGCGTGAGAAATGTTACAGTTATAGGTTAAAAGATCTTTATTTATTTACCTTTGCGAATTACAAACGTAATTCACTTACCGACAAACACATATGATCTGATCGTACTAACACCAGTTAAAATTAACGACTAAGTAACAGATACAATATATGCTTTCGCGTTTAAAATATTAGTACGATACCACACAAAGCTATTAATTTCAGTTCTCCATCGCTTACAATATTCATTTCTTTAATAAGTATTCTAAATTTTTTTAATATTCTGGTGATTATTTTATTTTTAAGGAGCTTGGCTATGTTGTATAACATTGTAGTTCTGATACATCGAATAGTGACGTCAAATAAATACTTGTTCAATATTACTGTACTTGTACTTGTACTATACTTAAAATAACAAGTTCTTTAATTCATGAAATTGTTATTTAACAAACGTACAAACATACATGTCATTACATTCGTAATAGTAGGCAAATTCCACGGAGTAACAAGCTCATTAAACCACATTTTGTCACAAGTCGAGTAGCATTACATAGAAAATTCGGAAAAAGCGTTTAAATCGCCATCTACATAATCACCAACCCACTATCAACACCAATAGCCGCCTTTCACGACATGCTAGACAAGGAACACAGTTGGCAACTTAATATAAAATTTTCCATTAATTTTAAGTACAAAAATCGTTACTGAATTAAAGTTCAAAAATGTATAGGTACCTACTTTAAATGAAAGCCTTGTCTAAATTATACCTTAAAGTGAAATGAAAATGAAAATATATTTATTTCCAGAACAAATTTACATCACAGGTGAGACAGACTTTCACACTAGGCAATTGCCTATCTTTCATCTGTTATTACGATTTATAATGTTATGTGCTGTGATGTAATTCACTATTGTTTTAAAAAGGTAAACAATAGTGAGGTAATACATATGAAATTAAGCCAGCATAATTAAATAAATAAATATTCATGACCAATCTTTTGTATTTTTTAACCTACTTCAAAAAAAAAGGAGGAGACTTCTTTTTTGTTTGGCTGGCACCGATTCCAAGACTAGCTGATTATTGTAAATATTTAAATACGTGTTAAAGATTAATACTTTTATCGAAGCAGTCGGAAGAATTTATTTAATTCTTTTTAGTGTTTAGACATTTAAATAGCTATTAAGGCAGGTTCTTACTTGTGTTTTTTTCATAAACATTTTTTGCGGGGTTTTTTTGAAGTCGGTTTTTATTTTTGTTAATTATTATTTGAAGCTATGTAGATCTTTAAATGCTTTAATATTTTTTAACGACAATATCTCGCATTCTGAACGATTCTTAAAGTCCTTAACTTATTTTTTTTCTGAGCATGTTCGCGAACATATCACCGAACAGGCTCGCCACAATCACCTCCCGTGCGTACCCGCGCACAGGTGCTACGGAAGCGAGGCGCGACAAGTGATCACTTTCACAGACCACACGCTCGCGCCTACCTCGAGAATTCATACCGCGTGTCTCATTCACAAGTAGGTTACGATGAGGTTCCGTGTGTTTTCGACGTAGAGTACAAGGATATCCGTAGTAAACGCCCTTGCGATTTGTTCTAACTGACATTAGAAATATAGTCCTCATATGTATATATTCGTGGTTTCCTTAAAAATGTTCATCTTATAATCGGAATTTAGCCAGCCTGTATATTTGTGTGTCAAATTGAAGTGAGTTCCTTGTCTAGCATGTCATAAAAGGCGACTAATGGTATGGTAATATCGGGTTTTGGGTATGTGATTGTATAGAGGACGAGCTAGCTACTTGTTCATAATTTTTCATCTAGGCTTGCTGCCCCTTTGACTCAACCTACCCGTTCAAGGATTACGGGCGTGATGTAATGTATGTATGTATCTATGTATACGTATATAAGCTCCCTTAGTCCCCCATTATCGTCGGCACCATAGCACAAATACCAGGTACACGTTGGGCTGTTTGGACTCTTCCGCCTTTTAATAGAAAAAAGGACAATATAATAAACTCGGTCCTCTTTGTCTACCCCGCTAGGAAGTGGCGTGAAGTTAGTTTAATTAAACTAGATGGCATAGCGATTATTGTTTAAATAATCTTATTCGTGTGAATCTCTGCGCTTCCATTGAAATAACTAACACAAGATGTATGTCAAAGTCGTTTGCAATCGTTTGGAATCTAGTTGATGACTAAAATTATAATATATATTGATTATTCGTAACCAATTAAGACTGGAAGATTTGTTCGAAGTGATTATTTGATTTTCTTAAACTAACCCGTGGCCGCAACTATGTATACATACATACATATATACATAATGTTAAGCCTTTTTCCTATAGGGGAGGCTGAGATCATATACTTTTATTTGCTGTACTGTACTATACTGTATGTAAATTAATGTTTATCCGGAATTCATTCCGGATTTAAGCTTAGCCCTGTGCTAATCCAGGTCAATTCCAATTTGTACTCTTTTCATTTGGAGTCGGCATGGTAGTGCATCGCCAGGATGAGACAACGGAAGTGCCGGGAAGCTTAAAAAGTAATTTTATTGAATCCAATTGTAATTGGTTATTAATTTGATTTTTTCTTATCTTTTATATTTTAAATTCAACAGGAGGTTCTAAGAAGGTTTTGGTTTATTTACAAATTCCCAAATAAAAATGACTTTATCACAAAAAGAAAGTACTCAATGTGTAAAAACAGACAGAATAACTTTTTAAACTTATAATATTGGTTCAAGTATCATTTGCCTTTGAAAACACAATGCAAATGGAAAACAGGAAAAATGTAATCGAAATCGGTTAAAAACGTATTTCTATTAAATGTCCGAAACGTACTTTCCTTTGCGTAACCTAGCTGACTTGTGTAATTTTGTTACACGATGCCGAGTCATATTTTGACTTGTAATTGCGATTCAAAATACCTTACACGTCGAGCTCATTTCGTAAATCAGTTTTATGCTAGTTCATCCACCAGAATTGTACTTTCTACTAATTGATACGCCAATGAGATAAGATCATAGAATGAATCGGACCACATTTTTCGCGGTGATACTTGCTAAATAAACACCACGCCACTTCCCTAGCGGAGTAGGCAGAGAGAACTGAATAACTGACTCGATCGCTTATTTGGTAGTGACCCTGCCCCATGCGCCAAGAGTTTTGGGTTTGATCCCCACCTAGGACATATTCGTATGATGAATACTTGTGGTTGTTCTGTGTCTGGGTGTTAATATGGAAAATTTAAGTATATATTTGTAATACCACTATTGATTCTGATATCCGTAACATAAGTGCTTGAGCTACTTGCCTCGGAGTCAGATCAATGTATGTGAAGTAGTCGGATATTTTATATTTAATTATTTATTTGTGGAGTTTATGTAATAAATAAAAATAATAACTACAAGGTACTCCCAATGGAACATACCTAATACCTACTGGACACATAAGTCTATTACCTACTGCCTTTTAAATACAATAGACCACTTGTATTTTCCATTAGTTAGCATCAAAAGGCCATATAGCCTTCGATCACGATCGCAGTCATAGATTTAGAATTTTTTGACTACGCAAAAGATACATAAAGCGTGGGAGCGAGAAATCCTGCTAAAATACAAACCGCCCGAGAGAAAAAGAGACAGCGAATGAAGTACCCATATGTCAATGTTTTTGCGAGTAAGAGGCCATAGCGTCCCGGTCTGTTCTACGTCGCAGTGAAATTTCTGCATTTATGTATTAAACCTTGGATTATAATCGAGAATATTAAATGTGCAATTGAGGTGACTTGTTCTGTACGTGATTGTGAGGTTACACGACGGAATAATCCGAATAAATACACTTTTCACAGGTAAATACGATTTTATCATTAGATTTTTTCAAACCATATTTTGTCAAATTGTTGCTAGTAATCAGTTTAGAAAAATATTTTTACAATAGTATATTGATTATAATTGATATTTCTAAGGATACATCGTGATTATAATCAGAATTGGGGAAAATATTGTGTAAAATTGTAAATAGTTAGGTTACGCTAGTGCTTGACAAAGCGGTGACGTCATGAGTATCGATAAAAACTGAATCGTCTTTTAGCGACATCATGACATGAATACAAAGTTATTTAGCCAAGTTATGTTGAAATATAATTATATTCACATTGGGAACTCATTATCTCCGTAAATTTGTTAGTTAAGTAACTGATAATTTTTCTAGGTTTCCAAGCAACCCAGCATTGTGTAAAAAGTGGATGCGGACTATAGACAGACCAGATTGGACTCCCAGTAAGAACTCCATTATCTGCAGCAAACATTTTGACGGCAAATGACGCAGCAAAAAATTTGTTCCACTACATATTATTTTTAAATAACTAAATGACACCAAATTAAAAGTTGCTAATATATTATTTGTTCCATTTCATTCCATCAGTCAAAGCAAAAGTCATATCTTTTTGTCTTAGTATAAATCATAGAACATATTTCTATTTTTTTAATTTTTTACCCGCTGAATATACGAAGAATTTTACCATCTCATTGTTTATAGAACTGCTTAGAATCGGATTTCTTACCGACTAATTCCAATTTACCTAATATATACAACTACTAATTTCAGTCAATGCCATAAATAATTAATCAAAAGTATAAAAAAGCGTATTAAATACCTATATTATTAGTATACAACTGAATCAGTCGATAATGTGAAAGTGCGTCTTTGACAACACTATTTTTAACACACACATAGACGCCAACCAACACATGCTTAAATTTATTTTGGTCATGTCTCCGAGCCGTCTTTGTGTATCTTGTACATCCTAAATCTATGATCGCAGTCAATAAATTTAACAATATATATTCGAGTAGAACATTTGGGACAAACGTGACGGGAAAACGAGCCACTGTTCCATTTGATGGGGAAATGAGGTATTTTTGATGAATATGCAACGTGCTGTCGTCTGGTTTTCACTTTTTGAGGGAGACGGAAAGTGAAGCAATGAATTTAGTGTTTGTGAACTAAGTGATGTGTTTTATTCTAACATATGTCCATTGTACATATATAACTTCACAGTCTTTGGAGTGAGAATAGTTCAAGGTATATACATACATAACATCACGCCCATAATCCCTGAAGGGGTATGCAGAGTCAAAGGGATGTTCAAAGTGCAATATATATTTAGTCCCATGTTAGTTTGGGACTTAAAAAGAATGTGCCAACTGTTTATCTTGTCTAGCACGTCGTAAATGGCGATTAATGGTAGGTATGTGATTGTGTAGGCGACAAGCCAGCAAATTGTCACTACTTTTTTAAAATTTTCCATCTAACCCAGACCAGTTTTATTTTTGGCTGAATGTGTTTAAAGGGGCTTGCTGCCTTTTTGATTCTGCCTACCCCTTTAGGGATTATGGGCGTGATGTTATGTATGTATATACAGTTTTATATACTCGTACATAATAAAAAGGTCAAAGGAGAAAAATCATCAATCATGTGCCTTCAATGACCTCACAGCCATTTTTCAATACATAGGTGAAATATTTCTGGTGACCTTATACAAGCCATAAACAAAAGAAAGGATATGACAAATTACAGGTGTTGTTAGACAACATGCCCGTAGCACATGTAATATTGTAATAATATGGATTACTCTCGCTCTGGGGTGATGAGTTACGAAGATACAGAGCAAAGCTTACTATTGGATACGGTATTTTACCGACATGTTTTGTCTATGATATTCCTGATCGTTATTGGAAGCTTTGAAATAGAGTTAGTGTTTCAAATATGTCTTTAAATTACGCATCAAATGCCTATTTTGTTTGCTTTTAACGTAAGTGTATGTATCAAACCCAATAATACTAATAAAGCATTAGTATCTACTTACGTAAATATAACAATTTAAAAGTAAAAAAATTATATAGTAAATAAAATCCCTCAAATTTTTTTTATAATATGTAATTATCGTGCATTCGTGGCCTCGAACCATTCAAAAATTAAGTGATGACGCTTTGTAGGTACTGAGTACTTTACAATTTTTTTTTATAGTCTACTATTGAGATTACAAAAAAAATATTGCGTATGTATTTATTATTTTGTTCAGCAAACTATATATGATGAAGATGCTGCGTGACGTCATTAGGTGCGTAAAATTTTACCGTCCGAGTGATGTAAAGTACTCAATTTCGGATCTTTGAAGCGCTGTATTTTGTAATTTTTCAACTATAAAGAAAAAAATACATATTCAATATTTTTTAAGAATCTAACTTAGGGACTGTATTGAGGAATTCTTCGATCTTGTAATAGCCCTTACTCATTAAAAATTATTTAATGCATAATTTGAATCTATGTAAGGGTAATGTTAAAATACTTTATGGTAGTTTGGTAACATATAGATGTCGCCACTTTCCTTCCGTGTTTACAATATTATTAGTATCACCCCGCTCTCACGAAGCCCGGACCGACATCTGTTATCCTTGTCACCCAATCCGGGTATGATAGATGCGCGCGTCACCGCGCCCGGGATAACGAGCGTGGTGGCTCCAGCTGGAGGGTCAAACGTATCGTTTGTAACGACGATATACAATAAATAGTTAGTTGTAGATAAATTCTTCAGACTAATAAATACATTCTTCAGTCTGACAGACGAATTCCCTAGTTCCAATTCCAAGTGATTGTGTAGGCGATAAGCTGGCCACTTTTCACTACTTTTTCACAATTTTCCATCTATACGACATGCTAGCAGTGGCGGATTTACTGTCTTAGCCGCCCCAGGCCCCAGACCATAACAGGCCATAACTCAGTACCTACAAAGCGTCATCACTTAATTTTTGTTATGGGCCAAATATGACTAAATCCTTACGATGATAGCGATAACAAATGTTCACAGTTAATCCCTGCTTCGCTAATCTGAACCTTTAACTGTGGGTGATATAACTGATTTTAATTTATACACAAAAGTGTTATCACCAAAAATTTTCACCTGTATCGCTCAGCTAAATTCAATCTTCATGTATAACTTGAGTGATGGTCAGTTTGTGGCCATTTCGATACAGAAGAGTTGGTTTTCTACTTTAGTCTACAGCAACAAATATTATTGTAATTTTATAAATAACAAAATCGAGGTCAAAGATTGAACAGGAAGAAAAGTTGCAGTTAGAAAAACGACTAGCGAAAAAGTTGCACAGTGCAAAGTTTCAACTTGTATACAAAAAAATCACAGCTCACTTAAAAACGAAACCTGTAAATTTTTACGTAAAAACCTGCAACTTTACGAAAAAACCGTAAATTTTACGTAAAAATCCGATATTTGTGTAACCTTCGCGTAATTTTACCTTAACCAAGATGTGCTTCTCTTGCAACTGCGGAGACTGCGGCACATGCGGCAAGATCCTGCGATGCCTGGCGTGTGTCACGCTTTGCGTGTTCCTTCTACAGCTGTGCGGGTACGACATCAATGCAGACGAATGCTGCAACTGTGGTGGCGACTCTTAAGCATGAAGCTGCGCGAACATGACAAATGGGGACTACCATACTTCTCCCACAAGATACTAAGCGAGGAACGACTCGTGTCTCCGAGGAACTATATTTACATTGATGACTTGATTATAAGAGTGTACGTTAAATTAAAAAACAGAGATGCTGTAATTTCTAAAAAAAATATTTGATGATGCAGTAACGAGCAGTACCATAAATAAACTTCTGTTCTTATAACACAGCAATAAGCTTTATTTTTGCATAGGTAGATATACCTTCTTTTTAGTAGACTTAGATTTTAAAACTTCCAGACATTTAAATAGGTATCCTTATATGCGATGCTTCGCATCAAAAGAGTTCGCTGCCTCACTTACCCTGTCTTTAATGTTCAAAACACATCAGGAACTAAAATGCCTCATCCAAATAAGCTTCAATTTCCTCTTCGCAGCTCCAGGCGTGATGGATCAGTCGTGTCACGCGACGCCGATAATTTGTTACTCGCGATGCCATAATAAAACTTTCATCGCCTTTATAGTCTATGGCTATATCGCAATTTGAGGCACGGGTCTATTTCTCTTTTAAAGTTCAACTTGTAAAATATTTCCCATAAGTTCCATTGGCGAGAGGTGATGGAACTATTGGGTTTTGAAGTCTCACTTGTTCTACTGAATAAATTACAGAGATACAATACATTACATTTCATTACAGAGCTGGATATAGGACAATAACTTAGATACCAAAACGTCATAAAAATACAATTAAGACAGAATAGTTCTTATTTATAAATAGGAGTGAAATCTGGCTTTTAAAAAAATACTCCTTGAAGAATATGAAGCACTATGTCGTTAAAGTTGTAGAATATCATCATCCTCCTAGAGCAGGGGTTCTTATCCTTTAAGTAAATGAGGACCAGTTTTATTTCATTATTGTTATTAGGGACCACGTGGTCGATAATGAACAGTGAATATTAAAATAATCTTACTTATTAAAAAAATAATAAAACATTTTATGCATTTGAGGGGCATATAATAATAAGTTTTGCGGACCACCGGTGGTCCGCGGACCATTGGTTAGGTACCACTGTCCTAGAGTTATGAGGTCCGCTGAGACCATCCAGATTTTAGCGAGTTTGGTGTATATGTAATAACATTAAATATCATATCTAAAATACATTAATCGACTGCCGATATGATCTTCGTTAATGAATAAAATGGTTTTCGAATCCATTTGATTTAATTGTTACATTAAATTAGATAAACAAACATCTATGTATTCCATCAAACTTTCTCATTAGTATTTCGCTAACCAGTCATTACGATCTCAAGAGGAAATCCAAAATGGCGCCTCTCGCCATTCTGGCCCTAATTTAATTAACTAAACCTTAACTTATTAACAATTCGAGACGCATTTCTTGCGCCCAGCGCAATTAAAATAAGCCTCGCAAAGAAATTTACACATTTACGCGCTCAAAATAATTAAAGTGACTGTTAATTAGCTACTTATTCGTTGGTAAATCTCACTTTTACTTACACACGTGACCATAGAGTAACAGAGGACTACGATCTTTGTAAATTAGATTTACATTAAAATTCAAATGGGAAATTTGGAATGAAATGATATTCACATGAAAAGATAAAATATTGAATAAAAGATTTTACTCAATTCGATTTTGTTTGACTTTTTTGTATTCGGACTTTATTTAATTTGACTTATCATAGCCTCCCTCTTACTTGATGTCTCATATAATTAAATTTGTGTGTTGTATGGAAAGTTCTTGTGAAGTTCGCGCACAAAATTACAATGTGATCAATTATGTGTCTTATTTCAGGAGGATTTGTTGTGTTGACTTAGCATATCGTAAAAGGCGACTAATTATAAACTATGATATAGTACCTATACATAAATATAACATATATACATGATTTTTTTGACTGGCTCGATGGCGCATTCGGTAGTGACCCTGCCTCATGCGCCAAGAGTTGTGGGTTCGATTCCCACCCAGGACAAACATTCGTATGATTAATACTTGTGTTTGTTCTGTGTCTGGGTGTTAATATCCAATATTTAAGTAAATATTTGTAATACCACTGTTGATTCTGATATCCGTAACACAAGTGCTTAAGCTACTTACCTCGGAGTCAGATCAATGTATGTGATGTAGTCGGATATTTATATATTTATTTATTTATTACATATACAACATAAACTATTAATTTATCTATATTTACTGTATATAATATAATATGGTGCAATCTGTTTGCCCGGGCTATTAGTTAGGCTAGTAGTCGCGTGTCCTAACCATTGAGCTACTACCGCTCTCACTCGCTCTATAATAAGTAATAATATATTATAAACTAGCTGTGCCAGCGGTGTCACCCGCATTTATGGTAAATATTATAAAGACTATTTCCGTCATACATGATTTCTATGTAACTTTAACCGTTAAGGCTGCACACGCGACGGAAGCTTGAAAAATGGAGTAACTTCTCCCGTTTTCCAAACATTAATTGTAGCGTGATGAAAAGTACACTATAACCTGCCCAAGAGTATGAAGAATAATTGTACCAAGTTTCGTTAAAATCCGTCGAGTAGTTTTTGTTTCTATAAGGAACATACAGACAGACAGACAGACAACAATATTACTGATTGCATTTTTGGCATCAGTATCGATCACTAATCACCCCCTGATAGTTATTTTGAAAATATATTTCATGTACAGAATTGACCTCTCTACAGATTTATTATAAGTATAGATAATAAAAAATATCCGACAACATCACATACATTGATCTGACTCCGAGGTAAGTAGCTTAAGCACTTGTGTTACGGATATCAGAATCAACAGTTAACACCCAAACACAGAACAAACACAAGTATACACGATCGAACCCACAACTCTCGGCGCATGGGGCACGGTCACTACCGAATGCGCCATCGAGCCAGTCTATACCGAAAATATCAGTGTCACATTAAAAACATCAACATAATTTTACCAATATATTACTACCACATTGTCAGTCAGTATACAGTGACCTCTCTGTATCTTTAACTCACACTAATCACTGACCATGAATTACGTTAGTTCAAAGTACGCAAAACGACGAGTGAAATTTAGTTGTACTGTAGTATTTTCACTTCTCAAAGCTTCTGAGTGTTGCAGACAGGAATTGCATCACTGCGTAGACGCGGTTGTAATACTCATGCTTTAGCGATACTGATATAATATAATAAATAATGAATAAATAAATAAATTTTCCAGACTGACACACCAATTTCCTAGTTCCAAACTAAGCTTGTGTTTGTGCTATGGATACTAGGTAAACGGATAGACATACTAAAATACGTTTTATAAACATCCATGATTCGAAGACAAATGTCCACGATCAGCGCACGAAACATTTGCCGTTAGCGGGATTCGAACCCGCGATTCTTGGTATAGTGGCCAGGGTCTCTGACCACTTGACCAATGGACCTTTTTTTAAATTAAAATGATATTTTGACTTGATGTAGTTTAGGGAGTTAATCGCTTTTTGCCTTTACGGGGATTGCGGACCAATATGAAACTGACCAAAGAATCAATTACATAAACAATTAACTGATTAATAATAATGTCCTCCTAACCGATATCGGTAACGGCGGCCAATCTCAACAAGGATTAACCATCTGCGCAGGAGATATTATAGTGCACAAATGTGTGCGCTAACACAGGTGGACTCTTTATTCCTTCGCTCTCATAGTTCGGTGAAACGGCAAGTCGACATAAATATAACAAAAAATACTAAAAATAAATAAATATTTAAGAGGGGCTCCCGTAAAAAAAAAAAATTTAAATGCCGTTTTTTGCTTTATTGGTACGGAACCCTTCGTGCGCGAGTCCGACTCGCACTTGACCGATTTTTTTTTTACTTTAAATTCCTAAGTAAAACTAAAGTATAAATATTATGTTTCTAACATAGACATTGGCAATATTACATTTTGTTACTGTGTCGGCGACGAGCTAGCCACTTATCACAACTTTTCATCCCCAACTTGATCTTGTGTTTGGCTGAGAGTGGAGCATTTCGGAGTTTCATCCAAGTAATTGCGGGCGTGATATGCCTATTCTTACTCAGATCCTTACTCTTTAAAACCATGATCTAGATAATCTAGATCAGTGTTCCGCAACTATCTATGTTTAAGGTACGTACATCTAGGAATAAGATAATTTTTAAAGGTTACCATAAGTGAAAAATCAGTTTTTATATAATACTAATCAACAAAACAATATGCACTCGCATGATTTACATCTGTGTAAATATTATCTTCCGTCCATCGTCCATAGACTGGTTCGAAGGCGCATTTGGTAGTGACCCTGCGCCAAGAAATGTGGGTTCGATTCCCACCCAGGACAAACATTCGTGTGATGAATACTTGTGTTTGTTCTGTGTCTGGGTTTAATATCTGACATTTAAGTATTTTGTGTGTTTAATACCACTGTTGATTCTGATATCCGTAACACAAGTGCTTAAGCTACTTACCTCGGAGTCAGATCAATGTATGTGATGTAGTCGGATATTTATTTATTTATTTATTTATTACCACCAAACCAACTAATAACCACGGTACACGAGAGTGCCACGACACACACTTTAGCGGAACACTGCTCTTGATGAACTTATAACACTGAAGTAACTGTGCAACATACGCAAATACCGTCCCGTGTTGGTCTGGGACTTAATAAGAATTTGCCAACTGTGTTTCTTGCCTAGAATGTCGCAAAAGGCGACTAATAGTATATCAAAGTCAAAGTCAAAATACTCTTTATTTATATAGGTTTGCAACAAACACTTATAAATCGTCAATTCATCAGGAAAATCAACTAATAATATGAATCTACTACCAGTTCGGAATGTTGCTTCTACCGAGAAGAATACGGCAAGAAACTCGGTAGTTACTCTTTTCAACAACATATTTTACAAGGGTGTAATATTTGCATTTGAACCATGTCATGAAGTCGGCTTGTCAGAAAACAAAATATAAAATAACGATGTTTACAAAATTTAAGCATAATCGGGTTTTGGGTATGTGATTGTGTAGGCGACAAGCTAGCCACTTGTCACAACTTTTTCACAATTTTCCATCTAACCAAGCCCAGTTTTATTTTTGGCTGAATGTGGTTAAAAGGGCCTGCTGTCCCTTTGACTCTGCCCATCTCTTCGGGGATTATGGACGTGATGTTATGTGTGTGTGTAATAGTGTGTATACGCAAATACCACTATTAAAACTAAACCACTAAACCATAACCTTACCTTGGCCCATTCCCATAATCGAGTACATCTACTCGATTATGGGAACTTGCGAACTTGCGATGGTCATCGGTCATTACCGATGACCATCGCAAGTATCAAGACCACCCAGAAGTGCCGAGACGTATTACCAGACAAATGTTTGCATTCGTACTTAACAGTTGAACGACCAATACGCCGGTAACCAAACACTCCTATAAAGTACTAGGTAAATAGCACCCGGTCATCAGTTAATACATGCAAACACACATTGTGACGTCAACGTTCGTGATTATGTTCTAGAGCTGAAATAGCGTGAGCAACTAAAGGGAAAAGGAAATTAGGTAAGAGAGTGCAGGTGCGTATCAAGGGGTGGTTAAGGGGCATTTGTGGGTATATTTGAACCAGTTTTTTTCTGCAGCGTTTGACTATTAACTTTAAGCCTCAAGTCTACATGATTTGCGTATTGGAGTCTCATTTACTAAGACACTAAGAGTAATATGATATATGCTTTTTTAGGTTTCAAACTTTTTGCGTACTAAATATCAACGCAATTGATCGAGCATTTTCCCTGTGAAACTGAAACAGATATGTAAGTAAATAGAAATAGTTACTTTAACAAGAAATAGGTATCCTAAATTATTTATTTTAATAAGATATAAGTGTCCGTAGCATTATTTTTTGTTCTGAGAACAGCTTTTACTATGATCTTAGATCTGACGGCCTGCTTATTACATTGAAGTTGGGTGACAGTTCCCAATTCGCGTCAAAATAATCAGACTAGCTTTATGCTATCAGATGTTGCCCACTTACATTTAAAACTGGTATCACACGAAATGTAGCTAGCTGTGGTTTAAAATTATCGGCGAAAGACTGGGGCCTCACTGGGTTTTACCCAATCGGGCCTCAAACGTTCGCACCACAGTCCGTCACTGACCAGACCAGCAGAGTATAATTAGTAGTGAAAGTACCATCGGTACTAGACAAGTAAACGCATGAATTAGGTGTATGTAAATGTAACAATTAAATTGGTAATTAGGTTTGCTAATTTCATATCGTAAAAGTCAGTAAAGATTTATGTACTAATTACTATTATTGATTATTGAATTACTATTAATAAAGTTGTTAAATAAAGCAACTTTTTTTGCACGTTTGGTTGTGGTTGTTGGCAAGGAAATATATTGTTTTCTATTTTGCAATATGTAATGTAATATTATTCGTTAAGTTAGCTAAGTGTTTTTTTTATTGGATTGTGTACTCATTATAGGTAACATTAGTTACGATAACAGATTTTGAAATACAACTTCTAAGTATATACAATCATACAGGCTCTAATCATTAATCTGAGCAAATCATAATTACTCCCAAGAAGTAATTGTTCGTTGAAATCACTCCTTGGTAGCCATCAGCCATAAAGTCGGCGGTATAATAAGTCATGGAATCAGATTTTTTTACTCAAAACAAAGTTGATAAGTCAAGTCAAGTCAAGTCAAAATATTCTTTATTTATATAGGTTTCAAGGAAACACTTATAAATCGTCAAATACAGGTAAAGCCCCAGCTATATGATTCTATCACCGGTTCGGAATGTTGTATCTACCGAGAAGAATCCGGCAAGAAACTCGGTAGTTACTGTTTTCAATACAATTTATACAATGTGTATGAATCATAATTAACTTTGAACCACGTTTTAGTGTGGGCCTGTCGTAGAGTATCAAAATAGATAAACCTACTGAACTGACTTAGTACATAATAATTTCAAATCAACTTCTTATCATCCTTGCGTCCTTTTTGAACTTTGATTATAAGTCAATAACATGTAGTGATAGAGAGCAGTGGTAGCTCAATGGTGTAAGGACACGCACCTCTTAACCGAGGAGTGCGGGTTCAAACCCGGGCATGTACCACTGGCTTTTTCAAATCTATATACTTATTTATAACACTAGCTCGACGGTGAGGGAAAACATCGTGATAAAACCTGCAAATTCAAACAACCTCGGATTTGTAACCATGTTAAAACAATTGTCTGGTTCCCCTATCTTGGGGTTACAAAGGTCAGATCGGCAGTCGCTTCAATGTAACCACCAGACTCGCTCCTGGATCATGGTCTAAGCGGACCCCGTCTAAACACGGAACATAATTTACGGGATTAAATTAATGTCTTAATAATATAAAAACCTTTCTAAACTAAATGACCCAGGCCTCAATTAAAGGGCTGTTAACTTAACGAAAAAGCGTATACACAAGCAATCTTGATACGAATCGGACCGAATAATTATATTACCGTCTTATGCTAATCTCCACCGCTAATTCCATAAGAGTCGAGTGGTTATATGAAAATGGTAGGGTAGTTGCCAAGATGAAGTGTTGTATGAATTTATGGGCGTTTTCTATTATGATAATTGCTTATTCTGTGGGCGTCTCTGAAACATATCTCACGTACGCATTAATATTATGTTGCATAGTAAAGTGTATGTGAAACTTGTGTTAAACTGTATCGTATGAAATCTAGACTTGGTATATTATGAAAGTAACGCAGGATCATAAAGCTGTGGTCTATTTAGGGGCAGGTGACGAGTTCGAATAATTAGAGTTCAATAAGTAGAATGAGCCAAACGCAACATGTTAATTGGTTGCGTAAAAGGAATAAGTGGCCTAATGGACCTGTCGCAGTCATCTGGTTAAATCAGCTATTTAATTGAATGACTAACGCGTTCATTAAATGACGGCATTTAATTAAATGACTAGGCCGAACGTTGATTGAACAAGCATCACTCAACGTCCAACTAGTTAGCGGATTGTAACATAGCCCTTTAAACAGAGCGGACCAACAGAACCAGATGACTGCGACATACTTATATATTGCGCCTTCCCTGAAAATCAAATTGCTACCAGAAACAAGATGCTACCAGACAATTAGGTTAGGTTAGGTTAGAACTGTGATCCTAACAACACGCTTTCATTAAATGAATTCAGTTCAATTAAATGTCGACATTCAATGAGCGCGCTAGTCATTCAATCAAATAGCAGATTCATCCAGATGATTGCGATATGACGATCAGTCAAGAAGTTGAACGTTATATTAAACAATTTGACGAGTTGTCCTTTAGTCATCCAATTAAACGTCGTCATTCAATGAACGCGCTAGTGATCCAATCAAATAGCTGATTAAACCAGATGATTGCGACATATCTACAATGTAACTACAGTGAGTGGAGAACATAAGTTTTGGACTATATGGTGGAACAAAGCTTATGCCTAGATCTAGGAAGACATTGTAGGGTGTTGATATTTCCTGTTTTAAAACTAAACTGTGGTGGTGTTTTGAAGATCTGCTTTTGATTAGAATCACCGAGTCAACAAGTTTAAATCTTATCAGGTAAATATTATATTATATTAAGTAAATATCAATAAAATACTATACATACCATTAGGGAGATTGGCAATACAACAAAAAGAAAATAATTGCAGTTCTATTGAATATACGGCTACAATTTCTAACCAACTTTATAAATACGAAAATATTTATTTCTGTCTGTTACCTTCTAACATCCAAAACATTTAATCGATGACGAAATTTAGTATGCTGAAAGTTTGACCTTTAAAAAAGCATATAGGCTACTTTTAATTCTGGAAAAAGTAATAGATCCTACAGGAAGCTTTTATAGTTTCTATAGACTAAATAAAATTAATCGCATTCCAAAGTAGTGGACCAAGGGGAAAGTTAGTTACAATACGAGTAAATGAATTTTAATAAAACATTCGATAAGTCACAAGTTTGGCATCTCAGGCTGTTCTTGAGAGAACAAGACAGCATTATAAGAAATCTTTTTGATGAATACTTTTGCCCTTTTGTATAGGCTTCGCCTGCGGCGGATTCCACTCATCATTGGACGAGACGTGCGTAGAATCGTGGAATAAATAATAGTAGTTAAGTACAAGTGGCGATTCTTTGCAAACCGGTACTATGGCTGGAATAAACTTTCAAAGTTGCAACTTGCTCAGTAGAAAACATTCTGCAATGTGGCAATGTTGTAGTGTGAGGAGGCGTTTAAATCTTGAAGCGATTGCTAGGAAAAAATATGAACATGTTTATTTACAGAATGAAGAAAATGTGTTTTTATTCGAAAGCCAAATTTCAATATATTTATGTGTGTGTTATTTTTTGCATATTAATTATCATTGTGCTGGCTGTACATTTTTATTTTTTATGTTTGTATTTAATTAAATTCTATCGTGGATTTTGAAAAATATCAATAGTTTTGTTACTTTATCCGTGTTACATACAAACACATTATTACGTCCTCAATTATCTAGGGTTAGGCAGAATGCAAGGAGCGGTAGATCTCCTTAAACCACATTTAGCCTTCATTTAGTTGAATTAGTCGAAAAATTGTGAAAAATTAGTGAGGAGTGGCTATCTAGCCAAGTAACATAGACAACTTTAAACGGTCTTAAAGAAAAGAAGAAGGCGTTTTATTAATTTTAGAGAAGAAAGACATGGTACTGAGTCTAGCTCAAGCTAATTGAATGTGTGCAGGATAGGATGCATCAACTTAACCTAAAAGCATCCCTTTATCTCCAAGGTTGTGGTATCGTGTACATTAAGACCACCATTAATTTTAAGTCAACATCAAACTTAAACAGAATTTCAAGTCATAAAAGAATGCCTGGAATTTAATTAAAATAATTAATTTAAATATAATAACTATACTTTACATAAATATTTGACTATTTTATATTTCCACTAGTCTTCTAGTTTAATTTTATAGTCCAACTAGCGACCCCCTCTGGCTTCGCATATTTACTTATTTATCATATTATAAAGAGGAAAGATTTAAATGTTTGTTTGTTTTGTATTGAATAGGCTCTGAAACTATTAGACCGATTTGAAAAAATCTTTCACCAATAGAAAGCTACTTTATCAGGGAGTTACATAGGATATACATAATTCCCATATTCCCACGGGAACGAGAACTACGCGGGTGAAACCGCAGGGCGCTGCTTGTACTATGTAAAGATATACAGGATTTCAACTTCTCAGAAAAGTTAAATTAAATCTGCTAGTAGGCTTACAACCATAGACACTGTGGGCGAGCATGAGTGTATTAGAAGTCTTGCAGACACGAAATGAAGTAGTTATATCTGTTTGCCTCTCTTTACCACTTTCTCCATACACCGTCCGTACACAAAAACGGATTCATCATGATTGAGCGTCATAAATTTCCTTTTGACCATGACTATCAACACTGATTTAATTAAGGAAGCATTCTATTCTCAATCGCTTCTATTCCATTTCACGTATCTTGAGATTGTCTATTCTTCATGCTTATTCTTTACTAGCTTCTGCCCGCGGCTTCGCGTGGTACATCGATAAAACATGGCCTATATGTTATTCAGGTGTACGAGCTATATTATTCTAAAGTTTCATTTAAATCCATTCAGTATTTTTTTGAAAGAGTAACAAACATCCATTCGTGCATACAAACTTTCGCATTTATAATATTAATAGGATGGTACTTCGTAACTACGATCTACTACAAACAAAGATTAAATTATCTTAGTAATCTTTGAAATATTAAACGTTTATGGTTAATATTATAAAGACTATTTCCGTCATACATGATTTCTATGTAACTTTAACCATTAAGGCTGCACACGCGACGGAAGCTTAAAAAATGGAGTAACTTCTTCCGTTTTCCCAACATTTCCCTTCACTACTCTGCTCCTATTAATAGTAGCGTGATGAAAAGTATACTATAACCTGCCCAGGAGTATGAAGAATAATTGTACCAAGTTTCGTTAAAATCCGTCGAGTAGTTTTTGTTTATGTCTATAAGGAACATACAGACAGACAGAGAGACACAAAAAATTTACTGATTGCATTTTTGGCATCAGTATCGATCACTAATCACCCCCTGATAGTTATTTTGAAAATATATTTCATGTACAGAATTGACCTCTCTACAGATTTATTATAAGTATAGATAAACTTTTTGTCACGAAAAGGTGGTTGATGTAAATACCAATAGGTGGCTCCGTTAATCATTAACAGAAAATCCTTATTATTTTCAGTGGATTTTAAAATTATTAATAATTATAGCTACAATTTTTGTATTTATAGGCAACTGCATGATTTATTATAATTACGATACACAAAGACTAAAACAGAATCATCATTAATAGAATCGAAATATACATAAGGTATATATTGCGTTTAATCCTGGATACATACATAACATCGAAGAGTCTAAAGGGCAGCAAACCTCTTTAATCACATTCAGCCAAAAATAAAAGTGGGATAGATGGAAAATTGTAAAAAAAAAAGTGACAAGTGGATAGCTTGTTGCCTACACAATCACATACTCAAAACCCGATATAACTTTAGTCGCTTTTTATGACATGCTAGGCAAGAAACATAGTTGGCACAGTCTTTTTAATTCCCAGACGAATATAGAACAAATTTCTATTGTAAATATAGGATAACGAAGAATATATGAATCTTCCCATCGAGGTACCTAGCTTTGCGTATTAAGTTCTAAGAATTCCATGAGGTATTTACGAGCTACGAGCTAATTGGAACTATCTCCGCAGTATTTAATATTTCATGACCACTCATAGTAAGCAACAGGCTGAGATTATATCAAGCGTGACCTAGAATGCAAAATTACCATGACAAGTAGTGTCATCTCACTCAGGGACTTGTTTTCTAAACGAAATACTATATAAAAGTGTGTTCTGTGAAGTAAATTCATTAACATTATCAAAAATTTGCTGATAGACTTGCTTGCAAATATTGGCTTTACTTCATGTTGATGTAAAACTGTAAAACTGACTGTAATCTGTTTGCGTACCTATTATAAACTAGCCGTGCCAGCGGTGTCACCCGCGTTTATGGTTAATATTATAAAGACTATTTCCGTCATACATGATTTCTATGTAACTATATATGGTTAACCATTAAGGCTGCACACGCGACGGAAGCTTAAAAAATGGAGTAACTTCTCCCGTTTTCCCAACATTTCCCTTCACTACTCTGCTCCTATTAATTGTAGCGTGATGAAAAGTATACTATAACCTGCCCAGGAGTATGAAGAATAATTGTACCAAATTTCGTTAAAATCCGTCGAGTAGTTTTTGTTTCTATAAGGAACATACAGACAGACAGACAGACAAAAATTTTACTAATTGCATTTTTGGCATCAGTATCGATCACTAATCACCCCCTGATAGTTATTTTGAAAATATATTTCATGTACAGAATTGACCTCTCTACAGATTTATTATAAGTATAGATAAATGATGTCAATTGTCAAGAATATTTTCTAGTATTTCTGGTACTGACACAAAAAGCATAATATAGAAATATTTTTTAAAAGGACAATCAGCTGACAATTTTATTTATTGCTCATATTATACCCAGATTTACGTCACGTAAGGAGCAACTTAATTTTGCGGTCAAATAATAATTGCAGTTACCATTTTAGATTGCCTGCTACAGTATTAGATAGATAGTTCGATCCAATTAAGTAGAACTTCAAAATTAAGTAGGTATATAATGTTCTTATCTCCTAACAGATAATAGTCATCTTAATTGGTTTAACTCATTAAGTGGTAATTTGAGTGGTTTCTGCACTTAGCCTTCAAGTTAGTTTATAACATACATACATAACATCACGCCCATTATCCCTGAAAGGGTAGGCAGAGTCAAACGGGCAGCATGCCTCTTCAACCACATTCAGCCAAAAATAAAGCCGGGCTGGGTTAGGTGGAAAATTGTAAAAAACAGTAACAAGCGGCTAACCTGTCGCCTACACAATCACACACCCAAAACCCAATATACAATTTAGTCGCTTTTTACGACATGCTAGGCAAGAACCACACTTGGCACATTCTTTTTTAAGTCCCAGACCAACATGGGACAGTGGGCTGGGTTGAATGGAAAGCTTAGTTTATAAAAAATATAGAAAATAGTATAGATAACAAACGGTGGGTACGGGTACCCTCCGGTACCCTCCGTTTGTTATTAGTAAAATTTATTTAAATAAATTAAATATGACTTCATAAGACATCATGATTAAGTAAAGTTTTTTTTTACAAATTCATAATCCATTTAAGTAATTGTGGTGCTGAGCCCTGAATGACCCTAAACGAAGCATTGATAGAGATAATATAAATTAATTTGCATAAATCTCCCTTAATTCCCGTCATTAGTTGTCAGTATTCGTGATTACCTCAAACAAATGTTTTGATTAACATTTCTTGAATAGTTTTGACGACCCAGTGACCTTACAGTTATCTTGTACTTTAAATATAAAGAAGGATCGAATGCTGATCGTGGGTTTGGGTTTTACATAGGATAATGTGATTTGTTTACTAACTTCTTCCTTTAAGCTTAGATTTGGTGTGATACGAAACTTAAATTTCCGGACTTACATACTAGAGGCGTAATGATGAAACAACATTGTAAAAGAAATATCGACGAAATACTTTTTATAGTTTCTTCTTCTTCTTAACATCACGCCCGTGATCCCCGAAGGGGTAAGGGGTAGGCAGAGTCAAAGGGGCAGTAGTCCCCTTTAACCACATTCAGCCAAATAAAACTGGGCTAAGTTAGATAGAAAATCTTTTTATAGTTTAGTAGAAAAAATTAACTCTTATATAATTTCGGCTAAATTAGAGGCACATTTAGGTAAGGCCAGTTTTAATGTTTTCAGTCTTATATAGTAAAACAATGTAGGGAAAATATTCACGAGATTTTACCGTAGGACGAATGGAAAAAATAAGATTAATGTTGGATTTATTCGAATCGTATTTATAGCAACACCAATACAGGTACGCTTACGAATATTACAATATCTGCACATAAAGACTACTGAATTATAGATATTGAATTGTAAGACAACAGACCACTTCCAAATCAATAAATTAAAAGTGGAGCAAACTTTCAAACGTCAAAATCACTCAAAATTCTTTCCAAATTCCACGAATAGCGCAAAGCCGGTGAAATGCGTTACGTCAGCAACGGAATACTAAGCAGCAAACGCATTATACAATAAGAATCAAAATTGCAATCACGATACAAAATTATAAATTCAAAAACTTATGAATCAAACACCTGCGTTAATGTGAGTTATGCAATTTTAGAAAACATCACATAAATATTAATTTGCGTACAAAATTGCTGTTCAGAGGTATCATACAAATGTGTGGACCAATCAGACGGCTGGCAGAGCATGTGAACTGTAAGTTTTTGCAAGCTACAACTCTATTAGAACTGGCTAACCACAACATAGCGGCGTATAGCCTTCATAAGATTTTTGGACAGAAATAAAATCGCACGTTAGAACTGTAGAATTTATGATATTAGTTCTATGGAGACAGAGTGGATGAGAATTATATTTCAAGATATTCAAATCCTCCCTGGTGCAAAAATGTTATTATAGTGCGTATATGATTTAAGGAATGCTGAAATCGTTTGGTTTAATTATACTATACTAGTCCTATATAACATTCTTGGAATTGAAACAAGCACCGTAGCTATTACGATGTATTCTATTCAGTTATCAATACATTAATTACTTATTGTAATGTATGTATTGGTACTGATGTGCTTGTATTGATATTAGCATATAAAAGGATACATTGCCATTGATAGGTGTAACTACATAACAGTAAAATCGGCGAAGATAAATTTCAAATTATAGCTGGATCATCCAAAGTTAGGCCAAATTCAGGTTATTTTAGTACCAGGTCTGTATATTCTATAATTTCTGTACTCTAGACTCTCATTCACTAAAATCTATCAAAACCTTAACATATGTACATAAATTAGTGACATAAAATGTCTCATTACGTTCTTTTTCATATACAAAACTGCTTGCAGTCACTACAAGGGTAATTTAAAAAATCAAGTATTTACGTAATCTCACCAACTTAATTATAGCCATCAGAAGGTCACATAAAGAAGTTTCACTTGCTAAAACGACACATCATACTGTTACACAAATTTTACATCGGAGGCACCTCTATCAAATTTCTAACGCACAGCGTACGTACTCTGAATGCGCTTACGCACATTTTGGCGGGAACACCGAGCCGCAGTGGGGGTACGCGGAATAAAACCGCTATGCTAGTCTCCCAGCATTACATTTCACTTATCACCACCGAAGGAGTGTAGGATAATCCAAAAATGAAGACCTTCCTTCTAATCCTAGTGAGTGTCGCGGTGGTGAGCTGTAAACCAGCTGGTGGCGACGACGATGTCGTCGGAAACGTCATTGGAGTTGTCAAAAGCTGTTCCGAGGAAGATATCTCGTTGTGCCTGAAGGTGTGTTGTGATTGTGTCTAAGTGTTTTAGTTAATAGCATCAATAAATTCTAGTCAAGTGGTGATCCAACTTGCAATTTACTGCAAAGTGCTAAGTACTTCAGCTGTTCAATTGGTTGAGGGAATACAAAAGGACTGTACTAGTTGTACAATACCACTATTCAAGGGATTCCTTGTACAGAAAATATAAGGTCATTCTTCCATAGAAATAGACGTTTAAACAAATGCCTATTGAGTCTTTGCATAATTTGACTTAAATCTGATAATTTTTTGGTATAAACCATCGCCTTTAATTTAGACTTGAAGGGCCAAATAAATGCTAGCGAATTCTAATAAAATAAAATGCCATCCGAATATAAGAATATTCTTGAATACTGAAATTCGTTATTGATTATTGCTGTCTAAAATATAATTTAGGTTTTAATTAAGCTTTTCTAAACAAACTAACATCTCAGCAACTAAACTAATTAAGTCCTTGTTTTACAGGAAAGAGCTTTAAGATACGTCGAAAACATCGCTTCATCCAGGGAGGTCAACCTATCTGAGGGCATCAGCCTTATCGGAACTGGATCCCCTCGGTCAGCCAGGTCCTTCGAGCCCCTCCCAGAGGAACCCAGGGCTAGGGAGAACCAGGTGGAGTCTAGACTCCTGGACGCTGCCGCTGACTTCCTGGAAAACCATGTCGTCCAGCTGCGTGTACCGAAGAGCACCGTCGATGATGTCAAGCGGTCCCTTGAAGAAGGTCAGTATCAAATACCACTTTTCAATAGTTACATTCAAATTTCCAGTCTGAAACTAGTTTTGCAAGTATTCGCAATTGGACATTCATAATTCTCGTTCATTATTAAAGGCATTAATCAACTTTCATCTGTGCGTAGACGGCTTTGATTAATATCACTACATACATTTTATCAATTCGTCACTATCTAATGTTTAATCTCTTTCTATTCAGAAGGTTTGTTCAGACTCGTGCGAAAATTTTATTTCTAAAACTGATTTTTAACTTATTCACTGACATGAATATTAGAGTCAAAAGTCATTCGACACTTATGGAATTCCAATTAACATCTTATAAACCAAATACTTGCTCACCCAGTAAAGACTTATAAAAAAGCAAAAAAAAAAACGTTCTTATTGTAATATGAATAAGATCGATCGAAGACTAAGAATCATCTAATTCAATATTTTGCTCTAAATTTTTTACCGAAGCTCACCCATACACTATTAAAATGTAACAAAGATACGCGTTACAAAACTAATAGAACATTTCACAGTCACGGTTACAGAACAAACCTTACTATTATCGCTAATAATAAAACAAATAGTAAAGTTGAAGCACAAAACGTCTATAGTCAACATTGAAGACGTCTTTTTGTTGAGTTAACCTTAATACTGAAGTCACGCGCAACGGATATTATGTAAGTTAATGTTGAATGTAATGGCTGTATCCGACTGACTGCACGCGATTCGTAATTGCGTACGTTTACTTTTTTCCGTTCAGCTCTTGTGATCCTTATAGATCTTAATGTTTTTTTCGTTTTCGCATATTTTTGCTTAACTATTTTCATAGACAATCAATCGAATTTTACAAAATTAAAACAAAAATAATAATAGGAAAGGATACAAAAAATTTTATCGTTTCTAAAATAATTATCAATTCTGTATAATTTTGGGATAGTCAAAAACTAAATACAGAAATTCAATTCATCTAGCAATTTCCTCTGAATGTTCCAGAGTATAATATATAAAAGTGAGAAGACCATAACATTTTTCAAAGAAATTTGTAACTACAAATCCTATTAAAAAGCATGATAATTAAAAATTATATTCTGAAACGAATTATATTCTTACATATTTTACTAATAGCTTTTACAAGAGCCCTTCATTGAAATATTAAAAATGAGGTTAATTCTTTTTCTCACGAGATCCGACATTAAAAACGGCCTAAACTTTTTTAACCGGTACGATTTTCATAAGTGCTCAATTTAGTAACAAAAGTGAAAGTAGGCTTCAAAGCCATAATAATTCTTGGTTCTCAAACTTTGACAAGGGACACAATTAGTAATTAGATACTTGTATTTCTCAACAATAACTCGAATTACGATCTGACAGGGCCCACGGCAATAATTTCCAATTAGAGAAACTTTCTTTTTTTTTGTGATTGCAAGTCATAGTGCTGTCACCGATTCAGATTATCAAGACGTATGCGAGATTAGATAGGAATGTTTTCGAAATTTCCAGAATCAGATTCGCGGCGAAGATAGAATTATTACAACGCAAGCGGCTACCATAATGTCTATTGTGCTCGAATTTGATCCCACAATCGGTCAGAGACTTATTACATCAGTCTTTATGTAACTGATGCTTAAAAAGTCTTTCACATTTGTATAACTGGTTTTAGTGTCATGAGCGTACAAAATTTAAATGTCGCTTCGGCAATTGGTTCCGTACTTAACAGTAGGCTCACTGTTTCCGAAATAAAAGACAATTAATTTTAATGACCGCCGTCTAAAGAGGCTTTTAGCAACGAGTACTTTGCAAGTATAACTTCTAATTTATGCACGTTGGCAATAAAAACGCGAGGGCCGCAAATAACTTATAAAAAGTGAAAAGTGTGTGTTATATAAAACTTAGAAGCCATGTCCATATATTATAATTGTAGCTCATAACTTTTGCCAAATTATAAATTAAAAAAATCTCGCTGGAAACCGGTTCAGCGAACACATAATATGAGAATTTAAAATAGAAAGTCATCTTTACAACTTTGAAATTAATTACGTACTTAATGAAAGACGTGATAATGGCTATATCCGCGAAATCTGTACTCGGAGATAGAGAATTCTTACAAGTTAAAACCGCCAGCGGACATCCGTATCCACGACATATACGATTAAAAGAAGATACTAGAAATCGTAAAAGTCAAACAGGTCTTGTGGGAGTTTCTCTAACCTATTAACAAGGTTGATTATGGTGGAAAGCGGACAGTCTAAGTCTAGTTTTTGCTAGATTTCCATAGTACCTTGCACTTGTAAGTATGTAGGACTGCACGCAACTAGTTCTATGGTTCCGTTAAGTCGGACCGCCGTGATCGAAATCTTGATCAAGAACCGAGTAAAAGTCTTGCTTCAGGCGGCATCTCGTTAACAAAATATGGAAGTAGGTCCGGAGCTTTCGAATTCGTCCGGTAATCGATGCACTTTCTAGATGAATGAGCTTGTTATGCAAACCGTATGTAACACCGTGAATTTCAATGAAAGTGATATTGTTTAAATTTCAGTATCGCCTCCCGATGGTCGCTTTGAATTCAAATTAGCTTTGGACAATAGGCCACTCTCCATGTTTACTGATACTGTTTCGTACAACACTTGTCTTTAGACAGAATTTTTATTATGTGAGAATTTTAATTTCTAGGCCGGCGTATTGTTTATTTTATCGACTTCATTTTCCCATGCTGTATCTAATAATCTTGTAGACTTTTTCCAACTGGAAAATAGACAGTTACAAATGACTCCGATGTAGGTTGTTACAATTATACTGAGAATTATTTAAACTTTCCAGGCCGTGGCAAGAAGAAGAAGCTGAAGCAGCTGATGCCCATCCTTGCTCTCCTGCAGCTGAAGATCCAGTCCCTGATCCCTCTTTTCCTCGGAATCATCGCTTTCGCCGCTGTCAAGGGATTGATGCTGGCTAAGGCTGCTCTGCTGGCGTCTGCTCTGGTTCTGTTGAAGAAGCTTCTGTCCAAGGGAGAGAGCCATGAGAGCTACGAAGTAGTGGCCCATCCTCATCATGATGAGCACTACTCCCACGGTAGCAGTCACGGAGGCTGGGGCCGGTCAGCTGATGCGCAAAACTTGGCCTACAGCGCCTACTCAAACTGAAACCTAAGATAGTCTTAGCGTCAATGTTATGATCATAATGATCATTGTCAACATCTTTGGTTAGTCTAGCACGGACCTCAGATAGAGATTCTAATTTATTATTTAATAATTTATTTAAATTATTTAAAGAAAACAGTTTGTTATTTAATTTATTTAACAGCGAACGAGTGAATCTTGTCTCAACTTTGATTTCCAAAGCATCGCTCTTATTTTTTCTAATTTTTATTTCATCGTTTCATTCATTACTCATCGTTATCTATGATATACTATGTACCTGTTTTTAGTTAGGATTTATTTTTTCTTATTTTAATAGAGAATTTAATAAGTTGTCAATAGCTTTAATTATTTTACTTTTTAGTTTCAATTTATACATATTTTATATAGTCACATAGACGTGTTCATTTTCTCCTAGTCGTATTTATATTAATATATCTTTATATAAATATAGTATTGTATCGCTTTTGTAAATATGCTTCGTATGAAAGTATTTACGTAAAATATTATTTTTGCATCTTCGTTTATTGTATATAAATGTATATATTTATCTTTACTATCGTTTATAATATTATAATTATCATGTAAATAAGTATTATATTTTAGCGATGCCCTTTATAACGTATGAATCTTTTCTCTTCATTTTCCTAGTAACTATAGATAAATAATAACAAACCACCCTCAAATAAATAAAAATAAAATATAATAGTCATTCATATACCACTTAGTTTTATTTCCTTTTCCAAAAGCAACCAACTTATGTAATTATACATTAAATACACATACAGAAAAAAAAATTTTACCTTTAGAAATCACGGATCATATTATTCAAGTCATTATATAAACACTTTTCAATTTTAGGACATATACACATATGTGTTAAGGTAAATCAAAGCTTTTAAAAGAGCTGCACATGTTTAAGTATAAAAGAAGCTTCATTAATGTGATATTATCAAACATATACTTACTACACTACTTTTCCATATATATATACACATTCACACTGACATAAAAAGCCATATAAGAATCTATACGTACCTCACACACAACTTACAACTTGTTATGAATCAACATGCAGTGAAAGTCTAAGGGCAAGCAAAGCCCTTTCTAGATATTTCTGGAACGTTTCGCGACCATTCAGATTCGAATAATAGTAATAATCGGTGTGCCCCACATTTCTCTGTCGATAGTAAAATATATGTTGATTTTGCATAGTATATACTACTATTTTACATTTTTGAATGGTTCTGACCAGTTTTTTCTTACATTCAAGATGTTGTTTCTCAGATTAGCAGACTTCTAACTAGGTTACGTTACGTAGGTACGTTTTTGTATATTTCTAGTAATATAATTGCAGGTGGGTGGCAACATATTTCGGGAGGATAAATTCTTGATTTTAGCAATAGATCTGCTAACGTGTGACGGGCTAAGGTATTTACATTTAATTCTAATTGTTTAATCTATCACCTTTCAATCTATTCCCTGAATTCCAACTTAAATATATAGCAAATGTAGATACCTAACGGTTCACCCGTTGCAAATATTGTTAGGCATACAATTATGACTTGAGTACAAATGGTCATTGATCATCACACGACTGTGTGTCTCTTACGGGATTCAAACCTTTAGTTCTTGCATTTGTAGCCAGATCTGTAAAACAGACTGGACAAGTTTTATTTCTCATTCCTCGTTCATTTGTAACCGAAGTTTTACTCGCGGTTTTCGAAGATTTTTTTTCCGAAAGGTACTTTATTTAAGTGATTTTTTTTCCGGTAAAGGCCATCCAACCCAGCCCACTGTCCCATATTGGTCTGGGACTTAAAAAGAATATGCCGACTGTGGTTCTAGACTAGCATGTCGTAAAAGGCGACTAATGGTATATCGGGTTTTGGGTGTGTGATTGTGTAGGCGACAGCTTAGCCGCTTGTCACTGCTTTTTCACAATTTTCCATCTAACCCAACCCGGCTTTATTTTTGGCTGAATATGGTTGAAGGGGCATGCTGCTCCTTTGACTCTGCCTACCCCTTCGGGGATTATGGGCGTGATGTTATGTATGTATGTAATAAAGACGAAAGTTTGACTGTTTGGATGTTTGTTGCTCTTTCACGGCAAAACGGCTGAACCGATTTGGCTGAAAGTTAAAATGGTGATGGTTTATACCTTGCATTAGGACATAGGCTACATTTTATCCTCAAAAGTTCCCACGGGAATTACTTTTTTAAACTCCACGCGGGCGAAGCCGCGGGCAACAGCTGGTCACCAATATGTGCTTACGGTATAAAAGGTCAAATGTAAAGAGCCACTATTACTTATTTACATCAAATTTTCGTAAATATATTTTGTAATAATACCTTATATTCTCTATATAAATTTGTTTAAAAATGCATTTACAAGTTGTGTTTGATTGTTGTTATGTATTAATTAAGTTTATATTATTATAAGCAGCAGCAATTATGGGCGTGATGTTATGTATGTTGCATACATATGACTATTGATTTGTTTTAAGACACCTCCACGTTATAAAACTAATACACACTTAATATGCATTCAACATACTGTGTCGATTATGAAGTGATTACCAATGATATAATGTTACCATGTATGAAGTTAGCCTCGACATTGCATTTGCGTTAAACAAAAAAACTTGTTTCGTTCGTCACTAATATTGACTCAAAAATTAACACGTTTAAGATAATGAGCATGACAAACATCGGTGAGAACTTACAATGAAGTGAAACAAATCGCTTAAGATAAATATAGATTCTCCAGACTGACACACCAATTCCCTAGTTCCAAACTAAGCTGATGCTTGTACTATGGATACTAGGTAAACGGATAAACATACTTAAATACGTTTATAAACATCCATGACTCGAGAACAAATGTCCATGTTCATCACACGAAACATTTGCCCCTAGCGGGATTCGAACCCGCGACCCTTGGTTTCGTGGCCAGGGTCTCTGACCACTCGACCAACGGGCCAGTCAAGATTAATTGGTTTTGTTAATTGAGCTTAAGTATTTTACATTAATGATATATGTAAATAGAAACCTGCATTAAAAATAATGAAATTGTGCTGTCTAGAGCAGGGATTCCCAAAGTGGGTTCCGCAGGAACCTAGAGGTTCCGTAGAATAACCATCAGGGTTGGGCAAAAAATATTTATTATAAGCTTTTAATTAGTAATATCATGGTTACAAATTATATGTTCACATAAAAATTTCATTCTTAACATTTCACGTTAAGAATAATGTGTTTCAATTATATTACCTATAATTTCTTGAAAAAAAATGTTCTTATATAAATTTCAATGTTGACTTGTAATCGTATGATATGGTAGGGTTCCATAGAGTAAAATATATTAACCGTTTATACAGTAATTTGTTTAGAGACTAATTTAACTTTAATTAAGTTTTAACTGATGCTTCCAAAATGCTTACAGATGCATTCAAAAAACCCTATTTATTAGGGATAAATAATATTAATGTGTGTGATCACATGATCCTTAAATTTGTAAGACCAACTTCCAAAATAATCTCTACCATTCTCATTTTCAAAGTAGAATCATACAGTATTGTTCCATATTCAGAAATAGAATTAATTTCTGAGAAAAAATCACTACTTTTCTTTTTAAACAATTCTCTTAATATTATCATGTGAAATCGTTCATCCATGAAGTTTACGTTAAGAAAATAATGCGGTTTGCGGTCGATATCAATGTTTGGTTGAGACTATTGAGCCGTATATCCTTCTGTTTGTGGTTAGACAATTGCTTACATTGATAGAGAAAATCTTCACTCTTTTTATAAACAACTTGCTGTGCCCGCGGTTTCATCCGGGTTTATAGTTAATGTTATATAGCTTAAAGCCTTCCTCGATAAATGGGCTATCTAACACTGAAATAATTTTTCAAATCGGACCAGTAACTCCTGAGATTAGCGCGTTCAAGCAAACAAACAAACTGTTCAGCCTTATAATATTACTTTATACACTTTACAATGTTAATAGATAACACTGGAGAAGTGATAGGATCGAATAAGCTATGCAAATATTTCTGTCTATTTGTCCCATGTTGGTATGTGACTCGAAAATAATGTACCAATTATGTTCTTCGCCTTCGTAAAAGGCGACTAATGGTGTATTGGGTATTAGGTTTGTGATTATACAGGGTGACTTGGAATAAGTGTAAACAATGACACATAGTCATAAGTCTGTAAATTATTTCCAAAACTAGTGAATTTCGACTCGGTCTTCCGTACATATTTTTACGTCAAATGGGCTATACTTTCACTCCCTTAAAACAATGACACCTATTCCAAGTCACCCTGTATAAGTAGTAGACGAGCTAGCCACATATCACTATTCCTCACAATTTTCCATCTCAACCACACTCAGCTCTGACACTCTTTTGGCTAAATATGGATTAAAGAGTTCATTGCAGCTTGGACTCTGCTTACCTGTTCGGGGATGATATGTTTGTATGAGTGTGCATATGTTATGAAAATTCTTCTTCTATCCGGGAAATGCATTAGGTATGATCATACCGTCCAGGGACAAGATGACAATTTGTGGGACTACCAGGAGCCTCTGAATTGGTGGGCCCTTCTCCATTTAAGATGGAACGGCTTGTGTTCCTCATGGCAGTATACTCAATTAGGGTGATAGTGAAAATATGGTGATGAAAAAAATTTCATGAATCCTAAGATAAAAGCTCATTTAGATTTCTAGATAAGACAAATATAATATTTAAGTTAAAGTACGCACAGAAACGCGCAAATATTGTTTACTTAGCTGATCAAAATACAACTAAGCTTTCAATATTCTAAATGCACTCAGTCGAAAGTGCAGGCCGTACCGGAAAGTGATACGTTTAACAATAACCAATAAAGCATTTGCTTTCCTTTTCTAATGCTCTTCCTTTTCCTAGAGTTTCTTCCCGTTTTGATGAGAATTTAACCACTATCCTAGACTTAGCAAGGATTTTGTATTACACTAGTTTTTTACTCGGGGAATTTGTATATTTTACGAACGTTACTTAAACTTGCGACCCGCCCCGGCTTCGCACAATGACCATAAAAAAACAATATATAGGTATATTGTTAAATAGAGTGATAAGTTTATGTGTATAGTTTTAACTAAATATATAAACCTTTCTCTTGAATCAATCTATTAATTGGTGAAAACCGCATTATCATCCCTTGCGTAGTTAAAAAGATCTAAGCAAACAGACAGAAGCGCGACTTCATTTTATACCATGAAAAGTTTTCATGCTTCTCGTGGATTCTCTAAATATGCGTACGAGTATATTAATCATGCAGCAAATAAACTATTTGGATATTTGCTAAGTCGAATAGTCGTCACACACATGTTGGTATAAATTAAACTATTACTATAAGATAAAGGACTTTGCTCTATGTTAAGAATAAATTAATACAACTATGTACTATGCTAATTTCATTCTTGTGATAAGCCTATAGGTGCATCTTGATACATACATACATACATACATAATGTCATGCCTTTTTTCCATGGGGGTAGGCAAAGACCATATCGTTTTATTTGCTACGATCTTACATTTTGATACCTTTCTGAAAAGGTGTGTGCAATAAATCTAACTTTATTCTGCACAAGTTTTGACTAAAAAGAAAGCTTTAATACAAAAATCAAAAACGAAAAACTAGTTCAAATTCCAAGTATGAGATCAGAGGAAAGTGTGACCAAACAATTAAACTATTAGGATAACTTTTAAGCTTAAACAATAAGACGGCAGATCAGTCTATCCATTTTAAATTTTATATACGTATCTGACACTAATGGTCAATGGATCGGATTCCAATGGAATTCTTTAGGCGATACACCTCAGTATGTATTAAGAACAGCGTGTATTCGACATACAAATTGGTTGGGTGTGGCGATACTAGTTTATTGTGGGTAACCGTGTTTCTAGACAAGTCTCAGTAGTAAGGGCCGATTGACATTCCTTTCTATTTTTGACGGATTTTAGTTTGATTTGGCGAAAATCGATTAATGACACTGGTAAAGTATCGATTAATATGAATAGTTATGATTTAAAGTGATTATGGTGAATGCCTAAAAAAAATAAGGTTTTGGTAGTAGATGTCATGACATGTGATAAAAATTAGTTACATACTAACATCACGCCCATAATCCCCGTAGGGACAGGCCGAGTCAAGGTGGCAGCAAGTCTATTTAACCACATTCAGCCAAAAACAAAACTGGGTTAGATGGAAAATGTAAAAAAAAAGTGACAGGTGGCTAACTTGTCGTCTACCCAAAACCCGATATACCATTAGTCGCCTTTTACGACAAGCTAGGCAAGAAACACAGTCGGCACATTATTTGTAAGTCCCAGACTAACACAGAAAAGAAAATTTGTTATTATTAGATTATTTCTTCTTGTTGGAAAACCTTAATTCTCTGTAATTCCCCGTTTTGTAATACATGTCGGTATTCATACTTTTCCGAAATCATTTTAATAGGGTACTGCTTCTGAGACCAGGAACGGAAAATGCTAAATAATCGTATTTTTCATGATTTTCTTTATTTACCCTTTAAAAAAAAGGCTTGCCCATGCAATAATTTGAAAATACATAAATAGAAATAAAAAAAAATAATCAAAACGCTACCCGACGCCATCTACCTAATTCACCTCACATTTCCTTCTACATAACTTTCTTTTTTTACCATTGCTCAAAGTTTCCTTGAACTTCAACAAAACAGCCCATTGAAGCTAGCGCCATCTATGAGCACATCTCAGAACTTCCTTCACGGCCACGTTTGTTTACAAATAAAACAAAGTTCAAGGTTCCGCCACGCCCGCGCAGGCGATCAATTTTCATGTCGTTGAACCCGCGTGTTTTATTCATTTTTCATTCATCTTTTATTTTCTTATTCCGTTCGTGTTTCGTTGGTTTTACGCCTTTTGTTGATCTAGGTCAAGTTTTGTTGCTGATTTTTTTCTTTTTGTATCATTTATCAGATACGGTTATGGTAATGGATAGTTAAGCGCTTTTTTCATATCATTGGCTGTAAAAAACGGTCTCATTATAAATTGTTAATAAGTTTTAAAACTTAAAGTTCAACTTTAACCTTTACTTAATTATAATCTGGACTTCGAAACTTTTGAAGTAAGTACTTGTACCTTTGCATTTATTTATTGTATTTTATGTTCTTGCTAAATGACATAGCCGTTCAATACTATCAATAGTAAATTACAGGATTCCTTATCAAATTCTATTGAGATTTTAAGATCAAATAATGTACCTGAAATGTACCTGTAGTAAATAAATGCAAATCAATAGTCTTCACTGAGAGTTGAAGACTATATATTTACGTAGATTAATAAGTAAAAGTTCAAAAATCTTATCATCTGTCCAATTTCATACTACTAAATATTTACTGTGTATAAACCTACTTGAAATTTAAAATGCCAACATGGCTCATTAGTCCTCTGTTGTTAAATATACAGCATGTTCATTAACACTATCTGATTCACACACCAGTTTGCAAAACATGAAGTTACGCAAACATTTCCCGGCACTTGCTTGCCTTCGAAGCAAGACCGTTTCGTTGCCAAGGTTACTACGTTCTCGTCTTATTGCCAGCGCCTGCGCAGAGATGGCGTAACTTTCTTTGTTGTTTTATTTTGTGGTTTTGTTAACTTTTGTTCGTTACAATGTTGTTTTGGTTTTTTGGTTTGTGCACGGAGCGGTTTTTGCCCCAGTTTTGATTGTAGCGTCTGATGTAATTTGCTTGTTACATTGTTCAATTATATTGTTTTGTATTTGTAGTAGATACGAGGATTGAATTAGTTAATAGTCAGATGTTTTGCAAATTGAGAATTTGTAACGATTGATTTATGAATAGGCTAGTTGACTAAAATATTTTTTTTAGTTCGTAAGTTAGATTGCCAAAAAAATTAAGTCTAGCAAGACTTCAGAGTAGATAATCCAGATTTGCTAAATACAGTACCTATTCTCCGTACAACCTAACTAGAAAAGAAATTGCAACAACCCAAAGAAGGCAATTATGGACGCAGGTATATATTAGACATTCTTTAGAAAGATTATTATCTGCTTACGTACCTACTATGAATGGATATAAACAGTATAAATCTAAGAGTATGATGACCCTTGAACTTCACTTTCTACATAATCTTGGTTGATCTTTCAAATAAGAATTTCCATTTATGGTTTCAGTTCGAACAAAATGTCTGCTTTATTTATGTTTCGATTATAACTATTCTGGTATAACATAATTATAAAATTAACACATGATAGCCCAAATTTGTGAAGAAACCTGTGAGCTTGTGTGTTCCTGCTAAGCGAGGAAACCAGCACAAAAAACTAATGATCCAATTTGTCAGGTTCCCGCTTAAGACGTACGCTACACAAATTTCAATCGCTTCAAAATTCCACGATTATGGTCTACTAGACTCCATTACCTAGGAACGGAATGTAACGCTAGAAAGATTAAAACATTTAAAGGTACTTGTTTATCAAATGTACGCGAAACAATTTAATCGTTCATACCTGAATTATAATTGTGATATTTATTATTTTGATGTTCAGTTGGTTCATAAACATTGATGTCATTATTCCATAATAATAACAATAGGAATGTATTGATCGATTGTTGTATAATGTAAAAAGAAATTGTAAAATTTGAAGAATCCAGTATTTTGTACGCCAATTTTGGTTAAAACATGCAGGACTGATCCAGTTTTTGTACATCTTTTTCTTACTCCTGTTTTCACAAATAAAATATCTTCATCTTTATCTTTACAAAGATATAGCATAATTTACGATATCTCTCCCTTGTACGGTGAACCTAATGTGTGAACTTGACTTATGCATGCACTTTACGCTCTCATTACATGGAATATGAAATTTGGATTTTCTATGATTAAGACCAAACCCAGTCAAAGATAAGCTAAAGATAAAACTCGAGATTATATTGTATATAGATGAACGATGTAAATTTAAGAGTTGTTTTCTCGAATAAACTAACTAACTAAACTTCATAAAAATAAAAATAATGCTGAAAATCCTAGTATTGGCCATTAAGAAATAGAAGGAGAAGAATTAAGAAGAAGAAGAATTATTGTAAAAATAATAATTAAGAATATTAATAAAGTAGTTCGAATGGGCCTTAAATCTAAGTTATAAGGCAAATATTCACACATTTATTCCAAAATTTTACCTATATAATCTGAAATAATAGAGTTGCGAGTGTAATGATCACATCCGATATTTATTTCTTTAGTCGTTAATTTTAATATATATAAAATAATACAACTATTTTTATATTAGACCGTTTCACATCCATTTCAATGTTTCAAAGAAAGCTCTCCTTTTGTTGCAACAAAAAGTTAAAGCTTAGCTTTTGCCAGTGGATCACAAGTTTAACGGCAAGTTTAAGGAAAATAAACACGACAATATGAATTCAGAGAGATGTAGCGTGGGTAATTATGAGTGTCCGAATTAATTGTCAGAGAAAGTGTGAGAGCAAGTCGGGGCACAGACGAAAGAGCTTTAGATATCGTGTATCATTCACAATTGACGAGTTCTTGTCATGATATGGTTACTAAAACAATTTTCTAATTGCAGTTTATTGCAAAATAATTGAATCGTAATAGCGATGTCGTTAGGAGGTTTGGTCAAAGTTGGATCGTTCTACGTTGGACTATTAGAATTACATTTAGGATATAAGTTTCACGATTTGTCGAAAATTAGATCTATTCCGATAGACTTGTTCAGAAATCTTCAAGTTGTATAAAAAAAAAACTCTTTTAATTTACTTCACTTTTAAAATAATTAAAAAAACATACATATATTCTACTACGCTTGCAATGCTCGAAGGGGTAGGCAGAGTCCATGTGAGAGAAAAATGCCCTAAACCACATTCAGCCAAAAAAATCGAGTAAGGTTAGATAAAAAATTTTGAAAAGTAGTGACAACTGGCTAGCTTGTCGTTTTAGTACGACATGCTAGGTAAGGAATACAGATGGTACATTGTTTTGAAGTCCCAGACCAACATGAACTCTTTAAAATAAATATAGAAATTGTTCACATAGTTTTAGATAAGAGCTATGAAAGAAAACCTGAAAAGATTTTGTCGATCAAACAATTTCTTATTTCTTCTAAATAGGTTAATTATAAATCACGCATAACTAATCTTTTAAAAATCTTGACAACAACAAATTGTTCCCTTTGGATACTCAATGCCAATCTTATTTCCTAGAAGTCCTCAAGAAGTGAGAACTAAACCTACTTTCTCATTAACTACCTATTACAAAAGATTTCCAAAAAGCAGTTCAGTCATGGTGACGGTTATCTAAGAAATTTTACTTTTGATGCAATGTTCAAAACGTGAATGCAGTTTCTCCGTACCTTTCTCTAGTGTTAGAGGGCATGAATCCGACCTGGATACAAGGAAAGCTGCAGTATAACTCTAAGCGATGAGAGCGGAGCGATCAAAGCGGAGCGAATTATTTGTGAGCGATTTTATAAAAAAAAAAATTAAATTACTTAAATCTTTCCTGAAATTCGATGTTACACATGTGCTTCTTTTTATTAAAATGGCTCTGTATCCATCCAACCCAGCCCACTGTCCCATGTTGGTCTGGGACTTAAAAACAATATGCCAACTGTGGTTCTTGCCTAGCATGTCGTAAAAGGCGTCTAATGGTGTATCGGGTTTTGAGTATGTGATTGTGCAGGCGACAGGTTAGCCGCTTGTCACTGCTTTTTCACAATTTTCCATCTAACGCAGCTCGGCTTTATTTTTGGCTGAATGTGGTTAAAGAGGTATGCTGCTCCTTTGAATCGCCTACCCCTTCGGGGATTATGGGCGTGATGTTATGTGTGTTATTTTTTATGTATCTCGATTCTCATCAATCAATATTGGATTGAACTCCATGCCAACGTGCTGCCAAGCTTCAACTTCGCTGGCGTGCTATATAACAGTAGTGATAAACCTAGTATTTATTAGGTAACTAACGTTTATTTATAACAATATAAAAATGGATTTGTGTCAAAAAATTTAAATATGTTCGTTGTTACAATTTTCACTTCACAAAACCTAAATCTAAATACCAAAGATTGTATGGAGACTACATTACCTTATTTTAGTTGCGGATGCAATAATAAGTTGCAATCAATTATGTACATACACTAGAGTTTGTTAAGAAATAAAAAAAACTCTTTGAAAATCGACCATGCGTCCCAGTAAACTACACTCGCCCGAATCCTGAAATCATTTTTTGAATCAATAAAGCAGTGATTAAAGTCATTAAAATGAAGTGTAAATATATGTATTGTTTATAATATACTAAGTAAACAATATTTCAAGAGTATATTTTCACAACTAATTAGAATGCCAATAAAATAAATGATTGATGTCGTCGATTGTTTGTATGACTATACAAACAAGATACAATCTGTCATTCATCATTAGATAGATATTCAGCTAGTGTAATGAATGAAATGTTCAGCTGAATAATTAATTGGTACTGTGGATTTTTAATTGCTTGAGACTGTTGAGCATATTATGTGTTTGTACAAGATCATTGAACATGTTATGAAGTTGTAATGAAGTCGATATTAAATGAAATGGTCGTATCAGATTATGGTGTATTGAGAAAATATGTGTTTGTTATTCAATCACGCCCTATTGGCTGAAATTGTTCTTAAATATAAATGATGATCTAAATTTAGGTAAGTACGTTATATAAATAAAAATTGTAGAATATCCTAATTAATTATATAAACGAAACAGTAACTCCATATGTCTATCTGTTACCTCTTCACACACAAACTACATAGCTGATTGCGATGCGGTCGAGGAAGGATAGGTTTTTTTTTATATTATTTCATCCCGAAAAACGTCGGAATCTCGTGGGACACATGAAATTGTCTCTGTTATAGACGAATTCCATGTGTCTCGAATTTCAGCTAAATCATGCATCAACATCTTTTACATATCATGAAGTCGTAATATAAAATGATAATATGGAAAAAGCCATACCCCTTTTTTCTTTGAAACGAAATAATTGAAAAACAACATATATATTTTTTCCTGTTGATAGTTTTACAACGTTGATTCTTTTTCTCATTTAAGTTATTTAGCCGTCGAGATTAGGGACAAAAAGAACGCACCGAAATTTAGACAAGTGTATTATCTTTGAATATGTCATGTGACATCGCTACCAAATACAATAAATTTACAGGTTTTCATGTAAGATGACGTTTCCGAATTTATATCCACAAAACGGTAACTCAACCATTTACTTTCAGCTTTTGTTAGTATAATTCTTCACTATCCCTCTCTACACAATTCAACCTAATCATATTTTATCAAGTTTTTGTAGAAAACGAAACTTAATTAACAATATTTTATCATAATTTACAACACAAAACATTCTTACGAAACGCTATAATCTTTTAACTTGAACACAAACAAAATATACTCTAACTAGACTTTTATACTATAACTGGATCGATATATAAGTAGCTACTACAATTTAATTTTACACTTGATATATAAAATATAAAAAGCTAATAACTTGACCCATACGCTTAAAAACAGGATGAAGATAGATACCATTGAAAGCCTAGTCTAGACATGAATGGAAAACTAGGTCTTTCACAGATCACTAGAAATGCTTATTGAAAAATAGGCTTAGCAGGTTTGCAACTAGACACCGGTATTTAGCTCTAGAAAACCTAGCATAGTATATGCTGTAGTCATGTATTGACCTAGTAGAAATATCCGCTTTTCACCTATCACTTTTACTCGGAGATCGTTCGAATAGAAAAATTATATGTCAACTGGTGATGACAAATAAATGATCTCGGAATGATTGCAAAGATTTATAGCAAGCACTTACTTAGTTCGTAAGGCAATCTATGTCAACGTTCGTGTTAACTTTTCTCTAATGTAGATATGTATTTTTTTATTCTATTTCGATAATTGGATTTTAAATAAAACAAACGGCAAGATTTTATTCTGTAATAAACAATAATAAATAAAAATCTTTGTATTCACATTTATGTTAAAATCGTAGATGGAGACAGTAATTAAAATGATGATGGATGATAATAAATATTAATGAATGACCAACTGCTGGCAAGGATGACACACAAATTATACAATAGGTACTCATAATATATACAAAATAGTACAGTTTTATATATCTTACACAATACTTACAAGATATTAAAGCTAGGTACAGGTTTCGAGAACCAAATAAATAGAGCTATGTCTAGGTAATACTAGTACAGTCATAATAAGTATATACATAAGTCTTAGGTACAGCAATACAATATTACATACACTATGAAAATAGTTACACGAACCGACCTATAAGGTCTAAAGGGAATAAATAGTGACTATAATAAAATTGAGCGCGGATGGCATAAGGAAAGAACTATTCTAACTTAACTCAGTCAAAATAAATACAAACGTACAGCACTCTCACACGGATAAGAAGTAAACAATTCGATGAGTATCGCGGTGAAAACGTTTACGCAAAGGGGACGTGTATCGGGGACGCGGTTATTGAGGCTTTTGCGCGGAGTAGGCTAAGCTTTGGGCCTCGATGGATCTGCCCCAGCCTCCTCCGTGGCCGCCGCCGCCGCCGCCGCCGCCGCTGCTGCTGTATCCGCCCGAGTCTCCTCCGTATCCGCTGGTGCCGCCGTAGTCATGACTCGACGTGTGGCTCGAAGTGTGATGAGGATGCGCGACCACTTCGTACGTAACGTGCTTCTGTTGTGACAGCAGCTTCTTCAGACCAATGATCGCGGACAGCACCAGCGCCAATTTGCCAATCAGGAGCGCTTTTCCGGCGATCAACGCGATCGCACCAATGGCGATCGGGGTAAGCGCCATCATCTTCAGAGCCAGCGCCGCCATCAACGGCCCGAGCAGCTTAGCAGCCTTCTTCTTCTTCCCTCTCCCTTCCTCCGTTTCATCCTCCACGAAATTCGACACTGTATCTTCTAACGCACGGCCCGCACTCGATACCGCGTCTACAACATCCGAGCCTTTTACTTCCACGCGCAGCGAATGAGTTTCAAAATAATTCTTGAGACGTGTAACTGGATCCATAGACCTTGGCGCTCCTGTCTCAGGTGGAACATCAGACGCCCTTACGACTGTAACTCCATCCGTCAGCGCGAAGGATTCCTTCTGTCCAATCATCTTGTCGACGAATGAGAAAAACTTGTATTTCAGGCATGTCGTCGAGTCCTTTCTGAAGCAGTCTCCAAGTCCGTCGAGGTCATTGTCCGAGTGTCCTGTGTCTTGCGCGGGCAGAGCGACGCAGGCGGTCGCGAGAGCGACTAACGTAACAGTCCTCCACATGGTATCAAGGTTGGGGCCTAACTGTGCGGCGCCGTCGCCCGCTCCATCTTAAATACCTCTCCGCACCCCTCGCTTGGCGGTTGAAAAAACGCTCCGAAAACTGAGAATGGACTTTCTCAGTCTGGGAGTAAAAGTAAGGTCCAGGTTTCGTAATGTTGCGTTGCCGTGAAAGCCTGCGTGCGGTCAATGAAAAGGTCGTGAACTAAGGTGGATGCACTTGTCCTTATGCATTGTTGAGCTTTGCAGTTCATGGGCTCAACATTGTTTGTAGTGGGCTAAACGGTGTTTGTCGAGGTGAGGAACAAACTGGCTTGTAAACTTTGATAGCTTCGTTGTAGTTTGATAGTTATACTGCTCGTAAAACGATTGGTAATTGATTGAGTGAAAACATGTAAATATATGTATTGAGATTATATTGATTCATTGTTTTGTGTTTGTTGTTAAATTAAAGATTTTATTGAGCTTTTGAGTAAGTAAGTAAGTAAAAATTTACTTGTATTGAATGTTTCTTTTTTAATATTCAGATTCATGGAAATGTTAATGAATCGCAACTTCTTAAATATAAGAAGTTCTTGTAGTGATTTATTAAGTAAAATAAAAAAAAAACACTAAAATGTATTTGCAAAATTAATCTATTCTTCACTCTTGAACATAAATTAAACTTGATCTGTAATTAAACATAGAGATTTTGTGTAGTATTAGTGTATGGATATGAATAGACCCAGTATAATTCATAATGATGTCCAGGTGAAATAAAATAAAAGAGGATTAAAAAAGAAGAAGATAGAATATTTAAATAATAACGTTTAACAACTATTAAAGTGTGGATTTACGACACGTAATAAGTCGAAGGCAAAATTATTTTAAACGAGTACCTATTTTGTAACATTACATAAGCCATTATGAATTAACTATAATGTAAGTTTAAATCAAGGAAGCTCGTTACCTGGTAAATAAACTCTCAAGGTATAATTTGAATTATTATAGAAAATATCGTAAACTTGTTTGTTGTAATAGTTGGAAAGTTAGAAAGCACCATTAAAGTCATACATACTTAGTAATGATGGGAAGCAATGTTTGACCTTCCAGTGTCGTAAACTTAATTAATAGATAGCACACTTAGGTCTATTCTAGGAATATCATTACTGCATTCTACTCGGTAGACTGCTAGTATATTTACGAGTTTAAAAAGTTGTACCAAGTTTTTTTTGTTGGATACATGCTGTTATGGATTGATTTACATTAGGAAGAGACATTGCATAATATGTTTTTTTTTACTATCGTTGTCCTGTTCTCATTTGAGGTCCGTTTATGATCCAACTTTTAGTTAGTCAGCAAGTAGCAACTGACATTAAACTTCGGAAGACTAGACAGGAGACTCATGACTAAAATATTATTTAACTCAGTTTTCTAAATATCTTTCCAAAATAAGTTTATGTTATAATCACTTAAGTTTTTTAGATTGATGCCGATAATTTTTGGCTTAAAATGTTGAATGAATAAAAAATCCCTCTCAATCAGCCCAGTTTTATTTGCAATAGGCTGCTGCCCTTTGACTCTGCCTACCTCTTCGGGGATTACAGGTGTGTTGTTTGTTATGTTATGAATAAAAAATAACATATACCTAACGTCAATAATATCAACTTCATTTATAGGAAGATAAATTACAAAAAGTTTATGTTATAATACTCAAGTCTACTAGATAGATGCAATCATTTTTCGCAGAAAATGTCGAACGAATAACAAACGAGCCATACAAATTGACCGTGATCTGTATTGACCGAAAACTGTTTTCGTCTTAACGGAAAGAATAACACGAGCGAAGCCGCGTACACAAGGCAGTGCAACGATAATGTAGCGCCAAGTTCATTTCAAGTGCAATGTGCTCGATAAAGTCCGTCGTTACAACTTTTGTTTTATTTTTTGTCTCCGTCTGTATTCGTTTTTCTTTCGCGGTATTCAACGTGGTCTGTAACGAATCACGCTGTTTGAATAACAAAAGTGCTGTAATAGTTTGCGTATTGGTTTTGTTGTGTAAAATTTACATTATGTAAATGAAAACATATTTTTCTTAACAACATATTTTAAGCATTTCTCGTTCGTGTGAGTGCAGACTAGAATTCTGGATTAAGAATATCGGGTAGTAACATGGAAATTACAGCCATTTAAACTTTGTAATCCTACCCTTAAGAAATCGGACCATGGTTATGATAGATCAATTATTATTTGAATACCCTAATTTGCGCATTTATCTATATATATATATTTTATTAAGAATATCTTATATATATTATATATTTGACCACCGCGGAACATAAATTTTACATTCTGTCAGAATTCCTGAATAGCGTAAGAATTTTACAGAGTTGATTCTTAGCAGACATCATGAGAGTAATGGAGCTTAAAAACCTCATTAATCGCTACAATTAGAAACAAAAGCAGTTTATAGTAGCAATTGGCGAAGTTACTTGTCAAACAAAATCCATTCATATGTATGTAGGTGAACCTTTCACGAATTTAACAAGTCATCGTTAGTGGCATTACAAATGACAGAAAGAACAATGCGTCAAGTAAAAGTGGTAATGCTCTTACACGTTGTATGCGCCTGCGCAGACACTACCGAAATTATTCATCGCTTTGTTACTGATGCCATCTTTGTGTTTTAGGGTTCGCGTTGAACGAGATTTGATTTGTGTGGTTGCCTTGTTAAGGGTCACAAACTAAGTATATACAGCATTCGTTAGTTAAAGTAAATCTAGATATACAGTACAGTTTAATCTAAATATAGGCGATAAGTATGTAAAAGATCGTTTAATATTTTTGACAAGTTTTGAAATTTGAATTGAAGGGATCATGAGTATTCCAAACATTTATGTGAGGGTGTTGGTTCAAATCAGGACACGTACCAGATTCACAATCAAATCCAAGGTCGTGCTGCTGGCTCAGCGATGAGGGAAACCATCGTGCGAAAAGGCGTAGGTTCGAATTCGTAACTGAATGTGGGGTAATCATGATCAGATTTGTCTTCATAACTGCTTAGGTTTTTCCCGGAGGCCTTATATGTTCTCCGGGAAAAACATCATGAGGTAGCCTTTATGACGCTACCTGCAAGGTCGACAACCCACTTATGAAACTTCTGGTGTTACAAGGTTTCATAGCCAACGGTGACTGCTCAGATCATAGATTTAGAATTTTTTGTGGCTCAGATCTACTAATTAAATAAGAAAGATTTGGTTGTCTTTTTTTTGCATTAAATAAGCTCAAAAACTACTGGACTGATTCGAAAAATTCTTTCACCAATGGAAAGCTCCCTTATCAGCGAGTAACATAGGCTGTATTTTATCCCCGTATTCCCACGGAAATGGGAACTACGTGGGTGAAACCTTAGGCCGCTGTTAGTTAGAAACAAACATCGTCACTGGTCTTTGAAGAGGCTTTAGAACGTTGAGGCTAGTAGAGGTGACCACGCGATAGAAAAGAAAGGCGATATCCGCTCGAGACATAGACAGACTATAAATGTATGCTGTAACAGACAAGTTTCATAGAAGCTGTAAGCGGAAATTATTACAGAGTGGTAGTTTCTTCTGCTCATATCATAACGTAATTATGAACATACGTTGCAAGTTTCATAAGTTATTGACCGTTCTATAGTGCGGTATAATGAAGTTTTTGTGGCTTAACTAAGCTTTGCAAATATCACCATTTGATTGTAAACGCCGTTAGTTTTTAACGTTTCTCGCGAGATTGTAGATTTACGATTAACTGTAAACTGTACCATACTACTGCTAATTACGGTAGACTCAAATATAATCAATATGATGTCAATATACAAAAATTTCTAGATAACTTTCAAAAACTAGTGTGAAATCTTGCAAATGGAATTTTATTTCTAAATTTGTGTTAAATATTTTGCATATCAAACTTTATTTATGAGTTTGGGAAGAAATTCTGCAAGTTGTTTTTTTAAATTTTTCTAAATAGTTATAATACTTATGTACTGATATGTTATCCTATAAAATATGTTTTAGTGGTCCAAGTCACAATATTCATCGCATAATACCTATAATTATTTAATAGGTACGTGATAATCAATTGAAATTCAAATATTTCATCATTATCAGCATCATCACGATCTTAATTTTTATAATTGATCATTAAACGTTATTAAGTAGACCTCTTTTCGAATAATCAGCACGTATCGTTTGCCCAGTGGCGTATTTACGTAGTATTTAGGCTCTTAGGAAACCATAACCATGCCTCATATAATTGAGCTCTATTTTCACAATTTTCCATCTGACCCAGCCTATTGTCCCGTGTTGGTCTGGTACTTAAAAAAAATGTGCCAACTGTATTTCTTGCCCAGCATGTCGTAAAAGGCGACTAATGGGATATCGAGTTTTGGGTATGTGATTGTGTAGGCGACAAGCTAGCCACTTGTCCCTTCTTTTCCACAATTTTCCATCTAAACTAGCCCAGTTTTATTTTTGGCTGAATGTGGTTAAAGGGGACTGCTGCTCCTTTGACTCTGCCTACCCCTTCGGGGATTACGGGCGTGATGTTATGTTATAACACTCTACACTTGACCCCCTTTATCCTAAAAACAGTGCAAATTTCAAACAAAAGTTGTCAAACATTTTATCCTCTACAATATTTGTAATATATGCAAATGTAATATAGGCCCCTACTTTCCCACTAGGCACACTGGCACGTGCCCAGGGGACTTAAATCAAAAGGTCCCCCTAGTGGAACGTTGCACCTGGACACATAATAAAATTAATTGTTCTATTCGTAATGGAACAATTTATTTCCTAATGTGCCCAGGGCTTTCACTAGGTAAAATACGGCACTGCAAATATCGTTGGAGGCAGAGAAAACGAAATATTAGCCAAAAAACGATTATCCTACGATCAAGACCTTGTATATTTCAGGGCGCGGACAGGAGATGCTATGACACTTATGAGGCAATATTTAGAATGGCAAATTAAAGTTCTATAAGAGTTTTCAGCTTTTTACCTCTCGTTCCGAGGTTCAACCTCTTATTTGGCTGGACTATAATATAAAACGACGATGAGTATATAATAAAAAATAAAGAAGGTAAAATATCAAAGGTTAAATCCGCTATTACAACAACGTGTAAGGTGAACGAACAAATTCGTAAAGAAAGTAACGATCCGATAAGATTAGTCATGCTCATGAACCATCACGGAACCATCTGTCCGCTTTGCATCATACGTGATGGCATCCGTGATGAGCTTTGGGGGTCCGTGGTGAAATTTTAAAACGGTAGGGAAATTGATATTGGATATTATGTTGCGAGGTTATGACGGAGTTCACCTGTTTATTTAAATAAATAAATGATGTGGCTATTTTTAGGTATTTATGTGATAACTATCATATGTCTTTTCTGAAGACCCAAACTATATTTACGCCACATTTAATCTAAATCGGTTCAGGGGTTTCGACGGGTAATCGTAACAGATAGACAGACAGAGTTACTTTCGCATTTATAATATTAGTAGGGATTATTATATGTTTTCATTATAATTATATGTAAGGTGCACTCGCATCTGCACCTGGATTGAATAATACTTAGGCTGACAAAAAAAACTGTTTAGTCCGTTAGTTAGATTATAAAAAAAATTTCAACACGTATTTTTTTTATTTATTTGTCAAACAAACATTGGCAAAGATACAATGCTTTCAAGTTGCGCGTGACGTCACACTTTCGTACATTTTTTACAAAATAGTGACGTCGCAAGCCCCCTCTCCAAAACTTTGATGCTCTTTATCTTTGTGATTTTTTGTTCAATTGATAAAGCGAAAAATATGTATCTTGTATTTTTGTATAATCTAACTGACGGACTAAATAGAATTATACATTTTAATGCAGTCATCATCCCTATTGAAAGACGTTTGAAGCAAACACGGCTATCTTATAAGTCCTTGTAAAAGTTCAGCTGTGAAATTTTAATAAAAAAGCTTATCTACTTAAGAATTTATAATATTATTAGTTTTAGTATCTTTTCAAGGCGATTTCTCCGCGGTAAATGTTATATAGACTTGATATTTGTTTCCAAATAAAAAAATAGCCTATGTGGAAACTTATTACAGCTTTCCTCAAACTATATCATACCCGTATTATAAATTTATAAACTAGGTAGCCGTTACAAATAAGCTCTATTTACAGCAGTGGCGTAGCTAGGTAACATAGAGCCCTAGGGCATTAGGGCACTGGGGCCCGTGTGCGCACGCAGCGTTTGGTCCAGCGGGGGCAATTCAACTTTTCATTCAAAGATAAACAGTTGTGAAATTCAGAAACAAGACAAGAAAACAGAGGTTTCTAATTGCTAATCAGGTTTAGGGGCCTCCAAAGATTGGGGGCCCCGGGGCCCTGCCCGCCTTGCCCCTGGGTAGCTACACCCCTGATTTGCGGGTATTCTTTTTAGGTTTAAATTATGGCTGTATAAGACTTGTAAACTATAAGGAACCTGCTCCTACAAAATGTTACGCCAATTACCAAACTAACAACTTTGACGATATGTTTCCGTCGCCCTTTCACTTTTCAAGAGCGGTCGTCGACTTACCATTTGAGAAGATCTGTTTTGCGTCACTGTACTCGAAAATTTGGTGAAATGGGTGTCACACGGTTACTTGTGGCGACGACATGGGGATTATACGAAAATGAGGTGGCAAGAAAAATGGCGGTTTCGTTTGTTCCAAAATATGCGGGATTTAACAAGGTGTATCGGGTATTGGGAATGTAATTATTTAAGAGACCAATTGACTGCCTCGTTGGTTTAGTGGTAGCATACGCCGCCTAAAGACTGAGAGGTCCCCGGTTCAAATCCCAAAAAAAAAATTGTATCTGGGTATTTCAATATTAAAATTACTCAGCAACAGCCCGGAGTCAGGAAGTTGGCGTTTTAATCTCCCCGTGCGTAGGAAAGCACGTTAGGTCGTTGGTCCTGCGCCTCATCTCTCACCGGTCATGTCGAATTGCCGTCTCACCGGACTATGAGAGTGGAAGAACAGAGAGTACACCTGTGTGTGCGCAAACCCTTGTGCACTATAATATCTTCTGCGCAGTTGGCTAATTCTATATCGGTTAGGAGGACATTATTATTATTATTTATAAGATAAGTTTGTCACAAATTTTGTCATAATTTTGAAGCCAAATCCACAAAATTTTATATTTTGGCTGAATATGGTTTAATGAGCTTTATCGCTCCACTATTGTACTAGTTCTTGACGGAAATTCTTTGGTCCAGGTAATTTCCGGGTTATTAATTTCTTTCTACATACCATACCATCACACCTACAAACTTCAAAGAGTTTACCTCTTCGAAATTTGAAAGGTTCCAAGAGTCCAAAGAAGAAGCTCCCTGAACCATATTCAGCCGAAAATATATTTTAAGTAGTGACAAGCGGCTAGGTAGTCGTCTACATAATCACACTCAATAGCCAGCAAACTATTAGTCGCCTATTAACAGGCTATTTATGACCAATTTTAGATACCTAGGTGTTAAAATACCTTCCTTCGGCAGATAATATAATAAATAAATATTATTATATCAGACTACATCACATACATTGATCTGACTCCGAGGTAAGTAGCTTAAGCACTTGTGTTACGGATATCAGAAACAACAGTGGTATGTACATACATAACATCACGCCCATGATCCCCGAAGGGGTAGGCAGAGTCGAAGGGGCAGCAAGCCCCTTCAACCACATTCAGCCAAAAATAAAGCCGGGCTGGGTCAGATGGACAATTGTGAAAAAGCAGTGACAAGCGGCTGACCTGTCGCCTACACAATCACACACCCAAAACCCGATATACCATTAGTCGCCTTTTACGACATGCTAGGCAAGAACCACAGTTGGCATATTCTTTTAAGTCCCAGACCAACATGGGACAGTGGGCTGGGTTGGATGGAAAGCTGTGAAAAAGAAGTGACAAGTGGCTAGCTCGTCGCCTACTCAGTCACTACAGTGGTATGTATTACAATTATATACTTAAATATTGGATATTAAGACCTATACGCAGAACAAACACAAGTATTCATCACACGTATATTTTCCTGGGTGGAGGTCGAAGCCACAACTCTTGGCGCATGGGGCAGGGTCACTACCTAATGCGCCATCGAACTTGTCAAAAATATCTAACGCAACAATGAAGTTTTCTGTTAATAATCAATCTTTTTGGAATAAAATCGAAACAATAGCTTATTTAATTCATCCAAAGAGCATTAATGCTTCTTTTAATGGAGTAAAAACTTCCGAACAATACAGAGATTACTTTTACCGTGAATCTCGAAATCCGATGGGAATATAAAAATGGCCGTAGTATTTTCGATGGGAGAAAGTGATGTTAAGCGGTACGAGTATTGTGCTGTACAAAAGTTTTGATGAACGGAACATAGTGTAAGTATGTTGTTGTATGGGAATTTTCTTATGTAACAACGGGTTTGAGCTCAAAATGTACAATACAATAGCAAAGACGTGTTAGTGTTTATAATTATGAGGTACATTGTCATCCTTTTATTCAAAGACTTTTGTAGCTGACGAGCTAGGCACTTGTCACTGCTTTTTCACAATTTTCCATCTAACTCAGCCCATTTTTGTTTTTGGCTGAATGTGGTTAAAGGGGCCTGCTGCCCCTTTGATTCTGCCTACCCAAAAAAATGTATAAGTGCAATACGTGGCGTACCTAACTATGTTTCATGTAAGCCACTATTCAAAAGAGTTAAATATCTTGCCACTGCCGTGCATGTACATCTTTGAACTTGCTTGTTTTGTCAAAACACATTCGCACCACTTCAAACGTGCTAGAAATCTATATCCCAGGAACACACGAAACCCGGATAGGTAGGTTTTTGACAAGTTGCCTAGAACTAAGTCTTACCTTGGACAAACGTATGCTATGTGTGTTAAAGTATTTAATGCCTTACCTGATGAATTAAAAGCATTACCGCTACCGAAATTCAAGAAAAATTTAAGACGATGGCTTAGTTTTAAACTCTTTTATAATGTTAATGAACTGTTTGATAAGTAGTAAATTGTAACAAAATATGTCATAATAATTTATATGTAGTGTGATTGTTAGTAATGTTTAATTTGAACTACTTAGATTCTATTTGTACGTTATAGTTTTGCATGCCAAAAACTGGTGAAAAATTAGATCTAAATTATAATTTTCCATCTTTGTACCACTTTTCGAGCAAAACTGATTTGATTTGATTTGATTTACCCCTCCGGGGATTATGGTCATGATGTTATGTATTTATGTACATTGTTATGGTGGTCATAGACAAATTTTGGGAAATAGATGACATTACAGGTCTAATGGCTAGATACGAGTATACTGATCCTGAAATCAAAGGCTGCTAGGTTTAGAAGTTAGTGACATTATCATCATCATCATCATCCTAGCATTACATGTTTAGTCGTGGTCTGCTTATACGATGATTCAGGATTTATTGAGTCTGGTTATTGCATTGAAGCGATTGCTGATCTGACCTTCGTAACCCTTATATAGAGAAACCAGACAGGATCATGGTCATACATATATAAATTTTGGAATTTTCCGTCACCTCTGACCTAGTCGTAGAATACATGGATTTTAAAAATTTCGACGTGGCCGGGATTGAACCCGCACCCTTTGGCTATGAGGCGCATGTCATTGCTTGGATCATACTAGCGGCAAATGTAAGTGTTGAACACAATCAATTCAGTCGATTCATACATAGATATACTTAATTCGTTTATTTAAATAAATCGGTGTATCATCAATACAACTGCTGTCAATACTACAGAAGAGTAGAGGTAAATTATTTACTAAAACTAACTAACTAACTTGTTAATTTTTATTTTTTGGTTCTTACATTATTATTAATTCATGTGCCATGGCCACATATACCTACAACAAGAAGTTGAAAACTAAATACGTTTTCTCAAGTAGGTTAAGTCAGAATTAATAAGTGACTCACCAAGCATCGGGGATAAAATATTACGTTATTTTTAGCGGTTCTGAGATTCTTGGCATACTAATGAGATAAACAAATATTTTTCACGCGCTGGACACACCGGGCGTTTACAAAATATGGGCAATGTATGTGAAATTCTTTTATAATGTTTTTTTTTTTATAAATTTATTATTCCAAAAACAAAAAAAAAATCTTGCGTATTAATATGCAAAATTCAAATAAATAAGAACTAACTAAAGTTATATAGGTAAGTAAAATCAACTTCGGTATTATTTAACTTTGCAGATTATTACAATAAAATGTATTAGGAAGAATATTGTGACTATGTGTGATATATATTTTTAATTAAAATTAATATATTCCGTGTTGTTTTAAATTAGTAAGTTAGTTAGTAACGAACTAGACTTGCCCTATATTGATCCTATTACAATTATAACTTTGTAAAGATGCCGTTAATACAATGTTTTGCACAAATTTATACACTTACTTTTTTTTTTTCAAATAAATTTTCGGTTATTTTGAGTATCATACAAGCATTACTACGTAAATATGCAATAAAAAGTCAATGTCTTGATCAAATTTTTTTTGGTACTTACATTATGCCCGTAACCCCGAAGGGGTAGGCAGAGTCAAAGCGGCAACTGGCTCTAACTACCACATTCAGCCAAAAAATTAAACTGGGCTAGGTTAGATGATTTTTTGTTAAATGGTAGATACACGTGGCTAGCTCGTCGCCTACACAACTACACAATATATTTTTTGGTTTTATAGGAAAATCATCATCACCATCTAGGTGCACCACTAACTTAACTACATCAGGTTACAAAACCACGTGTTTCGGCCAGAACTGGTTTCCCGTCTCGTAAATGTCTGCCGGTTCGCGGGCCATTCATGGTTGCTGAATGGAAACACGTGTTTATGTTTACCATGTCTCTTTATGCAGATCAGCTGTGAAATAAATTGTATCATGCTGATCAGTTGTAGAATAAATTGTATCATTCATGTTACGATGTACATTTTACATACATATTATCACGCCCGCAATCCCCGAAGGGGTAGGCAGAGTCAAAAGGGCGGCTAGCGCTCTTAACCACATCTAGTCAAAAAATAAAACCGGGCTGGGTTAGACGGAAAAAGGAGTGACAAGTGGCTAGCTCGTTGCCTACACAATCACATACCCAAACCCATGGTATATTCCATTAGTCGTCTTTCACGACATGGTAGGTGTTCATGATAATATGAAACCTTTTTCTGAGAGATACTGGCCAAAAATATGTCATACATTGTTTTTCATGAAAAAGAAATGATTAGGCAGATGGGTTAAAAAGGCGGCAAGATGTAAAAAACATTGTAATGGTATCGGATTAAATAAATATTAGTAAAATTAAAAAGTACATACATAATTATTATTCTGCACAATAACTTTCGGCGGGTAAAACATTTAACAGTAGGCTAGGAACACAGTTGGCATATTCTTTTTAAGTCCCAGAACAACATGGGTTATTCAATCAGTTGAATAAACTAAAAAATATTTCACAGATAAAAGTCACATCAAGCAATAGCAATAGTCTTTTTCTATTCGATTGCATTCGTCCCTAAAAACCTAGTTACTGATATTTACCTCATTATTCCGATATAGCTCAACACACAATCCACTTTTTTTCATAACAACATCTAGATGAGACAGACAGACAAAACAACAGCGAGAGCTTAAGCGAGTGTTAAAAATAAAATTCCGAATTTCAGTCTTATTGAACTGAAATAAGATTCAAAAATGTAAGTTGCGTTGGCAGTGAAAAACAAACATTAAACATCACTTACATACAGTTCACACGAATGCTATTTAGGACGACAATGGCAAGTTCATTTAGGAGCACGGTAGTGTTTTTGTCAAGTTTGTATAATGTGACTATCCGAGAAAAACACAATATTTTGAGAAATATTTTTAGGCAGCTATTTTTAATTGAAACATATTTAAACTCTTATAAAAGCACCATAGTCCACCTTTCCATATTTCGCTAATCATTGTTGAAAGCCAGAAGGGAGTTGGGAGTTTTACATATGTATCAAGATGGCTATTTATGTTCATACGTCGTATAATTTTTAGATTTTAAAGCCATTATAAAAGGACAAACTCTATGTTAAAAAAACTGTAGTGTGTCCTAGGTTCAGTCTGAAAGTTTATATTAAGACAAATCTACTATAGGTACGTCGAAAGGTATGTAGGAAAAGAATCATGCAATTAATAATTTACAAATTGGACACACGACTTGGCTGTATTTTAACTTGAAACTGTTTTGCGTTAGATACATGTGTCAGTAATGAATAGCTTGCACATGCATTACAGTTAAAGCTAGTTCGGACTAGGCTAGTATTTTTAGGTAGTAAGCAAACATTCGTGTGAGGAATACTTGTGTTTGTTCTGTGTCTGGGTGTTAATCTATACTTATAATAAATCTGTAGAGAGGTCAATTCTGTACATGAAATATATTTTCAAAATAACTATCAGAGGGTGATTAGTGATCGATACTGATGCCAAAAATGCAATCAGTAACATTTTTGTCTGTCTGTCTGTCTGTATGTTCCTTATAGAAACAAAAACTACTCGACAGATTTTAACGAAACTTGGTACAATTATTCTTCATACTCCTGGGCAGGTTATAGTATACTTTTCATCACGCTACAATCAATAGGAGCAAGAGTAGTGAAGAGAAATGTTGAGAAAACGGGAGAAGTTACTCAATTTTTCAAGCTTCCGTCGCGTGTGCAGCCTTAATGGTTAAAGTTACATAGAAATCATGTATGACGGAAATAGTCTTTATAATATTAACCATAAACGCAGGTGACACCGCTGGCACAGCTATATCTAATATTTAGGTAAACAGGATGTTACAAAACTACCTGTAAAGTCGAAAAGAGGTTAAATGGGTCCTTATAACGAGTCCATTTACAATATTTAAGAACCGTAGTAACGCTGTATAACATACCCCAAAAAATAAAAAATAAAAATTATTTTCACACTTGTGCAAACCCTATTTCAGTAAAATTAAAGAGTAAACTACGCAGAATGTACCTACATTTCTACCTAATACGCGGAACGACAATAATTTTAAAGATTTGAAATTGACAACATTATTTTTTTCCAACTTGACATTTTTTGAGGCCAGCCTACTTGAGTATAATGACATCCTTGTATTGAGGTAGCAAATATTTATGAATGAAAAATAGAAAAACCATTATAATAGACAATTATTACTTAGCTTACTAGGGTTGTCAAAATTTTGGCTTTGATAATTAATTATATTTTTTACGGGGTGTTTTGTAACACGTTGTAAATTTGTAATGCAACTATTGATTCTGATATCCGTAATACAAGTGTTTTAGCTACTTAGCTCGGAGTCAGATGAATGTATTTGATGTCGTCGGATATTTATTATAATTATTTTAATCGAGTAGTAAGTAATACTCACTCGCCCCTTAGAAATATAATAAAATGGATCGACTCGACCTAACTACTTACTAAACTAGTTGACTAAATGTTTGGTGTTCAGACACGTTTAGTTACTAAATTACTCGCTACTCGACTATAATGCCAGTCCAGTCCAAACGAGCCCTAATAATGAGTTTAAGTTTTAGCAAGTAATACGCATCCGGTCCCTTTTTTTACTTCCACGTCAATTGGTTACAGATGATAAAACTAAGAGTTTCCTCATTTGATACTAAGACGTTTTAATGCATGAAGGTAATGAGGAATAATATTCGATTTAATTATGTAGTAGGAAGAGAAACATCCTTAAGAATTTTTTGTACGCTAAAATAATTCTGTTAAGATTTCAATGCGATAAAATGTGGTATGCTGCCTAAGGTACAATAAATCTTAATTTTAATTGAACTTCATTACGCCAAATTTCAAACAAATACCTGTAAATAATAAAAAGGGATCTTATTTAGATGGCATTAGAGGTTAATTTAATCTTCTGAGGTACAAAACCAAAAGAATACGAAAGTGATTTTATTCTACTATTCAACTTTGCTCTAATGCATATTATTTGTTAGTGAAGTAGGTGGTATTTTTAACCGACTTCAAAAAAAAGGAGGAGGTTCTCAAATCGACTGAATGTTTTTTTTTTTGTATGTATGTTACTCTGAGAATTGTTAACCGATTTCCGGCACCGACTACAAAACTAACTGATTATTGTAAATATTTAAATACGTGTTAAAGATTAATACTTTCGAAGCAGTCGAAAGAATTTATTTTATCCTTTTTAGTGTTTAGACATTTAAATAGCTATTAAGGCAGTTTTTACTTGTGTTTTTTTATAAACATTTTTTGCGGGGTTTTTTGAAGTCGGTTTTTATTTTTGTTATAATCCAACATTTACACAAACCGAAGGAAAAATCTACTAAACAATAAAATCATTTGCCCATCAAGATCAATTTGAACAATAGCTAACGAAAGTTCAAAGAGCAAAAATTCTTTTCCATAAAAAACTTTAACGGTTTTGTTTCATGACGCACTTGTGCCTACAAAAAGACAATGACATTACTTGCGGAAAGCTGTATCACAGACTCACAAAGACATAGTAAGCATTATTTTGAATCTAACTACACTAATACATCCATTACCGTCAATTAAAGGGGTTTGTACGTCTGTCTAATGAGCAAGAAGTTACTTTTACTCAGTATTGTTAGAAATATCGCATTTGACGGCAAATTCGAAATTGCTTTTACTGCTATCTAGAAAGAACAATACTGTTATTATTAGATCTCTTCCTCTGGGAGCTTAAGTTTGCGTTTCATTTGCGCATAATTCTAAGAAATAGCTCATATTACCAACTTTGTACCTTAATGGAACTGGGTTTTAAGTCCAAAGCTTCGGGTTTTACAAAAAATTATACCAAGTTCTGACCTTGATAAATTTGTAGTTTATGTACCAACATCTTAGTTTATAAAAAAAGAGACATATGTCCCCTTTTTATTAACTCAATAATTTTCCAATGCTATATACCGTGTTTGAGGTCCTCTTAAACCATAATACAGAATTTATTACATTGATTGCGTAGGCGACGAGCTAGCCACTTGTCACTACTTATTATAATTTTCCATCTAACCCAGCCCATTGTCCTGTGTTGGTCTGGGATCTAAAAATAATGTGCCGATTGTGTTTCTTGCTTAGCATGTCGTAAAAGGCGACTAATGGTATACCGGGTTCTGGGTACCTATGTTATTGTGTAGGCGACAAGCTAGCCACTTGTCACTACTTTTTCACAATGTTCCATCTAACCCAGCCCAGTTTTATTTTTGGCTGAATGTGGTTAAAGGGGCATGCTGTCCCTTTGACTCTGGTTACCCCTTCGGGGATTATGGGCGTGATGTTATGTATGTATGTATGATTATTACATTATAGCGACTGTTCATCTAACCCTAGATTGGGGAATCTGACAAATTGGATTACGTATTCATTCGTTCTGGCTACTGCTAGGGAATTAGCGTAAAGTTAGTTTAGAAACTCATTTATGGTTGTTTGTACATGTCGGGTTCATCCGGTTGTTTTATTATACCAATTTATGTTAATTATAAACTTATCGGTTATTATTTTTACTAAGTGTGCGGTTTGCCTATCTAAAGGTTACAAAGTGCAAAAAGGCACTCGCTTCAATGTAATAACCAGGGTCGCTAAATCATGGAATCATTTTATCTAAGCGGACTCTTACACATCTCGGGACATTCTCACATCAGCAAAGTGATAATTTACTTGAAAAAACAAAACATAAAGAGCTATCCTACATCATAATTTTACGTAACATCTTAACCACCATCTTCTAACCTATTAAATCTCAAACACAGAAATTAACTAACCATAATTACCTACTTTTTATGTTAAATACAAGGTTTTGAGTGAAAGTTGGTATTCATACATACAAACTACAACGAGCGTTTTTTTCGTATAATTTCCGAATGTTGGAGATGAAAACTGAATTATATGGTTAATAGCTCTCTGAGAATGTTGTCTGTAATTACAGAGCATGTTTTTGGGCCCAATAAGAAAAAATATAAACAGAATACTTATATAATTCATCTACAACTCTATGTTAGCACTCAAAAATAATGTACCAACTGTGCTCCTTGCCTAGCATGTCATGAAAGGCGACTAATAGTGTATTGAGTACTTATTGGGTGCGTGATCATGTTGGCGACAAATTAGCCATTTGTTAATTTTTTTTTTACAATTTTCTATTTTGACTTAACTCAATTTCATTTTTATCTAATAATGAAAAATATACCTAGTCTATTAATTTGTATGACTACAGAAAAGAATAAAACTTTTATATCTAAAAACTCTACAACTATTACTCAGCTCAGTAAACGTCTTGAACTATTTTAATGTGATCTGGTATTTGGTTTAATAACTAACTAAACTTAAACCACTTCCCTAGCAGGGTAGGCAGAAAGAACCGGTTTAATAAGGTCAGATATTTATGATATGTATTTTTCGTCTTTTTTCATATTATTTTCGTTTATATATATTTTTTTGCATTTTTTGTAATTTTTTTTTGTTTCAGGTCCATTTTTATTGGAGATCGTGTGGTTTTAGTCCATTCATCCTCAAACTTTCGCGTTCACAATATCATCGACCAGCATATTATATGTTATACCCTCCATTTAGACTGCACATTACACGCGTGACATTCCGGCCATCTGTCAACGTGTTCCAGCAAATTGCGTAGAAAGTAACATCGCAGCAAACGATTTACCTCGAAACATAGAAACGTGCGCGCACGGCTGATGGCTCTGGGAACGCGCTAGAATATTGAACTGTTTCACGACGTATCAAGTTCAAAGACGTCAGTTGAAGTTTGTTTTTTTTTGCTATATATCGTAAAATATTAAAAACTTGTGATGTTTTAATTTTTTAGTAGCTACTTGTAGAAGAACTCTTTGACTGATCTATCAAAACACAGCAGAAGCCACAGAACGAATTGGAATCGGCACAGACAGGTGTGCCTAATTGCGACGTAAACATCTGATTTATTATGACGAAGGTATCAGTTAGCGGTTAATTGAAAATCCAGCCTATAAAGCGGCATTACGAGGAAAATTTTGAAGGAAACTTGTTAAAATGTGTATGGAGCAAACATTTGGCCGAATGTAGGATACAGATGTGTAGAACGGAATACGTCAAGTATGTAAGAAGGAACGTAGTAGAGTAATAGAGACGGAAGATATTTGAAAGAGGAATGTGAGACGAATGGCGGACGACGGATGGTAAAAGACGTGTGGAAGTAAATGTTTTATTTTTTAAAAGCTTAAAGAAGATTAAATCAAGTATTAATACCAGGAATCGTGTTTTAATTTGCTGTGAGTCAATCGCGGGCATATTCTGCATACTACATTTTTGGGATAGGCTAATAAACTCGCAACGGTTTACTTCGACTGGTGGCTCTGGGAACGTGCTAGAATATTAAACTGTTTCACAAAGTAACAAGTTCAAAAACGCGAAGAGATACTCGCAATTTGTATATCGTAGAACAATGATTGTTCTTACAAATATTCGTCTCGTTAGCCGTAATATTGTTTGTTTAATGACCCTGACCACAAAATAGATGGCTACGGGAATCATGCTGGGGGCAAATATTAATGTGATTAACACGATCATTGGTACTTGAGTAATGAATGTTTTAAACGGTACTTGCCCCACTTAATTAACTATTTCATAAGGATAGAAATAAAAGGTAGAAAAAAAGGAATACATTTGTTTTACTATCTATTTCAATACTAGGTTATTTTTACCATAATTGGTACAAATACTAGGTTATTTTTACCATAATTGGTACGCCGGCAAACCTAACCTAAACCTAACCTAACCGGTTTGCCGGCGTGATAGTATGTATGTACGTATACATAGGAAAGCTTTCATATATGTCAAGTCATGATCTTCCTAGCGTTATGTCCCGTACTTAGACGGGGTCTGCTTAGGCCATGATCCAGAATTTAGCGAGTCTGGAGTCAAGTGTAATTAAATTGAAACGACTGCCGATTTGACCTTCGTAACCCAAAGATAGGGAAACCAGACAATTTTTGGATCATGGTTACAAATCCAAAGTTATTTGAATTTGCAGGTTTGATCACGATGTTTTCCGTCACCGTCAAGCTAGTGGTATAAATACGTACATAAATTTGAAAAATCCAAAGGTTCGTGCCCTATTTGAACCCGCACTCCTCGGTTAAGAGGCGCCTGTCCTTACCATTGAGCTACCACCGCTCTTGTCACGTCTCAATTTTAAATATGAAATGCTCCTAATTTCAGATTCTTAACTCGGAAACAAGCTATTGCATATTTATTAAGCCACCACTCATCAGCTTCTATAAAGCGGCCATCTGACAAAAAGCCTTACAATCTACCAGACAACAAAACGCCTCATTATACCGTAATTAATAATTAACCCGTGAACTTCAGCTACTTAGACAATGCCCCATCAATAAGTATAGTGGTACACGGAACTGCTATACAAACATATTCCCATGGGTTTCGACAAAACAGCTGACATATTAACACGATGACCCGATCGCGGTACAAACAATGGCTACCGGGCTAGATCGAATTGATCTTGAAAACGTGGTCAAGTGTGAGCAGATCACGTATAGAGGATTCCGTACAAAAAGTCAAGTGTAAGTACTTGTTAATAAAATAATAGATCCAGAATTCAATTACATAGTGTATTTGTAGTAATCTTTTTTCGGAACAAATATTTAGAGCTAAGTGGGCGTAGCAGTGAAGCCACAATCCTGCTTTGTAACGCAAGACTACGCGTAGACTGCTTGTGTCTAAATGTACACCTAATTCTTGCTGGTAGTATGTGGTTAGTGGAGTATTAGTGTGTGTTTGGCTTTATCGGTTCTCATACTAATTTTGTGACAAGACACTTTTACTTTTCTGTTCTGTGGTTAAACACTTATACAGGGGATCCAAAAAAAAAACCGTCGAATTGAGAACCTCCTCCTATTTTTAGAAATTGGTTAATTCGTTCATTGTTACACATACATACGTATCTGAATGTGCTGGTTTTCTCACAAAATTTGCAATTAGAATGAGAGCACGTGTAAGTATGTTTCTACTAGAACATTATGTATTAAAAAAAAAAACAATACTAAAGATGCATTTCCTATATATGCTACGGAACTATAATGACAAAACTATACCGGATCAATCACACAACGAGATTTTATATATTTTTTACTCTTCAGTTGAATATAAAGAACAATATAGAGAGATGAAAATAAGTGATATTATTACCAAATAATATATATAATAATGAAAATAATGAAATCCTTGACACTAGGGTATATATTCGAATATATAATAGGCTATATAATATATTCACAAACTTATTTAATATCCAGTAGTACACCCTAATAGAGAAAAATGTCCCAAAGATGTGGCGCGTGGCAATTGAACAACAATCACTTACAGACCGTCGTCTATATAAAGCGACGCGAGACTAGTTCAGGCGGTTTCTACTTACAACAGGGCCATCTCGATGCAAGCAGCGTACAGTCAGATATAAAATAATAATGCATATAATAAACATCAGATAACATTACGTACATTGGTCTGATTTCGAGTTATGTAGCACATTTAAGCACTTTTGCTACGGATATCAGTAGCAAAGGTGGTCATACTAATATATGATTTATATATACATACATCACATCTGGCCCATAATCCCCGAAGGGGTAGGCAGATTGAAAGGGGCAGCATGCCCCTTCAACCACATTCAGCCAAAAAATAAAGCCGGGCTAGGTCAGATGGAAAATGTGAAAAAGCAGTGACAAGTGGCTAACCTGTCGCCTACATAATCACGCACCCAAAACCCGATATACCATTAGTCGCCTTTTACGACATGCTAGGCAAGAACCACAGTTGGCATATTATTTTTAAGTCTCAGACCAACATGGGACAGTGGGCTGGGTTGACTTGGTAAGCTGTGATGTAACACAATAAAAATATAAAATATTCTCTCTTGATCAGCACATTCCCCAAACGTTACATGCATGAATCAATAGAGGAATGTGTGTATCAATTATTTATAATTGACTGATGATGACTACCAGTAGCAAAGACAATGCCGATATTTACCGGAACGAATCGCGTAGAACCGAATTCACACGGTCGGTACTTGTAAAAATTGACAAGCAATAAAATAATTTGACAAACAACATCTCCCTAGCGTTACGTCACGTCCTTAGTTGGAGTCCGCTTAGACCATGATGCAGGATTTAGCGAGTCTGGTAATTACGTTGAAGCGACTGCCGATCTAACCTTCGGAACCTTTAGATAGGGGAACCAAACAATTTTTAGATCATGGTTACACATTCATAACTGTTGGAATGTGCCGGTTTCATCACGATATTTTCCCTCATAGTAGAATAAATACGTAGGTACATGGAATTGCAGAATTCCGAGGTAAGTGACAGGTTTGAACCCGTATTCCTTTGATATGAGGCGCGTTTCCTTACCATTGAGCTACCACACCACTCACAGACACGAGCGTTAACTAAGTATGACTTTGGTTTGATCGTTTATTGCAAGAATTCAAAAAGTCAGCTTGGAGGGAAACCGATATCTTGATAAGCCATTAATAGGGGAATTAGTTATTCTAAGTTATTCTAAGGTTGAAACTTACTCAACATAATTTTCCTGATAACCGAGAAAATATCATAAATCTGAAACCTAGCTCAGTCTTAATTTGGGCTTAAGGTAGTTAGTTAAAGGTAGTCCTTAGAGTTACTCTTCCCCATTAAGCGATTTCAGGCATGATAGTATATGTAGATATGTATATATACTTATAGACGTAACATAATATAATATACCACGGGTAGGCAGACTCAAAAGGGGCAGCAGGCCCCTTTATCAACATTCAGCCAAAAAAACAAATAGACTGGGTTAGATGGAAAATTGTGAAAAAGTAGTGACAAGTGGCTAGCTCGTCGCCTACACAATCACATACCCAAAACTCGATATACCTATAGTCGCCTTTCTGGTATAGTACAGTTAGCACATTATTTTTAAGTTCCAAAGAAAAATGGAGCAAATATACATAATAGTAAAAGTATATGATTGATCGTCCAAAGGCGGCATAGAAAAATGCGTCGAACTGTACTCCAGACGAGTCCGGTTATGCGTCCAGTAGAAAACCGCTTCTCTCCCGTAATGACCGTTTCCGTGACAACCGGCGAGGATATCCCGTGAAATCTGTTAATTTTCACTTTTCAAAAGGCAAAGTAGGGGCATTGAGGTAGCCCAATGGTAAGGACACACGCCCCATATCTATGACGTATTTATACCATTAGGGAGATCTACACAAATATAACATAGTGGTCCCATGTTGATTGCGACTAAAAACAATGTGCCAACTGTGTTCCTTACCTAGCATGTCGTATAAGGCGACTAATGGCGTGTGATTGTGTAGGCGACGAGCTAGCCACTTGTGACTAATTATTTACAATTTTCCAACTAACCCAGCCCAGTTTCATTTTTATCTGAATGTGGTTAAGGGGCTGATTGCCTCTTTAACTGTACCTACCCTTTTAAGTTACGGTACGGGTGTGATGTCATAAAAAAAATGTACTATGAATATGAAATCATGTCCTATGTTAGCCTGGGACTCAAAAAGAATGCTGAGGTCTAGCGGACGATTCCATAGGGGCACCCGCGAAGCCTCAGTCGGCGTAGAGGATGCATCCCGGAGTTTTAGTGGGTATACCCCGGCCACTACCATCCTGGCCGGAGAGGGGGTCTCCTGTTACAGAGGCCCCTAGGAGTCCCACATAACCACTCCGCTCCCCCGAGGCGGAGTGGTATGCGTAAAGCATTTCTCCGGGTTAAAAAAAAAAAAAGGGACTCGAAAAGAATGAGTTGAATCAATTTTTACTAGTTAAAAGCTTCATACTACTAGATTATTTGTCTATAAGTAAAGATTATAAATCAAATAGTTTTAACATACATATGTTGCTGTAATAGCTCGAACTATGGTAAATTTTAAGATTTTCCAGTAAAACCTAAGATTTACTAACTCTTAACGGTAAAAGTCCGAACAGGTGTACAATTCGAACTTTTACCACCATTTACTTAGTAAATCTTAGGATTCTTTACTTGGAAAATTTTACCTAACCAAACCTAACTAAGATTAGATTATATTATAGGTTAGGTTAGGTAAGGTATTGCGCCCTGCAGGGGGGGCTCCGAATACTCCTGAGGTATCCCTGCCTGTCGTAGGAGGCGACTAAAAGGGCCTTTGGGGTCGTGGGGGTTAGGGGATGGGTCCTCTGGCCCTCTATCGTCCCCAGAGAAGCCGACTGCAGGTGTTACACCCGGTCCGTCAGGATAGGGTACACAGCTGTCTATGTGGTCGTGAAACACCACCCTAGGTGTTCTGGGGGAGAATACCACTCCCTCGAGATGAACCGCTAGGCGGCAGCGCGCGCTGCGTAGACTTTTCGAGATGAATCCCGACAGTGGGGATCCCGTTGGTTTTGCGTTAGCGCCCGAAGAACGACAGCCTTGAGGTTTAGTCGGTAGGGTCTCCGGAGATTGCTACCGGTTTCGAGCCCGACTCACCCTTATGGGTGGACCCATAAGGGTGAGTCGGGCTCGAAACCCAGGATTCTATTTGGATGGTGCGTAAATGCATTCCTCAAGTAAAAAAAAAAAAAACGGTAAGGTATTTCTTTTATCAGGTTAATAAACCTAACCTTATTAACCCATAATATAACCTAACCTAGAAATGTTTACATTTACCAACTCATGTCGGTAAATCCTAAGATTTACTAGTAAAACCTAAGATTGACCAATATACGGGCTTTTACAGTAACACATACATAACATCACGACCATAATCCCCGAAGGGGTACGCAGAGGCAAAGGGTCAGCAAGCCCCTTTAACCACATTCAGCCAAAAACGAGTTGAAAAATATTTATCAAATCATGTCTGAGAGTACAGAGTAAACTGGAACGAACCAAACTCCAAAAAGCACTTGTTCACAAGCATGACGTACATGTCAGCTATCACTCAACCATTCAGAAGGGAGTTTAACGACCCGTCACACGACGCCTCTTAAATTAAGATCTTTCTTCAAAAAGTTGATAATGCTGATCAAATTACAGAGTAGGTGTCATGTTTGTAGTGTAAACTTTTTGTCTTTTAGTATATTTCTAACAAGATTTTTCAAATACAGTTTTTACATTTCAGAAAATCTCTTCCCCACATTTTTTTTCCTGTTTTTCTTATTTTATTCCATAGCTTTATTTATTTCATATTTCATGTCTACCGATTAGAAAAAAGCATAGCATTGATTTTAAACCCGGAATCTAAAATAAGATTATGTGTTATAACGTCTTAAATTCCAAGCTAAGCCAAGCAATTTCAAATGATATTCCAAGTATATGGAAATCGCTTGCTTTTTTTATCCAAGTAAGTGTATCGTTTATATTGACGGTCAAATTATAACGAATACGAACTATGAAAACAAAATTTTATCTGTATTTTCTCATTTCAAAACCTAATTTTGAACTCTTTGAGTACTTTTTAGTTTATATACTAAAATAAAGTATACTAGACTAATGAGTTTGAACACAGCACAGAACGTGGCTGTCAAACAATAGTTTCTAACAAAATGCGCCATTTTTATTGTGTGAATAAAGCCATTCAAAGCGTCGTTTAACTTGGAATTCATATCACAAGCACATGTAAAGCAGGTTACTGTGGAATAGTGATGAGAACGTGATGTGAAATAAAATTATCGATAGTCGAGTTCAAGGTTAAAACTAAAAAGCGATTGTTGGAACTTAGTTTTGTCAGGTCCTGGTTATAAAAACCAATTATCGCTGGTTCTGAAATGGAATAAAATGTAATTGAAATGAAATTGACTTTGTTAACCGACTTCAAAAAAAAGGAGGAGGTTCTCAATCAGGTTTTTTTTACGTAGGCTTAAAAAACGCAATTATAAATCGGCAGAATGAGATCAATATCCACCTCTAATGTTTAAATTCCTGCATCGTTGACTACTTGTTCTTATTGTTAGATCTAGGTAATTCAAACCAATAGTCGAAGGTTTAAATTTATAGAGGTAAATGCTCTGATGAAAATAGTATGCACAAACTAGGTTATGGATGTTTATAAAAATATTTATGTTCGTCAGTTGTCCTGCATTATTAAGGCAAGTTAAGGGGTATCACCAGTTTGGTTTTAAAGAATTGGTACTAGTGTTGTCACCTAATTTACTAGCAATTAAAGCCTGCAGCTCTGCTTATCATACAAGAGAACAGAACAGAAGAAAAAAACAAATATTACTATAACGTCAAAAAAAGGTTACTCTAAAATATCTATCGATAGCCGTCCCCAACACTAGCGCGTAATCTGGAAGCACAGTCATCTAGACTCAGATCTAGGTCACAAGGTGACTGTCAGTACTGATCGGCCACAGTCTCATGTGGATCTTCATCATCATAAATATCGTTTTCATGAGCGCAAAAAGGTAATGACTTGTCATGAAAGTCAACTAGTGGGAATGAACAGATGTTTCTGATAGCTTTGTTTAACTAAGTAGGTACTTACGTTTGTAATTTTATGACTATTTGATTTCTTCATTAGTCATACATACATATCATCAAGCCCGTAATCCCCGAAGGGGTAGGCAGAGTCCAAGAGACATAAGCTTATTAAGCCACATTCAGCCAAAAAATCTAATTAAGTTGGATTAGATGGAAAGTTGTGAAAAGTAGTGACAAGTGGCTAACTCGACCGTACCATTAGTCACCTTTTACGATATGCTAGACAAGAACCACAGTTGGTACATTCTTTTTGAGTTCCAGACCAGCATGGGACAATATGGATGCATTATTGCTAATATTTTTTTTAGTAATCGTTACTGATGTTGTGCAAAATCAACTCTGTATATTGCTTGTTGCATCCTACTCTTTACGGCCTACGTATTCATGACCGTGATCCTCACACGAACATTTGGCACTAGCGGCATTCGAACCTGCACTCGCGGCTTTAGGTTATGTTGCCAGAAGTGATTAGAGCGCTAAACTAGGATTCATTCTGTAAATGTATTGATAGGTATTATCAAATTGAACTTAATTTATATATAACTATATGATAAATAACAGGCTAGTGCCAAATATTATATTATTAAATCTTAGTAAAACCATACCATACATATTATCAGTAAATATGCATTGGAAGACCGAAGGGGTAGGCAGAGTTAAAGGAGCAATAAGATCCTTAAAACATATTAAGCTAAAAATTTAATAGGCCAGATGGATGGATGAAGAAGGCTGTTAGTATAAAGATTGTAAAAACTCATTAATTTGTGAACTTTCCTACATTTACTGTTTTAAATATAGGAACAACAGTTAGTTTTTCTTCACTATTATTATTATTTTCGATATATTGTTTATCAAGTGAAGATAAGTTCATTGAACGCAGTATCATAAAGTATGTAACTTCAACTTATGTTAAAACGCCATCTAGCGTAACAAATAAAACTTTAAGTTGCAGAAAACAGAAAGTGCTTTCAATGAAATCTTTTGTTAGCGATCCCATATCCAACCTCTTATTTACCTTTCTTTAATGAGAAAGTTGTAACAAGTTTTTATATTCCGTTCCCACTAGATGGCGCAAACACGAAATAATGGTGTGAATTATGGAAAGACAACAGACAAAAGTAGATTTAAATGAGGGTTTTTTGAATTAAAACATCAGATAGATGGCGTAACTGTGACGTACGGTCTTGTCACCCTCTTCATTGGTAAGTTTTCAGAACAAACTGACATGCTGTCAACAAAGAGTCAATAGTGACAGTGATAATATTGATATATATCTAAGACCACGAGACTCCCTCCTGTCATCTGGCGGTTTTTGTATTTGTGAAAACCCTCATTGTCTGGTTCTCCCACCTAATTAAAGGTTACTAGGGTCAGATCGATAGTCGCTTAAATGTTACTTTCAGACTCTCTACGTCCTGGATCATGATCCATTGGACCTTGACTAAGCACGGGACATAACGTTAGGAAGTTAATGAATCGCAAAAGTAGATAGCAATTTTTATTATTTAACAAACTATTTGCGGTTAATTAAGAGGCCGTTTTCCAATATAAGGCAGTAATAGTAAAATAGATTGCAATACAAAAGTGACCGTAGTGACCCTGCCCCATGCGTCAAGAGTTGTGGGTTGGTTACCCACCCAGGACAAGCATTCGTATAATGAATACTTGTGTTTGTTCTGTGTCTGGGTGTTAATATTGAATATTTTAAAAAAAATATATGTACCAATGTTGTTTCTGATATCCGTAACACAAGTGCTTAAGCTACTTACCTCGAAGTAAGATCAATATATTTCGTGTAGTCTGATGTTTATTTATTTATTTACTTTGTCGTCGGTACATTTGAAATTAAACTGACCATTAAAACATCAAAGAAACATTTTGCAATGCCAATATAGTGCCATCTAGTACAAGATTCTCTTTACACATACTTTTTCTCTGAAGTTCACAGATAATTCAAAGTGAAAGGAGGCAGAAGAACAAGCTTGGTTGTATAGATGGCGGTGTACAGAAATATGAAAGTTCTTTTATAGTCCAAGATCCCAGTCATCCTAGACCTAGTGATTTTAGGAAAAAATTAAATTCTTAGAATCGGTAGTATAAGATAAACTTAGAAAGGACTGGCTACTCGCTAAGCTCAAAACGGGGCCGTTTTACATGTAGCAGGTATCAAAGGTGGATAAAGAACCATGATAACTTATGTCAAAGTAGGAGGTTTTTATATTATACTAGCTGACCCGGCGCACTTCGTAACGTGATAATAACAAACACAACTAAAAAAGAATTAACGAAATCGGTTCAGCTGTTCTCGAGATTTGCGCTTAGCAACACATTCAGCGATTAATTTTTATATAATAGATTATTAACTAGGTATGATATTTTAAAATATTTTCCAATCCATTCCAAATTTTAATCTCTCACATTAAAGAATTGAAAGAAAAAACGCATGTTGGTCTGGGAATCAGAAAATAATGTGCCAACTGTGTTCCTTGCATATCATGTCGTAAAAGGCGACTAATGGTATATTGGGTTTTAAACATGTGACTGTGTAGGCGACAAGCTAGACTTGTCACTACTTTTTCACGATTTTCCATAACCCAGCTTTTTTTGCCTGCATGCTATTAAAGGGGCCAGCTACCTCTTTGACTCTGCGAATCATTTTGGTATTACGTGCTTGATGATATTTGTGTGTGTGTGTGAAATAGTTTGCCGACAAATAATGGACAAATATTATGACAGATTTTCAATTTTAGATACATTATTCCAACTCTTGTTTTTAATGAAGAAAAATAATTCATGAGTTATTTATAATCATATGCCTTCTAATATTGATAGGTGCGAATATATTTTTTGGTTCTAAATTCATTATTTGACATATCTTTAAGAGAAGATATATGCAGATATATCTACTGATAAAGATATATTCTTCATATTGACTCAACTATACATTTATTCAGATAAATGCATAGTTGTATCAATATGAAGAATTTACTATTATTATTTTCATACCAATTTTCATTATGACTATAGTTAGTGTAGCTATATCGTTTGTGATATTATATTACTTTAACTGGATGTATATTTGTATACAAAATTGTATTTTCCAGTGTGATATACAAAATCAGCTTCTTTGTGAAAATAATGAAACGACATTGCGAAAGCTTCATAAGTCAAAATAACAAACTAAAGCCAAGAATGAACTATTGTTCTCTCGTCTCATTATAATACGGTCCATCAAATCTCGGACAGACGTCAATGGAGTGTTATATTTGTAGACTTATAAAGATTTATGTGGTTACAGAATCCGAATGATGAGCCAAATGATGTAACTCCAACGTCTGGAATGAAGCTATTCACTGCTTATACATATAATACGAACGTTAGGGTTGGGTTTTGGTGACGAGCGGAAAAGTTTTTAAATACAAGAAGGTATTTGACGCGTGGTGTATGCAAGTGATGTAAAAAACCTAATAATAATTAGATTTTAGTCCTAATACTCTTATCTCCAAACCACGCATATTATAGCATGTATCCTATATTGATACTAGCGCCATAAATTAGTCTCATGTTGGTCTGAGACTCGAAAGTAATGTAGGTACCAATTGTGTTCATTGCGTAGTACGCCGTAAAATGCGGCTAATGGTATATCGGGTTTTACTCGTAGGTACGTGTTTGTGTAGGCGACGAGCTAGCCACTTGTCACTACTTTTTCACAATTTTCCTTCTAACCCAGCCATGCTTTTTTTGGTTGAAAGTGGTTAAAGGGGCTATCTGCCCCTTAGACTCTGCTCCTGGACCCCTTGGGGCATTATGGGCGTAATGATATACATGTATGATAATTTTTACCCGTAATGTATTGAAGAGACATAATAAAACTAACTAATAAATATACTGTTATCTTAGCATTCTAATACTCTGTCTCCTAACCATGTATATTGATACTTACAGTTACAGATACTCGATAATGGGTATAGACATCTGAAACGTTTATTAACATCCATTACGCGTACGCAAATAAATAGCAAGATAAGTTTATTTATTTAGGATCCCGTTTAAATTTAGTCTCTAGATTTAGTTAGTACTTTATCAATAAACACAGGCTTCGCATTAAGAGTCTGAACAAACAAACAAACGTAGCATCATGCCCATAATCCCCGAAGGAGTAGGCAGTCAAAGGGGCAGCAAGCCCCTTTAACCACATTCAGTCAAAACAAAACTGGGCTGGGTTAGATGGAAAATTGTGAAAAAGTAGTGACAAGTGGCTAGCTCGTCGCCTACACAGTCACATACCCACAACTCTATAAACCATTAGTCGCCTTTTACGACATGCTAGGCAAGAAAGACATTTGGCACATTATTTTTAAGTCTCAGACGAACATGGGACAATGGGCTGGGTTAGATGGAATATTGTGACAAAAAAAAAATCTGCTTGAAATTATTTCTTCTTTTTAGGCAATAAGTATTTTAGGTTCTATTTTTAAGTCGCCTACAAAGCCGAGACAGGGCATTAAAAAAACAAAGTCTTTACTTAACCCAATTTGTCTATCAACTTAGGATTCTTTTTGTGTCTAATTTGAGCTCTAAAGTGCTACAGTAATGCTACAGTGGAAAACGAATAAAATTAGGTAGAAATTCTAAATGTCGTACCTATGTTCGTTATAACTATCTTTGATCCGCGGATACGCCCACTTTAACAAAGATATTTATTTTCCCATGTAGTACATACTATTTTTACTTTTCACTTAGTACTTTATTTTAAATACTTTCGACAATGTTTATAATTGGGTTATTAACCAATTATCATTGAGCTACTACCTTGTGTCACGCGTGTCCATTGAGCTCACCGCTTATTGGCGGTGGTAGCTCAATGGTAAGGACACGCGCTTCTTAACCGAGGAGTGCGGGTTCAAACCCGGGCACGTACCTCTGGATTTTTCAAATCTATGTCCGTATTTATACCGCTAGCTCGACGGTGAAGGAAAACATCGAGATGAAACCTGCAAATTCAAACAACTTTGGATTTGTAACCATGATCCAAAAAAATTCTGGTTCCCCTATCTTAGGGTTACGAAGATCAGATCGGCAGTCGCTTCAATGTAATAATTAATCTTGCTAAATCCTGGATCATGGTCTAAGCGGACCCCGTCTAAGCACGGGACATAACGCTAGGAAGATGATGAATGTTTTTAATTGGGATGGTAAGATAAATTTTTTTTGAAAAATCAGTGATGCCTAAGTCGATAGCTAGTCGCCTCAAAAATTACAAACCTATTACCTAGTACACCATTAGTCGCTTTTAACGACATGATAGATAACGAATACAGTTATAACATTCTCATTAAATTTTCGGGGGTTAATTTTTTCGGACCAACATGAGACAAGTCCTAGTGTACTTTATTGACTGGCTCGATGGCAAATTCGGTAGTGACTCTGCCCCATTCGCCAAGAGTTGCGGGTTCGATCCCCACTCAGCACAAACATTCGTTTGATGAATACTTGTGTTTGTTCTGTGTCTGTGTGTTAATATCACAGATTTAAGTATATGTGTGTAATACCTGATTTGATTCTGATATTCTAGACACAAGTGCTTAAGCTACTTACCTCGGAGTCAGATCAATGTGTGTGATGTATTCGGAGACTTATATATTTACTAGCTGTCCCGGCACACTTCGTAACGCCCCGTTCTCGGATTTTCTTTTATTATTTTCCTCTCAATGTTTCCATATTTTCTTACCGTAAAAACCTTCGATTGAAGATTACACATATTTTAAAATCAAAATCAGCCAAATCGGTCCAGCCGTTCTCCAGTTTTAGCGAGACTAACGAACAGCAATTCATTTTTATATATATTTATTTATTTATTTATATTTATGTTCCAATATGGTTACTTTATACAGAAACTGCAGTGAACGCAGCTTCACCGAGTTTCTATTAAAAAGAAACGCACGCTTTATTCGGCCGAGTATACTGAAAATAATAAACATTCCTTGACTAAAACAGATCTTGTTAATCTTGCGCTAAAAAGATAAGCTTTTTTTCTAGTGAAATGAAAGTGAAAGGTAATCTCGTTCGAGAAATAGTTTCGTTTTTGCCCTTTTTGCTTTGGGGACTAGTTTAACAGTCCGCTGCGTTATAATTCTTGCTCTTTTTAGAATGAATTGTGTGCTGTGAATATTATGTGTATTCGTAAAGTAGGTGCTTAGGAGTAAAAGTAACATACATACATAGCTTATTTTTTTATAGCTTTACTAGCTTCTGCCCGCGGCGTTGCTCGCGTAGTACATGAATAAAACATAGCTTATGTGCTATTCTAATGTATAAGCTATACTATTGTAAAGTTTCATTAAAGGAAAGAGTAACAAACATACGCACATCCATCCATACAAACTTTTGCGTTCAAATAATAAAGAAAGTTTATATCATTCTGTGGTAGAGACACGTAGTCACCATAAATTGAGATTCTTTAGCTGGGTCAGCTTGCTATGTATCAAAGTGTTTGGATCCCCTAAAGACCAGAGCGACAGACGCTTCAATGTAATTACCACTTGCTAAATCCGACTACGTGTAATCAATTCCTTATGTGATGCAGTTGTCTATGGTCCGTTTGCCGTAAATAAAATGTTGCATGTTTTTTTGGACATACATTTTTTGTAGTACAGAACTTATTTCAATAGCATAAGTTGAGACCCTAAGAAAGATGTGCTACGTTTATTTTGAGAACTTTAAGATGTTATCAAACGAGTTTCGGTAACAGATCGAATTGAAAACTTGCTGGCAAAAGCTTGCATTAATTTTATAAACGACCAGCTGACCACTTCGTAACGCCCCGTTCTCGGATTTTCAATACCTGTTATTTTTTTCGTGGATTTTTTTATATTTTTTTCTGCCATAAGAGCCTTCATCTAATAATAACAAACACAACTAAAAAATAATAAGAGAAATTGTTTTAGCTGTTTTCGAGATTTGCGCTTAGCAACACATGCAGCTATTAATTTTTTTATTATACATTATAGAATTAATGGGAGCGATAGCGGTCCGAGTATTACTTAACGGTTATCTAAGTATTAGATACAGTAAGATAATATTAAATTTAATGGTGCGTATTTAATAGCTAGTAGAAATAGCATGTGCAGAATATTTCCATTAACATGATCATCATAATGTTCCTAGCGTTACGTTCTGTGCTTGAACGGGGTCCGCTTAGAACATGATCCAGGACTAAGCGAGTCTGGGAATTACAATGAAGCGACTGCCGATCTGACCTTAGAAACCCTTAGATAGGAAAACCAGACAATATTTGGTTTGGTAATCATGGTTAAAAATCTATAGTTGTTCGAATTTGCAGGTTTCATCACGATGTTTTCCCTCACTATCGTGCTAGGTACATAAATTTGAAAAATCCAGAGGTACGTGCTCGGGTTTGAACCGACACCCATCGGTTTTGAGACGCGTGTCCTTACCATTGAGCTACCACCGCTCTTCGTTAACATGATATCAAGGTAAATAAAGCTTATACATAGATTCCTCCTCAAAAGTTCACATGCCAATATTTGGTAAGAGGAATCATGATTACAACAAACTTGTATTGTTTTTTTGATAAGACGTGGGGATATGATGCTCTGATCTTCATACGTGTATGGATGCATTTTAAACACTTTCACAGATGCATCAAACAAAATTATATTTTTTGTAAGGTGAAAATAAATTATTATTTGCCCTACCTTTGATACCAAAAGTCTCATTTATATCAATGCTAGTACAATTGTTAATATTTTTGTCCCACCTGAACCTTAAATGGTACTACTGAACCTGTTTTACCTCTTTTGAGAATTCATTTTTGGATTTTTTTCATAGCTCGAAGAAAAAAAATTACTCGTGTAACCAGCTCGCAAATATTTTCGCTTATGAATGAAATGTAACCCTTGAAAGAAAATAGCTCCCTTATTTGTAAAGGGAGTCAGCTGACATGGGACTCGTCAGTGGATTTTATCTCAAAAATTTTTTTAAGCAAAATAAATAATGTGCCATTTAAGTAATAAGAATGTTGACACATTTTTTCAAATAATGTAAAGTTATGCTTTATACATTAAAGACAGTATATAAAAACCTATAAAAAAAATTTAGGAATATATTTATCCGTCACATATTGAAGAAAATTATTTTAAATTGTGTTATTTAATTCCCATTATCACATAATTGCGAACATCATCAAAGCACGGTGACGTCACTGACCGACAAACAAGCTGACATATTCGTAAGAACTCACTTATGATCAGATTATCTTGCACAGAGTGCGAGAATGTTTATAGTTCTGTGTCTGTTCAAGTTGTATCTGAATGTAATTTGTACATTTTCATCTAAATTACCGGATTTTATATGTACACATTAGTACCAAATTATAATTAACGATTGGGTATTACAGATAAATATGTTCTAAATATTATTTTCTTTTTAATTAAGACACTTTTTTCGATTATCTCTGCCTAAACGCTAGGGAAGTGGCGTGAAGTTTAGTTCATTATTTTATTATTAATAACCGACTAAATACTTACTGAAAATAAATTAGGAGATACGTTTCTAATACACTATACTTGCTTGAATTACGGGTGTGATAGTATGCATGTAAATATATTAGTAAAAACAATAGTTTGAAAATCGACGAATAAAAACAACGTAATGTTTTTCATTTATTAATCAAAACATTTCATAAATAGAACAATAAATACTTAACAGTAAACGTAAGCCTACATTACAACGATTATAACCGCTATAATAAATTACGATCGCAAATTAAATAATTATGTATTTACACAAAAATTTAAAGTTACGCATTTGGTAGTAACTGCACACTGTTTATATAAATTATATCAATAACAGATCAATATCAAAAATTTATAATGTTGTTGATGTAGTAAAAGCAGATATTACAAAAGCAGCAGATAGAATTACAATTATGTATCTAACTAGTTATAAAAGAGTAGAAAATTGGAAACTGGAAGCAAATTACAAAGTAGAAGATGAAGAAATAGTCTCAAAAAAGTTTTTTAAAAATACAAAGAGAAGCCTTTTTTTCACTACTGTACTGCAGAGTTTATCAATTCAGGCCATAAATTTTTATACATGCGTTTAAAAAAAAAAGAACAGAATCCACAGAAAAGAATAAGTAATTAAAATATTATTGCCTTATTACAAAAAAATTGACACGCTTGGAAGTCAGTGATAACATTTTCGTAATAAGGTTTCAAGTGTGCAGATCGAATTTCCTACTACCAAATCTTTTTAACTATGCTCCTGAGGTACATACTCTGCCCAGCCTTTGTATGGAAGGGGTGTATCGAGGTGACGCTTTCTCCTATGATGGCCATGGTGACCAGCGTAGATGACCTGATGATCTTCATGGTGACCATCATGGGAGGCTAACTTCTTCACTCCTACAATAGCTGACAACATGAGGGCTAATGCTGATACTGCTAATGCCTGTAAAAGAAAAGAAAAAAAAAGCTTAGTATGAATGTCAACTCCTTTTTTTTTGCATGAGGAAATGCTTTACGCAGCATCACCCAACCCGGGGGGACAGGGTGGTGTGTGGGACTCCCGGGGGCTCTTGAGTAGGGAGCCCCTGTTCCGGCCAAGGTGGTAGTAGCCGGAGCATACCCACTAAAGCCCTGTGGTACCTTACACCGCTGATCAGAGGAGCTATGGGTAGTCGCATAGCCTTTACAGCCACGGCTCCTCCAGCGACCGGCCGGCCCTAGACGGCGGGCACCACTTGCCCCCTCCCAAGAGAGGTGGCTAACTCGGTACTCCCGGTATTCTAACCGGAGGTACCGAGTTATTCCCGATGAATGTCAAGTCCTGCCAGGAAACCAACAATGCCTTAGACGATAGTAAAATTAATGAAGAGTACAAAGTAGCTCTTTCGAGTTATTCACTTTTTAGTAGGTTTGGAAACCTTTGAATTCGCTATATATTATATCATATGGATTAAATATTCTTCATCTTCAATTATTTGAATTTCATAATATGTAATGGTCTTTTTATTTATTAAAGAGAAAACTACTAGGCTTGGAAAGACAAGAAGTCATTTGCAAACTAGTGATAAAATAATTCGAAGAAAAATTTTGATCTACGAATTAATCATTATAAATTCCTTAATTTGTTATCAACTATCAATCAACACACTATTATGATACATCTGTATTATAATATTACCATATTATAAATGTTTTGTCAATAAAACGGATCATTCAAACCCATTTTATCATGCGAAAAGACACTTAAGCGAATGTGAAAATAAAGACGTTTTTTTTTCGAACCGCATAAATATTTGAAACAACAGTTACTACGATGAAATTTATTTGTTTTCCAGCACGCTACGTCCAAAACAAAATGGATGAAAAACAAAACGGTTCATTCCAGCATTCATCATAGTTCCGTTCGTGAAGTCCACTTAAGAACAAAATAATGTCGTCAGTTTAAAAACTAGCTAATGATTTATTATGGCTTTCTCTAATTGCTACTACTTATTTTTCTTATAAATACTAAAAAAAACAGAAATATATTTAAACGGTTTCTTTTGAAAGTAAATAACGTTGAAAAATTTAAATGGATTATCGCATGCGTGTTATTTATTTTATTTTTATTAGAATTGGTAAAAAAATATACAATAATGTTTCCTCAGTTCAGAATTAAATGTTAGATTTTTTAAAAGTTTTTCACTTTATTAATATGCTAGTAAGAGAAGGATTTTTTTTAAGTTTAGGACTAATAGCATTATGTTATTTCACTATGTAAGTCAATGTTGAACACAAATATTTTTATCTAATGATGAGAGCGGAGAAAACCGAATTAAGCAACTCAATATAAAAATCTTATTACAAAAAACAATTTTACAGTGTTATTATTAAATAATATTTTTAATTTACTGCTAACGATTATTTATTGGGACTAACAGAAACAATGTGAATTGATTTGTTATTCTTAAGACTAATTACTATTTCCTGTAATATAGATAAAATGGATTATTAATTAAAATTAAATACAATAAATTTCAAGCATTAAAATTTGCGCGTTAATTCGTCAGTTTTGCACGAAAAAAAAGTGTAAAGTAGGAAATGGAATATCAAATGCACCAGTTATTTTTCACTCAAGTGTACGCATAACTGGTGTAAATCATTCGCACATTTCACTCCCGATCGTGCGCTTGATACGGACTTTGCACATCTAGGTCTCTAATTATTCACTTTTACCAATTAAGCCGTTGTATATACTGTCGTATACCGATACAAATCTTAGAGCATACAGTAATTAGTTTTATCAAGGTGTATTCTAGGACATAAATCTAAAAGTGTGTTTACTTCTTTAGTTGATATTCGGTTATGAAACCATTAAATGAGTTAACAACTTCCTTGTACCGTGAGTCACATATGATTCATAATTAAAAAATCCGTCTTTGCCAGCGATTTTTTTTTTTTAAATCACTTTATAAAATATAGAAAAAGTGCATAGGCATAGACTTTTTAGTGAATTTTTAAGTAGGTACTTAGAGACGTTTAATCTTTATACTGTAACAGGAGGATGCTAAGACAATTATTATATATTTTTTAATAATAAAACTATGTTACTTAAGTCGATAAATAAAAAATAAATTTCTAAAAAAAATTAAGTCGATAAATAAAAAATAAATGAAAATAAGTTCTCTCTGCCTACCCTGCTAGGGAAGTGGCGTGAAGTTTAGTTAGTTAGTTTTAAATAAGTGAAGAAAACTAAAAAAATGTGGCCCTGGCAATCGCGAACAGAATACAATTCAATGGTTTTTCTCTTATTTATTTAAAGTTAACATCATATTTTAAAATTTTATTGTGTGTCATAAGCTTTAATATATAAGCAGAACATCAAGCTATCATTTTGAAAAGAGTAATTGTTGAAATAAAAAAATCCTTAAGATTTTATTGCTACATAACACGAAAACGATAGTGATTTATCCGTTTATGTACATGTATATAAAGAGCTGTTTTAACTCTATGGAATAGACGCGTGGCTCGCAAACAAGCGTTTGTGATTCAATCCCAAGCATGTACTAAGTACCGAGGATTTTTCAAATATATGATTTTTTTACTAAGTTAGGTGGTGAGGTAAATATCGATGTCAGATGGCAGTTGTTACCGTTAAATGGCAAGCCAACTGGAAAATCAATTAATGAGATACAGTTAATGTTAACAGACTATATGCACTTAGTATTATATTTTTTTTTTAAATCGTAATTTTTTTTTATAGGTCGAATGTTCTATATACCATGTTTATTAGATAACTTATTAATTCTTTACTACGACTTACAAAAAAATTATTCCAAAAATGAGATTGCGTTGGCCTGCTTATTCAATAACTTAATTATTTATATCAAGGTTCATTACCGACAAGTACAGTAGTATAAAACAAAAACGTTTTATTTTCTTTATAGTCTAGACTTAGACTTAAGAATCGACTAAGAATGTGCAACGTTGATTCTTGAATGCAGACCACGTAGTAATAACTTTATGAAAAATTGCTGGATTATTCCTTGGATCGACTTTGTCCAGACTTTAAACGTACAACATTAAATATATGAGGTCTCAAAGAAGTTCTTTTAAAAAGCATTTATCAAGAATGTATGTAGTTTAAAGCTACGTGCGAAATTGAGGTCATTGAAAAGAAGGTCTGTACGCTTAATGTTCAATGTTTATAGGGATCAGAAAAAGAAAAAAAATCTTTATTTACCTACTCAAGTTAGTAGAGTAAGTATTCATTTTCTCAAAACAAAGCCGCGGAAAAAACTTATTAACGAATTAAAATAATTACGTTCCAATAGATACATACATTCCAAAGTAAGTCATTTAAGCTTTATTAAGGAAATTAGAATCATCAAACATTCTAATCCAAAATAAATACTTATTTCTTCTAGCCTATTTCTTCTACATCCCGATACCGAATCATTTATATTCGTTTCAAAGTTTCAAGGTTTCAACAATTAAATATACGCAGCTGTGGTATATATATATACATTTTTACTTTGCTTTCATTACCTGTGACAAGCAAAGTCACAGACAAACTCCAGTCTGGTGTAAAGCGTGATGACCAGTCACGGTTATGTCACATAATTGTCGTCAGGTCCATTAACCAAGGTCTTTACCCTCAAATGCAACAATAAAAAGCAGTTATGAGTCGCTGAGTTCAAGATTTCACTGCACCGTCACGAAGAAAACTGTTGAATTCCCGTTTTATCACATCAACGTTTTGATTGTAATAAATGTTCTATTTACGACACCAATTAGACGATACATGCATACAACATATCATCACTAATTAGACAGTAATCAGTCATATTAAGTATTACTGACGCACTAAACATACCGATAGTAAACTACTTTTTGAAGTAAAATATATCTTTGTGGTGCACGAACACATAAAACTAGCAGAATAGGGATGATGACTGCATTAAAAAACTATGATTCTATTTAGTCCGTCAGTTAGATTATACAAAAATACTAGACACATATTTTTCGCTTTATCAAATTAACAAAAAATCACAAAGATAAAGAGCATCGAAGTTTTGGAGTGGGGGCTTGCGACGTCACTATTTAGTAAAAATTGTACGAAAGTGTGACGTCACGCGCAACTTGAAAGCATTGTATCTTCGTCAATGTTTGTTTGACAAATAAATTAAAAAATACGTTCAATATTTTTTTATAATCTAACTGACGGACTAAGCAGAATTTTTTAGTCATCTAGCCTATTATTATCTATACTTATAATAAATCTGTAGAAAGGTTAATTCTGTACATGAAATATATTTTCAAAATAACTATCAGGGGGTGATTAGTGATCGATACTGATGCCAAAAATGCAATCAGTAAAATTTTTGTCTGTCTGTCTGTCTGTTCCTTATAGAAACAAAAACTACTCGACGGATTTTAACGAAACTTGGAACAATTATTCTTCATACTCCTGGGCAGGTTATAATATACTTTTCATCACGCTACAATCAATAGGAGCAGAGTAGTGAAGGGAAAGGTTGGAAAAACGGGAGAAGTTACTCCATTTTTGAAGCTTCCGTTGCGTGTGCGACGATGCGACGAATGGTTAAAGTTCCATAGAAATCATGTATGACGGAAATAGTCTTTATAATATTAACCATAAATGCGGGTGACACCGCTGCCACAGCTAGTAGTAAATATGATTTCATCTCACTAGAATGAAAATATAAATTATATTAACATTTGATATTTTCATGATTCTTTTAAAATTCACTAGTGGGTAAAATAATGTATATTAATATTACAAAGCTGAATAGTTTGTTTGTTTTATTGAATGTGTTAATCAACTACAGCGATTCGAAAAATTCTTTCTGTGTTATTATATAGCCCATTTATTGATTATCCATAAACGCGGGTGAAACGGCGGGCACAGCTAGTGTTGCTATAGTTTGAGATAATATTTTAAGGATAAAATATAAAACTAACACAATGTTTTATAAGCAATGCATGAGTAACATGATGTACTGGCATTTTATATTACCAACTACTTTACATTGATGAATGCAATAAACAATTTTTACTTTGACCGAACATATTTTCAAATATTTACAAATCGTCGTCGTCGTTTCTATTTCATTCCCAACAAATTGAATAAACCAATGGAACTCGATGCCACAGCTACGATAGCAAACAACAAAGTCTACACAGGTCTGTTTCCAATAAGCCCAGCAACTGCAATTAAACTCAAACCGATGAAGCTTCAAACGCCAGATATATTGAACTGCGACATTTAGTGCCCCGTTTAATATTACACTTGATGTAGGTATCTATGGGAATATCCGCTGGGACTCAGTCATCGAAGTGCGATGCATTCAAGTGTACCTGAACGTGTTTTATTGAAAATTAAGCGTTGGATTCTGGATGATTGGTTATTAAAGCACTGAAGCGGTGCAATGTATGCCTTTCATTCTCACATTACACTACGAGTATTCGTCAGTAATTACGCTTTAAATAACAACGATTTTTGCTATCTTTGACATCAAATAAATTTGAATTGCAATTTATAATGTTAAAATGTTAATTATTACATACATATCAAAGTTTATGCGGTACCTTACAGAGTAAGAGTAATTACTAATAACAAAAAAATAAGTGCTAATTTTGACGAAATTTTTACAGCCGTAGTAAGATAAAACTTACATACATATTTTCACGCCTTTTTTCATAGACGCTCGTTGGTTAAGAGTACTCTTCACCTGAGCTTTTGTTAACAAATAACTAATATCATCATCAGAAGCTAGTACTCTATATAACCAGGTAAAAGAGGCAAAAATAGTCCTCGGAAACAGCTTTGGTGTTCACCAACCAGAGAGGAGACAAGTTTGATAAATTGTCTACAAAGAAAAACTGGAGTCCATGAAAAATTGTACTTGCAAAACTTACACCAGCAAAAGTTTGAAATCCCAAAAAGGAAAGATTCCGTAATTAAAGCTGTTACCCTTCACTCTTTGCAGTCTTTGTTGTATTTCTGCAAAATTTGAGAAAAGGAAGTAATCCTTTGATCGTACGATCATGTCTTTTAGATCAGAAATGTATTTTATGATCACATTGATTTAAAAATATATATATTTTACCAAGTTATTACTACCATATTTTTACCTGTATTTGCAGTTGCATACATATAAATCATCGCATTTGCAATCTCAGAAGAGAAGAAGTAGGCTAGGTTAGAATCCAAGGAGTAATAAGCTATTTAAACCACATTCAGAGAATCACTTAAGTCGGGTTAGATGGAAAATTGTGAAAAAGTTAATGGCTAGCTTGCTATCTATATATCATAAACTCGACACCCAATTAGTCACCTTTTACAACATGATAGACAAGGATCACAATTAGCCCATTCTTTTTGAGTCTCAGAACAATATTCAATGATCTCCTACAGGAGATTTTTGACTGTAGGAGAATTTCACTATAGCACTTTTTAAGGGGGTAATATTTTACCGCAGTATTTCATATTTGAGTTCTAGACTAACATGGGACAGTTGTATGGCCGACAAATCGTGAAACTAGTCAGCAGACTAGTCCGCCTCAGGCCACACTCACTTCCCCACGCATTGCTTCCTGCTGTTTTCTAACAAAACTATGCAACTACCGATCGTGCAACATGATTGGAAGACGATGTTAATCACCGCACGAAAACACCGCTTCTGGTGTAAAAAACAAATTCGACGTTTGAGCAAAAATCGAAGCAGTTAAAATGGTGGTCCCATGTTGGTCTGAGTTTTCAATGTGCCATCTATATATTCCTTGTCAAGACTGTCGTAAAAGGCGACTAATGGTGTATCAGTAGTTAGATAAGTGATTGCCTAGGTGACGGGCTAGCTATTTGCTTTTCCTTTTTCATAATTTTCCAATTAACCCTACTCACCCGTTTTCACCCGCGTTCATAGTAAATGTTATATAGCTTATAGCCTTCTTTGATAAATGGGCTATCTAATAATAAAATATTTTTTCAAATCGGACTAGTAGTTTCTGAGATTATCGCGTTCAAGCAAACAAAAAGCTCCTCAGCTTTATAAAGAATGGATTTACAATGGAAAACTTAGGAGGAGACTAAGTCGTCACATCTTGATGATAAGGCCTATTGTGTTTTATAATCGAGGTAACTGTTCAGGAGCATTTAAAAACTATTCATTAGTCATTGGGCTAACTAGGTGTAACTTTGTACTGAATGCAAAGAGATAATACTACCTTCCTTTGAATAAAACATTACATGTTTATCCAAACTTCGCGTAAGTATAATATCTTCTAAAATATATAAAATAAATATTTGGTATATTTTGTTATTTTATCTCATAAGCAGTCAAGCGAATATGATTTCCACCCTCAGGCGTGTCTAGCAATTTGTTATTAGGGGTGGCATCTCTTTAAAAATACATATAGTAACTTGAATTAAATGGATCAAATATGCTGCTTTTTTCATAAAATGATCGAGAAAATGACATTCAACGAGACTGATTTTTAAATAAATGCATGATTTCGTTTGTTTCATTACGTAAAAATTACATCTAACCCCTATATACGGTTGAAATACAATTATTGTAAACTAGCTTCTGCCCGCGGCTTTGCTAACATGGTACATCGGTCAAATATAGCCTATATGTTATTCTGGTGTATGAGCGATATTATTATAAAATTTCATTAAAATCCATTCAGTAGTTTTTGTGTGAAAGAGTACCAAACATCCTCACATCCATCCATAAAAATTTTCGTGTTTATAATATTAGGAGGATGGTAAAATTTAAGATCGTAAAGACTTTAATCTTGTTTTCACTTCATTCAGTACTGTAATTCTAGTATTGTAGACACTTTTTGTAATTATCGCAATTATTGAATGTTTGTAAGGGATATGCGTATTGGTGTTTGTCGCGCAGATATATTGACGCCCAGTTCTATTTTTAGCTGAATGTGGTTAAGGGGACCTGCTGCCCTTTTGACTCTGCCTACCCCTTCGGGGATTATGGGCGCGATGTTATGTATGTATGTATTAAAATTCTAGAAAAAGAAGCAGACAATTTAAATTCAAAGAGAAAATTACAGACAATGAAAGCAAAAAGTTTATTTCATGATGTGCAGTTTTTTTTAAAATATGGGTAACAGATCGCCAGCCCTATCACCTCCTCTTTGAGGTTCAACGAGAGAGCGCATCAAATGTCTAACGTAAGCACTAACACAAATTAGTGATTACGATGTTCGAGTACTACACCTGAAATTGAAACTGGATATAATCTGTATTACCTACTCTCCTTTTCAAAAAAAGTAACTTATAAATTTATTCTACGAATACATCTATACCATTATTATTAAGAGGAAAGATTTCATTGTTTATTTGTTTGAATTAAATAGGCTCCGTTACTTAACCGATTTCAATAACTCTTTCACGAATGGAAAGCTACTATATCAGCGACTAGCATAGGCTATATTTTATCCCCGTATTCCTACGGGAATGGGAACAACTCGAGGGAAACCGCGGGGCGCTGCTAGTATATTATAAAGGAGCTTCTGATAATGTGCGTTTAAGATGGGGTTTTAGGTACCTTTGGATTTATTTAATCTACGTACCTATAATAAATTTGAAGAATCATTTAGTTGCTGCTAGCACTGAGTAGTAATTAGCTTCGTAAGGTAAGACAATACGGACGAAATAACTATGATATGCTTTAGGTGCTTAAGTTAGATACAGGAACTAACAAATTGATCCAATTTGTTGGTTATTCTATTCAAGGATCCGGTGATTGTTGCCTTATTTTACAAACAAACCTAGGACTAGTTTTGTTAACACGATGTTTTACGAAAAATATTTTTTTTAGGAAATTATTAACGAGTCTTATTGGTCCGCTAATAAATATTAGATTCGAGAAAAACGACCACAATATTTGAAAGACCGCTACTTGAACCTTCTTTCCAACTTATATATTCTATGTAGTTTCAACATGTATTCGAAAATGGACCTTACCTTCATTGTAAGAAGACCCAAACCTCCGATACCAGCAGCGCCTAATGTTTTGGCGAACATCAGCCCTAGAAGGGCTATGCCGCCTGCACCCGATCCCTTGCCACGGCCAGTCGCTAAAGGGGAAGAGAAAATATATATTAATATATAAAAAGTTAATCCTGTTTCAGTAGGGTTTATATATTCACTAGATTTTTCTTGCGTCCGCTTAGAATTATATTTAGAAAATTCACCATTTTAGTCAAATTTATATATCGTCGGTCTAGATGTGATAGCTCGTCACCAAAAATTTTTAGTAAAATTGTTTGTTGATAAAAGCTTAAATAGCATATCCGTGCTAATTAAGGAGTTATTACTTTTATAGGCAATTTGTTTAAAATTGCCTAGGTATTATATTTTAAGTCTAAATATTTAAAACATAAAAAATATGTGTTGCAGTTAGTTTTAAGAGAAGTTTTTGTCTCTCCTGTTAAATTAGGCAGTTTGCATGTACGAGCTATCACATCTAGACCGACGATATTCAATATATATTACCCGCGGCTCCGAACACGTGAAATTCTTGTTTCAAATACTCTATCGTGCGGCCCATGGGATCCATTAATTATTTCGGACCTAAAAGTTACTTAATACTTTTTTAGGGTTTAAATTTTTCACAAAATAAACTTCATTATAATCGAGTAGCTAATGCCCGCGGCGTTGCTCGCGTAGTACATCATCGATTAAACATAGCTTAAGTGTTATTCAAATTTTTTACCTATACTATTGTAAAGTTTTATTAAAATCCATACAGTACTTTTTGCGTGAAAGATTAACAAACACACATCCATTCATCCATACAAACTTTCGCATTTATAATATTAGTATGATTTAATATTTTGGACGGAAAAATATAGCTGGCTTACTTTCAATTTTAATGTGAATAAGGATTATCAGTATTTTATCTTAGATCAAGTACGAAACTCATAATTCAAGACGTATTTAGTATCGGTTCTCTCTGCCTACCCCGCTAGGGAAGTGGCGTGAAGTTTAGTTAGTTAGTTAGTATCCAGTACCTATTGTAAAAGTAAGTAAAGAAAGAAAGAAAATTTTTTAATAAGTTATTACATGCTTAAAAGATAACATTGTAATAAGTCAAGTCTTTTTGCAAGTTACAGTATTTACCGGTATTACTTAACAGGATATTCCGTTCGAAATAAAATGGTGTAGTTACCTTTAATCTACATAATTATATCTATATGTACTAATATTATAAAGTTGAAGAATTTGTTTGTTTGTTTGAACGCGCTAACCTCAGGAACTACAGGTCCGATTAAAAAAAAAATCAGTGTTAGATAGCCCATTTATCGAGGAAGGCTATAGGCTATATAAAATTAACCATAAACGCGGTTGAAAGCTAGTACTAGTATAAATTTAACTTACTGAATAAACGTTTACTGACATGTAATAACTAATTTATAAAATATATATAATATGTAGCTGAATAAACATTTTCGGAATATATAAAAATAATAAACATTTTTCAGTCCATTAAGGTTTACGTTTAGCGCGAAAGATTGGTTTAACTAAGAGGATAAATAAATATTAATTTAATCCATAAATTTAATTTTTTTATTTAATCTGGCATTGAAAAAAGTAACTACTATTCGTTTCTTCTCGATAGACGCGACATTCCAAACCGGTGGTAGATTCAAATTGTTCTATTTTGTACCTATTTGACGATTTACAAGTGCTTTTTTGCGGCCTACGTAAATAAAGATATTTTGAGTTTGAGTTTATTCTAATATATTTCTTGTTTTTTTTTTATTATCTTGAAAACACTGCTGTAGATTTTTTTATATGGGAAAAAATGAGAGAAAGTAGTGAAAAGCGGCTAATACTTCGCCTTTTAAATCACCTCCTCAATTATATACCTATAGGGTTATGTAATAGACTAAGGTCCCTGCGCCCTGTAAGGCCCATTTTTGCAAAACTTCAATAAATCAAAAATAAAAAAACTTTTGGAAATCAAACTTTATTAAAGTATTCCTTATTTATTTGAGAAGAAAATGAATATAAAAATCAACAAGTGAGATCAAATTTCTTAAAGAAAATAATCATTTTTAAAAACCTTTGATGTGGGCTTTTTTAGGAATATAGGCACTTATCATAGCCCGATTTTAAACAGGTAATTTTTACAAGCTATTGAAATAAAAATTATACGTTTACATTAAACTTAACATATAGAATGAGTTTCTTACGTAATCAGTCTCTTACAATATTATTTTTGGTCATCATTGGAGGGTGGGCCATCTTGGGCTTAACAAAACTGAATCTATCAAAAAAACAAAACATCTCTTTCAAAAATATAAAAGCAATAGTTTTTCTCCGCTTATTCTTTTAAGGCCCATCCCATCGGGCCATCTAGGGAGCCCGTGTGGTGGGCCTTTATAGGCACTTAGCTCGGCAGCGAGGATTATTTCTATAAAATTAAAATAAACAAAAAGTATACACAACACTTAACTGCATAGGAATACCCTTGAAACTAAGTAACTTTTTATTTTAAAGAAATCCGAAAACAGTTCGTTTTTTTAAAGAAACACTAAAAAGTTTGCGATTGTGCGTTTATAAACCGTAAGTCGTTTGCAACGTGACTGACAAACTGTCCACTGCTGCCAAGATGGTGTCTTCAACCGTTCGATATGAACTTGCAGTTATGTCTATGGTACTAACCGAACATGGACACGAAATTTGAATTCGTTCGAACGATTATAACTATAAAATTTTGAGAGTGGGCTATCTTAGGAACAGGGCCATCTTTGGCGTAACTACCTAACTAATACTTATAATGGCACTGGATATGCCGGGTGCATACTACTTTTCATATATTATTGTAATTATAAATGTGAAAACTTCTAAGAATGTATAAACGTTTGTTATTCTTTCATGCAAACTATCAAACGGATATGGGCGTGCGCAGCTTTTAGTCTTGACTAAAACCCCTTGAGGTGGGTCGACAAAATAATATTTTTTTGGTCCAGGGCGGGAGGGTTGGGCAATGCAGTATTATAGGTTCTTATAGTAAATAGACCTTGGCACACGAGGTCTAGTATTTGGCACACGCGTTGGCACATGCGTACGCGCCCATGCAAACGGAATAAGCTGTAAGGTTGATATGAGATAACTTGTATACCATAATATATGTGTTATCATGTGTGTTATTTTTGTCTGGCCCGTTGGTTGAGTGTTCAGGCCACAAAACCGAGGGTCGCGGGTTTGAGTCCCGCTAGGGGCAAATGTTTCGTGTGATGAACATGGACATTTGTACTCGAGCCATGGATGTTTATAAACGTATTTAAGTATGTCTATCCGTTCACCTAGTATCTATAGAAAAAACACAAGCTTTGTTTGAGACTAGTGAATTGGTGAATCAATTTATTATGACTGGCCCGTTGGTCGAGTGGTCAGAGACCCTGACCACTAAACCAAGGGTCGCGGGTTCGAATCCCGCTAGGGGAAAGTGTTTTGTGTGATGAACATGGCCATTTGTACTCGAGCCATGGATGTTTATAAACGTATTTAAGTATGTCTATCTGTTCACCTAGTATCCATAGCACAAGCACAAGCTTTGTTTGAGACTAGTAAATTGGTGTATCAATTTATTTATCATGAAATAATATTGGGCGTAATTTTTCTTTGACGGAATTCTGGGACCTAGCCAGTATTGCATAAATATTTATGTTAGATGTAAAGGTTACAAACACACATTATATTTGCTCCAACTAAACATGGTCACTTTGAGGCATTTAACAGAATTTCGTGTTAATTAATATTAGAGGCTGACTAAATACGTTATTTAGTTGTCTGTATTATTCATTTTATAAACGCGATAATAACTCTATCCGTCTGCCTGCTATGAATGTACAGCCTTGATGCATTTTGTCTGGTCCCTTTGTTTAGGTTATGACGAATACAAATGTCAAATAGACATCACCAAAATCTAGGCCTTAGTGGACTTTGACTTGGAACTTGGACATAATCCTAGAAGATATCTATTCCCGAACCAAACCAAAGACGAAATAAATAGGCAAGATGACTTAAAAATTCTGTTTAGTCCGTCAGTTAGATTGTATAAAAATATTGAACACGTATTTTTTATTTTTTTGTCAAAGAAACATTGACGAATATACAATTATTATTCATTTACCAAATCGTCGCAAGCCCCCACTCCAAAACTTTGATGTTCTTTATCTTTGTGATTTTTTGTTAGTTTGATAAAGCGAAAAATATGTGTCGTAGTATTTTTGCATATATAATCTAACTGATGGACTAAATTGATTTTTAGTTTCTTTTATTAAGTCATCATTCCTATTGGATCATGATTAAATATCCAGAAATATCTGAATGTATCTCTACACATGAGCAATTTTGCTGCAACTTATATAATTAGCAACTTACCCTTATTCTCCTTATAAGTCTCATCCACAGTCTTCAATGAATCAGCGAAGAAATCCGTCAGCTTGTCCTTCTCAATCAGCTTCGGCAGTTTCACGTGGAGCTCATGGCCCTGAAGAAACTTGGCCATGCGGAACAGGATCGAGTTTCCTCCAAAAGACCTCCCTTCATCTTCCAAGTTATTCGACACAGGTATACTAACTAACCGAACACCATCAGCCAAGTCCAAATCACCGTCCAAAATGGACCCTAAAGCCAGCCCCATAAGGGCCACCACAAATACAGCCTCCCGATACATTTTGCTGGACACCAGTTTGATAAATAAGACAGTAAGAGGCGCAGAAATGCTTATATAGTGATAGCTTTCAAAAAAATGAGAAGTTCAACTCAATTGCTTCGGAGACCGACGGCGGGTAAAAAAGGTGGGTTATTCTCATACCGGTACTTAGTGAGGTAAAAGTGTCTGCTCGCTTAACTTAGAGAATGCGTCAAGCCTTCCTTAAGTAGTTAGTTTTATTCTTATCTTCGTTAGTATTACTGTGAACAATATTAAAATTACAAAATAGAACTTACTATCTATAAATATGATTTAAATATTTTTGGTTTGAATTTAGATTCATGTTTGTGAAAATCCATTGAAATCTGGTATCATGAATAAATTATTATTAAAGATATATATATATTTTAAATTAAATCATTGGTTAGGTATAATCCTCAAATGATGTTAATTGTTTATTAACGCACCAAAATAGCACTTTTACAGATAGCTTCTACCTGCGGCTTTGCTCGCGTGGTACATCGATAAAACACAGCCTATATGTTATTCGGGTGTATAAGCTATTTGTAAAGTTTCATTAAAATCCATTCAGTAGTTTTTGCGTGAAAGAGTATCAAACATCCATACATCCTCACAAACTTTCGCGTTTATAATATTAGTAGGATAAAGAATAAAATATCTTTTTGCATAATTTAGTTAAAATTGTTTTTTGTTTGATTCCTTGCGATTGCAGATAAATTTTTACCAAAAACACGATCAAAGCAATTAAAATTTCGCCAAAATAAACAGATCCATACGATAGAGAAAGGTTTTGAATAAGAAAGTTTAGTATCTGTGACGATCGGGAAAAATTACATTGAAAATTATAATTTATTTTCATTGCCACGAATATTAATTTTCGTTATCATCATCTCAGCGTTCGTCCACTTTTGAACATAGGAGTCTCTTAAAAATGCCAATAAATTTTATTATCATGCAAATCGCTGACTTTTATGAGCGTTTATTACTAACTGTCTAGATATTACTATGTAGTCAGGAGATAACATTTCTAGGCCTAGACTTTATGTCGGCACGTTAAGCGACCACACTTATTAATTAAGAAGATTGTCATAATTATGGAGTGTTTATTGGGAAAATGAATTATTGCGATGCATAATTAAGTTTGAAGCTAATTACAGCTTACAATGCTAAGTGCTTCAGTAAACGGGGTCTTTGTTTGATAATTATAAAAACGAACAGAATTATGTATAATGGAGATGATTAAAAGACATGCGAACTTATGTATAATGAAGATATATGACAGACATAAAAATTATAAACACTCTTTTTGCGATTTTCAAACGCAAATCGGTGTTGTATCATGTTGAACGAAATTTGTGAAGTAATGTTAGCGCTAATTTCGTTTTAATTGTCGTCATGCAAGTTTTCGTGTCATGTTTTTCTTACTTATTAACTTAATTCAATGATTAATTAATGATTGAATTATATGTTATTACGAGTTGCCGTTAATGATTTTATCCACGTAAAAATATAGACTAGATTTCATTTATAAATAAGCTACCAAATGGAAAAATATCTTTAAAATTTTAATTGTAATAAGTTTTTGAAATTAGTGCATTCAAACAAATAAACATATTTACTTTATTTATTTACATATAACATTAGATTACAGTGATTATAAAAGTTAATTACAGCCTTAGTAAAACGATTTTAATCTAGAAAATAACATTATAGGTAATTACAAAAATAATTGTGTATAAGTTATAGCAAAAAAAACAGAATTTGAAAAAAAAATACAGATTAAGTAAAAGGTTATGTAAAAAATATGTAATATTATAGTAATGTTTGTGCCTCTTTAGGTAATTGTTACGCCTATTTTAATAATAATCATGAATGAAATTGACTAAATTAACGTATATTATAATACAGTCGATTAAAATAACAGGAAAAAGTTATAGGAGTGGTCAATCTGTTGTAGAATTGCTCTGCTTTCGATCACGACATTGAAACTACTTGTAAATAAAAGTAAAACAATAGCTAACATTTGCTAAATGCCTACAGATTTCTAGAAGTGGCAACGAAGCACTCTCTTATATTATCTTACTAGATGAACCGGCGCTCTTTGTAACGCCCGATTCTCGGATTTTCGATACCCCATTTTTTTTAATTAACCGCGCAACTTTTTTTTTGCTTTCATAAGAACCTTCACTTGACAATAAATAACACAACGAAATAAGAATTACCGAAATCGGTAAAGCCGTTGTTATCAAGTTATAGCTTTGGGGTGGACCACCCTTATCACTTAGGGGTATGATAAATAGACATTAACAACCTATTCTCAGACCTACCAAGTGAACGTATAAAATTTCATCAAAATCGGTTAAGCCGTTTCATAGGAGTATTGTAACTAACACTGTGACACGAAATTTTTATTTAAATAAAGATATAGTGCTGAGTAAATTTTCTTTTTAAACGATTATTTTTTAATACGAAAGAATAAATACATTAGTTACATTAGTAAGTTAATTATATGAGTTTTAAAAAAAATCTGACATATAAAATAAACATTATACTGTTTGAACTTTAGAGCTTTTGTTATTTTCGGTATTTTTTTAATTTACTTTTTATTTAATTGTCTAAGGATAGTCTACTTTCTTGGAACCCGTCGGAAATATCTGCGAACCTGGCTTAATGACGTCATGCGTCGGCGCTTACGTTAGCAACGGTACTGGATAGGCGAAAACGGGGCAAGGTGCGGGGAAGCGCGAGGGAAGCATTCCAACGCGTTCGCAGATATTTTCGACGGCTTGTAAACTGCCACATCCAGCATCTTTCTATTATGACCACTGCGTCATCGAGCCGATAGCGAAAATAACTCCACTCCGTTTTTTACCCGTCGGCGATAGTCAGTCGTTTTTCTCTTTTCCATAAAGTGAGAGTGTTAGTACGAAAGTTTTTAATTTCATGCCCAAGGGCTGGAAGAAAAGGTACATAAGTATTAATTTGAAGCTTTTTGTTTTGCGTCGGTCTCGGTTTGTTAGCTCGTGGTTGGTAAAGGCGTTAATGAGTTCTGGGTATTTTCCGTATAAAGTATACCTATGCTTAGTATATCTATTCCGAAATGTGTGTTAATTAAGATATTTAAAAACCAAATTAACTTCACGCTATTTCCCTGACAAGGTAGGCAGGAAGAAATGAGCCATATGACACGGCCATTACAAATCTCACTTGTTTCTTTAACAATGAGAAAATATACATTGTGTGTAATATTAATTTCAAGTATCATACAACACGTTTAATAAATTTAATATTTCAAATGCTGTTTTTTAGTTTTGCATCTATTGGCACATGTTTGATGCATGCTCTATGAATTAGGATAATTATTGTCTAACGGTGTATTTCAGTCATAGTCGGGGTCCACTTTAACTATGATCCAGTTTTAGCATCATAGGCTTTTTTCAATCGTGGAAAATTTATGAATTTAGCAGGATAAATAAATAAATTAATTCAGACTACATCACATACATTGATCTGACTCCGTGGTAAGTAGCTTAAGCACTTGTGTTACAGATATCAGAAATAACAGTGGTATTACAAATATATACTTAAATAATGAATATTAACACCCAGACAAGTATTCATCACACGAATATTTGTCCTGGGTGAGGATCGAACCCACAACTCTTGGCGCATGGGGCAGGGTTACTACCGAATGCGCCATATAGTGAGTTATTACATACATAAACTATTAAAAAACTTACATAGATATTCTGACATAGTAACCTGCATTCTTATTAATATTACTATGCGGTTGGTAACCACAAAAAATGGCCGACAAAAATTTAATAGATAATGACTTTCAAACACTTATTATTATGCACTGGCTGACCCGGCGCACTTCGTAACGCTCCGTTTTCGGAGTTCCTTTTATTATTTTACTCGCAATGTCTTCATATTTTCTTACCGTACAAACCTTTCCTGGAAGATTACAAATATTTTAAAATTATAATCAGCAAAATCGGCTTAGCCGTTCTCGAGTTTTAGCGAGACGAACGAAAAGAAATTTATATAAAAAATATATTAAGGTGCAACAGTCGGTATATATAGTATATACTACTTATGTATACATAATTAATTTAGGGTTGTTTTAACGTGAAATGTATAAAACGGGACATCAGACCCTAGCCCTATATAACGGTTATAAAAGCATATAAAAACGTTTAAAGAAACAGACATTATAAAAATGTTTTGGCAAGGTAAAATTGCTATGTTACTCTTGTATGTACTAATGTTTAATTTAGTTAATGAGCCAAAAAAGTTATACTTAAAGTATATATTAAAATGTACTTTTATTCATCTATATAGATAGGTCTTAAAACATTGAATATTAGTATTTTATGTTTTCCATTCTCTGTATATTTTTTAGATTACGAAATGTTACAATTTTGTAAGAAGTAAATCTATTTATTTTATTTAACTAACTAACTAACTGAACTTCAAACCACTCCCCTAGCAGGGTGGGCAAAGAGAACCGAACTTTTTTTTTTATTTATATATATTTAAACTCCTTGACCTCACTAAAATCATTGTCTATAAAGTAATTTTTTTTATAGATTCCTACTAACTTTACATGCGATATCTACTTTAAATCAGACCTCCATATGTATATTATATATGAGTATTTGTTTAAGTCTGCCTGCAGTTTTAAAACCTATAATTTAGTGACTTTTAAATCAGAAGTAATATACTCAATAGTATTGAAAACGTCATAGTTAAAACTACATCATTACTACGTCACACGAATGTAATAAAACTCGGTTCAGTATTTCAGTCGCCAATCTATTACAAACGTTATATAAAACACATTCATGAAGGCACACTTCCTCAAAACTTTCTGAAGAACTCATTCAAAATATATTACATAATCTGTGACAATTAGTCATGGAACAGTTTTGATTGCATTTGGAATGTAAAAAACGACCAAACACCTGGTCGTAGGAAAGAGACAACGACACATTCGGGTACGCATCTACTTAAGAGTGAAAGTGAAGGAGGATAACCCTAAATAGAAGCGTAGAAAGCCCGCCAAATCTTTGACTTTTTACTTTTTTTCGCGCCAACAATAGCGCTGGTATCGATGACTTTTTAGTCTTGTTGTAGAAATCGAAAGTATAGTGCCTGTTTGCTACGGTGTAATTTAAAAATGAATGATCAATGTTGCGAAAGACAGGCGAAGTGAATCGTTATGTCAAAACATTTATACACTTGTTCCGATTATCTGAAACTAAGTATGATTCATTTAATGTAAGTATATTTTTGCAGAAAGATTCTGAGATTTTTCCGGTTTTGGGTTGCCCTCTCACCGGACTATAAGAGTGAAGGAACAAGGAGTGCACCTGTGTGTGCGCATACACTTGTGAATGCGATATTCGAATGCACAAGGCAACTACGCAGAGATAACTCCCGCGTAGTTTGCTAATACGTTGGCTAAGAGGATGCTATTATTTTAACAGTATCTCCATCAGATCTACGTTTGCATCCCTATCTTAATTTTTTAATACTTTTAAGATTAAACTTTTATGACATTGTTAAACAACAAAAGATATACTCATCAGTAAATCTATGCTTTGTTAGATCTCTTCCGATTTGATAATTTATTGATCACTAGCTGTGCCAGCGGTGTCACCTGCCCAGGAGTATGAAGAATAATTGTACCAAGTTTCGTTAAAATCCGTCGAGTAGTTTTTGTTTCTATAAGGAACATACAGACAGACAGACAAAAATTTTACTGATTGCATTTTTGGCATCAGTATCGATCACTAATCACCTCCTGATAGTTATTTTGAAATTATGAAATATATTTTGTATATGTACAGAATTGACCTCTCTACAGATTTATTATAAGTATAGATTAAGTATTTTTACCTTCTTAACAACAAATTTGCAAACTTTATTTATTCAGTAGTAAAGTGTGAAGTACCAAATATAATAGCATACGGATAACTATCACAAATCTTAACTAATAATTTAATTTAAAACTACTAAAATATTTATTTGAAAAATATTAAAATTATTTTAAAGTCTACATTACCATATGTCAGTAGAGGCAACAATTTTTTAAGTAAACTATATAATTTTTTTTTCCCCGCTAGGGAAGTGGCGTGAAGTTTAGTTAGTTGGTTAGTTTATATAATTTTATTGTACTTTTTATTTAGTTTCTGACCAGGTAGACGTCGATAAGATATTTATCTGCCTAATATTAAAATAAAACATATTTTTTTTATGATTTAATACATATCATACTTATCAAAATACGATGTCTTATAATTGTCAATGTTATATTTTTAGCTCAAATATTCTGAATACTCCTTTAATACCAAACATTTCTTAATAAAACAGATCTACTCAAATGAATGACTTTATAATTAAAGTAATAGCCAGGATGGTATCTCAGTTAGGTCTAGACTTGGCTCATTACAAAGGGAATGAGACTTTAATTTGTTTAAGATGTTATACTTTAATCTTTACAATTTGAAAGGTAAAATTTTGCGCTATAAAATGTTGGATCTAATGGATTTAATGAAAGTTGAGCACTAAAGAAAATTTTTAGGTATCATTTTGTTAAATTAGGGTGTACAAGAGATTGCTTTTAGACTTGGTTTTCAAAAGCCAGATAAAAGATAACAGCCGAATAGGGATGTTGACTGGCAAGTCAATTGAGATACTTTTAAAAAGCTGTCGACACGTCACTTCATAGATTTTTATGGGCTTATCGGTTAATAACATCACTAGTTAGTTTTGACAACTGACTAAATATTTGTACAATTAAAAATCGTGGACTTAACATAATTGAAAAACAATAAGGTTTTACAACATCCTACGATTCCTTCTTATACGGAATTGATATTTCAAAATTCCATGTAATTCGTTTTAATATTCAACACGGAAGAATTTTTAATAATCATTTATTTCACCAATTATATTCCACTTTTCGTATTTGTTGGCACCGAACGAAATAAGGCACAGTCTCTTTTCATCTATAACTGACTAGCTAAATTTCACGCTACTTTCCTACATCTATACTATCATCATCCTCTTGCCCTTCTCCCAGTTCATCTGGGGTCGCAACATGTCTTCCTCTTTCATACGTCCCGGTCAGCCGTCATCGAGCTATCCACTCCCATATCACTCATATCATCTTTCACACGATCTATCCATCTCTTATTTGTCCTTCCTCTATACTATACTAATATTAAAAAGATGAAGAGTTTGTTTGCTTGAACCCGCTAATCTCAGGAACTACTGGTGCGATTTAAAAAAATATTTCAGTGTATATAGCCCATTTATCGAGGAAGGCTATAGGCTATACAACATTAACAATAAATGCGGTAAAACCGGGGGCACAGCTAGTTATCACTAAAAAGCCACGATACTAACAATTTGTGTTTAAAATCCGTATTAAACACTAGTAACATATTTTCGAGGAAAATATTAATTCATATTAGTTTCTATCAATTTCTGTCTTAATTTAAAGGTAGTATATCTATATTGCTTTTAAGTACCTAAATCGTTTGGTGCGCTTAATTTAGACATCATTGTACGAAAGTGGCACAGGTTCGATCCCTGTACCAACACAAATACTCATTTGTAAAAATAGTTATTGAAAATAAAGACTCTATATTTTGTGTGGAAGTGGGAACTACTGTAGACATCAATATAGTCCTAATTGTAATAATTTCCCGTGCTTTGGGAATCACGTTAAGCTGTTGGTTCTGCGCCTAATCTATCTCCGTTCATATCGGATTGGCACCTCTCCGGCCTCTGAGAGTGAGGGAACACAGAGTGCACCTGTGTTTGCGCAGTTATTATGCATTATAATATCTCCGGCTAATCCGAGGATTATTTTACCGATTTCAGTCACTGTCACTCACTTTCAGCGTGACTGAAATCGGTTAAGTATATTATTATTATTACTATACCTAGACTAGAACACTGTAAAGGTCAAAATACCCCACTCTATCATCCACCTATAACATAAACTAACCCACAGTACCCAAGTTACGGTTTCTGACGACCGCAACTGGGCTAATGTAAATACATACATACTATCACGGTTATAATCTCTGATGTGGTAAGCAGAGTCCAATGAGCAGCTAGCTGCTTAAAGCACATTTGCCAAGAATTAAATTTAAGTCTAAAGTCAAAGTCAAAATATTCTTTACTTATATAGGTTTCAAGGAAGGTGAAGGTAGAGCGGTGGTAGCTCAATGGTAAGGACACGCGCCTCTTAACCGAGGAGTGCGGATTCAAATCCGGGCACGTACCTCTGGATTTTTCAAAATCTATGTACGTATTTATACGTACATAGATTTTGAAAAAAATCGTGACGAAACCTGAAAATTCAAACAGCTTTAAATTTGTAACCATGATCCAAAAATTGTCTGGTTCCCCTATCTTAGGGCTACGAAGGTCAGATCGGCAGTCGTTTCAATGTAATGACCAGACTCGCTAAATCCTGGATCATGGTCTAAGCGGACCCCGTCAAAGCACGGGACATAACGCTAGGTAGATGATAATAAGTTTCAAGGAAACACTTATTAATCGTCAAATACAGGTAAAGCTATTTATGATTCTACCACCGGTTCGGAATGTAAAACTGAAAAGAATCCGGCAAGAAACTCGGTAGAGTTACATTTTCAATACAATTGAAACAAAGACGCATGAATCATAATTAACTTTGCACCATGTTTTAGTATCGGCCAGTTGTAGAGTATCAAAATACAAATATATAAATTACAAACCAAAAACTTGACCCGTTCAGAGCAGACCAGTCCCCAAAGCCGGCACCTGTTCCCAAGCATGACGTGTGTGTCAGCCATCGCTTCGTTTAACTAGGTTAGACGGAAAGTGAACAAGTGCCAGCACGTCGCTTTTACAATCACAAGCCCAATCCACCGTTAGTCTCCTTTCACGACGTGCTAAGCAAGGAACAAAGTTATCACATTATGTTTCGTCCCAATCCGACATGGAATTATCCAATATTTATTATAAATACACCGCTTAATATCCCAATCAGTGTCTATGTCATTATTTTGACTAAGTAAAGTAAGTAATAACAAAGTAAGTCATTGTGTCGCATCTAATAACATGCATAAATTTAACCTACATTTACTTCTCCTCAAATTCAAAATGTCTTTATTTATGTAGGCCTTAAAAAAAGCACTTATAAATCGCCAATTTTACAAAATCTCTTTATTTATATAGGTTTGAAACAAACACTTATAAATCGTCAATTCAATAGGAAAATCAACTAATAATATGAATCTACCACCGGTTCGGAATGCGGATTCTACCGAGAAGAAACCGGCAAGAAACTCGGTAGTTACTCTTTTCAGCGTCAAAATATACATGAGTAATATACACTTCTTTTAATGTTCTAAACCAATCCAAAATCAGGATTATAAATATTCAGAACTTTACACACGTTCTTATGCAGCGTCAACTACATTTGTACAACAATCTATTTTTAAGAAATTTAAACATTACGTAATTATTGTACAGTCACTATATACTAGTAGCGGTTAAAAGACCGCATTCTACCATCCACGTATAACACGAACTAAACCACAGTACCAAAAACGGACATCACCGTTTCCGAAGACCGTAATTGGGCTTATGTAAATATTGTGTTAAATATAGTTTCCTCGATCGACGGAAATCGGCGCAAAGTCAGGGCTGAGTATTAATTTGCCGCACGGCACACAATACTAACTGGCCGAAACGCATACGCAATTAGTAGACGAGGTACGCGCAGAAGGTAGACATTGGAATATTGGTTTTAGAGATTCGCGCGCTTTTGGAAATTTCTAAGACATATGTTTTTAAAGGAAAATCTCGTTTGAGACATGCGACAAATATTATTTGGAATTACTCAATTCTTTCTGCCTAACCCGCTAGGGAAGTAGCGTGAAGTTTAGTTAGTTAGGACGGCGATCAAAGCTATTTTAACAAATACAGAAAAACAGATCAAATTTCTATATTCCTTATTTTATTTCTTGTTTCATCATCTATCATCTATCAGTATCATAGTGAAAGCTCGAACTCTTCGAATCTACTTGAGAATCTATATAGGTAATTATTTCTCCCATTTCCATTTCTCCTGCAAATTTATCTCACTTAATGCCATAACAATCCCAAATGAATAATCCTCAAGGTGTCTCATTATTATGAATTATTTTATATCTGCTGCCGTCATTTTGTACTCGAAGAGAAGTTATAGGCACTCGAGTTGAGGGCCTCCTCGGAAAAGTCCTTGAACCCATTCGAGTGTTTTCATTCATGATACAAGGATTTTTGGCGAGAAATCTCCGAAGATTTTTTTGAAGCATTCAAGATCTTTCGTTGAAAACCGAAGAATCGATGAGCCCGATTTTATTGAGCCGTGATGACAAAACACGAATGGTACTTGTGTGTTTTATGATTCTTTTCTTGTCGTTATGAAAACATAAGGGCACGAGGCTTTCCGAAGAAAAATACCGTATTGGGTAATATAATAGTGCTTCGGAATATTTTTACATATTACGTATGAATTCTCCGAAGGTGTAGGCAGTTATTTTGAATCTGAAGATTTCATCACAATGTTTTTCCTTGGCGTATAAAAGCATAGATTTAAAAAATTCACACACACACACATAGAGACGTCAAACGTATGACACCCCGTTGTTTTTGCGTCGGAGGTTGAAAATACTCTTCTGTAGTAAATAGTCTTTGCTATAGGAAACCAATTATAGTGCTATTGGGAGTCGCCGTTGCGTGTTGAATACTATTCCTATTTTTTTACATTCAACTAACTTCCTAATTGCCTATTTTAGGTTTTATATGACCAGTTGAACTAACAATGTGACTGCAATGCGAATGAATATAATTTATGTAAAAATGATCCGTGAATATTGACAAATAGGGAATGCGCATGACAAGTTTTTGCTTATCGCCACGGCTGATTTTTTTATAGTCAAACTTGCTGACTTGGCAAACATTGTTCTACCATTAAAAAAGGAGTGGGGTAAGAGGGTGAAATATAAATTATACAGGGTGACTAGAATTGAAGCCGCCATTGTAAATACGCATATACATACATACATACATAACATCACGCCCATAATCCCCGAAGAAGTAGGCAGAGTCAAAGGAGCAGCAGACCCCTTTAACCACATTCAGCCAAAAACAAAACGGGGCTGGACTGGTTTAAATAGAAAACTGTGAAAAAGTAGTGACAAGTGGCTAGCTTGTCGCCTACACAATCACATACCCAAAACCTCATATACCATCAGTCGCCTTTTACGACATGCTAGGCAAGAAACACAGTTGGCACATTCTTTTTTAGTCTCCGACCAACATGGGACTATAATATAATTCGCACATAGAGGAGGTCATTTGCTAATTATTGGACCTTACTTTCCCTAAATAAAGCTTTATATATTTTTTAAAGCGTAACATCTAAGGGGAAGTTCCGACGTATTTCAATCAAAAATATTTATACTACTAACAAATAATAAAAAAATACCCAAATAATGAAAATAAATTAAATTACAATAAATGCAAGCATGGTAAGGTTTTGGAAAAATCTCAAAAAAGTATAAAAATTGGCATATCTCCCAAACCATAAAACTTTAGTTAGAGAATGTAAGGTCCAATAATTACCAAATGACCTCCTTTGTAATTAATTTGAAAACGGCTGATTTAAAAATAATGTTGGCTATTTGACAGCCCCATTGATCGACTGGTCAGAGACTCTGACCTCGAAATCAAGGGTCGCGGTTTCGAGTCCCGCTAGGGGCAAATGTTTCGTCAGATGAGCATGGACATTTACACTCGAGTCATGGATGTTTATAAACGTACTTAAGTATGTATATCCGTTGCCTAGTATTCATAGCACAAGTATACATGCTTAGTTTGGAACTAGGGAATTGGTGTGTAAGTAAGTAGTTAATATGGATAGCTTGACTTTTATCTGTCTCTTGCAAAATTCTCATAAACCATACCCAAGAATACTTGGTATGTACGTACATAAATGGTTTCCGGTCTCAAAATCAACAGCTTGCTAGGATGGTCTGGAAATCGACTGGGCAATTGCTTTGCTTTAATCCTGGGCTATGGAGGAGGCCAAGCAAAACGCTTGGTTTTATTGAGTGCCAATGATACGTTTCAAATCAGTTTTTCTTTTGATAAATATCGCTATTAGCATTAATACATAATTATTCACTTCTAATGATTTAAAGTTACAGTGCATACCATCTTCCGGGACTCGTGACAGCTTTTGCAACAAGGTTGCCGATTAAATGAAGCGAAAACCACTATTTTTTTTTTAATTAGCAAAACTCTTTTCTTGTTTGCCTGTTTTGTGTAATTTAGAAGTAATTTATTTACCCAATAAAACATTGTTATTCTACCAATTAAGTTTATTTTCATTTAAATGATTTTTAAGTATTTTAAAAATATCAACATATGTGGTAGCGTGTCGTTTTAATTGCTTAGCTATCTACGTTTAGTAAATTGGTGATTTATAAGCATTATAATGTATCAAGAATTATTTTATGTGATTGCGCCTTTTAATGAGTAATAAAATAATTTTTCATCATCATTTTTGTTCGTTCCTAATTAATTACATATTAAATTGTGTTAATTAATATACCAATGTTGAAGAGGCGAGTATGGTGTGTAAGGATCGTGTCATATGGGGTTCGGTTCTCTCTGCCTACCCTGCTAGGGAAGTGGCGTGAAGTTTAGTTAGTTAGTTAATATACCAATTTAACAGACTGATCAATATTCTCTATTTTAACATATTTCTAGCATTAATTCCGGTTTATTCGAGATCCCTTTAGAGACTTCTCCTAAATTTTGCAAGTCAGATAATTTTTAGTTTCCGCGCCCGCTAAATCCATTAATTGTTATAATCTTCGTAGGGCAACCAGAAAATGTTATTAGTCATTCAACTGTGAATTTGAACCGTGATTCAATTTGACTGGTTCCTTGCTTAATTAATATTAAGCGTGTTATATTTGGGTCGCAAAGTTTTAAATGTCATCAGACGCGTAAAGACGCAAAATATCGAATCACATTATAAACCCTGACTGAGTTTTGGGTTTGTCCCTCTCAGCTTATCCCTCTGGCTTAGCAGAGGACACAGCATGAGAGTGGAACCCACGTCGAATGTCATGGAAATATTTGGGGTCCAATTCAAGTGTAGGAGATACGACGTGAGACCACGGACTAGTAAAAAATTAAGGACTCCGCGTTATCGCTACAGCGTGAATGTACCCTTATTTATGTGTAAGTGAGGTTCTTAAGGATAACGGATATCGGTAATCTGTTATTTGGAGCATATTCAGCATTGGAAGCCGTACGGAGCCCTTTTTTCGACTAGTCACTGCGTGAGACGTGTTGGATGGCCCGGTATGTGGTCTCGATGTAAAAGGTGTGTTCGTTGTGCATACGACGCTCCCGCGGGGTGCACAACAGCGACCACCACCGCGCGAGGTGGGCCGCGCAGTGCGGCACGCGCATATCCGGAGGAGCCACCGCATAGTACCGGTAGTGAGGATACTGACAGTTCTGGAATTGCGCTGATGCAGGCTATCTCAGGGTTAAGATGGTTCGATTCCGATGTACACCTTTCTGTTTCCTAATGTAACGACTCGTAGAAATTGCCTTAGTGAAAAGAAAATTATAGCCCAAGCGAAACCTAACTATGACATCATGCTGGGAAATCAATTATTTATAAAATGTACCTACGTCTTAACAAAATTAGACTTAAATTATTAATTTATCTTGGACTAAATATTTTAATGAGGATGATTTTTTATGGTAATCAATTAAATAGTTTCTCATTTATTAAAATAAGAGGCTCTATTTGTTATTTTTCAGATTCTCAATTTTATATATTGTCCCAATTTTATAAATTGTGAATCTGGGAGATGAGAGAATTAAGGAATGGGATAATGTATCTACTTCGATCAACATTGTGATACAATGGACACAACGCCTATGCTAAAATTAGCCCCGTAATTATTATAAGACGTATATTTTTTTTATTTTCACCTACATAATAATTTACGTGCAGCTTATCTTTGATAGTTTTTTTATTATAAAGTGACAAAATTACCAGGTTTCTTATTAGCTCACATACATACATTCAATCACGCCCACAGTTCCCAAAGGGTATGCAGAGTTGAAGAATAGCAATAATCTCCTTCAAAATTTAGCCAAAAAATAAATGAGTTGGGTTTCTTAGTTTTCTAACTAGAACAGGGGTTCCCAACCTTTTAGCGACTGAGGACTACTTTGAATTAATTATCGTTACTAGGGACTGTGTTCATATAAAAATAAGGTTTTTTTAAAATTAAATTTAATAAAAGGTTAAGTCTTCCGCAGACCAAAATGATAAGTCTTGCGGACCACCGCTGGTTCGTGGACCACTGTTTGGGAGCCACTGATCTAGAGAAACGGTAGCGTAAACAAGTGACTAGCTATGGATTACCTACATAATCATAAACACAATATCATTAGTCGCCCTTTACGATGTGCTAGGCAAAAACACAGTTCTAACGTTCTTATTGATTCCCAGACCAATATGAGATGATACAAGCTCACAAGTTTCTAAAACTCTTATCTGGCTAAGGTTTAAGTGAGACGTTGTATCTGAACGTATATTCTTGATCGAAGTAATTGTCCGCCATATCTATTAATGTCCTCATTTAGAAATAAGATTTCCTGGGCGCGTAGGACAAAATAGATTACGTCTAATGCTACTCAAACTCATCCGTTCAGAAAATTGAAATAATTGGGTATTTTTAGCTAAGATCTAATATTTTATTGTGATTCAGCCCTAATTTCATGGAATTGTTGGGAAATTTGTTGTCATGTCAATAAACGCGAAGCAACTATATAATTACTGTATTTTAACTTCACATTTACATTTAAAGGCATCGATAAAAATATGTTAATTGAAAAAAAAAAAATTTATTTAAAAATCAAAATCTAGACAATATTTCTTAAAATTTACGTGTTTGTAAAAAAAATAACAGCCTATTTTCGTTAATGGGACACAAATTATTTTTATTCTGATATATAAATACTATTACGCTATAAGTAATATGCCCACATTGTCTGGTTCCCCTCATCATCTACCTAGCGTTATGTCCTGTGTTTAGACGGGGTCCGCTTAGACCATGATCCAGGATTTAACGAGTCTGGTAATTACATTGAAGCGACTGCCGATCTGACCTTCGTAACCCTAAGATAGGGGAACCAGACAATTTTTGGATCATGGTTACATGGTTGGATACAGGTCGGGGGGGGGGGTAAAGTAATAGTGACCTGGATATTCCCACCAAAACTCCTAGATGCATTCTCTACCCCTAACTCTCTACTATGGCGTACCTACAAGCTCGATGGCGCATTCGGTAGTAACCCTGCCCCATGCGCCAAGAGTTGTGGGTTCGATCCCCACCCAGGACAAACATTCGTATGATGAATACTTGTGTTTGGTCTGTGTCTGGGTGTTAATATCCAATATATTTAAGTATATATTTTTAATACCACTGTTGTTTCTGATATCCGCAACACAAGTGCTTAAGCTACTTACCTCGGAGTCAGATCAATGTATGTGATGTAGTCGGATATTTGTTTTTTGTTGTTTGTTACTATTAAGAAACCATAAACTTCTTTAACCAGTTTGGTGATAGACATTTTGTTTTAATTTTTTTTTGCAATGAAGTATAGCAAATTATTAATGGCCCATATATGGACAGCTAAACTAGGACGTAGGCGCTATTTTACCTGGTAGCTTATATAAGTGGGCGATGCGTGCATCTGTGAAGTATGTTGCATACATGTATGCTTATAAGTAGCGTCAGAAAAATGTTCCTTAATGAAAACTTAATTTTTCTGCTATACTTTTAAGTATAGAAACAATAGATCGCAATTACTATTTCTGTAAGGAGGAGCAGCTTAGTAATCCCTTAACTCTGCACTCAGGTAGAATTAGATATTTTGCAAAAAAATTAAGCCAAAAATTAGAGTTGAGTTAAAAAGAAAATTAGGGAAAAGTAGTTTCTACTTAAAGACTTAAATTACAAATATTTTACTGGATACCGGTAAGTATCTGATAAGATAGAAGTTTTATTGTATTTTTTTCTTTCTATATAAGACTAGCAGCGTCCTGCGGTTCCACCCGCATAGTTCCTGTTTCTGTAGAAATATAGGGATAAAATATAGCCTATGTTACTTTCGGATAATGTAGCTTTCGAATGTTGAAATATTTTTTTAAATCGGCACAGTAGTTTTTGAGTTTATTCATTACAAACATACACACACACAAAAATACAAAAATACAAATATTTCCTCTTTATAATATTAGTAAAGAAAACTAAATAAAGGTAAAGCTGTGGTCTTAACATCAGCCGGCAGATAGCAGAAGCAATATCCCTTCTCACGCGACCTTGACCTTAAAAAGTTAACCCCTATAAGCAATATTGAAATATCTTTTTAATAAAATAATAACCGAAACAAATGAACATAAGGTCTATTTTCCTTTGTGAATAAAACTACAATAGATGCCATATTTCGGAGCATTATTACATTTACAAAAGTAACCTTTGGGCTGAGACTTCCATTTGTAAGACAACGACGGCTGATTGATAGTCTTTAGCCCTATTTACTTCTCTTGTTTTCGTTTCTTACAAGGAAACCAAAGAAATACCTAACCAAAATTGGATTGGAGTACACATAGCTCATTTCGACATCATAATATCAGGAAGACACTTAGTACCCATAACTTGACTGGCCTGTTGGTCGAGTCGTCAGACCCTGACCACAAAACCGGGGGTCGCAGGTTCGATGCTAGGGGCATGTAGACATTTGTACTAGAGTCACGGACGTTTATAAACATATAAGTATGTCTATCCGTTCAACTAGTATCCATAGCACAAGCAAAGGCTTAGTTTAGGACTAGGGAATTGGAGTGTCAGTCTGGAGAATTTATTTATTTATAATAAGATAATATACAGTAATAGTCTTATTTATGTGAATAGATCGATAGCTAGTTATTTAAATAGAGATTAGTACCTTAGCACCTAGTCTGGTTTAGGTCTAATTCTTTTTTTCGACATATTGGCGCTGTGGTCAATGATGTGCCTCTGAGAGTTTTGATAGCATTCTTCGAGAGAAATAATAAAATATTAAATTAAAGAGATTTCGATAAATAAAAAATATTTTCTTATAATAATAACTGAATCACTATCATCTAGCTTTGTAATGTAAGCCTTAACAGATATCAGTGAATAAGTTTGCAAGAATAATTAAAAAGTAACCTAATTGATAATAATAATTAATAAAAAAAAAAGTTTAGTCCGACGAAGTCAAAGACTTATTTATCTGCAAATAGACAGTAATGGAAGTGAAATTTACTATGACCTATACCTAATGAGATAAGTTCTGCAGTGCTTCATACCTTCAATCAATGTCACGCCTACACTTATGTACCTTAAATCAACTTCAGCCATAACTTCTAAACCTTCATTAGTAGAATATGATGTAAAGTTTGTACCCAATTAAGCGGAAGTTTAAATGAGACCTTATGAACACTGTATTACTAAATTTCCTTTTCCAATCAACGTTTATGAAGTCATAAACATTTCTGACGAAAAAGATGTGGGTAGACTTCAGAGGATAGTATTTCCGTTCTCCGACTCGTTAATTAATTGCGTTATGTTAATAGATTGATTATTTCTGTACCAGGAAGCGATTAAATTGCCTGAGGTTTCTATTGTGTTCACTTTGTTTTATTTTAGCGATAATTAATTTAATATTAATTATATTAGCTCAATCGAGTTGTATGAGACACATACTTGTAGGTAATACGTACTTAACATAAAATCAAGAACCTTCTTAAACTGTATTTAATTTTGCCGTCTAAACTCTGTATTCACCAGATTTAATAGGATATAAATAATTGTCTAATTTTTTTCATCTAGAAGTTAACAACTAAATCCGTGCATAAATCTTGGAAAAATCTTGTAAAGGCTAAATGTTAAAAGTAGACAAAGTTTTCTTAAAATTTAAGGTTAAGATTTCTATTAGAAATCAGTTGTTATTAATAAGTCTCTATTAAATAGCTATAATTATGCCTCGAACGTCTTGTCGAACGAATAGACCAAGTAAAAAAACTAAGAAATAATTACTAAGTCTTCTAGACGTTTGAGGACTGACAACAGATATTACTAAGTCTTCTAGACGTTTGAGGACTAACAACAGATGTATGAAATAAAATTCTTCTAAACATGTATGAGCAAAAACTTTTTTGCAGATAACTAAACATCAGTTCTAGTCTCCTGTGCGTGTGTGCCTGAATCTGTTTATCCGTTGTCAATTGTCGTTGCCTACTAAACACTTTTTTGCTGAAACCACATTCACTCCACTCACTCTCTTGCATTCCTCTCATTAGCATCATCTCCATAAATGCAACCGCTTTTGCTACCACTACATTTGAAAGTAAAATATCATTTCACCAGACCTATTAATGGTACCGCACATTGCGTACTGGATAGTAATTTTTTTCTGCATAAATTCGCTTAACTGATCCTCAAGTTTGCACCTTAAACTGGTTGAGCACGGAAAATTATCGGTTGTGACCGCTCACCGTGGAAAGAAAAGTGCTGGAGCGTTAATATAGTGGAATACAAACACACATGAAGGTGGAAGAAAAAAATTGCACACAGACCGACAGGAGCATTGCAGCGTAACGGTGGATAAAAATCATCAACGCAGCAAAGGGGGCTTCATTGACGAGGGAACCACCGCAGAGGGTGGTACGAATCGAGAAGGCGTGACATACAAATGGATTGGTGACGTCTTGTGCAAAAGTGTTTGTGATACAGACAATAAAGTGTTCAAAATGACTCCTCTCGTTTTCTTGTTTGCGTTGACCTTGGGGCACGCTACTGCGGGCGTTGTGGAGCTGAGCTGTAGTGACAATGCGACCTGCATCGAGAATATGCTGAAAGAGACAGCAAGGAGTTTGAGACAGCAGAAGACAGTGAGGTTGTTCGACGCGCTGACGATAGAACCTCTGGGCACGAGACAAGCGAGGGCGAAGGACGCGCCTCTGACGAGATTCACGAAGAATCACGCTTTCAGCTTCGATTGGAACGATTACACGTTCAGAGTGACGAGGCCGAGGAATAACGATGAAGTCATGGACTTAGAAGTCTACCAGAGCAGGAGTGCTAAAGGTGAGTTGTCCTAATGGCCGTTTTGGTAGACATCATGTAAAAAGTTTGGGAAACGCTTACATAGAGCAATAGTGTGGGAATAACCTTACCCAGTTTAATTCACGTCTATTCCCTGGTGAGGTAGGGAGAGCAGAGGATGACAAAGAATGAAATAATTTATTTCTTTTCACTTTCCAATAATTTCAAATGCAATTTGAATGGAAGTTCACCTTTTAGCATCATAATTCGTTTTACGTTTGAGTAATCTTGCCTGTATTTAAATTTAACTTAACTAACTAGATGACTTGCTTTTACAATTCTGACGTATACTTTGTGCAATTATTCTAATTGGGTACATTTAGAATTACGAGATGAATATCAATCCTTTTCACGTGTAGATAACTTGCCGTGGAGTTTCACCTAATTAAATTAATTAAATTTGTGTCGTAACGAGGCTATCTAAAATTTTACTTCGTATACATTATGAGCGTTTGTTTATTTTTTTACATAATGCAGAGTTTAAAATATACGTTTCTCACTGGTGGAAAAGGAATATCATTACTGTTCAAGCTTAAATTAAATAAATTGAAGTAAAACCTTATTAGTATGTAACTGTAGGTACATGGCCAGTTATTATGATTGTTTTTAGAAAATAAAAGTAAAAAAGACGTCTGTCAAATTATTATTGTAACAAAAATGTTTAATAAAAAATATAAGTAACGTAAATATCCAAAAAAACTAATTTTATTTCATACGAAAGATATCTTCATAAACATTTTTGGTCCTATCGATAGCCGGATTTTAAGATGCCTATAAGTAATAGTGAAGGCAAGCAAAGCAAGACGATATCTTCGTGTTTAAAATTATAAAGCAAATTGTTCTTCGGAAAATTGTGTGTAGCAGTAGAAGATAAAACGGAAGCAATTGCAGACCAGTCAACACACCATGTCTCGCAGTATATGGAAGTGGTGAAGAGCGAAATTACCCGTCGTCATGTCGTGAATGTCAAGTTTGAGTCGTTGTAATCATCGGAACTTTGAAGATTGTATTTGGCGGTCTGGGACGGATATCAACTTACACGTGATTTATATCTTGTTCTCTTTCTTTTCTGGCGTTTAAATTCATGCCGAGCTCTTTTCACACAGTTAGTGACATGGAAATTAGCATGGATCCATTATCTAATTTACAGTTTGAAGTGAAAGAAGTGATCTCTAAAGCTAAAATCAATTTTAAAAAATCACCTAAAGAACGCATTTCACAAGCCTATCTGGAAACTCGGTTAGAATATTTAGAAGAGCAGTGGAGATCTTTTAGCGAGACTCATCGGACAATTCTAACTGATATAGAGGTATCAGAATATAAAAACTCTTGTTATTTTAAAGATGCTGTATATGAATCGACACAGGATTTGTATATTAACTATAAAACAGAACTTAAGGAATATCTAGATTATATGTTAGAAAAAAAGTCAATAGTTGGTAATGGTAGTCAAAGTGTCGTTTTGGATCAACCTAATATTGCCACCTCCGTACCTGCGGTAAAATTACCAAAAATCACGATACCTACTTTTAGCGGGAAGTACACAGAGTGGCCCACCTTTAAAGATTTGTTTACATCTTTAGTTCACGAAAATCCTAATCTAGGGAATGTCCAAAAGCTACACTATCTCAAAGCTTATTTGGATGGTGAGGCGGAACAGTTGTTACGTAATATACCTACTACAGATGCAAACTACGCCGAGTCTTGGGCTTTACTTAATAAGAGATTCAGTAATAAAAAGTATTTGTCGAATTGTTTGCTTAATCGTTTAATAAACCAGCCCAATATCACCGGTGAATCTTCTAAAGTCATAAAAGAATTACTAGATACCACCTGTGATTGCATAAATGGTTTAAAAAATCAAGGTTTAGACGTTGATTCGTGGGATGTAATCATAATTTTCTTAATAAGTTTAAAGTTAGACTCAGAATCTCGGAAGTTATGGGAAGCACAGATAAGTACATCGGATGAATATCCAACCATGCACCAATTTATAAACTTTTTAGACCATAGGTTCCGATCTTTAGAATTTCTGTTACCTAAATCAGGTAAAAATACTTATTCTGTCCGCAATAATATTAATGTACATCATGCTTCCGCAATTTCATGTCCATTTTGTTCAGAAAACCATAAATTGTTTAGTTGTAAGTCTTTTGCAGATGAGAATGTAGATACGCGCAGAAGTTTCATTCAAATGAATGGACTTTGTTATAATTGCATGGTTCCAGGGCATTCAGTTTTCGCGTGTCGACAAATGTCTAGGTGTCGTATTTGCCAAAAGAAACATCACTCGTTATTACATCGTAATGCTCCAAAGTCAACCGAATCTAATGTTGAGAATCCATCGGTTGGTGATAACGATGTGCGAGCTACCACTTCATCTTATAATGATGTTACCAATGTTGCGGCATTCCATTCGTCAACTTATACTCAAGTTCTTCTGACTACAGCCCTGGTAAAGATTAATTCAGAGTCCGGAAATCCCTTGATATTTAGATCCTTGTTAGATCAAGGATCACAAGCTTCTTTTATAACAGAATCTGCAGCCCAGGTTCTAGGTTTAAAAAAAGTTCGAAATAAAACAATGATATGTGGAGTTGGTGACCAAAAGGACAAACTTATTTCCAAGTCCATGGTTGCCTTTTATATTCAATCAATTCATAATCCTAATTTTAATATGTTAGTAAAAGCCCATGTACTAAAAAGATTGACACCCGTGATTCCATCGGCAAAAGTAGATATACGAATGGATCCCAGTTTGATACATCTGAAGTTAGCTGACCCCAATTTTCACACTCCTAATAAGATTGATCTGCTTTTAGGAGCCGATGTGTTTGGTGAGATTTTAGTCGACGGAGTCCTCAAAGGTTCTTTAGGTACACCATTAGCTCAAAATACCAAGCTCGGATGGATTTTGTCCGGGCAAGTATGTTCAGATATATCAGACAGGTCCCAAATTTGCCTTAACAATACCGTAATTAGTTTACACAGTTATATAGAGGATGATTCTCTTAAAAAGTTTTGGGAATTAGAGTCAGAACCTTCAATGAGGTTTGGTAGAAAACCATTTACGCAGGAAGAGCAGGATTGTGAAGATTTTTATGTTAAAACAACTACTAGGGATGAAGAAGGCCGTTATATAGTCAAGCTTCCTTTTCGATCAAATAAGCCTCAATGTAAGTATGGTAATTCACGAGTTGTTGCTGCAAAAAGACTTCAGTTTTTAAAAAGAAAATTGTCAAAAAACCTTATTTTGAAGGATCAGTATTCAAAGGTCATGGAAGAGTATCTTAATCTTGGACATATGGAGGTAGTTCCTACAGGTGACAGGCTTAAACATGATGTAGTTTATCTCCCTCATCATGCTGTTGTGAAAGAAGAGAGGACGACTTCGAAGGTTAGAATAGTTTTTGATGCATCGTGTCCAGGGCTCAATGGAGTTTCTCTAAACGATGATCTTATGGTAGGTCCGTCTTTGCAGTTGGATCTAAGACATATTGTTATGCGTTGGCGTCGTCATCCCATAGTTCTGGTTGCGGATATCGTCAAGATGTATCGACAGATTAAAGTAGCCGATGAAGATAGCGATTTGCAGAGAATATTGTGGTTTGATGATACAGGTATGCAACATTATAGAATGTTAAGAGTTACTTTTGGTACCGCCAGTGCTCCTTACCTAGCGGTAAAAACTCTACATCAGCTCGCATTAGATGAGAAAAAAGAATTTCCAGTAGCATCTGAAATAATAGGAAATGACTTTTATATGGATGATCTGATGACTGGCTGTGAAACTCTGAATGAAGGTCGAAGAATACATAAGGAAATGAATGAGATAATGAGAAAAGGATGCTTCGAGTTACAAAAGTGGTCATCAAATAATAAAGAGTTAATGGCCGAATTTGAACAGAAACCAATACCAGAATTTATGGAAATAGGAGAAGGAAAGCAAAAGGACGAAGTTGGAAAGGTGCTCGGGTTAAGATGGAATAAAACAAAGGATATTTTTGAGTACGCCGTCCAATTACCTCATTTGAACCGACCTGTGACGAAAAGAAAGGTTTTATCTGATATTGCCAAATTATTTGATCCACTTGGGTGGATAGCTCCATCGATTATACAAGGTAAGATTTTTATTCAAAAGCTGTGGATGGCTGGTCTGGATTGGGATCAGGAGTTGCCGGAACACTTATTGAAAGAATGGATTGACTATCGAGATAAACTATGTATGCTGGCGGACTTGTCTATTCCAAGATGGATGTATACTAGTCGTGAAGACGTTAGCGTAGAATTACATGGATTTTGCGATGCTTCAACCGCAGCTTATGCAGCAGTTGTGTATATACGGATTAAAAATAATCTGGGTGAAATTCATGTCAATTTAGTTACATCAAAGACCAAAGTCGCACCAATCAAGGTTATATCCATACCACGTTTAGAATTATGTGGTGCCATATTGTTAACCAAACTATTATGTGAAGTTGCTGAAGTTTTAGAAATTTCAAAACAAAATGTGCATGCTTGGACTGATTCTCAAGTGGTATTAGCATGGCTGAGTAGTCATCCTAATCGATGGAAAACATTTGTTGCTAATAGAGTTTCAGAAATTCTTAGCTTATCAGACAGGACTCAATGGTCTCATGTTCATTCTAAGGATAACCCTGCGGATTGTGCGTCACGGGGAGTTCAGCCCTCTAAGCCTGTTGAGTTAAAATTATGGATGAACGGCCCCTCTTGGCTGTCGAACAATTCTATCAATTACAGTCCACTAAGTTGTGACAGTCAAGATATCACCCTGGAAGAAAGGACTACAACAGATGTTGTATGTACTGTCCCTAACATCCAGGAAATTGAGCTAGAGTGTCGATTTTCTTCCCTTCAAAGGCTATTGAGGGTTGTATCACACTGTCGAAGATTTATAAAGGCTACTTTAGCAAAAGTGAAATGTTTGCCTACAGAACCATTGCCTAAATGGTTAACTACGCAAGAAATTGAACAAGCAGCAGTAATATTCATCAAACAAAATCAAGAAACATATTTTAGAAATGAGTTGCAGTGTCTCCTTAAGAACTTGCCAATAAAGAAAAAGAGTACAATACTAAGTCTCAATCCGTTTATTGATCAAAACGGAGTCCTTAGGGTGGGCGGTAGATTACAAAGAGCACAAATACCTTCTAATATGAAAAACCCTATTTTGTTACCATATAAATCACATTTGACTGATCTTATAATTAAAGAAGCACATCTACGAACTCTTCATGGGGGACCTCAATTGATGCTAAATTATATTCGATCTAAATACTGGATTTTACATGCAAAGCGAGCGGTTAAAGCTTGTGTGCACCAGTGTGTGACCTGCTTAAGGTACTCGTCACAACCCATTCATCAGCTCATGGGCCAGCTTCCAGCAGCTAGAGTGACACCAGACCGACCCTTCCAGCAAACAGGTGTTGACTACGCTGGGCCTATATGTCTAAGAATGAGTAAAGGAAGAGGGTATCATTCTACTAAAGGTTATATTTGCCTTTTTATATGTATGTCCACTAAGGCTATACATCTAGAAGCGGTTAGCGATTTGTCGTCAGATGGTTTTATCGCCGCTTTTAAAAGGTTTGTAGCCAGAAGAGGACATTGTTCCAACTTGTGGAGCGACAATGGTACCAATTTTGTCGGAGCTTCACGGGAACTGTCTTCATTGCTAGTTAAAGAGAAATCTTACGTGCGTAAAGATATAGCTGATTGGCTGTCTACAAACGGAACAGAGTGGCACTTTATCCCACCTCGCGCCCCACATTTCGGTGGACTCTGGGAAGCGGGGGTTAAGTCCACAAAACATCATTTAAGAAGAGTGATTGGTACGTCTACACTAACCTTTGAAGAACTTTCTACAGTTTTGGCACAGATTGAGGCGTGTCTTAATTCTAGGCCTATTTCACAGATAGTTAATAATGTTGACGAACCTTTACCTCTTACTCCAGGCCATTTTCTTGTAGGGGGTCCCCTTGTACTTCCTCCGGATGTAAATTATGAGTCCTTAAAGATGGGCAGCCTGCGTCGGTGGCATTATTCTCAAAAAATGTTGCAAGATTTCTGGCGTAGGTGGTCTCGTGAATATCTTACACAATTTTTCCGACGCTACAAATGGGCTAGTCAAAAGGCAGAACCGAAATTAGGCGACGTTGTCCTAGTTCAAGAGGATGATCTGCCCCCCGCACGGTGGCTTTACGGTATTATTATTGATAAACACCCTGGTTTGGATGGCATCACACGTGTTGTAACTTTAAGATGTAAGGGATCTGTTATCAAAAGGCCTATAACAAAGCTTATTTTATTACCCATTACCAACTAATGCCCTTGTTTAGGTATTATCATGTAACGATTTTGTTTACTTTTTTAATGATTATCTGATAGATGTGGTTCAAGTTTAAGTTTATTTCGATTTTGTTATGTATCAATTGAAAGGATTAGCAATGTTTTAGTTTGTTTTGTTTTTATATTTCAGTTGTCATTTTACTTTATAACTATGTACTTTAGTTTTAGGTTTAAGTCTAGCAATTTTTGATGGACATGCTGTCCATAGTGGGCGGTATGTTCAAGCTTAAATTAAATAAATTGAAGTAAAACCTTATTAGTATGTAACTGTAGGTACATGGCCAGTTATTATGATTGTTTTTAGAAAATAAAAGTAAAAAAGACGTCTGTCAAATTATTATTGTAACAAAAATGTTTAATAAAAAATATAAGTAACGTAAATATCCAAAAAAACTAATTTTATTTCATACGAAAGATATCTTCATAAACAATTACAACAGAGTATTAATATAATTACTAAGTACATACATAATAACACAAAGGTACTACTGAATGCAATGTCGTATTTTTATATTTATCCATAAATGTAGCAATGTATATATAAGTTAAAGCGTATATTCTGTGCTATCCGTGCGAAGCCAGGAAGAAAGGTTAAAGAAGTTTAAAAACTTATACCCATTATAGGAGAAAATACTACGTAAACATTTAAGACATACCTATTTTTAAATGTTTCCAGTGCCACAATGACAAACCTATTTACATATTCTATTTAAACATCGGTACCTACCTTTTTTGATAATAAATAATAATAAATAATAAATTCTTCAGACTGACACACCAATTCCCTAGTCCCAAACTAAGCTTATGCTTGTGCTATGGATACTAGGTGAACGGATAGACATACTTAAATACGTTTATAAACATCCATGACTCGAGTACAAATGTCCATGTTCATCACACGAAACATTTGCCCCTAGCGGGATTCGAACCCGCGACCCTTGGATTCGTGGCCAGGGTCTCTGACCACTCGACCAACGGGCCAGTCAAGTACTATTCAAGTTGATACGTAAAAACATATTTCGTGCCCATTGCTGTAAACGGGAAAGGAGAAGTACCGCTCATAGTAAGTTTACGTTTCAAACTAGAATAGTAACGTTAGGAGGCTTCTTATGACAGATAAGAAAATAAAATATTAATATTTTTTAAAGTAAAAACTATTACTAAATTATCTACCTTAGAAGTTAATTCAACTTGAACAAAAGCTACTTTATAAGTTAGTCGAGAGGGCTCTACAAAACATTGAATCAGATCAACCTTCAATTTAATAATAATCATTCTTAGTACCTCAAAATCTTTGTGTAAAATGAATGAAAGTATTCATACAGATTATCTTGATCTAGTCTCTGTAATAGACCAAATTTCAAGCGAACTTTGCCACGGATAAAAACCAGTTCACCATAAAGAAATCCATATTATCTCTCTCTTATTAAAGAAATTATATTCTAAGAAACAAAGCTGGTTTTAAAATAGTTGTTATTTGAAAAATTATACGATTCACGAACAACATTTAAATAGTTTTCAGATATTATCTCCCCTATAGTTGCGAACACGAGAGCCTGTATGCATCCTAGTAATTTTCATGCCAATGTCGCGAGACCATTCGTTAGATAGTGTAGTAAAACTATCGATAAATTGCCCTAACGGCAATTTACAGTTAATCGAAGAAGAGTTTGTTATGTTATCGATACCATTGGACATTAATAGTATCGATTGATTCAATGATGATTGATTGACAACTCATAATACAATGGTAAATATCGATAAAAGTGGCAATATGATATATATTGACAGATTGGAAATGGATTATCGATAATATTGATACTCTTATTGATAGTTCAACAGTGGAGCATCACATTACTATAGTTATAATTAGTGCATTTAGCGTGAAACTTTCTTCTGACAAACTGAAAATGTACTATCGATAATATTGTAATTTTTTTCGATAGTCTATAACAGTGGAGTGACACACATCACTATAGTTATAATTAGTGCGAATAGCGTGAAATCTTGTTCCGACTTTCGTGTTGGACCATTATGTGCGTGTTATGAGCGAGCGCAATTAAAACCGGAATATTTGCTAAAGACTACGTGTTTGAATTTAGTGGTTATATTGATTTCACGAAAACTATTTCTCGAAATCGGATTTCGTTCCGCCGAGCTGTGGTGTTTTAATTTGGAGTAATGCACATGCATATTTATGTTTCGTAGAAGAGCTGTGGTAGCTCAATGGTGAGGACACGCGCCTCCTAACCGAGGGGTGCGGGTTTAAAAGGGTTTGTACATCTGGATTTTTTAACTCAATGTACGTATTTGTCCTACTAGCGCAGCAGATAATGAAACTTGCAAATTTTAAGAACTGTGGGCGTGTTACCATAATGCAAATTGTCTGGTTCCCTATCTAAGGGTTACGCAGGTCAGATTGGCAGTCGCTCCAATGTTACCAGACTCGCTAATTACTAGATCATGATACAAGCGGACCCTGACTAAGCTCATAGAGCTTTTAGGATGTACGTGATGTATGTTTGGTTAGAAATGGTTGTAGTGAACAGAGCTGAATCTACTATAGTGGCTTTTTGTTGGGCTGCAGCCCCAGGCCCCAGGGATAAAAAGGCCCCTTAAGACAATACACATATCTAACGAATAATAAATAAATAAATATCAGACGACATCACATACATTGATCTGACTCCGAGGTAAGTAGCTTAAGCACTTGTGTTACCGATGTCAGAATCAACAGTGGTATTACAAATATATACTTAAATATTGCATATTAACAACCAGACATAGAACAAACACAAGTATTCATCACACGAATGTGTGTCCTGGGTGGGAATCGAACTCACAACTCTTGGCGCATGGGGCAGGGTCACTACCGAATGAGCCATCAAGCTTGTCAAATATAACGAGGTTCACTAGTACAACCTAGAAGAAAACTTTGAACAACATTGTTACATAAAGAAGTACAAAAAATTACTTAACATTAGCAAGGATTATGATTTATCGTCGAAACTAAACAACAATTTACTTATTAACATCGAAATGGCATGAAATAGCAAGTGTTCTTGTAGCAACGCCTATAAAATCACAAAGCAGAAAATTGTGGTAAAACTGGGGTAAGTTATAGTCGATCATAAAGTAAACGCATGTAAATTTTACGAGTTAACTGTATATGATGTTATTATACTAGCCCAGGGGTCCTTAACCTTTAAGAACCACTTTGACTTAACTATCGTTACCACGTTACCAGGGACTACTCGGTCGAAAATTAACTGTGTTAATTATAAAGCAACCTTTTTTAATTTAAGTCTATAAAAATTTTTGGTTTTCAGCGGATCAAATGATGCGGTTTCCAGCGGTGGTCCGCGGACCACCGGTTGGGAACCACTGTAGCCATAAAATGTCACTTTCAGAATACTAGTGTGCAGTAGCCGTTATTCTCATATTAAATCTAAGTTAGAAGACACTAACACAGTATGTGGTGGTTCTTCAAAAACAACAAGTTCCTACGGATTTGCCTTGAGAAATTTAGTCTATTAAATAAAGATTTTATGCACATCTCTTAGTGACTGCTCAAATTAATGTGGATTTTGTCATTGTTATCAATCTAAGTGTATTAACCATTTTGGGATATTTTCTTTACTTGGAATATTAAAAACCACTAATTAAACAAATAAATAAAGATCAAGCATTATTATCCAATTTATGCGTGTGTAAAAAGTTATAAATAAATAAATTACATGAGATACACGTGAAATTAAAATGATCATTTTGCAAATTCTCAAAAAGTTCCACTTACAAGTCAACACACGTACGTTTGACCTATTTCGTTAATTTATTTAACGAGATCATTAAGAGGAATAGAACCCATAACGACTCTTGGGAATTTAATGGATGATGTTCCCTTGACTATAATTGCGAAGATTTATCAATCATTAACTTTTACGTGCAGGATTTTTCAAAGTCAAGCAAGCGTGAAACGGAAAGTTGTTTAAAAGTCAAATCCAAACGCAAATTGATAGGTCCGTTGGTCGAGTAGTCGGAGACACTGGCCACAAAATCAAGGGCCGCGGGTTCTAATCCCGCTAGGGGCAAATATTTCGTGTAATGAACATGGACATTTGTATTTGAGTCATGGATGTTTATAAATGTATTTAAATATGACTACCCGTTCACCTAGTGTCCATTGCATTAGTATAGTTTGGAACTATTAAATCGGTGTGTCAGTCTGGAGAATTTGTTTATTAAATAAAAAATTTCCTTTTATATTAGACTTCAAAAAAGGCTTTATAAATAAAAAAAAGAATGTGAATTTACCACCAGACCAGAATATCAATTCTAGCGAAAAAAACTGACAAAAATCTCAGTAACAATCAAACTGTCTATGCAAGGCTTAAATAAAATGAATAAATACAATACATAGTTAAAGAGGACCGGTGGTAGCTCAATGAGAAGGACACGCGCCTCTTAACCGAGGAGTGCAGGTTCAAACCCGGGCACGTACCTCTGGATTTTTCAAATCTATGTACGTATTTACACCATTAGCTCGATGGTGAGGGAAAACATCGTAATGAAACCTGCAAATTCAATTGACTTTGAATTTGTAACCATGATCCAAAAATTGTCTGGTTCCCCTATCTTAGGGTTATGAAGGTCAGATTGGCAGTCGCTTTAATGTAATTACCAGACTCGCTACATCCGTCTAAGCACGGGACATATCGCTAGGAAGATAAAATACAATACATAGTTACAAAAAAATGCAAGAAGTCGATAATTGCTGCATTAGTCAGAGACTGTTACAGCTATTAACGCCCACCTCCGAAATGCTAAATGGTTATAACTCGTTATAAATTTAATGTTCGTAGATGTAGATGAATATAATTTAAGCAGTACGGGGCTAATGAACCAACCCCCCAACGGGGTGTGAAAGGCACTTGTGAATGTTCAAAACTGATTTTCATTTACTGACTGACTGGAGAACTTATTTATTAATAGCAGCGCCCCGCAGTTTCACCCGCGTACTTTCCGTTCCCGTGAAAATACGGGAATAAAATATAGCCTATGTTACTCACTGATAAAGTAGCTTTCCATTGGTGAAATAATTATTCAAATCGGTCAAGAAGTTTCGGAGCCTATTCGATACAAACAAACAATCAAATCTTTCCTCTTTATAATATTGGTATAGAGACTTACATAGCACTGTATATTAAAAGCTTAACACAGCCATATATCTCAATGCTCACCACACAATATGTTAGACATTAAATCCCCGTACACATTAAAGTGCCAAGCGCATTCGCGGCAATGTACCCAGAGCCAGCCAGACAAGGCAATTTGCCCTAACCGGGGCCATTACAATAATTAATCTCACCTGTTACGCTCTGAACAATACTTAGGATAGGAAATAGCTTGTTGACATTGTCTGGTATATATAGATATTGGAATAGTATCAACATACATTTTGACTGGCCCGTCGGTCGAGCGGTCAAAGACCCTGGCCATGTAACTAAGGGTCGTGGGTTCGAATCCCGTTAGAGGCAAATATTTCGTGTGATGAACATGGACATTTGTACTCGAGTTATGGATGTTTATAAACGTATTTAAGTATGCCTATCCGTTCACCTAGTATCTATTGGACAATTTATAAGCTTAGTTTGGGACTAGGGAATTAGTATGTCAGTCTAAAGAATTTATTTATTTATTTATTATATCTATATTAACAAGTGGTCGTCCAGTGGTCTTCGGAATTCGACCATAATTCTGAAACACAAGTGCTTAACACTTATTATTTAGGAACAATTTAAACTATATGATATAATATTAAAAACTAACTAACTAACTAAACTTCACGCCACTTCCCTAGCGGGGCAGAGAGAACCGAACGCCATATGCCACGATCCTTACACACCTCACTCGCCTCTTCAACATTCATAATCCTTTTCATTATCTTACATGCATTTATTTTCTCTTCTCTAAATATTCAAGGCATAACAAAGATGTACACAAAATTGGCTACAATGTTTGTCGCAGCATTTTCAGTACCAGATATTAGCACTTGTGGCAAATGAGAAAGCCCTACAAAGCCCTACAGGAAAGGTCTGAGTGTATCGGAAAAGAAAAACAAGCGAATGTAACAAAATACCATTGTTTATGCCTCTGATATAACAACATAAGGGTTTATACGTATATATGCGATATTCTCATGTAAACAACTTATTGTGTCATAATCCGAGCTATCCATTAGAGTAATCGATAAACATTTAACGATAGTACCGACAGGTAGTGACATTGTGATAATTAGAAATGTTTATAACTCTGTGAACTTAATGCGATGTTTAAGGCGTACGTATTTGTTACTCGTGTACTACATAATAGATATAATGTTTTATGGTAGATACAGGCAGTGTTAATTTTAATTTGAATAGTTGTTTAGTATATATATATACTAAAGTAGAATAAACGCGGTCGAGATGCGTGCGCTGCGGAAAATCTGCGGAGTATTGCTCACAGACTGCGAAAGAGTGTCGGTCTGAAAGACAGCGTCGGAGTCAAGTTAAGAAGAGGCATGCTTCTTTCGGACATGTGGAAAGAATGGATGACAAAAGATTGACTAAACAGATATACAATGCGAAAGTGGAAGGATGTAGGAGCCGCGGAAGGCCCAGGCTCACCTACCACGACTAGATTGGTCGTGTATTAACAGAAGGTGATGTTAGGAGTCATAAAAACCGTAGAGCTTGTATGAAAATAGACTTTTTAGTATGTATGAGCATATTACAATATTTGATTACTACATGATATAATTATATAATAGGTTACAAATAGCAAAATGTAGGGAAACGTACGAATTCAGCACATTGTAATGACACTTTTCATGATTATTATTCACTAGCAGTGTGCGCGGTTTCACCTGCGTTTTAAGTTATGTTATACATCCTTTAGTCTTCCTTGATAAATATACTATCTAAGATTGAAATAATTTTTCTAATCGGACCAGTAGTTCTTGAGATTAGCGCGTTCAAGCAAAAAACAAACTCTTTAGCTTTATTAATATTAGTATAGATATGACCTTTGTCAGAAACAAGTTTATCACAGATATTTAGTAGTATTAGTTGAAACCTCCTATTTGCCCCCTTAATTTAAGCGGTACAGAAAGTAGACTGGACTTAGAACTAAAAATAATTTCATATAAGACTTTGAAAGTCATATATGAGATGGATGGATTGTGTGAAAGATGATATGAGTAAAATGGAAGTGGATAGCTTGATGACGGCTCACCGGGACGTATGGAAGAAGAAGACATGCTGCGCCGACCCCAGATGAACTGGGAGAAGGGCAAGAGGATGATGATGATAAGACTTTGAAAGTCCCGTTTCGGTCTAAGACTAAAAAATAATATATCAACAGTTTTCCATTGCTTAGCATACAGTAAAATGTGACTAAATGGTGTAGTGCAGTGGTTCCCAAAGTTCCCAAACTCGGGACCCACAAACACAATTTAACCGTTACCAATGTGAATTAAAGGAAATAAGTTTGGCTAGGTCGGTTGGTGTGTCGTTCTACAGGTAGTTACTCATTATTCACTGGCGACTAGCCAATGGGTCGCGATGCATAGTTTGGGAAGCCCTGGTGTAGTGTGTATTGGTATGTGATTGTGTAGGCGACGAGGTAGCTCATTTTTTCCATATTCTGTCCAAATCAACACATTTTTTGGCTTGTGGTTATTGCTTTTTGCTTTTTGGTGTCGGCCTCCCCCTTTGGGGATTGCGAGCCTGATTAATGTATGTTTGTATTGAGACATTCTGAGTGGTGGTGTAAAAAACAAAAAGCCGTCTATTTTGAGAGTTAGTCGGTTAAAAATACGAAGATCCGAAAAGTATTTCGGATCTTCGTATTTTTAACCGACTTCCAAAAAGGAGGAGGTTCTCAATTCGTCGGTATGTATATTTTTTTTTTTACTTTTATTAGGTACGTTTTTGAAGATGGTTTTTACAAAAAAATTGTTAAAAATTATTTCAGCGTCCATTTATTTTTTTATCATGACTTGCCAGTAGAACGCTCCCTTTGTCTGGAAAACACTGTTTTACCTACATATACAGAGCGATTACCACCCCATAATTAAATGAGACGGGGACTTTGTATGGTAATGACAGCACCTGTGAGATATTTTATTATCTGAAGAAAACAATAAGCATAAAATAGAATGCATGCACTAAAAGCCCATTCCGAATTAAATGAAACTTTTGATCGTCAATATCAAAAAAGATTTGAGGACAAATAATATAATTTTGCAGTTAAAAAATTTATCTATTCTTTTTATTATTATTTTTTAAATGGTCTCGTATTTCGCTAAGTTAGTTTTTAAGTTGGTTTCAATATTTAAAGTTGATTATTCAACTTTGTACCATTACAGAAACCCCTATCTTTTGGTTTCGGGAGAACTAAAGCAATTTTTTTTTCATTTACTTCTTCTTTAGTAATTTTAAATATGCGGGTATAATTAAGTCATTAATATCTCCATATAATTAATTACACTAATGATTTTTTTGAATGAATTACATAATCTTCAACATTGGTTCATACAAACTCCATAGCTGCTAATTCTATCAGAACTTTATGTATGTGCTGTGGATACTATAACAGTCAAACAAACTTAAAAATGTTTAGAAATAAACAGCAATCAATGGAGTATTACCATGTTCATTAGATCACTAGCTCTGCCCGCGGCTTTGCTTGCGTGGTACATCGATAAAACATAGCCTATATGTTATTCAGGTGTATAAGCTATATTATTGTAAAGTTTCATTAAGATCCATTTAGTAGTTTTTGCGTAAAAGAGTTACAAACATCCATACATTCTTACAAACTTTCGCGTTTATAATATTAGTAGGATCTCTATCGAACCTGCGACCATTGGTGTCTAACTATTAGACAAAGCAAACCGCTGACTTTCAAAAGCAAGACACTATTTTCATACAACTTTCATCTTAATACCAAAATTTAGTATGCCAAAAACGCTTCATAGTTTTTCCTCAGTTCCGTATCAAATATCACTTCCACAAATCGAATACTATTTCATCACGACTAGTTTCTTATGGTCTGCCATCCATCACATCGGTATTGGAGATTAATCTAGATGTCGGGTTTTGGGTGTGTGTTTGTGTAGGCGACAGGTTAGCCGCTTGTCACTGCTTTTTCACAATCTTCCATCTAACCCAGCCCGGCTTTATTTTAGGCTGAATGTGGTAGAAGGAGCATGCTGCCCCTTTGACTCTGCCTACCCCTTCGGGGATTGTGGGCGTGATGTTATGTATGTATGTAATCTAGATGTGTTAGAACTTCGGGATCCAGTTCTGGAATATATGAATATTGAGTGTTTTTCATAGACTTTCTATTGTTGAGCAACTTTCTTCAGAAACTATTTATTTGCCAATTTCATACTGTCACGTTTGGAATATCTGAAGGGGTAGGCTGAGTCAAAGAAGTAGTAAGCTTTTAAACTACTTTCAGCCAAGAACAATTTGTGCTGAGTTAGATATAAAAGGGGTTAAGTTATAAATAAGTAAAAAGCCGTCGGCATCATAATATATTATATTGATCTGACTCCGAGGTAAGTAGCTTAAGCACTTGTGTTACGGATATCAGAATTAATAGTGGTATTACAAATATATACTTAAATATTGCATATTAACACCCAGACACAGAACAGACACAAGTATTCACCATACGAATATTTGTCCTGGGTGGGGATCGAACCCACAACTCTTGGCGCATGGGGCAGGGTCACTACTGAATGCGACATCGAGGCAGTCAATGCCTACATCACTACATATTATAAAATAAAGTCCTTCGCTGCGTCAGTCTGTCTGTCTGTATGTGATAAACAGACTGCACGGATTTTCATGCGGTTTTCACCAATAGATAGAGTGATTCTCGAGGAAGGTTTAGATATATAAGCCTGAGAAAAAAAAGCCCTATTATCAATTATCCCAAGTACTCTCGGAGCGCCTGATGAAATCTAACAGACCGAATTCAACCCGAATGAAAAAGTAGTTACCGGTATTTTCAAACTAGAAATATGAATTAAAGGGGCCTGCTGTCCCTTTGACTCTGCCTACCCCTTCAGGGATTATGGGCGTGATGTTATGTATGTAATTATATGAATTACGGTCGCATTTCAACCACTCTTCAAATAACAATATTACATATTCACATATTATAAATTTTAACATTGATTGAATTTGTAAGGTTTATATATGAAAATGACAAATGAATGATATTTTATTATACCTATATATGAAAATTACCACAGAGAGTACTAATCTTTACCAGTACTACAAAATAGCAGTTACATTTCAACGTAGTAATAATCCAACACCAACCCTTCTAATTCCGACGAAACCATTTGTCTAATAGCTGAATAGAGTTAGCATGAATGTTATCAAGTCTACACATTCAGATGGGTTCGCAGCATTTCGGTATGTTAAACATAATTTAAATGAACGTTTGGTTACGATATGAATAGTAGTTTAAATTATAATTCCAACGAGCTTGTATGTATTTCAAGATGCATTTACGAAGTAAATTTAGTTTTAATTAAGGCCATAAGTGTTGTAGTTTGTTAATTACATTTTAAAACAAGAAGGAGATATAAATATAACTAACTAACTAAATTGGCGCAGCGACCCGAAGTGATATTATATACCTAATGTACTATATGAATGGAAAATATATCTAATAGAATTCCTCCGCGAAGCAAGGAACGAAGAAGTATTATGTATAAATATTAACATAGGTACATTTTTCATGTCCGCTCTGGGACTCCATAAATGACCCAACTGTGTTCCTCGCTTAGCATGTCATAAAGACGGCTAATGGTGAATTGGGTTTAAGGTTTGTGATAACCTCGGTCAGTTAGCCAATTGTCACTATTTCAACTCAATTTTTAATTAAACCCAACTCAATAGACTATTGACACGAAAAAATATTGCTCACGTATTTTTTTTCTTATTCAGCAAACTAAAAATTTGATATATACAGAGCGGTAAAGTACCGCGTGACGTCATTAGGTGCGTAAAATTTTTCCTTCCAAGTGACGTAAAGCGCCCCTGTTCAGATCTTTGAAGCGCTGTGTTTTTGTCAATTTTCCGAATTAACGAATCAAAAATACTTCATTTTATTTTTGATTGAAAGGTTCTAAGGAGCTTGCCGATCATTATTATACTCTGCCTACCCCTTCGGATATTGAAGAATGATATTTATGTATGTATAAATATAATCTAAAACGTTTTGGTAGCTGTCAAATAAATTACCTTGATATATCGTTTTGAAAGAAGGTACATCAAATAATACATTGTAATGTACCAAGGCAAATATTGTTTGTATAATATAATGTTGATAAAAATCTGCTTATTATGGTTATCTAAAATTTATTACGAGAAAGGAAATGTAGAAGTATAAAAGAATTTCTTCTCAGCAGACCAAACAAGAGTAATAAATAAGAATTATCTACACAAATCTTGGACATACTTTTTAAGAGGTTGTCTTGAAATATTTATTGCTTGTTTATTTGATTTTCTATGAATTTGTTAGGGCTGTTATTGGTATAAATGTTATTTTAGCAATTCAACAACATTTGGTTATAGACATGTCTATTTTGGAAAATAATTTAATCAAAACGTCTGTGCTTGCACATTTGAGCTAACACAACAAATTTTGGCGTTAATTGAATTTCTCTTCACGTCTTAACCATACATACAATCTGTCACATGGACTTTTGTATATACGTTGTTATATAACTAACAGAAAATTACCTTCTATGATAAACTGTTAACTGTTTCAAATTAATAAAAAATGTAAATAAATTTATTTTGTCTTTTAAAAATTAGGTTCTTTGTAAGCGTCCGAATAATTTCGAATCTCGAATGGCGTTGAAACGCAAACGTAACATTTTTTAATTAAAATTCTTACATCAGAAAGAATACATTTGCTAATAAAATTGGGATGGGCTGTAATTTTATAACATTTTCATGCTGAAATATTTTTAATTTCTGTCTTTGAATTCCCAACATTTTACCTATTTCATTGGGAGTCAACAATGCCTGAAAGAGTATTAATTTTTTATAAAGATTTTAACTTTTATATTTTACACCGTCATGATAAAGCTATAAAGAAACTGGCAAAAATTTACATAATCTTCTTTTCGTTTCACTTTTTAAAGCAAATAATAAAAGAAAGATTGCTTTTAAATGTTTTGTAAGGGGCAAAAGGGTCATTCTTTGTATGCCGAGCGAAAAGAGACTTATTAATATGATAGGAGTCTTTCTTTACAAATTTAATTATATTATTCCAACATTTAATTGACGTTAATGTTTGGATGAGCCTTTTAATTTTTCGTATTTAAACTTTAATTCGATCTACAAGTTTTTCACCTTTAATTATTATAGTACATAATTTTGAAAGAAATATTCTCATAATATAAAATAATATTGAAAAACCTACCGCGATAGAAAATATTGCGAATATGTATATGTATATGGATTATTGAGCTAAATGCCAGTTAGTAATTGCCAGTTGCCATATTGGCAGTTTTGGGTTTCAATGCCAGGTGACAGATAATGCTATATTTGAATATCTCACGCAAGCAATTTAAAAGTTCAACTTAGTTGTTTCACTAAATGACTGGATGTTTTTCAGGGAAATGGTTAAATGCCGTTATGTAGTGCTTTAGGCCAGCTTTTTTAGTGCAGAGCTTATAGGCTAGTTTTCTCAAAAATAATAATTACCAAAAAAATATTGTTTTCTTTGCTTTATCTAATATCTTTATCTTTAAAAATCTGAAATAGGGCGCTTTGTATCACTTAAACGGTAAAATTTTACCGACCTAATGACGTCACGCGGTACTTCAATGCGATGTATATTCATAATTTTTGGTTTGCTAAATAAAAGGAAAAATACGTGAGCAATATTTTTTTGTAATCGATTACAACCATAAACATTTTTTGACTAAACTAATTTATTAAGTCATGCTCCACACTCGGGGTCTTTTATGTACATTAGTATATGGGGCATCCACAGAGAAAATGTTTATTGTATTCAACATATTTTAAATTATGTAAATTGTTTATATTGTAGTATCTCAGGTATTCTATGTTGTAAAGTGTAAATATTATATATATAAAACTTCTATATTTCCAGATGTTTCGGATCAGAATCCGAAGAAATCCTCAAGCAAAGTCGAGGAAGAGAAAGTGGAAGATAAGGGCCCTCATCGGTTAGGTCTAAGTAAGTAACGAGTAACTGTAATTACTACTGAAGAGACCTGCTATCCCTTTGACTCTGCCTACCCCTTCGGGGATCACGGGCGTAAAGTTATGTATCTAGTATGTATGATGATGATGATTCTGGTGATGGTGATTGTAATGATGATGTTAGCTATGATAATATAATTGCCTTGTCATCGCTATGTAGGTACATTCAATCTTTTGCTATTCTCACCAAAACTCGCTTGTCTATAATCTTAATAATAAAAGTTTCAATTGCAGTTTACTATTAGTATACACAATTAAATCACCTTAAATAATAATGTGACTATACATTACCATTGTGATAGGATTTATTTTTGTAATATACTGTGACTAGGTTCCAAAATATTTACCAAATATATGAAAATTAACCTTTATTTTGAGATAAATGGTTGGAAAATAACATGTTAATGTTTGATAAGCAAAAATTTTGTACATTAAATTGAATTCATAAACAATAACAAATAAATGATTCTAGCTCTCGTAGTCTGCAACAGTGGTTCAAATTACAGTTAATATTAAATATGTACATACAATTAATATTGCTGTTGAAGCTTCTTAAAATTATTATCTACCATATTAATTCAATTATTATTAAAAAAAATATTGATGGTAGAAAACAAACAAAACACTTAATTTACAATGTATTCAGCAGACAGCTCATTTTCAAAGCCACTAATTGGCAGCAAATAAAATTAAAACAAAGCCTTCGCTTAAAACATTATATTTGAGTAATATTATTCAAATATTTTGCGAATTCTAATGTTTTGGAATTCACAAAATATTAAAACACAAAATACAAACACTATAGGACCAAATTTAAAGGCTTGATTAATTGCTAGCGATAATTAAGATTTCAAAATAGCCTACGAGTTTGAAATAGAACATGACTCTTAAATATATCAAAATGAACATGAAAGGAAAACATTTTGATTTCTGATATGAAAAGGATTATAGGGCAATTTGGCGATGCTACTTTTTGCAAAATTACACTGAAATGATTGAAATTGAATTTAATCTCCTAAAGAAAATTAACCAAGGTTTTATCAAGGTCTGGCTTTATAAGACATTTTTTGTTTATCTATATGAAAATGTATGTACATTCGAAAAAAATAGACAAGTGCGGCCAAAACGAATCAATGTTAATAAAAATAGAAAATATTTACAAGCAAACAGATATCACCATAATTATAGCAACAACTGAATTGTAATAAAAAAAAATATGATACCTTATACATATTACCTAGACCTACGTGTCGCTTTTACTAATAATAGTATCATTAGTGTCAATACGACAAAATTATAGTCAATGAAAGAAACTACCAAAAAAGAAACACCAATCGAAAACGATGATGTTGACATTAACGGCCAACAAATAAAAGACGAATCACATAAAAGTGTCAGTACGACTACTAATGTCACAATTATCAAAGAATTTGGAGAAAAAGTATGCATACTGACACGCGCGTTCGTGGAAAGATTTTCCAATGCATCACAGGTTTTCCAATAAACATGCAATTATGTTGTTTGCAAGAGCATCGAAAGTGTTCGTTCTACAAATGATTGGGTGATTTGTCTCCACTTGTGCGAATTATCTGTTTGCTTTTTTTTTTCGAACGCATCAAGCTCATTCCAAAGTGGAAGAATGAAATTTCTAACGTAAAATTTTGCATAAACACAGATTTGATTTTAAGTCGCGATTGCTCAGTAAGTGATAAGTCACACGACGTGGTGTAACTGATTTTGATAACTTCGGGGTCTCTTAAAAACTTTAGGTAGTTAAACATATTACTAGCTTCAGCAGTGAAGGAAAACCTTAAAGTTTAGATAATTTTAAATCATCGATTTTTTCTGGTTATCCGCCATAGTAAGATTATAGCCGATTCAATGTCAGTAAGAAATAGACTCGCCTAATCTAACCATGGTCATACTAAGAAACCGAAACGGGACACAGCATTTTAGGAGTAAATGTTTATGTTTAAAGATTCTTATATTCACAATACAAATCATTTTCATTACAGGCTTAAATATATTTAAAGCTTTAACGGCATTTATATCTATTAATTGAATTTTGTTGCAATTTATTGAGGGTTTACCTATTGAACTGGCTGGTGTAAATGATATACTGATTGACGAGTAACTGAATTTATTGGGCTCGCCACTGAGCTTATAAAGTTCAGTGGACGTATTCTATCGTTCTATGGTTTAATTTGAATTTTGTATTTCGTCTATTTGTTTCTTTGTACACTAATTAAATAAATAAATAATAAATAAATAAATATCACATTACATCACATACATTGATCTGACTCCGAAGTAAGTAGCTTAAGCACTTGTGTTACGGATATCAGAAACAACAGTGGTATTACAAATATATACTTAAATATTGGATATTAACACCCAGACACAGAACTAACACAAGTATTCATCATACGAATATTTGTCCTGGGTGGGGATCGAACCCACAACTCTTGGCGCATGGGGCAGGGCCACTACCGAATGCGCCACCGAGCTTGTCAAATTAGTTTCTATTGTCAAAGAGTTAATTACTAATAAGGAGGTTGGTTGTCTAAAACAATTATACAGTAATTAGCTTCAGCCCACGGGTTTGCTCGCGCGGTTATTAAATAAAACAGAGTCTATGTGTTATTTGCGTGTGTTTATGCTACATTATCCTTTAGTTTCATTAAAATCCATTAAGCAGTTTTTGCGTGAAGGAGTAAAAACATCCAAATTAACTTTTGCATTTATAATATTAGCAGGATTTTCATCTTAAATGTATCCATGTCCTTATTTCGTGACAAAAGATAATAAATAAACTCCATCCATATAATCCACATCGCTGCAAAAATTCAAACCGTGAGTCTTTGTGACTCATAAATCTCGAATGTCGCGTTTATTTCTTTTTCGTATTTTTCTCGGTCAAAAGAAAATACAGTAATAAAGTGATTTATATTCTATACAGTTTACGGCTTAATTTCCTTTAGAGAATATTTTTAGTGAAAGAAATATTTTATAGTTATTTTCATTGTTTCATTGCTTAGCTAGTTTGTTTGAAATTATGGTCAAATTGTAGCGTTAAATCTCGTATCTGCTTCTTAATATGAACTTTAAATGTGTCAAATCGCATACTCATATAATTTAATATATCGCATACTCATAATTTTCGTAAAAAAAGTAGGTACAAGGTTTTTGCTTCACGTAAATAAATAAATTAATAAATTCTCCAGACTGACAAACCAATTCCTTAGTACTAAACTAAGCTTATGCTTCTACTATGGATACTAGGTGAACGGATAGACATACTTGAATACGTGTATAAACATCCATGATTCGAGTACAAATGTCCATGTCCATCACACGAAACATTTGCCCCTAGCGGGAGTCGAACCCGCGACCCTTGATTTCGTGGCTAAGGTCTCTGACCACTCGACCAACGGGCCAGTCAAATTATTATTATTATCAATGTATATAGCTATCGCAATACGCTGCATTATCATCCAATTTAAAGCGGACAACTCCAGGTGCCTTAATATGCTTATTCAATAAATACGGAAAGTCCTTCAACAAAAATCATTTCGATGTCAATTCATGAGTGACATGAATGTTGATTGAGATGTTTTTGCTTTTGATTAGAACAAGCATTCTTAATCAGATTACATGAAAACGGGACGCGGAAGGGTTTATGAAAAGCCAATTGATTGTCAAGGTGATTCATTTAATGAATAACAAAATAAAATAAAGCTTAAATATGATTAGGAATCTCAGGATAAGAATTTTTTGACGCCAAGTTTTGTAATAACAAGAATAGGCGAATCGATTTCTAATAAAAAAGGTTGTCACTTTTAGCGGATCTTTCACAAAAGTTTTTAGTTTTATTTACCTCTTTATATCGAAAAAAACATACCAAACGAAACTATTTGTATATCCAGCCACAGATCTGTAAGATTGAAATCTTTACATAAGCACTCTTTTTACATAAAATAAAAAAAACTAATGTTTGCTGATGCATATGTAGGGATGTGTAAAAGTAATTCCTGTCAAGTTGTGTATGAATCCACAGCATCAGCCTTCTTTCACAGCTGTGCTTATCTTCCTCGAACCATATACTTACTTCACTCCGTTCTAGTAAGTCATTTTCCATTTTACTACCGGACGTCCTAGACTCTGTCTCCTAGGGAGGTTTTACTATTACAATCAGTGTTTAAACCTTCAGGTCTCTCTTCTTATCTGCTTCACCCAGTTCTCAACAAAATGTCTTCGAAAATAAGAACTTTTTTCGCAACAAACAAGCCATTAGGTATTGTTGATGCTCCTTCGGACAGTAAAAATGAACGTCCAAAAGTTTTCTTTGGAATTTTTCGCCATTTATAACGCACCATTCTCGCCGCAGTTCAAGTTATAAATTTCCTTTTAGCAAACAGTATCCAGGTCTTTATTGCTTTATGGTCCCGATTAAGGTATGAAGTAAATTTACTCTGCTATCGAATAATTTATTTCAAAGCATCGATAAATCGTCGCCTATTGAATTATGATTGGTATTTTTGTAAAGGTTTCTTAAGAGATTTATAGTTTTATGATCCGTGAACTTCGTAATGAAAAAAATGCTTGATCGACAAAACAAACTGTATATTTTTTGTAGACTAATCTTAGAGTATTTTTTATTTTTAGTTAATTAATTATTTAGTCCATCCAGAACCGTTTTGAACATAGCTAATTTCCAGATTTTCATGTCGGTATTGACTTATAAAATTTTGTAATCCGGAATTCACATTGATTAAATATAAACTCAAAATACATCTACAACACACTTTTTGATAGAGTAAGAAGTAAAAATTTTTTTCTTTAGAAATATTATTTTTTAAGTATTATTCTTATTTATTTATTAATAAGTATTTGTAGTTGTTATTTCTAAAGAAAAAAATCACGGATATGACCTCAGTGTACAGTTAATTGCTAATGCTTTCTTTGCTAAGCCGGATACGAATCTATTGACACCCATAGCTGTCCAGCCATCACTAATGGTGCTACTAATCTGAATCCATGCTTCAATTAACCCATTCTTATTGGGCTTTGAATAGAATTCAAAATTGTCTGCACTTTACTTTGATTGTTTTTTCCTTTTACACTGAATTGAATTTGTAGTGTGTGCTATTTCTTTAACGAGATGTTATATGATAGACTATTTAATTTTCTTATTCTCTCTTAGTTTTTTTTCAATTTTCTTCTTTTATATTTAATCGATAAAAATTATGAACAACGTAAGTAAGGTTTTAAATAACATGTGTTGCATTTCCCAAGACAAAAATAATTAATAAAGATAATTTTATTATTTGTTTGTCTTTATGTGCGTCAAAATGACGATTACTACGAAACATATAATTTGTGATTTGTCTCTCTTAAAAATCTTAAACGATTAGCCGTGCAAAGTTATTGTTGGAGGTTTTTAAAATACTTGATTCTTGTTAACTGTCGTATTGATTAAAAATCTTATACTTATTCTTGACAATTTAAGCGTTTACCGCCCCCATAATTTAACAGTAAAAATTATCTGCAATGCAAAAGCGCTGCTATAAACTTTGTTTTGAAATTTAAATGCTGGGCCCATGCGCCAAGAGTTGTGGGTTCGATCCCCACCCAGGACAAACATTGTTGTATGATGAATATTTGTATTTTTTCTGTGTCTAGGTGTTAATATCCAATATTTAAGTATATATTTGTAATACCACTGTTGATTCTGATATCCGTTGCACAAGTGCTTCAGCTACCTACCTCGGAGTCAGATCAATGTATATGATGTACTCGGATATTTATTATTTATTTATTTATTTAAATTAATCAAAATAGACTTAAGATTGCTTGTAAGTGATCTGCAAACAATTTAATGTTAAGTAGCCACTTTATTTTATTATCCTACCAGTGACTGATAGTGATGCTAAAGAGAAATTTAACACAGAACTTATACCGTTTTATTGTCCCGTCTAGACTGGGTCTTAATACTTATCTGGAGATCGACAGGATTCAGTCTGGCTTTATGAAATTTTCTTCCGTTATTTAAAAAAACAAGTTCAAATGCGATTTTTAAACTAGTTTGAATACTTGGGGCTTACTTTATTTCTTTATACTTTATTCAAAATTCATAAAGCGCTTCAAAGCGTTGAAAAGTGCTTTATCGTTTTTGACTTCAATGGATTACGCCACTCTACGCAATTTGTAATAAGTTATTGTTGTATTGTAAACTTAATTTACTTAGATATACCTACGTTTTTCTTTCTGAGATCTTAAGAACTATTTTCTGTAATATTTGTTGCTGTCGACTTCGTTGTTCAGGAAGGGTTTGTGATTATGTAAGCGACAAGCTAGCCACTTGTCAACTTTTAAAAAAATCCATCTAACCTCATTTTTTTTAATGTGGTTTAAGTATCTTACCGCTCCTTGTAATTTGCCTATTCTTTGGGTATTGCAAGCTTACATACATGTATACATACCCTCTATATTCACATGAAAATGAGTCAATCACAATTAACACAAGACGTTATCCTCCATCATTTCATCCTCTTCTGTAACACTACTTACTTCTCTTATAATCATTTTGCTCTCTTACCCTTTCCAGGAAGAAGACAACGCAAGAAAGTCCTAATGGCGGTGATTCCACTTCTCTTCGGCATGAAGTCGGCTGCTGTGGTCATATTCGCGTTAGCCATCGTCACAGTACTCACCCTCAAAGCATTTGTCGCCAGCAAGATGGCGTTATTAGTAACAGTTGGCATGGCCGTCAAGAAACTGTATGAATCATACACTAGTGGGTGAGTAGAAGAGTTTTCAAAGTTTTTATTTGAATGAGGAATGAATAGTATTGAAAATAAGAAGGATTCTTGTGTACAGTTTTAATTAAAATATAGACAGGTACAAAATATCACGCACGTAATCCTCGGGTAGGCCCTTTTTAATTATTACTATAAAGGCTGTTAGAACATTTATATAGAAAAGCGGCTATATAGTAAAAAGAAAATTTAAAAAAACATATATCACTACTGCTTCTAATGAAACATACAATGTGTGACTGTACTTTGAATACGTATACCTAAGATATTAGGTACTTGATATTACAAACATACTTGAATTGGATCAAATAATGTAAACATTGAGTATTAGAGTTCTAATTATCGCATCCAAAAAACAAAAGACTTGAGATACAATCTCATGTCCTTTTCTTATTTAATACTTGAAACAGCTCCATAACAGCATGTCAATCTCATATATTAAAATTAAACAAATATGCTTATGTTATTAATAAATTTAAATATATTTATATATATATATATATCACTGACTCGTGTACAAATTGTCGTGTTTATCTCAAAAATATTTGCCCCTATCCGAATTCAAACCACTGGCTTTCGGTTTTGTGGCTTCAACGACTAGACCAAACGTGCTCGAGTCGATTAATTAAACAATAACAATACATATTTGCAGTGAGAACAAAAGCTTTTATATTGAAATATCAATTAACGCCTTTCCTTTGATGTATTTGTTCGTAGATTCCAAGAATGTATAGCTTTCAGAAATTAATCGATAGGTTGATTAACTCACTATTATCTTGATACAAACTTAGACGGATATCAATAAAGTTTAATACTGAAGCTATTGAAATAATTACATATTATTAATATTTGATTCCTCTACGTGAGTATAAATGTGATATCAAAATATAGTTTAAAAGAATGACAAATACTATTTCAGTCGGCTTGACTATGATAATGGATTAAGCAATTCTGGAGATCACATTTGTACGTGCTTTCTTACGATGTTTTCCCCACAATCGAACTAGTGCTATAAATATGAATACAAACATATAAAATTCAGCGAAAGAGATTGAACCAAGATCCCTTGCATACGAGACACATGTCCTCGCTATTGAAATACAACTGCTAAAAAAGAAAAACATATTGGGGATATTTTGCTGCACTTGAAAAATCAAAGTGACAGCTTTTGTATAACCTTTCGTTTTGATTTCAATATTCTGTTAGTAGCTTGACAAAAACGTACATTAAGTTTACTTTCTCCTTAATAATAACATTGAATTTATTATTTATAAAGAAGAAGTAAATATTGAAAAGTAAAAGCTTTTCCTTGTTCTTTTTATATTCGTTTAAAGATGTTTAAATGGCATCGTCTTTTTTTGAATAAATAAACTTTCTACGTATTTATTTTGATACATATTTATTGCTTTTACGACGAAAGTACACATTAATACCTATACATATTTTAAATTCATAATAACAAGTACACTTGAAATACTGATTAGTAATAATCTTTAAAAATATACCTACGTATAGTTCGTTTGAATAATTAAAGATATTAAATAAACATTTTTCATTCTAATTCGATGCACACATTTCATAAAAGAACCAACTACGCTATTCCTTTTTTTTTTTTTTTTACAAAAAATAGCCCTATAATATGTTGAAAATAGATATTATAATATAAGCTACTTGATATCTTCAACACCATCTGGTGTTTGGAACCAAATTCAATACTATTCAATCCTCAAACAATTTGAAATGTATCTAGATTGGGGAAACCCAACCCCTAGATTGTTTTCTAATTTTTTAACTGTAAATCGAGCACGACTTGACTGACAATGACACGCACGTATCAGCAATGTACATACTAATGTTGGAACCAAGTTCCGCTCGGATGGAGAATAAAGAATTTATAAGAATTTTCTTCACGGCACGCAAGCACGTGCGTTAGACTTTCACACCAATGTTAATCGAATAGATTTCTTCAGGAATTCCTCTCGACTGTACAGTTTCACTGCCTTTACGTGACTGCATCGACTGCAACTGCAACTGACGACTGGAATATGGAACGTGACTTTTTGTGTGCGGCTCTGTTGCATTTTTCATTTTCGTGTTTGACTGCGACGATAAGACGGATGTGGAAGTGATTTAATATTGAGAACATGTTGGAAAAAAAAAAAAAATTTAATTTGTTCAAATGATTGGTAATAAAGTCACTAATATTGAATTCTTCATTATAAGGAAAAATATGTTTATGTCAAAAATTTTAAGTTATTATGATCTTCAATCAAAGGGAAATACAATCTCAAATTAAACATGAATACAAAATATATATTAATCATTCTATCCTTGTAAGCCTTTGTCGGTAAGAAACTGATGATTTTGAGTTTATTGGCAACAATTTAATCGGATTAGCGGCTTATAATATTAAATTAATGCTAAATCTCGCGCGCCTTCCTGAAAATATAATTATATTGGAAAGTTACAGTTAGCTTATAAAGTTAAAGTTTTTCATTTGTCAGTAATTTTATATAAAAAAAAACATACCAAAAGCGTCAAACTGCCATCAAATAATAAGATGGCCACGAAAACTTTAGATCCAAACCAATTATTTGAATTTGATAAAATTGCTCCAAAGTTAATAAGCTGAAATGAATTGTTATATTTTTACTGTTTGATTACAACTGACTTTTTTATTAGATTCTAGCTTTTTCCCCTGGCTTTTCTCGCGTGGTACATCGATAAAAAATAAGCTATATTATTGTAAAGTTTTATTAAAATCCATTCATCCATCCTCACAAACTTATCAGATCAAGTATCATTAAAATCATAAAGAAAATATGCTTCAGCACATAAAAACCATTTTATTGTCTGCCATAAAGTTCAATAATTAATAGTTTCAAAAGCTTTCGCACTCAATAGTTCGCTACCGATCTTTATTAGTTCATTATTCTCTCTTGAGAAGCAATATTATCATTGCCCTCTAAAATTTCGACGTTAATTTTAACTGCTGGCTAAAAATCTCGTTGTTTTTCAAATTATCAGCTTGTAGTTTTTGTGGAAATATATTCATTTTCTCGCTTGAATTTTCTTATTATTTTATTTAAAACTATGACAAAACAAATCCTAAGCAGATCATTCAACTGCATTTATCAATAGATATATCTTCATTCTAATAGCAGAACGACTTTTAACACTTCCGAAGACTTAAGACTTGACTGCAGCGACTAAACGTCAAATGCAACAGAGCAAACCCTAAACAACCGTATTTGTTTGCATTCCAGCGTCGGTTTACAAAACCACCCATATCTTTACTCGCAATACCCGATAGATTTCCCAAGTGCCTCCTCGCACGCATACTCCGTAAGTGGAGTGAGCCCACAATTCGCGTCACCAGAGATGTATAACCCTACCGCTCTGGGGAACCACCCGCATGCTCACGAGATCTTGCAGCAAGGGGACGCCAGTGCTCAGCAGTCGCAGCAGGCGCCGACTATTCAACTAGTTAACGGCACGCGAGCATCAGAAAGATGGGACGGTAAGTCGAAACTGCTCAAATTACTCGAACCAGTACTAAACAAGATCAGGAGTTTTATTGATCCTATCGCTAATGTGTTCTACTCGATGCCAGCTACCTTCAGAGGGTTGAACTCCGACGTGGCGAGTAAAGGCTACGAGCCAGAAGTGGCGGAGGAGAGTGTGGTGAAGCCCAAAGTGATACTAGTGCCGCAGCCTAGACTGATAGCACAGAGGAAAATGAACAATCGCAAAGCTTACAAACAAGGGCCAAAGAAGTACGCTGAACTGAAAATAAGCCTCGAACGATTGAAACATAACAAAGACTTATACGATTACATCAAAACGAAGAAATATAAATACAACTATCCCCATACTTTTTATTATCCTAAAGTAAAATTTTACGCTAATCCAAATTCTTTCTCACTGAGGCCTAATAATAACAGACTCAAACCTTATATGAAAGAAACCTTTTTGCCAGTTCCTGTTGATTACTCGTTAAATTCTACATCGTTAGTTAATGATTCGAATGAATGGAAACCAATAGTCTTACCAACAGAGAAACCAGTAATATCAGAAAACTCAACGAAAATAGGTAAAAGCAAAAAATCTTACAACAAAACCAAATTAGTTCTCAAGTCACACCCTAGATCAAAAAGAAGTGTTATTAATGTAGACAATTATCAAGTAGCTTATCGTAATTCTAACATTTATGACTATGGTAGTGGGAGAAGTAATGTGGGCACTGGTAAAGGATTTTTAAGTTTCTTCGAAGATTTCTTCAGTTCAGGCTTCATGTCTTCTATATTGAAAAATGCTCAAGATTACGCCAAGTCTGTGATCAAAGGTTCATTGAAAGATACAAAAGAGCCTCCCAAATACTACGGCGTTATATATGACATACTGACATGGAGTCTAGATATGATTGATGGTTATATAACAGTTGAAGATACTTTAGATGTGTCAAGTAAAGAGGTAGAAAAAGAAAAAACGACAACTAAAATTAAAACGTCGAAAAAAGATAAGTTAAGTAGTAAAATCAAAACATCAAGTAAAGATAAAAAGAAAAAGAAGATAAAAACTGAAAAAACGAAAAAGGAGAAGGTTTAAGTTCTTATTGTTATCGAGTACATCGAACGATTTGCATTTAATTAAGACCTTTTGCATTTACATGAGCATTTATAGACTAGCGTCATAACTTATGGTGGTGGTTCTCTTTCGGATTAATATGCAAATGTGTATTTCGGACAAAGTTGTTATGAGGTGTCAAAGGGCTGATCGATTTTGTAAATATCAATGAAAATGTTTTTGTTTTATGTGTATAATTCCATAATCGTGAGATATGTCAGCTGTTTTCGCTACAAGAACGTACATGTAGTAATTTCATACTGTCGTAATACAATAACTTTTAGTAGTTTCTAAATCTACACCTATATTCCAAGTTTTGAATTATAACATATAAAATAATATTAATAATTTAATTATAGGTTGTAAATACGTTTTATAGGTCGGTTGTGTACAGATATTTACTATTTTCAATAATGCTCTGTATTATTTTAATATACTGATTACTGAAGCAGGTTGTTTAAAGTTTAAAGTTATGTAAGGTAGATTTAACTAACGTATTATTGTTTTATTTCCAAATTTAGTATTCTTGTTTGTAGCGAAAACAGCCGAGATATTACTAAGGTAGACCTTGGTTCGTCCTAACCCAACTTGAGTGTATAAAAAGAACATTGAGATTGAACGAATTCTACCTGTAATTTAATTTACTTTAATTCATAACAAAAACAGTATCACGTGGAATTTGATGATCCCCTTATTAAATTAACAACAATACAAATATTTTACATAACTAGGCAGATAATAAACTATGCCTATTTAAGATTTAAAATATTTTTTATTGAAAATGACCCCAAAACGTTATATAGACAAAGTCTATAGAAAATATTTCCAAGATATTAAGTGTTTCAAATAATGATAAATATATGTTTATATATAATTTTATTGCATGTACTCACATATATAAATTCTAAAGCGATTATGGGATTGGATTTTTTTTCATTTTATTATTGTTTAGTTTTAGAATGTCGCCTATGGATGGAAAGTCAAAGCTTAAGAAAAGTGCTGGTTGTTTAAGGTGTTATAAGTTGACTTATGAAAGGGACACATTGCTGAAGAAATAATGGGCCATGAGGGCAATTCAAAAACCCAAAAAGTTACCTAATTACTATACCATACATCGTCATACAAACATCCATGAAATTATAATAAAAAAACTTATTTCATAAATAATGAGTGAGTGCGAGAAAAACAAACTTTCAAAATGACTGCGTACGGAAATGCCCACTTATTTCTCAAAGTCTGATAGCGTTTTCTCAATTACATTATATTAGTTTCAGCAGCAAAACATATTTATTTGAATGGGGCTTTACATTTCACTTTAAATTCCTCAACTCCATATAAGTCTAACGCCTAAGACTATGACTAATCTAATTATAAGACATTTAGAGTATAAAGTTGACTTAACTCGAGAGACGTTTTGTATAATTTGGAGCTTAGAAATTGGTGTGAAGGTCTTACCAAACCGCACATTCCCCGACAAGACTTTGACTTTCCATTCGCGACTAACATGCTACATTTGAATTGATATTTGTAATCACCGTATTGTATTGACCTGCAGGGTACCGGAGACGTCCAATGTTCTATGGAACCTCACGCGCTACTTCAGATTCCTATTTGGCTTCCCGCCCTCACCACTGACTCACGCGCAGACAATGACTATGCCCATGTATGTTATGCCCCAAATGTACGGCACTATGCCCACAGACGTAGTCATGCCAACTGCGCAGACATAATTGGACAATGGAATAACGGATCAAGTGACAACGAAAATAAGCTAAATGCCAGACCATCGCCTCTCTTGATCCGATTAGTAAGGTGGTCTGGCATTTAGCTGAACATCTGACGCAATACTTAACGGTCCTAAACTGCTAAATTATAGTTCAAATCCTTCACTTTGGTTCAAGTTTAGGAGTTAAAGTATTGCGTTGGTCCTACTTATTAAGACTGATTCTTCTCTAAAGACTGTTAGAGCGCGAGCCCGTCGGCTTTATTTGATTATTGTAATTTATTTTAGTTTAAGAGTTGTTGTAATAAGACTATTTATTCAGCACATAGTGAAATAAAATAATGTTAACAAAGGATGTGTGTTTTTATTTGGTTTCCTCATAAGTATAGATCTTATAATTATTTTCCGTGGGGACTGAGAGCCGTATTCAGAGACATTGGTTTGCCTATAACATTATTTTCTAAAAAAATATATTCGAGTACATTTGTCAAAAGTCCTACAAAAAGCAGTAAAAATCATATTTGCCACTTGAACACTTGGTTAGAGACCTACCAAGGAATTCGGAATTTGAGGTCACGGGTTCGAATCCCGTTTTTTCAACTTGCTTGCCTGCCCGGGGTCTTCGTACCGGAGTTAAGCAAACGTTGCTCTAGAATCTCTACAATACTTAGTTTAGGTATGCAAGTTACGAGCTTTGCGAGATTCTAAAATCTCGAAAACAAGTATTGGAATATCTTAGAAGTTCTAAAATTGGCTAACAGGACTTGCGCTTCATATTAAAAAGTTTGGCATATCCTCCAAAAATCAAAAAAACGGAACGAAAACTGGAAAAGAAAATCTTTATAAACAATACAAAACATGTAAAGTCTTGCACCTAGGTAGCAAATAATATACCAGTTTCCTTATAAAAATAGAAAAAAAGTGAATCATTTAGAAGGTAAGTAACTACAATAATGTCAAAATTTAGAAACATATAAAAATATTTTCTCTACTGACAAAGAAATATTGATAACAAATCACAAAGAAGCTAAATAGAAAGATCTGTCTGTGGTTTGGATCGTATATAGAAAAAAGAGAAAATGCAAATAAGTCAAGTTTGTAGTACTGTAATATGCTGTGCCGACCCCAGATGAACTGGGAGAAGGGCAAGAGGATGATGATGATGATGATGATGTAGTACTGTAAACAAATGGATATACCTAATTGAAAAGGTTGATAAGTATTAATGTCCTCCTTACTGATATCGGTCACGGCGGCCAATCTCAAAGAAACTATCTAACTAAAGCTAACTGCGCAGGAGATATTATCGTGCACAAGTGTGTGCGCAAGCATAAGTGCACTCTTTATTCCTTCACTCTCATAGTCTGGTGAGACGGCAATTCGACATGACAAGAGAAAGGTCAGGCGCAGGACCAACGGCTTAACGTGCTTTCCGAGTCACGGGGGTGATTAAACCGCTAATTTTCTGGCTCCGGAATGCTACTGAGTAATTTCAATGTTGAAATACCCAGCCACAAAATTTGGACCGACCCGGGAATAGGACTCAGAACCTCTTGGTCCTTAGGCGCATGCTACCACTAGACCAACGAGGCAGTCGAGAGACAGATAAGTATAGAAGAATAGGAATTCATAAGCTAGGTCAGGACTATACTCATAACAATATTTCAAAATATCTTGAATTATTTAATTAAGCTTAGTCAAACTTGCCATATATGCTTGCGACTTATAAGAAAAATGTCAGTTCCTTTGGATTCTATAAATCGGCGAGCTGTTCGTCCCATGGAAGAAATCGTACAAGAAAACGAAGAAACACCTGCTCAAAAACGTTGATTCGCACCAATATATTAATCAGGAAAAAACATTGTCTACTTTACCAATTGGTACCGTACTGCAAATCACTCAAGGATTCTTTTTGGCATCATCGATTCGGACCTCTGTCAAATATTTAAAAACGTTGTAATTTTTTTTATATTGTTAGCTAGAAAATAGTCATTGAGACTTAAGATTAGCATATTATTAACTGCTTGGCCGCATGGATATTTTTATTGATTGTTGATTAGAATTTAGGTGGGCGCTTAAAGTGCTGCGGTATCCTTTTCATCATGTTCATAGCGTTATGTCCCGTGCTTAGACAGGGTCCACTTAGACCATGATCTAGGATTTAGCGAGTCTGATAATTACATTAAAGCGATAACTGATTTGACCTTCGTAACCCTAAAATTAGCGAACAAGTACATTTTTGGAGCACGGTTGCAAATCCAAAGTCGTTTGATATTGCAGGTTTTATCACGATGTTTACCCTCACCGCTGAGCTAGTGGTATAAATACGTATATAGATTTGAAAAATTCAGAGGTACGTTCTCGAGTTTGACCCGCACCCATCGGTTATGAGGTGCGTGTCCTTACCATTGAGCTACCACCGCTCGTCTCTTGCGGAACCATTTTCCGAGTACTAAATATTACGTTGTGAACAAATTGCTGCTATAAGTTTATCAGGTGATTGTTAAATAGCAGAGTTTTAATGCTTAAGCTATGGCAAAAAATGTTGACTAAGTATTGTAACCCTAGTAAGGAGTACGTTAGGGGAACCCATTTCTGTGGTCTGTGGGGGAACCCATTTCTGTGGTCTGTGAGGGAACCCATTTCTGTGGTCTGTGAGGGAACCCATTTCTGTGGTCTGTGGGGGAACCCATTTCTGTGGTCTGTGGGGGAACCCATTTCTGTGGTATGTGGGGAAACCAGACAATTAGATCCAGACCATGGTTACACATGTGTAACTATTTGAATATTTAGGTTTGATACTCGTACTTACCTACATGATGAAAAATCCAGAGGTGGCCCGATTTGAACCTGCACATCTCAGATATAAGGTCCATGTTGGATCCATTGAGCAACGACCGTTTTCGTATATCTTGTGTAATACTTTCTAACATGTTTGTCAAAAACTGTCACTATTTGCCAATTTCAACATTATGTAGGTGTTTTAATTTAACATTTCTACCTAATTCTCTACATTTCTAATCTTGTGTTATCTAACTATACCTGACGGTTTTAAATAAAACAAAGGTAGTTTGTACTAAAATCTATATATTTTTCTATAAATAACTGGTCTTCTTTCTGTACGTCTCGAAGGTCTGTAGACTTCTCCTCCACTGGTTCCAGTCTTTTGGCGGTCGGAGATCCGTGAAGACTTCGAAGGTTATATTTTTCTTCTGCTTATAAATAAATGGCTGGTTAATGATGACATCCTCAAAGCCTTTCTTAATTAAGTTAATATCTAATATGTTGGTTTGGAATGTGCCAAGAGTGTTCCCTTGTCTAGCATGTTATTAAAGGCGACTAATGGCGTTATCTAGTCATTTGATACTAAAAAACTAACTAACTAAACTTCACGCCACTTCCCTAGCGGGGTAGGCAGAGGGAACCGAACGCCATATGGCGCGATCCTTACACACCTCACTCACCTCTTCAACATTCATGATCATTTTCCTACAAGCTCCACAGTACTATTTGATACTACTTTTCTCAATTTGTTTTCCTTCTAACTAGAAGTAATGGAAGGATCTTACGTCTCAATGACGATGCCTCCCCTTTTAGGGACGCCTGTAGGCGTGATGTCAACACATACTATCACGTATACACTCGAGATATCGTGTTGCAACCTTAATGAGTTCTTTTATGTATTTTTTTATGGGTTCTTGAACAAAATAGTAAAGATTAAACTAAAAATTTATCTTATTACTTACTTAATCGTATATGGGATTTTGGGTGTGTGATTATGTAGGCGACAATTTAGCCACTTGTCACTACTTTTTAACAATTTTCCATCTAATCCAGCTCAGTTTGTTTTTGGTTAAGGGTGGTTAAAGAGGCTTGCTGTCCCTTTGACTCTGCCTACTACTAGATTATGAGCGTGATGTTATGTATATATGTATTTATCTTATTGCTAGTTATACATACTGCATATCTGTTTATCTAACTATTGTTCATAACTAAGCTTCAATTTCGTTAAGTATTAATTTAGATATGATTTCAATTTTTGAAAGGTGACTTCATCGAAAGTATTCTTAGATATGGTACAAAATCTGAATCATTTGAAAATGATCAAGGCTATAACTAATTAATTAAAGGCAATATTTACCAATATTGCCTTTAATTAATTAGTTATAGCCGTTATATTAGTTATATTAATTAGTGATTTTATGATCCTTGCTTTTTATTGGAAGTAGTCATTGATTCTCTGTCGTTGATCATTCTCTACATGAGCGATTTTCCTCTAATGCCCCTTCGATGTGTTTCACATGACACGTGCTTAAAATAAATTTATTAAAAAAAAGAAAAGAGTTTAATAATAGGCGATAAATGCAAATCTGGATAATGGTCATTATGAATTTAATTAATATTAAAACTGTTTTAAGTTAATTGGTTATAAATGGGATATAAGTAAATAAATATGCACAATTGTGTTAAATTCGTTTAATCCATAATAAATATTTTGTTAGTATAATTAAATAACAATAAATTAATAAATTATTAATTGTTAAGCCAAATGCTTAGTTATTTTGTTTAAATGCGAAACCAGCTTTATTGTACAAGTTAGCACAAGTATAAAAACTAAGGTTAAAAATAAATGTTAAAAACAATAATAAATTAACGTGTTATTTACATATTGATACACTATATTATATAATTAATCTGGTAATTCTCTTTGTATATATATCATCAGGGAACTGAAGTGTATTTTTTTTATCGGCAGATATCCCATAAGGGCTATTATGTTGAAATCGTAACTGTAAAGGTTCTTAACTTTATTAGTCAATTAAACAACCAGCACATTTTTTGACATAATCTCGACCAATGGCATTCGTTCTTGCTTTCCACCAATTAAGCTCAGCCAATCAAAATGGACGTCACAAACAAAATGGCCGACTTCTGTCAAACACGGACCTCTATAGAATATTTGCCTCTTTTTCAATGTACAATTTTTGTCTTTATTATATTTTAAGATCTTTGGCATCAGATTCAGTCCGCTGATAAAAAAATATAGTCCAGGGCTATTCTGTATACCATGGCGTTCCGTATGCTCCGTTAACCGTATCCAGGGTAATCAAGTCCCAAGGGTTAATTTGTTAGCTGAGGTAAGACCAACCATGCTGAGTCGTCTCCATCAAGTCTCATTCAAGGATTTTGAGCTAGTCCTTTTTGATGACAGCCTGAAACGTATTCGTACTTAAATTTCTTTTTAACAGATTTCATGCTTACCTATACGTTATTAGGTAATCTTTGGAAGTGGTTTGATATTTATATTTAAGTGCCACGTGTAGATTGTATGTATGTAAACGCATTTACCATATTTATACATCGTGGCTTTTAAATAATTAAAATATATAAAATATGTATCTAGTGTTTTATTTTATACACAATTTATTATGCACAGAATTACACATATAGATACTTTAATAAATAGCAACATGCAACATAGTAAGTATAAAATAAGCTTTGGGTATCGGTCCTAAAATCCATTATGAACAACAAACGTGAATATAGTCATTTGGTATATATAACTATAGCTGTATAATGATAAGTGTATTTTTAATATGTATAGTGAATATAATGTATCAGTTAATTTAATTTGGCAAGTTTCAGATTAGTGAAAATTGATTAACGTCAGAAGAATGTTTCAAAAGAAAAAAATATAAATCCACCTTAATTTTTTGTCCACTATGATACAAATATTTATTTTAGCGGATGAAAAATAAAAATTATACTGTAAGGGACATAGAGCCCAGGAACCATCATGATGACTTTATCATGTAGAACCTTTAAATATACTTGTGGCTTTAGAAACAAACTCTAACTCTATATTAACACAATGCAAATATTCCAGGTACTCCATTCGTCGAAAAAAAGGTTACTTTAATAAAAAACTCAAATGGGACGCGGCAGCCATTGAAATGTGCCATGAAAATTCCAATATACGTAATAACTGTTTTATGATGTAGGATATTACATCTCCGTACAGCATCACTTAACGCTTTATACAAAAACATAAAATAATTATAAAGTCTGTGTATATATATATATATAGGTAGGTATATCATTCTATTAAATAATAATTTGCAGTTAGAATTTACTTTGCTTTGTTAGATACTACTTTTGGCTATTTATATGGTTAGCGTTAGAAGTTTAATGGTAATGATACGTGCCTCACATTAAATGGTGATTGGTTCGAACTCACTTCTGGTTTTTTTTCAAACATCTGTATGGACTTACTACAAGATCGGCGGTGGGGGAAAACATCGAGAAGAAATCTTCACATTGGAATAACTATGCATATGAAACATACTTATTTGTCTTTAAATTCAAAATGTCTTTATTTATGTAGGCCTTAAAAAAGCACTTATAAATCGTCAATTTTACAAAATCTTTAGAGCAATGTGAATATACCACCGGTTCGGAATGCTGATTCTACCGAGAAAAAAACCGGCAAGAAACTCGGTAGTTACTTTTTTCAGCGTCAAAATATAAATGAGTAATATATACTTTTTAAGTTCCAAACCAAATCATACAATCAATAACTGTGGGAGGTGAGATAATATGATTATGTATGGTAATCATGGTTACAATGACAAATTAACTGACCAAAAAAGAAAATAAAGGAGACATGAAGCCAGTTGACAGAAAATGAATAGACAAGTTATCGTCATTGATTCTCATTACAAATGATATTAATTGAATCTTTACACTTTAACTGCCTATAACTATTGATCGTATTATCAAATGTTTTAGTGCTAAAAAAAGCATTTGTATGAGTATTATAAGTTAGAAGTTCCCTACTATTTTATAGGACGGACGGATCAACATATTATTTGTAATGGTGTGTTTTAATAATTATCATTAAGCTCTTTTGAAATACGTCATGACAATAAGCAAAAATATCATGTTCAATTACATATAATGACACCTACGATTTACCAAACCTGTGTGTAATATGAAGCTGTCACGTATTTCGACGGTTTTAAAATGAGCAGCATATTATATTTCAGACAGGTACAGATCAAATTGCCCGTCCAGAAATGATTTCAGTTAAATAAAATTGTTTTCATATAACGTAAATAAGTTATATTGAAATATTTTTGTCCTCAGATTTGCAATACCTAAATGGTAGCAAAGTTGTAAGTTCCTTTTATGTTAACACCTACTATGTACATTTAGTAAGCAAATAAAGATTTGATTTGATTTGATTTGATTTAATCTTACCAAAACACAATTTTTTTACGCAATCTGAATACATCGCATGATTTTGGTGTTAAAATTATATATTAAGTTAATTATCGCTATCTTTATTCTTATGTCTTGTGTTAATATAGGTTCCATGTTGGCCTGGGACTTAATAAATAGGGGCCGAAAAACGTGCCAACTTTTAGTGCCAACAACTAGCTCGTCGCCTACACAATCACATACCCAAAACACCATATACCATTAGTCGCTAAATCGCGTTAATTTTACGACATTCTCGGCAAGAAACACAGTTGGCACATTCTTTTTTAAGTCCCAGATCAACATCGGACAACTACTACATACTGCATAATGCATATCGCGATTTTTATTTTTATTATGCGAAAATTTAAAATTATATGTAATGCTAAGATGATCCAATCTCTTTGAGAATCCGTTCCTCCCAATTCCAGAGTTAATAGGAAAATTCAAGTAAGAAAAAAGATCTACGTAAGTGTGTCGATGCGCAGCGCATTATATTTTCACGCGTTAACTTTCCAAATAAGATTGGATATTTCCCTGGTGAGAATAGCGTAATAAATAAGTTTTCGTGTTTCTCCTTTGAAGACAGAGTTTTTTGGTACAAATTATATTCGTACTGCCGGTATATAACATTCTGAAAGACTACGTCTACTTATATGTTTTTGTGGTATGGGTACATAGATGATGATATCAAATCAAATCATTTATTTCAGACACATAAGTCCATAAAGCAAGAAAATAAAAATTTTGCAAAAAGAACAGTATATTCAAGTATGTATCTACTTAATTTTGAAAAATCTAAATTGCTTGGATTTCAATCAACATCGTCCCATGTTGGTCTGGGACTTGACCCATGTTGATCTGGGACAAAAAAAAAAGAATGTGCCAACTGTGGTTCTTGCCTAGCATGTGTAAAAGGCGACTAATGGTTTACGGGCTTTTGGGTATGTGTCTGAGTAGGCGACGAGCTGGCCACTTGTCACTTCTTTTTCACAGCTTTCCATTAACCCAGCCCACTGTCCCGTGTTGGTCTAGGACTTAAAAAGAATATGCCAACTGTAGTTCTTGCCTAGCATGTCGTAAAAGGCGACTAATGGTATATTGGGTTTTGGGTGTGTGATTGTGTAGGCGACAGGCTAGCCGCTTGTCACTGCTTTTTCACTATTGTCCATATAACCCAGCTCGGCTTTATTTTTGGCTGAATGTGGTTGAAGGGGCATGCTGCCACTTTGACTCTGCCTACCCCTTCGGGGATAATGGGCGTGATGTTATGTATGTATGTCAATCAACATCACTCGCTGGTAAGATGCAAATCATTGTGCTACCACCCCTCCTAGATATCTTGGACGTTGTAATAAAAAAATATATTATTTTAGTACACAAGACAGCAGGCTTAACACTGCGGAGTCTTATGTCGTTGCGATAAGGGCGGTTTCGCAACAAAAAAATTTAGCCTGATGTAATGTCGTCTGTAAATAAAATCACGTAAGCAAAGTGCATCATATTTTTTTTTATTCTAAAATTTATAACGCGGGTATAACCTACTTAATTCTTAACAGCGAATTAAAATGCCAAAATCTATAAATTGAAATATGAAAAAAGACCTTAAAAAAAGCAAATTAAATTTTGTAATCAAATCAACTCAGTCTATTCAGTACATTTAATGTTTGTATACATTTGTATACTCGCAAATAAATTAAATTCAAAGTTCAAAAAAAGGTTTCCATTAGTAGCCTGAATAAATATAATTTTAATCTGATGAGAACTCAGGCCATGTTTTTTCATATATATATTAAGGATACGTCGTAAAAAGCTCCGGGCAATTATAAAAATGATGTAAATTTTAATAAATTTTACTAGCAAGGCCAAACGTTTGCCTGAAGGGTTTAAGGGTATAATAATGGTAGAGTTGTAAAAGCATAGACATGTCGGGCTCATATATAACCCTTTCAAAGTCATTATGAAAACGTTTAGGTTAAGTAGCTTTCATTGTAATTCGGAAAATAAGTCATTAAATGAGGCAACATAATTCTGTTATATCAAAGGATGTCGTATTTAAATCTAATATTGGAATTTCGATGGTTAGTAAATGAAATTAAGTTGAGTTATATTGGCTCTGAATAAAACGCGCATTTTCTCAATTAATCTAGTTCATTACTTCAGCTGAAATTTAAAGTTCGTTAAATATTCTGTTAATAGCCTTAACTTTTTATCGATTCCGTATTGAAATAAACCTATGCCCATTTTTTTAAATTTATTCTACTTATATGGCTTAAAGATTATTTTTGGAAAAAAAAAAAAATTTTACAAGAAATGACTACATATAAAATTTTGAAAACATCAGCCATGCAAAATGTGATAACTCTTGCTCAAGCAAAAATGCGACAGTGCAATAGTGAACGTACTTATCAAACAGTGGTCCCTAATAACAGTGCTTAGTAAAAGAATACCTTTATATCATGAAAATAAATCTAATCCATGCAAAATTCACTCATTGATCAAAGGTAAATGTTTTTCTCTCTCGTTAATATTACGAATTCGTCAGGTCCATAACGTTTCTAAAAAAAAGTGACGTAAAAATGTTAGTTTCATGCAGAACATACTTGTGTTGAAATATCATTGTTAGTAAGTGGTAAACTTTCTCCTTATCTTAGGCTACTTCTCATTTTCGTGTTTCGCATCGTTCAAATTGTGTCATCATCTATTTGACCTAAAAACATTTTTATCTTGACATATTTTTAACCGTCGTCAAAAGTAAGATCAAAGAGATAAAGTTAGGTCTTATCTAGTCTAGATTATAATAATAACTCAGTGCTTAAACTCTTTTTAGCTTTGCTTTTCAAGAGCAAATCTAAGATGACATAAAATTAATTCCATTTGTTTATATTATTTTGAAAAAATGTACTTACTAAATCAAAGGCATGGCTGGTTTTAATTGTAAACAAATAACAACAAAACCATTCAAAATATTCCTAAAAGTTTATTTAACTACTTCCTTACCTCGAAATGAATATAAAATCATTCTTTATTTAGAACAAAATGATGATGTATTTTCCTATATTATGGAAAATGGCTCCCACGTTATGGGTAATTTAATGATCGCCATGAGAAAATTCTACCCATATCATTTACCAAGCTCATTAGCAAACAAAATAGGCCTTTTCAGATTTGCTTACGTCATTAGACTTCTCATCAACCCCGTTACAAAGCGTTATTCGATACTTAAAAAACAATAGCTGACTTCCTACGCTTTATAAATTCCTTATTTTAGAGTGAGGTAAATTTAACGCGACGGATTGACGTAACAAAGATATCGTGCTGTATTACGTATTGAATATGCTGTATGTCTTTTACCTACTATTATATAAACAATTGTATGATTTATAATTTCTTAAAATCACGAACTTTAGCAGATTTGGCAAAAGTGATATCTCTCTATTTAATTTCTGTATTTTTAATTACTCCCCTGATTTGCAATCTGATATGCTCAGATTTCACCTTTGCATACTTTTCTCTCTCTGTCTAAGGCATTGAAAAAAAACATTTGGTATTTGTACTCACAGAAACCCTGAAGTCCTACTAAGAGGTAAAAATGGCTCAATGCAAATGCTTTTTAAAACAACTATCTAATACCTAGCTCTGTAACAAAAGTGCTTGAAGTTATATCAACGATACAGAACACAAAAACATTGAGATTCAGCCGCTTAGTTTTTTTAATCTTCAGACAAAAATTAACCGTCTCATTATGTGGAATACGTTTGATTATTGCATTTATGATTTATAAAAAAAAAACTTTAAAGTTATAACATTATGCTATTTTAATTTAATGCATGCCATCACATTGCTTTACTTTTATACCAGCAAAGTATGTCTTTAAGGACTGATTTTTTAGCAGATAAAAGATAACAATTGAAATTTATTCATTTGTCATCTTTTGAAATTTTACAATCCAGATGATTTTAACATTTTATTGCCTGTTTCATAAGTAAAATACCGTATGACATCCGCAAATTGGTGATTTTATATAGTCGGTTAATTATTATCTGACCATAAAAAAATCGGTCGTTATTCTATTATAAGAGACGGTTAATTCTCTTAACAAGTTTAAGCAACCTATCAGTGTCGACAATCATGCCATGAAATAAAAAACTCTTAATCCATGCAGAACCTTTAATCATGCAGCAGTTGAAACTAGTCTGTCACCTGATGGGAGAAAAGCTTCTTCAGTCCTATTATCGTGGCGAGGAGCAGAGCGATCTTGGAGATCAGGAGGGCCTTCCCCACCATCAGGGTGAGGCCTTTGAAGGTGAGGGCTCCGAGGAGACCAAACTTCATGGCTGCTGCGGCGAGGAAGGGACCGAGGTTCTTGTTGCGAGCCCGGCCTGTCTCAATCGCTTTTGGGGCCTTCAAAGATACTCCTGGAAGGTAGAGTGTTAGGGTTTAATATATTGCGTATCTGGCAAATATGAGCGGATATATTTTGATATACCTACAAGTATATTATTTTTTTTATATATCTAAATGAAAGGTATTACATCTTAACTAATTTATATCAAAGTCCATCTAAAACAGACAGATCTGAAGAAATCAGATTTTGCACAAATATGAATTCAGAGATTGTATTTGGAAACAAAAACATTTGTTTACTCCAGTTTTACCAGTATACTCAAGCAGCCATTATAAATTCCTATAAATAAAACAAGGGGTTGAAATCGATTTCTTCTATAAATAATTTGTAATTCAAATTCTAAAACCTCATGAAAATGCTTTCTAACGCCAAGAAGAGCATTGGTTTTCCATTTTGCAACGCAATCCCTGAATAATAAATAAATAAATAAATAAATAAATTCTTCGAACTGACACACCAATTCCCTAGTCCCAAACTAAGCTTAAAAGGTTGTGCTATGGATACTAGGTGAACGGATAGACATACTTAAATACGTTTATAAACATCCATGACTCGAGTACAAATATCCATGTTCATCACACGAAATATTTGCCCCTAGCGGGATTCGAACCCGCGACCCTTGGTTTCGTGGCCAGGGTCTCTGACCACTCGACCAACGGGCCAGTCATATAAAATGGGTTTGTTGTTAAAGTACCAATAGAATATTTTTATTTACTCTGTTACTGAAACATTATATCTTATTTCTAATCTTCTTGATAAGAATCCTGTCAATAAATGACTCTTCCTAGTCTATTTAAGTGACTTATAAAAATCGTGACTTTATGTTGTTTTTTCTTCTTCTTAGTTTTTCCTACCTAAAGGGTATATTTTGCAGGCTTTTGCTGATCATCTGCCTATCTGTATATCTATAAGATGTATTTCATGCACAGTTGAAAAGTTTTTCCTTGGCGTTCATCATTTTCATTGATTTTAATAATTTTTAATCTAGACCTTTTGTTGTTGATATATGCTAAAGTATAATATACCTATGAACTTGTAATTAAAAGTGATATAATTTAGTATATGACAGAATCATGAGATGCAATAAAAATGGGCTACGTACTACCTAAGCTTAATACATAAGGAAACTTTGATTTGTTAATTTTGTTTAAAAGTGGGAAAATAAATTAACATTTTCAAGACTTGAATTTAATTTCAGAAACCCAAAAAAGACACGAGACACATACCAACGCCAAGTGTTCCGTCCTGCTCCGTCTTCCCAGAGATGACCAGGTCAGCGTTGTCCAGCAGCCGGTACCTCAGAGACCTGGTGGTAGCGAACGCCCACAGCTTGTCCATGATCAGCTGTTGCGCCTGGTCCTCCAGCGAGGAGCCTGCTCTCGCCAAGTTCTCCGACTTCACTGCGTCTGCTGCCGCTCCATTACTGGAATTCCAGAAGTAGGCATTTTTATCTGACTCTGTAGAACCAAATTTTTAGTATAAACGAAACCTAAAAATTGTTAGTACAGAATCGTTAGAATCGATGGCAATATTTTTTATACCATGTTATATTTTGGCCAAACTTAAATAAAGTTACACCCTAATAAAAACTGTCGGCGTGTGCGCATTGCTTGTCATAAGGTCGTACAGTGCAATCTTTTAAAAATTAATTGCTGTTCGGTACTATTGCTAAAACTGGAGACCGGCTGGGCCGATTTGGCTGATTTTGGTATTAAAATATTTGTAATCTTTCAAGGATGGTTTGTACGGTAAAAAATTATGAAAACATTGCGAGGAAAATAACAAAAGAAAATCCGAGAACAGGGCGTTACGAAGTGCGCCGGGACAGCTAGTTAGTATTATTTCTATATAAGTGCAAGCAATGTGCGGTGACCATACTCGAGCGAGAATAACGAGGCAACACAAATAGCTAATAACTTCGAGAGTTTTTCAGATACCATTATAGGGTTATTATGCCGATTCTTCGAATGCAAATATTTGACCAGTGTTTCAGGTTTGTATATATTAAAAATATCCATAAGTAAGTTACGCGCTTGGTTGAGTGCTTTGACAACATAACGAAAGGTTCTGGGTAAAGAATATCTAATTACTGTAATATTTCATGTACCAAAAATACATTACATATACTTAACGTATTCGTTAAAGTGTAATCCGCAAAAACACCTGTCCATCCGTCCATTCCAATCCATTTTACCAGCGAAAATTCAACTTCATCCAGTTAAGCTTGAATAAAATCGATGTATACTGTTTTTAATTAATCAACGGACCTCATTATGCTACATCATGCACGAGAAGATTAAACGATCTCATTAAGTTGTATTGAACAAATTAATTAAGATTTCGACATGTAAACAATATATTAAGCTTGATAAAAGTGTTTAATTAATTTCACATTGGTCCTTTTTGGTATGTAGTCAGTCATTGGCCAGGCTTTATACGCGTATATACTAGGGAGATAATCTTATAATAGGCTCAGAAGTCGGAAAAATCTTCAGTTGATAAAACCAGAATCTAGGTAGTTCAGTAAATAATCTGCTGATTTTTGAATATCGGGACTTACGTGATTGGGACCCTCAAAATGAAAATATGTTTGTAGATAGACACATATTTATACATACATTCCATTCCACCCACAATCGACGTCCCTTCTAAGTCTTCCAGTCTAAGTAGCTGCAGGCTCCCTAATTATAGCTTGAATAAAACTGGATTTGATTAGATGGAAATTTGTAAAAAAGTAGTAGGTATCTAGCTAACTAACTAACTAATCTTCACGTCACTTCCGTAGCAGAGTAGGCAGATAACCGAACGCCATATTGCACGATCCTTACACACCTCACTTGCTTCTTCAACATTCATGATCCTTTTCATACAAGCTAAGTATCTAGCTCGTCGCTTATATCAGAAATTCATTGCCCAGTACACTGTTAATCGTTTTTACGGCATGCTAAACAAAGAGCACGGTTGCTACATTAATTTTGAGTACCAGACCAATATTGGCAAATCCAGTTATTATTGTATTACCAAATACAACATCAACGTCATCCTGAATTCATAACGTCATACTAATACAGTATTGGCGCTAATAGTATCGGAAGGGCGACCACCGTAGAGTGGGAAGCGAATTAATCCTTAATTGTATCGGACGTCTGGTTTGGATTATTAATAAACAGCTGTGGTAGACTGTTTGGGTATATACCCAACCAGTTTACTATATGTAAGCTACACGAGCCTACGCATCCGCACTTAAAGTAGAGGTACTCAGGGCATCTACTATTCTGGGCTGCAGGGCCCCGTGGACAGAAAAGTGGACAGTGGAATACAAGACAGATATTTTACGAACAGAACGAGGTTCACTAGTAAAACTTAGAAGAAAAGTATTTTTGACTGGTTCGATGGCGCATTCGGTAGTGACCCTGCCCCATGCACCAAGAGTTGTGGGTTCGATTCCCACCCAGGACAAACATACGTTTGATGAATACTTGGGTTTGTTCTGTGTCTGGGTGTTAATATCCAATATTTAAGTACATATTTGTAATATCACTGTGGATTCTGATATCCGTAACACAAGTGCTTAAGCTGCTTACCTCGGAGTCAGATCAATGTATGTAATGTAGTTGGATATTTATTTATTTATTTTAGATTTCTAAGTAGGATTAACCCAGAGGCGGATCTTGAATATGGGGGCTCATTTACATTCTAGACTTCTCTTTCACCGATCTAGGTTTGTGTGCGGGGGAGGGGGAGGGGGTCTACCTATCTAACTATCTATTCTCAGTTGAAGAAAGTTCTTTTATAAATTGACACTGATTTATATTGTATAGTCTTAAAACCAATAGACAAAAAATATATCATCAATATACAATCCACTAAGTGGTGCTGGTTGTTACCATTAATTGGTCAATAAATTAACGTGTTTATTTGAGTCAAAGCTATTAATTAAGCAACTTTGCACACAAGGGTTTATGGCATCGAAATTGTGAGCGAAATTTATTTAATATGAAGTCAATTATTAAATTAATATTTTTTCTACAAGTTAACTTAAATCAGTATTCAAAACTCATGTCATTCTGGTTTAAAGTATTATAATAATTTTTCAAGACCAACACAAACATGTGAAACATGTGCTGTAACCAATGTTTGGCTTGGCCTATTAAACTACCATTCTCATAGTGCCATGTCGGTCTGGGACTCGAAAAAAATACCAACTGTGTTCCTTGCCTAATAAAAGCTAGTAAAAGCGATAATGGCGAATTGTGTATTGGTTGTGTGATTATTTATGCAACGAGCCTCTTGTCACTACTGTTTCACAATTCTCCATCTTAACCAACTCAATTTTATATTCGGCTTGATGTGATTCTAAGAACTACTGCGCCTTAGACTGCCTACCCTTCGGGGATTGTAGGTGCAAAGGTGTCTAATACATTGTAAGAGACATATTATATACTATGCACACAAAGGATCTAAGTGAAGTAGCAGCATTGAACTGCACTGCTATGTTTTGCTCGTTTAGGTAGAACTTTGCAAGTTCCCTTGCATTATTGACGATGCACTTGGGATGCCTTTGGTGTTGCAAACGTCTCTAGGGTACACGCTCTGTTAGCTAACGCTTTCTGTTGGTTGTTTCCTCGACACATTTAGTTACAAACAAACATTTGGCATCTCCATTGGGGTAGACTAGTTTCTTTATCGATTTATTGCTATAGCGACTTGCCTTGCCAAGAATTGTGTCAGATTGAGAATTCAGACTGAATTAAGAATAACAGCTAGTTAATTCAAGGTCCTGGGGCGTTTGTCTATTTCTACCAAATTTCAGTATGTACCTTTCATCTAAAATAATGGCAAATACATTTTGCCATAATTTTACAATCTGCGTGCTTACATATCTTCTAGAATCATGGCAAATTCCAGTACTCATGTTTTATCTTTAATCGTGACCAGCTGTAATACTTGCTTCTCATCAACAATCATTGCAAATTCCAGTACTCACCTCTCATCTACAATCATGGCGTCTTCGCTGAGCTGAACCGACGCTGTCCTCAGCATCCTGTCCACGTAGCCCACCAGCTCAGCGGCTATGCACGCTGAGGTCTCCCGCTGAGCACATTTGTTGCTTAGCCCCCGTTTGAGCGTCTCTTCTGTTGGCGAGCCAGTCTGGAACAAGAGACATTAAAATTCATACATATATATAAACATTTAGTCAAAGGGGCAGCTAGTCCTCTCAACCAAATTCGGTCAATTAATAAAACTAGCCTGGGTTAGATGGAAAATTGTGAAAAAGTAGTGTTAAAAGGCTAGCTCGTCGCATACACAATCACGTACCCGATATAAACCATTAGTCGCCTTCTACTAGACATGCTAGGCAAGGAACACAGTTGGCGTATTCTTTTTTAAATCCCAGACCAACATGGGACAAAAAACATTCAGTTAGTAGTACTGGGTCAAATTATGAGGAGTTCCAAAAACTTGCTTACCGGTGAGCCAGTATCGGTTTATCGCCGGTATAAACATCATTCCGAACTGGTGGTAAATGAATATTGTTTTTTTTTTTGTTAAATTTGAATATTCATTTTGATTACGTTTGACGATAAGACCGCCTAAATTGTATTGTATTTGTCGGTATCATTAATTCTGTATCTGTTTTTCGTGCAATGAGGAATATCTAGGTATCTATTTGTAAGTGCTTTCTTTAAGGTCAATTCAATTTCAAACATAAACTTACATACATACATACCATCAAGCCCACAATCCCCGAAGGGGCAGGCAGAGTCAAAGGGGCAGCATGCCCCTTCAACCACATTCAGTCAAAAATAAAGCCGGGCTGGGTTAGATGGAAAATTGTGAAAAAGCAGTGACAAGCGGCCAACCCGTCGCCCACACAATCACACACCCAAAACCCGATATACCATCAGTCGCCCTCTACGACATGCTAGGCAAGAGCCCCAGTTGGCACATTCTTTTTAAGTCCCAGACCAACATGGGACAGTGGGCTGGGTTAGATGGAAAGCTGCGAAAAAGGAGTGACAAGTGGCTAGCTCGTCGCCTATTCAGTCACATACCCAAAAGCCCGTAAACCATTAGTCGCCTTTTACGGCATGCTAGGCAAGAACGACAGTTGGCACATTATTTTTTTTGTCCCATATCAACATGGTCCAAGTCCCAAACCAACATGAGATAAAAATATAAACTTGGTTTTAGAATAGGTGCAGTATAATTCTACACAGAATAGCTAACCTTCACCAAGATTCATCGTAGGTATAATGAAGTTTACGGTATAAATTCTAAGTTTATCCTCTTCCGCGGTAACACTTTCTTCGGAAACTTTCAAATCATAATTCTGTATTAACTAACTTTGGAAGAGACTGCTTGGATAACTTTACAGTCTTACTTTAGACTTGTTTCGCTATAAATAAAGAGCCTTGAAGCTTGAATACCTGAATACTTAAATATTGTTTCAGATACTAAATGCATTTTTAAGCAGCGAATTTGAGAATTTCCATAAGTCTCCTAGGAACTTTGCTAATCAAATTTTAGTATTTTGTCTTTTAAAAGTATAACGAGTCCTATTTCCTACTGTAAGAAAATATGATTCCGAGTGAATTGTCCCATGTGAGTCTGGGCTTTAAAAATAATGTGCCAATACATAAATAATAGTGATGCTATGTATGTACATAGTATCACGCCCGCTATCACCAAAGGGATAGGCAGAGTAAAAAGGGCAGAAGGCCCTTTAACCACAATCAGCCGAAAATAAGACTGGGCTGGGTTAGGTGAAAAATTGTGAAGAAGTAGTGACAAGTGGCGAGCTCATCGCCTGCACAATCACACACCCAAAACCCGATATACCATTGGACGCCTTTTACTGGTCCGTGCACTCTACCTATCTCTTCAGGGGCACGTGGGCGTGATAGTATGTATGTATGTAATCTCTGCAAATGTATAAAGGGGTCCTTTCAGATGTATGTATGTAGATTACAAGGGCAAACTTCTAACAAAAAGGCCAACTTAAAAGCCCACTTGATTAAATTTTAAAACAAAAACGATTCCTTAATATTATTCCATAATCAATGACTTCCCTCATCATTTGAACACTTTTTAAAATGGACAAAATTTTAGCACCCCAAAATACCTACATTCCTTAATAAATTACTTTAAAAACCAATCCCATTAACCCTTTAAAGCGCAAGATTTTTTTTATTAGTTTTTATTATTTATTTGAATTTATATAAAAATATAGTGAATAATGATGTCAAAAAAAAAAATAAAAAAAATTCTGCTATTGCAGTTTTTTAGAAATTGGATGTATCAAATACGTTACATTGCACTTCATACGGAGAAATAGCTTGTAAGTGGTATGTATCATATTTGTCACATTGCTCTTGACCCTAACGGTTTAAAGAAAAAACAATAATATACAAAATAAAAAAATATTTACTTTTTAAAACCTTACAACCAAATACAAAAATATCAAAATACAAACATTTAATAAATCTACATACTTATTTCGAATGAAAATTCAAAAAACAATTTCTTTTTGAGAAAAAACATAGACTACGGTCCTATTTTACGCAATGAACATTGGTTTGCCCATCTTTACATAATCGGCATCTCCCACGTTCTCTCATCTTTGCAAATGGATGAAAGTATGATTGAGATAAAGAAAGAAATATACCGTTATTGCAAGAGTGAAACTAAAGCTTTAGTGAAAGAGAAGCGTGAAAGAGTAGTTGTGAATGAAGAAGAGAGGCTGACGAATAGTTTCGAGGCTAATTCCAAGCTCTTTTGGAGGGAGGCTAAGTGGTCTTGGGGGTATTCGTCGACGTCCAGAATAGGTAAAATTAAATCTAAAGCTGGGGATATTCTTGCAAACCCGAATGAGGTGTTAGAACGGTGGAGTAAATATTGTGGAGAAATGTATGAGTATGTCTCGGATGTTGGCACTGAGAGTGAGGCTATGTCTGATTCTGTGGTGCCAGTGATGAAGACATCAATACGAATGAGATTGAATGGTCTATACGAAGTCTGAAAAGTGGAAAGGCCGCGGGAATAGACAAGGTATCTGCGGAGATAATCAAGCTAGGTGGCACTAGCGTCCAGGACGCTTTTTTGTTCTTGTGCAATCTATGCTGGAGAAACGGAAAGGTCCCAATGGATTGGAGACGGGCAGTCATCGTACCTTGGTCACATATGGACTGTGCCAGCCATAAAGCCATCAGTTTGATCAGCTTAGCAGCAAAGATGTATGGTAAGATTATTGAGAGGAGAATAAGGGTAAAATCCGATGAAATGTTGTGGGAGACACAGGAAGGTTTTCGGAATGGTAGAGGATGCACGGATCAAGTCTTCTCTCTTTGCAAAATCGTGGAGAAGCATCTGGCCAAAAGCCGGAAGGTTTTTTTCGGTTGTGTGCATATGGAGAAGGCTTTGACAGAGTTGCACGAAAGGACCTTTGGGACATATTGCCGAGATATGGGATTGATAGTGCATTGCTTAGTGCTGCGCAGTCCATCTATGTGGGCTGTACGGCATGTGTTCAAGTAGAGGGCAGCCTGTCACCCTGGTTTGACGTTAATATTGGCGTCAGATAGGTATGCGTGCTGTGTGCTCTGCTGTTTATCCTATATCTCGACCATTGTCTCCGGAGGATTAGATCTCTGAATATTGGAGTGCGTATGGGTGATTTAGTTGTAAACAGCTTGCTTTACGCGGACGATGCCGTACTTTTAGCTGAGTCGGCATCGGATCTGCAGCAACTAGTCACAACATTGAAAGATGATTGTAAGGAGAGAGGCTTACATTTGAATGCGAAGAAAACATAGATTATGATGGTGTTTGAAAGAGATGAAACCAGAATGAATACAAGGATAACGGTTGACGATGTAGTGCTGGAACAGGTGAACGAAATTGTATATCTAGGATCTGCATTTAGTGGAGATGGAAGGTACTCCGCTGGTATAGAAAGAAGAGTGAATGCAGGGAATAGGGAGAATGAAGCGTTAGGAAAACTCTAACTTCTAATAAAATATTACCAGGACAATATTATATTGTTTAATACCTACACCAGCCCATAAAAGGGTTAAATCATAAAAAAGACCAGAAAATATCATAATACTTTTTTTTTTAGATATTTCGCAACGTATCATCGGTAATACAGAGTGAACTACAACTAGTTTACTGTATCCTGCGCAATGTATTACGGGTGATACGTACGAAAACTCATGTAGATTACGTGAAAACTAAACACAATCAAATGTTATTTTCATTTGTATTAGATGAATGAACTTACTAAAAAACCATTCGTGCTGTTATATTGCATAAACATTCACTATTTTAATTATTAGGAATAAAAAATTACCGAAGGTCCGCGAGCTTCACGATGTGGCGGCACCATTTTGTAATTTAGTTACAGATAGTGCGCCGGAGTAGCTTTTATTATTTGTCTACTAGATGGCAGTACTATATATAATAGCACAGTCAAGTAATTTAACCAAAAAAATATCTCAATTGCACAGAATATTTTTTTGTTTAGAATGTAACACCACTAATACACTGCGAAATAAAGGGTTAAACCTTGACAGATGATTGATCAATGACGTTTTATTTCCGCGTGAATTTTCCCACAGAATTGTTTTTATCGCTTTTTTCAAGTCTTACAAACAGGTCTTCAACTCTATTACTATATGCGTAAGAGTCATGATTTTCTTGATTTACCTACAATGTCAGTTTTTGCACTATTTGTCGACAAAGCCATGAACTATTCGAATAAGCGGACGTTTACAAACAATGGATGTAGTATGTGAAGCGTTTACAAGATTGTGTTATAATTATTTATGGTGTAAAGGAGAAGATATTGATGGAATGTGACAGTTTCAATTACATGGAGGCTATCTTAAGTGTTCTGGAAAGTTTTCAAAATCTCCAGTCATATGGACTAACTAAGGTTTAGAATTTGGGAAGTTAGGGCATGTCGAATTAAGATATAGGGAGTTAGAATCTTGGCTCTACATGAGATCTTATAAATTTTTGACAGTGCGATCCATATGTTCTACAACTATCGTACTCGTAAAGTAAAGTTAAAAAAAAATCAATTTTTTTACTTGTCACAGCACACACTGAAACCATTTAAACCACTCGCTACTAAGCCTATTTATTAGCTACAATTTTACATTTTGAGTAAATAATAATTCTTCAATCTGAAAGGCAATTAATTTCTAATTACGTCATAATCTTATTTGGGAGCGTTTATAAAGCCTGTTCCTACTTACAACCCGATAATTTTCAATTTCCAAGCTCTAAAAGGAACGTCTTACAAACGGTGGTCAAATAGAAAACGCGGTAATCATTTTACAAATTCTTTGATGAATTAAAAGCTTTTTTGTAAATGTATATTCTAACAGATTCCTCCTTTGTCCTGTTTTTAGGCAGGGTATTAAACCGTGACTCTGGGTTATTACATTGGAGTGAATGTCATAGAACCAAGCAATACTTAAAAGAATGATAATTTTAATTTATCTATCACTCCATTTATAGTTAGTTTTAATCTATTTATATTCTTGTACCGTAAGTAGGAGGTCTATGTTTACGCTTGTGCGCCCTGCAGAGGGGCTCCGAATACTCCTGAGCTTGTTCTAGGAGGTGACTAAAAGGGTCTTCGGGGCCTTCTAGCGCTTGCAACACAGAGTATCACTTGTATTTACAACCGACCCTTTGAAGAATTTGTTAAGGATACACAGAATCATGGTTAAATGAATAGAAAACTGTTCTTCTACTTTTTTCTTTATTATATCCCATCGTTTGTTGAGGTCCGCTTTTGTTACTATTATAAATACGACCCTGAATTAAAAGAGTGGGAATCAGTAAAAATTTAACATGGTTACATCTTTGTTATATGAATAGATGGATTTCACGATGCTTAACCAACGAGCTAGTGACAAATACCCAAATACCTAAATTTGAAAAATTTCGAGACACGAGTCTAGGTTTGAACTAATGTTATGGTTTTAAAAACCTTTTTGGTATGTTTGCCATAGTGGCCATAAACATTCAAAATAGAAGAAAAAAGAAGCCAGAAAAAAATGTCAAGAAGTAAAACCAGATTTTGTAAATCATATTGTGTTATATTTGCTACAATATATTTTTGTTTTGATAAAGTTTCCATCATCTTTCTAGCGTTATGTCCCGTGCTTAGACGGGGTCCGCTTAGACCATGATCCAGGATTTAGCGAGTCTGGTAATTACATTGAAGCGACTGCCGATCTGACCTTCGTAACCCTAAGATAGGGGAACCAGACAATTTTTGGATCATGATTACAAATTCAAAGTTGTTTGAATTTGCAGGTTTCATCACGATGTTTTCCCTCACCGTCGAGCTAGTGGTATAAATATGTACATAGATTTTTTAAAAATGTAGAGGTACATGTCCGGGTTTGAACCCGCACTCCTCGGTTAAGAGGCGCGTGTCCTTACCATTGAGCTTAAGTTTTGATAAAGTTTATTTCGTATTTACATCGTTTTCAACTAACAACCTACATGTGTAAGTCAAGTTTCTTTATAATAGAACAGATTGCAGAAAACCGCATTTTCATTAAAAAAATATACCAAATGCATATATGTAGGATGATAAAGTTAAAAGAACATAAACAAATAAATAAATTCAAAGAACATAAATAAATAAATAAATTCTCCAGGCTGACACACCAATTTCCTAGTCCCAAACTAAGCTTATGCTTGTACTATTGATACGAGGCGAACGGATAGACATACTTAAATATGTTTATAAACATCCATGACTCGAGTACAAATGTCCATGTTCTTCACACGAAACATTTGCCCCTAGCGGGATTCGAACCCGCGACCCTTGGTTTCGTGGCCAGGGTCTCTGACCACTCGACCAACGGGCCAGTCTCAAAGAAAATTTAAACCCTATTATCCTACATTTGGGGGCTCGCGTCCGGGATAAGAAGCAAGACTTCTTCGGTGAATTTTCGTGTATTCTTCAAATTATTTACTAATTCTCGTTACAGAGCATCATTAGTGTTTCGTCGTACGTTGTTGCTAGAAGACTCTGTACTCTCTCTCTCTTCCACTCATTCGGCATATCTCATGCGTACGTTCGCATCCGTCTCATTAGTAAATAAATAAATATTCAATTACATTACATACATTTATTTGTCTCCGAATAAGTAGCTTAAGCACTTGTGTTACGGATATCAGAATCAACAGTGGTATTACAAATATAATACTCAAATATTGGATATTAACACCCAGACACAGAACAAATAGACATAAGTATTCTTCATATAATTGTTTGTCCTGGGTGGGGATCGAACTTATAACTCTTGGCGCATGGGGCGGGGTCACTACCGAATGCGCCTTAGAGCCATTTACTAATTTATTCTCCTTAAAAAATTAATTAGAACATAGAAATAATCAAACAACCCCGCCTTAAGAAAAGCCTATCACCTTGGGAACGAACTACACTACGCCACTACCCCACTTTCCACGCTATAATTGATACCTTAGTGTAAGGTATCAAGTCACGGGAAAGTGCGTATAATATGCACTTGTGAGTCGTCACGTTCGCTGCAGAGATGAGAACAGATTTCAAACGTAATTGCTTCGCATATCTAATTAGCGGTCTCTTGTTTTTGTTTAACTTTCAATAGATTTTATTGTATAATGGGGTAATTAATTTGCGATTGGTATTATTAATGATGCAATGGTGTGACTTGTGTTATTAGTAAGTGTTTTTATTAACCGTTTGATTAGTAAGTGGATGATTGCCTATTTTAAACTTTTCGGTTATTTAATTTTGGTCTCCGTAAGTAAGTAAGTAAGTTCATGTATTTTTCATAGCTTGTTGTTTCATAGATCGATGCAACGGCAGCACATTATAAAAATTTTAAGTATTGTAACATATCGATTTTATGACTCTTTCACGAGGACAATATTAAGTATTTTTACTTTTTGATAAAAAAAATATTGTTATCAATAGTATGCTTTCACATGCTTACAGGCATAGTTATAGGAATATTTTTTACATTTTGTTTATTTTAGTTTCTTAATACGATATATCATTACGATGAGCTTCTGTTATTATGAATACGAGTTTATTTGTTGTTATGAAGTTAAGCCGTGAGCTATTAAAATCGCTTCCGCTCATGACATAAAGCCGATGACACATGAGAATTAGCGATATCGGCGATGCACGTAGCGAAACTAAAATTATTGGGTCAGTGAAAACGGAGTCCGAGTGACGACGCGCCTAATCATGTCCCATGTCGGTCTGGCAGATTAAAATAATGTTCCAACTGCGTCCCTTGTTAAGTGTGTCGTAAAGCGACTGATGTAATTAGGGATTGCAATTCAGCGGATTTTTTTGCTTGTTCCAGCACATATTGCTGGCGGACGTTTACAAACAATGGATGTAGTATGTGAAGCGTTTACAAGATTGCGTTATAATTATTTATGGTGTAAAGGAGAACATATTGATGGAATGTGACAGTTTCAATTACATGGAGGCTCTCTTAAGAGTTCTGGAAAGTTTTCTAAATCTCCAGTCATATTGACTAAGGTGTAGAGTTTGTGAAGTTAGGGCATGTCGAATTAAGGTATAGGGAGTTAGAAGCTTGGCTCTACATGAGATTAATTTTTTTTTACTTGTCACAGCACACATTGCATTGAACCCATTTAAACCACTCGCTACTAACCACTCGAAACTAAAATTATTGGGTCAGTGAAAACGGAATCCGAGTGACGACGCGCCTAATCATGCCCCATGTCGGTCTGGCAGTTTAAAATAATGTTCCAACTGTGTTCCTTGTTTAGCATCTCGTAAAGCGACTGATGTAATTAGGGATTGCAATTCAGCGGATTTTTTTGCTTGTTCCAGCACATATTGCTGGATCCAGCAGAAAAAAAAATTGTGTTTAGTCCAGCTGGATTGCTGATTCCCTATTAATAGTAATAGGCATTGGCTCTGTTCATGACTCTAGGACCAGATATGATTTGCAGCTTTGTTGGCTCTGAGACGTTTTAACATTTCGTCGCGATATTGTGACAAATATCAAAAAATATGTTATTAAAATACAAAATGACTGTGAAACCGTGATTTAAGTAGACGAAAGGTTGTGAAATCATTTTTAGTCATTGAAATTAAACGAGGCAAGTCAAATTTATTCAAAAAGCGTGTTTTATTATGATTTTGTCATGGTTTGTTTACTTCATGTTTAGTTGTAATTTTACTGTAAAACACGAAGATAAAGCTACTTTAATGGTTTCATTAAATTATCTATTATTACTTACTAGCTGTGCCAGCGATGTCACCCGCGTTCATGGTTAATAGTATAAAGACTATTTCCGTCATACATGATTTCTATGTCAGTAACTTTAACCATTAAGGCTGCACACGCGACGGAAGCTTAACAAATGGAGTAACTTCTTCCGTTTTCCCAACATTTCCCTTCACTACTCTGCTCCTATTGATTGTAGCGTGATGAAAAGTATACTATAACCTGCCCAGGAGTATAAAGAATAGTTGTACCAAGTTTCGTTAAAATCCGTCGAGTAGTTTTTGTTTCTATAAGGAACACACAGACAGACAGACAGACAGACAGACAAAAAATTTACTGATTGCATTTTTCACTCCAATTAAATGTTGGCTTTCAACTTGAAGCCAAATTTCAATTAGTACTCGTAATATGAATTTGCAAGAATATTAAATATCCAATTGGCTTCAGTTACCTATTTACGTAAGCTCTTAAAGAATAATCACGTAAGACAAGTATCAGGTTATTTTCCTTATATTGAATATATTTGTTTTGAATATTTGTCGTTAATATTATTTTATAAAAAAAAAACTCTATTAGAATCAAACATTATTTGTAAGGCATTATTTTTGTGTATTATCAGTGAACCGAATCTATACATTAATACGAGAAGGGGGAATTTTGCAGCTCTTTTTTTGAAAATCACGCCGACGGAGGAGTATGGGATTTGGTATATTATAGTTTACATAGAGAAGGTCTGCAGGGAGCTAATATTTTAATGAATAACGCATAAAATATAATATCAATCAAAAAATATCAATGAATTACGGTTGAACTAGCTTCTGCCCACGGCTTTGCTCGCGTGGTACAACAATGTAACATAGCTTATGTGTTATTCTAATGTATAAGCTATATTACTGTAAAGTTTCATTCAAATCCACTTACGACTTTATGTGTGAAAGAGTTACAAACATCCACACATCCACACAAACTTTCACGTTTATTATATTACTCAAAGTCAGAATATTCTTTATTTATATAGGTTTAAAAGAAACCCTTTTAGATTGTCTAAAAAGTAAGTGGCGACCTAATGATTAACATTTAAAGTTCGGTTTTCTTTAATAAAACCTTCCGATACCAACTAAAGTGAAAAATTCAATTTAAATAAAACCACCCAGTCCATACTAACAGTTATATCAATTTCCACTCGTTATTACAAATTTTCTAATCGCATATCCCGTTGCAAATAATTTCCTTGTTAATGAGCAACCATTAGAATTTTTATAAATAATTCATCCAAACGGAACAATCTGCTCTGTTTTCACCGAATCGTATCATTGACAACCGTTATATCGATTAATCGCGTTCAATGCGAGTGGAATGCTTGTTATATTACTGACCGTTAGAACGGATACTGCAATAACTAGATGCATTTTTCTCATGTCGGTCTAAGACTCTAAAATAATGTGCCGACTGTGTCCCTTGTCTAGCATGTCGTATAAGGCGACTAATAGCGTACCTATTACGTATAGCGTTTGTGATTATGACGAGCTAGCCATTTGCCACTATGCTTCTAAATTTCCATTTAACCTAACTTGATTTGGCTCCCTATACCGCGGGAGTTCATTGCCCTTGAACTCTTAAATGATCTATTTTCAGCGAATCGTATCATTGACAACCGTTATATTAATCGCATTCAATGCAACTGGAATGCTTGCTATATTACTGACCGTTAGAACGGATATTGTTATAAATATATGCAGATTGTTTATTTCCCATGTTGTTCTGGGACTCTAATGTACCAACTGTGTCGTAAAAGGCGTCTAACGGCAAATTGCGTATTGGATTTCTAATTATGTAGGTGACGAGCCAGACACTTGTCACTTTTGACAATTTTCAATTTTACCCTACTCAATTTTTTACAACAAACAAACTTTTTACTATTTTCCATTGAGGCCACCTCGATTTTTAGTTAAATGTGGTTTGAGAGGCTCATTGCTCGTTGGATGATTTTCAGTATTCATTTCGTAAGAATGCGATTTGTAATTCAACAGTCCGAAAAGTGGGTATTATTCAAAAAAAATTACAAAGATAAATATACAACTTTATATTCCGGAAAAATTCGAAGACACAATAAAGTTTCTGTAACAGAGTTTTACCTAGACGAAGCCGCGGGCAAAAACTAGTAGAAAATAAAGTCGACACGTAGTAACTAATAAATGTAATACAAAGTAATCTAGCTTTGTATTAGTACTATCTGTCGGCTTTACTCGTGAGAATCTTTTTAAATCTATAAATAATGAAGATTTATGTGACATCTACAGATTTAATTAAGCGTTTTGTACTTGTGAAGTAAAGAAGAAGCCGAACAAAGATATATTACTCTATTAGCTCGGCGTTGCAGGCAAGTAAATAACCGAGTATTTGATTTTATCTTGAAACATCAGCGTGGAATGTGAGAAATTCTCGTTAACTTCATTACAGATACATCTTTTAAATACTTAGTGAGTATAGAAACGCAATCATTTATGTTATTAGATATTACTAGCCGGCGCACTTCGTAACGCCCCGTTCTTGGATTTTCAATACCCATTTTTTTTAATTATAATCATAAGAACCTTTACTTGACAATAACAAAGACAACTATAAAAGAATGAGCGAAATCCGTAAAGCCGTTCTCAAGTTATAGCTTTGAGGTGGACCAACCTTATCACTTAGGTGTATGAAAAATAGATTACAACTGATTTTCAGACTTACCAAATATACGTATGAAATTTTACAAACACCACGACACGAGAATATTATAACGATAATAATAACCTATTTGATATTTTATATACTTTACTCCGCATTTTAGATTCAGGAATTTCATGACTCAAGTATAAATTTCAATGTTCATCACACGAAGCATTTGCCCCTAGCGAGATTCGAACCCGCGACTCTTGGTTTCATGGCCAGGGTTCTGACCACTCGACTAACGGGCCAGTCAAAATAAAAGAGATCGTATAAATATGATTTTGAAAAATGCTTGGTCCATTTAGGAGGTTACATTCAGTATTATTACTGAATAAATCCACGTGGATTTATAATTAATAAACCGCACTATTAACCTACTATAACAGGATGATAGTAACCTCTGGGATCCATCGATCTATATAAATAGATGTATACATATGTATAGCCATATATACTAAAGAATCCGTTTCAATATTGAAAGGGATCGAGATAATAAAAAGCTTGGTTTTTTAAATTGCCTCGTAAATATGTTCTCTACAATATATTATAGTGACTGTGACTTCAAAAAAAAAATCAGTCGAATTGAGAACCTCCTCCTTTTTTTTAAGTCGGTTAAAAAGGTTATGTTATCCTGGTTTTCGCGTACAATACCACACCAGGATCACAGTTTCATTAAAAACTAAGACTAAAAAATCGATTCATAAGACCCCAGTCACATTACGTAAGCACCGCTACGTCGGCGGAATCAAAACGCTCCTACCAAAATATTGAATAACAAAATGTATCCATCATTTACTCGTAATAAATAGTTTTTGTACAATTTACCTTTTCATATCTGCACCCTTTCAATATCACATTCTTCTATTCGCGACACGAGTATCTACGTATTCAAATTGCTTTTCAAATAACGGTCCATTAATTTCGAAAGGGATAGGATGCCATAGTAAGAATCCTCAAAATTTGTTACTGGCACAATACTTAGATGATATATTCTACTAGATAAAATAGAGCGGTGGTAGCTCAATGGTAAGGACACGCGCCTCTTAACCGAGGAGTGCGGGTTCAAACCCGGCACGTACCTCTGGATTTTCAAATCTATGTACGTATTCATACCACTAGCTCGGCGGTGAGGGAAAACATCGTGATGAAACCTGCAAATTCAAACAACTTTGGATTTGTAACCATGATCCAAAATTTGTCTGGTTCCCCTATCTTAGGGTTACGAAGGTCAGATCGGCAGTCGCTTCAATGTAATTATCAGACTCGCTAAATCCTGGATCATGGTCTAAGCGGACCCCGTCTAAACACGGGATGTAACGCTAGGAAGATGATGATATTCTACTAGATAAACAATAAAACATTTAGTGGTAGATTTTAAGCAGGTGTTTAAAATCTGATGATCATTTCTTCTTCATCAACTTGGTCAATGTGCTATATTATAATGTCACAGAAGTCAGAAAACTTGTCCCATGTTGGTCTGGGACTTAAAAAAAAATGTGCCAACTGCAACCTAGCATGTCATAAAGGCGACTAATGGTATATTGGGTGTATGGTTGTGTAGGCGACGAGCTAGCCACTTATCACTACTTTTTTACAATTTTCCATATAACCCAGCCCAATTTTATTTTTATGGAGTGACTAGTTTTATTCCTGAAAAGATATATTCCTATCCCAGGAAAAACAACTGAAATAACAAACAAATCCGATTATTCGTAGGTATCTGAAACCATAGCTAAAAAGCGAAAGTACCTAAGTATAGCAATAATTTTAAGTTTTCTCCAGTTTGCTTAATCTATGGTCTTTTGATACTGTATACAAAGGGCGTAATGGGATTCTTGATACCGTTTGCGATATGTAGGTAATTACCAAATAGTTTGAAAGGGCAAACTCAATATTTGTGTGAATTCTCATAATAGTATCTGTTTAGGAAGCTTTGTAATATAAAAGTTCGAGGAAATCATCCTCTATTTAGCGATATGTATTGTATATAAAATAAATATTTATTTTGTGAGGCTTAGCAGAGAGCTATTTAATAAATAACCAGAAAATATAATTGAAATGCTTATTCATAAATTAAAGGCACATATTTACATGTTTTTTATATGAAAGGGCTACTACTGTAAGTAAGAACTTGTTAAACGAAAACAATTTGTAATACCCTATTTCTGTGGTTTTATGTGCAATTTTATGTATGTATTTGTTAATAGATAAATTAAAATAATCGTGTATGTATGAAACTATTAGTGTATCGGTATTGTGTTTTTGATTATGTAAGCGACAAGCCACTCGTAACTTAATTTTCATAATTTTCAAACTAGTTATAATACTCAATCTTATCTCTATGCTTCATGTGGTCCAGAAGTAATGAAGCCCCTTAGTTGTGTTAGTGTTATTGTTTTTTGGACTTTGGCTACCTTGGGAGATCGCGGGCATGGTGATATGTTTGTATAAATTAATAAAAAGCATTTATTGTAAGCTGTACAGTTGCACCGTGATATTGAATTAAATAATCCAATGCCATAGAATTAATCATAGATTAATTTAATTTTTTCTTAGTGAAACTATTGTCAGATATTAGCAACCTCTGATGCGTATAAACCATTTAGCGTGTACACATGAGAAAGTCAATTAGTCGACAACTATTTATATATTAATAAAAAACTCCTAATCAACTGCCAAACTGAGACACATTTTTATTGAGTGCCAAATAGGTATCTGAAAATTTTTTTGTCTGAGGTTCAGTTAATATTAATTTTTAATAAATAAATATCAGACTATATCACATACATTGATCTGACTCCGAAATAAGAAGCTTAAACACATGTGTTACGGATATCAGAATCAACAGTGATATTACAAAAATATATACTTAAATATTCAATATTAACACCCAGACACGGAACAAACACAAGTATTCATCACACGAATGTTTGTCCTGGGTGGGGATCGAACCCACAACTCTTGGCGCATAGGGCAGGGTCACTACCGAATGAGCCATTGAGCCAGTCAACAATTATATACCAGATAATTTATCAACTCTTAAGTGTGAAACTTTATCATGTAACGGAGAAATTGGATCCTATACTATTTTGTACATAGAAGTACATTTTAACTTTTTATATAATAGTACATTATTAGTATAGTATTTTTCCACGACTTTCCATCTAACCTAGCTTAAATTATTTTTACCTAAATGTGTGAAAGAGGCTTGCTATCCCTGTGGCTCTGCCTACCTCTTAGGGGATTGCAGGCATGATGTTATGTATATCATCACAAAATCTCACTCACCTCATTATCAATGTCATTTGACCTCGCAATTCCGAATAACAGAATCGTAATCAAAAACGCCTTCATTTTCGAATGGTCACTGCACTGACACTGGGTTTTAATTATATATTTTTTTCGTCTGTGCGCACAGGTCTTGCGCACAAGATATTATAAAGCAAATGCAGAAATCCCAGATGCACTACAGCTTTATACGTGCATGGTTCGATGCACACGCAGTGGGGTTGTTGATATGCAGCGAAGTTTGTTTCGCAGAATAATTGTGGTAGTGTTCAGTTTTACGAATTAATTTAAAGTGTTGAAAGAATTCAGGGGATTTTTTTGGGTCAACGTAATAATTCAAACTTGGTAGTGTAATTTAATATTGTATATATATTTTTGTCATGAGTTGATCCGTCATTTTAGTTTTGTTGATTATATCTTTTAAGATTTACCACATATCTCCAGTCTATGAAAAAAATCTAAATAAAAATGTGACCTATAAAGTACCTGTATAGTAAAAAAAAAATACTGATAAGTAATTTTGCATTTTGCACTTTTTAAGAATGCTCATGCAAATATATATTATTTTTTGGCTTTCTTCGACTTCCTTAGTAATGGACCAGTTAAAATTTAAATAGTTAAGTTAGGTGTACCTGTTGATTATGGTGACGTAAAAGTATCTCCAAAAAATCAATAAAAAAAATTATTTGGTTTTTGTACTTTGTGAGTATTTAAAAGTGAGGGTGACTATAAACATTTCATTATCTCACACGCACGGGTACGAATGATGACTACGCCTTTGCTTTTTTTTATATTTTTAATAAAAATATGCTCCACCTGGAATTTGTTTGAACAATAATAGATATTCCATAGTTATTTTTAATGTTTTTATATCAAATAGTTTTTAAACATAAAAATGTATGAAACACATTCCTATATTAGTTATTTCTAAAGGTTATTCACATATATATTATTCATAGTACATTTTATTAAAAAACTGTAAGTATTAGTTCCGCAAAACATTCGCATTTGAAACTTTTACTTTTGCATTTCATAAATAATATGTTTTTATTTAACTTCCCAATGAAACAATACTCATTTTTCATGAGTCAATAAATATTTACGGTCTTAGATTTCGTGTGTGTAAATGTAAATAGATTGTATATCCGATATTTTTATTAATATTGTTTTCAGTAAGCCAATACAAAACGTAAAAATCTATGGAGTTCTTGAGTAGGCAGAGGCTAAATTTTAATTGATAAAAAAAAACAAAAAAATATTTGCATTAAAACTTCGGCCCATCTGAAATCATAATAAATTAGATTTTAGGGACAAGCCCGTACATGAATTTTAACGATGAATACAGAAAATTGGCTTTCTGGCAATTTAGTTAATTAATTTGCAAAATAATTTTGTATTTTAACGTAACGTCCCATGTTGGTCTTGGCCCATGTTAATCTGGGACAAAAAAAAAAGAATGTACCAACTGTGGTTCTTGCCTAGCATGTCGTAAAAGGCGACTAATGGTTTACGGGCTTTTGGGTATGTGATTAAGTAGGCGACGAGCTAGCCACTCCTTTTTCACAGCTTTCCATCCAACCCAGCCCACTGTCCCATGTTGGTCTGGGACTTAAAAATAAAATGCCAACTGTGATTCTTGCCTAGCATGTCGTAAAAGGCGACTAATGGTATATCGGGTTTTGGGTGTGTGATTGTGTTAGCCGCTTGTCACTGCTTTTTCACAATTTTCCATCTAACCCAGCCCGACTTTGTTTTTGGCTGAATGTGGTTGAAGGGGCATGCTGCCCCTTTGACTTTGCCTACCCCTTCGGGTATTATGGGCGTGATGTTATGTATGTTATATATGTATGTATGTATTTATTTAATTATTTATTTTGTCAAATTATATATTTCAAAATTAGTTTTAATTTAGATATGTTTATGTATAAAAAATAAATTATGTCATGAATCAGCTCATTTAGAATTATGATGAGTATGAATTTTTTATGAGATAGTCAGCATGACTATGCTGTTGGAGCAGTTATTCTGATATATATATTTTTTAACAAATCTACCTAACGAAGAAGAAACAAATGAACAGAATAATAATTATTAGGTAGATACATTTTTTCTGACCCGATTTAGTTTTAATAAAAAAATAGCATCCTTAAATTTGGCGTTTAGGAATAGTGGTAGGAAATGCACTCCAAGATACAATAGAAAACTATATTTTATTCAATATAAAAAGATGTTATGTTTAAGTTTATTTCTTATTTGTTTGCACATAATATGAACATGTTGGAGTAAGGAAATAATACACTTGAAATAAAAAAAATACTGTATGCACTTCGAATTTAATATACTGACTGTGATATTAAATCTTTTGTTTGAACTGTAATTAAAATATACATCATTAACCGCATGGCTGGCTTCATCGATGCGTTTATCTATAATTTATTGCAAAAATGAAAGAAAAAAATAATAATCCGAGCGGTTGATTTCGTGATCACGCTGATTTCTCGCTGCCTTAATCAAGTTTTTATTGTTTCAAGTGAATAAAATAATAGCTACCGTTTGATTAATTATTACTTAATTATTATTTTGATAGAGTGTTTTTTTTTTGTATTTTTATTGTAGCATCGTGCACATTCGGTTTTGTTTTGTTTTCACTTTCATACTGAATTAGTAAAAACCGTTCTTCAGAAGTTTGGTTTTGTGACTAATTAAACATACGAGTATTTTAAATGACAAAAAATATTCATTTAAATTACTAAAAAGATTTATTAATATAAAATTCATGTTAAGATAGAAGTTTTACCGAACATACAAATTAACTATGAATAAAACACGACTCAATTATTCTGGGTCACATAAGGTTTATAAAGGTAAGAAATGCAGTCTTTTGATAGTAATAGCCCTATCTGCTAAATCCTGGATCAAGCTATAATCGGACCCCGACTAACTACGGGATATGAAGCTAGGAAGATGCGATAGTAGCTCAGTGGCAAGTACACGCAGCTCTTATGCAAGTATTTACGAATTTTTCAAATCTAAATACGGATTTATACCTTCTGCCAATAGTCGTTGCCCAACATCCAGCATAGTGAGGATACTGTACATTCAAACAACTATTGCCGTGTTACCACGATCCAATTTGTCTGGTTCCCATATTCAAGGGTTGCGAAAGTCAGATAGGCAGACGCTTCAATGTAATAACCAGACGTACCAAATCCAGGAATAGTGAATACCTAACCTACTCAAATTTTAACTCAGAAATAATTCTAGGAAGATGATATCATTTTCAATACGCAAACAAATTCTATATTAGGTAAGCCTTTTTTATTTCGTCTGAGGTTCTATTCAGACCAAACCTTTTACAAATTAATCGGCGATTTCTTTGTGATATGGAGTACCTATTATTATTCGTTCTTAAACGTTCGGGCGAGCGAACACGAAAAGATCCTAAATAATAGCCGAGGGGATAAATAATGAAACCGTTTGCGGATAATCTTTTGTCATGTCAAGTGGAATGGGTTCATTAGATTCCTCAAAAGGTTCTTGTATGCTTAGGAAGATGTGATTCTCAGGCTGAGATACGCATAATTTGATGTACTGCGATTCTTTTCTATTGAGAAATTCTGGAGATTACCTACCTACATATAAAAAAATCTTAATGTCAAAACTTACAGAAATACGAGTACTTGACATACATAACATCACGCCCATAATCCCCGTAGGCAGAGTTAAATGGACAGCAGGACCCTTTAACCACATTTAGCCAAAAACAAAACTGGGTTGGGTTAGATGGAAAATTGTGAAAAAGTAGTGACAAGTGGCTAGCTTGTCGCCTACACAATCACATACCTAAAACCCTATAGGTACCATTAGTCGCCTTTTAGGACATGCTAGGCAATAACCACAGTCGGCATTATTTTAAGTCCCAGACCAACATGTGACAAAATACTTGACAATTGTAAGAATCTCTTTATAAGCAAGTAATTGCTTGTGCTATGGGATTTCGCATGATGATACAGTTGCTATATTTTGTGTAATATTTCTTAACATTACTTGGGATAACCAATCCATGATATAATATATACTGTAGGGGTAGGCGGAGTTCAAAAAGCATTTAAATCATTTTTAGTTAAAAACGATAAAAGGTTAGATGGAAGATTGTAAAACAGAACTGAATGAGATAGCAAATGAAAAATAACTAGATCGTTTCCTGCACAATTACAAACCTAATAACATTGTTAAACAAAAAATATAGTTAGTAATTTTTCTTAAGTCCCAGACCAACACGTTATACATTATACTCCATATGTGTCGCGCAGATGAATAAAAGCAGTTCGCGTGTCACCATATAAAAATATAAAGTAATATAATATATCGGTTAAGATATTCTAGAGCTATAAACATACTAACGGAACTGAATTGCATTACATTTAACAATCCATATTAATATTATTGCAGCTGTGTATATAAGAATTGAAAAAACCTCACTCACGCGATTTTGCCGAGTACAACAAGGCATTTGCTTCCTGTTCCAGAGTTCAATATCAAACACATGCATACTAATAGGTAAAATTTTGTAAGGGCAATCTACAAATTCAAATATGTCACTATACAAACATGCATAATATCATCACATCCTTAATCCCGAAGGAGTAGGCCGAGTCCAAGGAGTAGCAAACTCAAATCACATTTAGACAAAAATAAATTCGAGTTGAGTTAAATGGAAAGTTGTGAAAAATTGTAATAAGTAGCTAACTCATCGCTGAGGTTTATAATCTCAAACTCAACTACCATTAAGGCGGTTAAATATATATTTTTTGTATAATTATGACTATTCATAATTCAAAGTGCTTTTGTGGAGCCTACATGAATAAAGATTTTTTTATTTCTATTTCTATTTCATTAGTCGCCTAATACGATAGGCAAGAAAACACAGACACATTATTTTTAAATCTCAGACTAATATAGGATTTAAATTATTGTTATTAAATTTTATTGTCTGCCTGTCTAAGAGCACCGTAAGTCACATAATTGGCGTTTCAATGAAATAACTAGGCACAGAATAAGTACAATACATCTAGGATGTTTTCCGGTTCCTGACTTGGAAAAAAATACATCGCTGGCAATATAACAATAGTCTCCTTAGGAGAAAAATATTCTAATACTAGCTGTGCCCGCGGTTTGACCCGCATTTATGGTTAATGGTATCCTATAGCCTTCCTCGATAAATGGGCTATCTAACATTGATATAATTTTTTAAATCACACCAGTGGTTTTTGAGTTTATCGCGTTTAAGAAAATAAACAAACTCTTCAGCTTTATAATATTAGTAAAGATATGTTTCTGTTTACTTCAAAATACGGTTATTTTGATTTTGCTCACTATAAATACCTATATAAAAATCACAACAAACCAATTTATTTGTGCTGATAAAGGAATCGGTGGTATCATAACATAAAAGTTTATCCTTCTCGGCAAACCCAAACACGAGAGAGCGAATCAATAAACATTAATGAAATGTGGCCAAGATTTGGGTACAATTGATTAAATTAAGCGAATTGGATTAATTAATCGATTAATTGATGGCGTTGGGAATTTAATTTGGGGACAATTTAGGTTGTTTGAGTAGGTGGGGCTTGATGGTGAGACGATTAAAGCATTAGTTATCTATTTTGTTTTTTTTGAGTAGGCCAACGAACACGATAATTTTTTCAGTATTTTTGTCTTTTATTGTTTTTATGTTGAATTAATTAATCGAATTGAGAAAATCTATTTAGCGGTGGTAGCTCCATGGTAAGGACCCGATACCGAGGAGTGCGGGTTCAAACCCGGGCACGTACCTATGGATTTTTCAAATCTATGTACAAATTTATACCACTAGCTCGACAGTAAGGGAAAACATCGTGATGAAACCTGCAAATTCAAATAACTTTGGAATTGTAACCATAATCCAAAAATTTACTGGTTCCTCTGTCTTAGGGTTTCTAAAAAAAACTAAATTAAAACCTGAATTTAATACGAAGATGTTTTTACTTGTGTCAGAGTTTTGCTCGGAAATTTTTCATTTTTAATTTTATTTTTATTTATTTATATTTTTGTTCAACGTTTGTAGAGGATTCTCATAGTTGTTTACATAAAAAAGCGTTCTATCTGAAACTAGGAATATCTTTTCATTTTTTTATTAAACATGTATAATTTATACGATTTTATTAAAACAAGACAGTTAGAGAAAGCAAAAAATTAAATATGTATTTTAGAGCTATTTTGCCACAGACAGAATTCTAAAGCAACACTTTGTATACCAGAATTGGGCTACTGTTAATTTAAATTACAAATGAGATTCGATCTTCTTTGAACAAAATTGCGCCGGAAAAGCAATAACAAACGACGAACGCAGCACATTTTTCCCAAAACCACTTAAACCGCGTTTAACAAACGTGAAAGGGTTAATTACTCTTAACCCCCGTTTATCGAGTCACAAGCGGAATACATTTATACGCCAATAAATAAATGCTTAGCTCGTAGAAGTATATTTGAACGTTTTATAAATACGTGTATTATGATGGAAAAGATTGAGAATTGCTACAAAATAATGTAATTACAGTAAAGGGATTGTGTAGACCGTGGTCTACACAATCCCTTTAGCTAGCCACTTGTCACTACTTTTTTACCATTTTCCGTCTAGCCCAGGTTAGTTTTATTTTTTGCCTGAATGTGTCTAAGGCTAGTCGCTCCTTTAAATCTGCCTTCGGGGATTACGGGCGTGATGATATGTATGTATGTTGTAAATACGAAATTTGGGGAAACGAGTGAATTTTTCCTTTCATTTCACATAATAACTAATACAGAATTATGAGAGAAAATACGCATACTCATATATGCACCATATTTCAGCAATTTGTTTGAACGAAGATTGGTGAAAAAGAAGGTGATGTGGATGTAACTTGGGGCATAGGATAACTTTTATTCATTTTCTTTAAAATTTATGTTTGCAGAATAAATTTGAACAAAAAAAAATTTTAAAAAAATGTTATTATGTCTTACAATATATAAATCTTTGGCATATTTGAGAGTCCAATTTTATTCGTTGTTGAAATTGTGTTTGTCTTACAATTTTATTTTGTTTTTTACTCAAATTTGGATTGTAGAAGATCTATTCCAGCTATTAAGACTATAGTAATGACCAACACTACGCAGGATAATATTGTATTGTTTTGCAAATCTCATACTACAACAGAGGTGTCATTCTCAAGCCCGACGGCTTAATGAGAGAACGAGAGTACATCGCCGCCAGCATGAATAAGTAAAACACATTACATCGGGGAAATTCGTCTTAAAAAAATACTTTCGAGTCTCCGCCATCTCAAAAATAGCGTGTGGAAAGCAGCCGCGTATGTCACGCGATCCAAATGCCGGCCCGCAATTATCGATCTATTATGTATGTAGCGAGAATAAACATGAGGTAAGACAAAAGAAAAACGTTTGAAAACTCGAATTTTAGTCGCTGGCGGCGTTTCGAGCGAGTTTTTATCGAGTTCGCTCGCATCTAGGTAGTGTTAATGTTAAGTTGATTTATATGAAATCGTGCGTGTGTTGGGCGCCGAAAAAACGGGAAGTGACTATTAGGCCCTGCTAATACTTGACGGATAGCGATTGTGGGTACGGTGGTAACGGTGCGTGGTCACGATAGAACTACTGAATTAACCATAGACTATAAATTAAGGAAGCTCTTTCCGTAGTGTTTTAACTCCTAAACTAGCTTTTGTTGGCGGTTCCATTTGCTTAGAAGTCACTTTAATATAATACCCAGAAGCCAACTCTAGAATGATTGATGTTGGTCTTCAGTCCACCCTTTATTAAAAATATATAATTAACAATAGGAAAGTGATTATGAAAATAATAAATGTTTATTCATAGAGAAAACGGAACATTCTTTGTTAACAAAATCGTAAATATACATATAATATTATTGCACATAAAAAATATTAAATAGCAGTCTCAAAGAAGAAATAGTTTTATATCTCATTATTGCACAGTTATTGCGAATCTCACGGTATTTTTTTTTTTACACACTTTTTCACTATAACAGCAATAACTGTAATAGATAAATAAAATTGTAAACAGATATTAAGTTGTAAACTTAGTACATATACAGTTAGTATAAAACTTACATAAGTACTAGGTACATAGTTTTAGGTCCCCGGGAACCTGTTACGCACCGTCTCGGTAAAGCCAGTGATCTTATTAAAAAAAAATTTTTGTATATTTTTTTCATTATTATGGGTATCAAATTAGCACTCAGCAGAAACTTGGCATCTATACTAATACTATAAAGCTGAAAAGTTTGTTTGTTTGCTTGAACGCGCTAATCTCAGGAACTACTGGACCGATTTAAAAAAATCCTTAAGTGTTAGATAGCTCATTTATCGAGGAAGGCTATAGGCTATATAACATTGTTATTAACATTATTGTTTTTGGCTGAATGTGTTTAAAGGGGCCTGCTGCCTCTTTGACTCTGCCTACCCCTTCGGGGATTGTAGGCGTGATGTTAAGTTGGTTTTTTGTTTGTTTATTTATAAATACAAAAATACAGGCAGGATGGAGGACCTATTTCGTTATTTATAATAGATTATGACGTCACATATTCCGAAATATACTCATAACATGTCAAATCAATTACTTTTGTTGGAGAAAAAAGGGAAACAGGGTCATGTCGACCCATGTTAAAACTGTGGTGACGGTATTGATAAAAATACTTGTTTTTTCTTACGTATTGGAAGTTGAGGGTTGACTATTTGGATTTATTTTCGCTTTTTTACCCCTTCAAAGGATGCAAATATCCAGTATTTAGTGGTCCAACCTGTCCCATGTTGGTCTGGGACTCAAAAAGAATATGCCAACTGTTTTCCTTGCCTAGCATGTTGTAAAAGGCGACTAATGGTATATGGAGTGTTGGGTTGATGATTGTGTAGGTGACGAGCTAGCCACTTGTCACAATTTACCATATAACTCAGACAAGTTTTTATATTTGGCTGAAAGTGGTCAAGGGGGCTAGCTGCCCCTTTGACTCTGTTTACTCCTTCGGGGATAGTGGGCTTGAAGATATGTATGTCCTTATTATTAAGCTTCAAGTGTTTGATGGTATAACCATATAACATATTTTGAGTTAAGTCAAATAGATGACGCAATGAGCGTCTGAGTAACTGCGTTGACGCAGATTTTCGCTTAGTTACTGGCGTCGACAGCTAAAGTTTTGAAATGGTCCATTTAATGTACGAAACCTGAAATGGATGTCCTGAATTAATTTTCCAAAAAAATAATTAATCTGTTTATATTGTTGTATGATTGTTCTTTGTAATATTATGTATACAATATATACTTTACCTGTATACCTAACTACATAATATACTAGATATATTTAGCGAAAACGTTTTGTCCCATCCTGGTCTGGGACTTAAAAAGAATTTACCAACAGTCTTTCTTGTCTAGCATGTCGTAAAAGGCGACTAATGGTTTATGGGATTTTCGGTATGTCGTTGTGTAGGTGACAAGCTAACCACTTATCACTACATTTTCACAATTTTTCATCTAACCTAGCCCAGATTTATTCTTGGCTAAATGTGGTTCAAGGGGCCTGCTGACTCTTCGACTCTGTTCACCCCTTCGGGGATTATGGGCGTGATGATAATTATATGTATGTACGTAAATCGCCTTTAACTTATCCAGCCAGAAACTGTATCATATTGCTTATGATTTATTGTATATATTTTCGATAATTTGTAAAATGATAGATACACTTACCGGCAGGATTAATAACCTGTTGGAATTCATTGTTCGAAATTGAAATTGCGAACCGTCCCTGATTGGCCGGTTTTGGTGTTAGAATGCTGACAGATCGGATTCTTCCGTTCTGATATGGATGGATATAATCATAAAACTAGCAAAAATCAACCAATACTTTATATTCTAAGTTGTATGGAAACGTTCACAATTTATTGACAGTTTTGACAAGCTTCATGGCGCATTCGGTAGTGACCCTGCCCCGTGCGCCAAGAGTTGTGGGTTCGATCCCCAGTTGGACAAATATTCGTGTGATGCATACTTGTATTTGTTCTCTGTCTGGGTGTTAATATTCAATATTTTGAGTATATATTTGCAATACCACTATTGTTTCTGATATCCGTAAGATAAGTGCTTAAGCTAATTACCACTTGTACGTGGTATATTATTACTCTGTGTTACCACGGAGTCAGATCAATATATGTGATGTAGTCTGATATATTATTTGATATATTTAGTTTTGAATTTTAAAAAAATCTTCAAAACAATTAGGTCATTTGTAAAGTTTACAAAAGTCAGACAACTTACTGATCTTTTAAGATTTTTTCTTTTTGTAATGAAGGCAAGTTAAGTACTAAGTGCTGATAAAATTCTACGAGCTAAGATATTAAGACATGATGAGTTTGAATTAGACATTTCAACTTAAGTAATTATATAAGGCATCTTACGAGAAGGGAAATTTAGAATCTAGATGATGATCCTTCATTGTTTAAATAAGAGCATATATTTCTGTATATCGTTACTTATGTTAAAAATTAGATAAATTGCTTTTGTCTGTCTGTTTAAATCTCACAGCTTAACCATTTAACTGATTGAGGTGAAATTTAGCTCACCAAAAGTCTGTACTTAAATTACCAATCATCATTCAATATTGCATGTTGTGATTCTCAAAAATCTAAACCAATAATCTGCGCTTAACTACTAAGCTAATGAGATGCAAAGATTTCCGTTTTCACAAACCAAAATGGTAATTTATTACAAAAAGGTCAGGTAAACAGCACCCTTAACCGACGAGCGAGTATGAAAAGACTTATGAATGTAGAAAAAGTGAAAGGTGTATGTCAGGATCGTAGCAAATGGAAGTACGTGATCTCTGCCTACCCCCATGGGAAAAAGGTGTGACATTATGTATGTATGTATGTATGTATGTATGTAAGGATTTTTGTTAAACAGTATCTACCCAAAAAGTGTACCTAAATAAGGTTGTTGTGACGACAAAGGCTTAAGGTTTCAAGCTTGCCAGCTCACAAATTTTTTTTTTTGCTCTGTGCAGTGAACTATTTTGAATAAAGCATAGCTTTTTATTAAATAAAAACTTTTTTATTCGTACCTCCATGGTTGTAGCAAAGACTACACACAGCTCTAAAAATTCATGAACGTGTTATTTGTGTAGGTATCTAGTTCTCATAAAAATTTAGTTTAAAATTATATTTGAAATATGGCATTCAGCAAGACGGTAACAGCATATCACGTTTTTTTAAATAAAATAAACTAAACTAATATTAATTTTAGGGTATTATTAGGGTAAATATATTTTTTTTTTCATATTGTGTACAATGTATTGTGTGCAGTTTATAAAAACACATTACAAATTTATCCAATTAACATTTTTTACAGAAATATTAATGTGGTTAAGATAAAAAAAAACTATCATGCTAATTAAACAAAAACACATTGATACACACAACGTGCGAGTAACATCATTTATGTTTCAAACATCTAGGTATTTACCTAGGCTAAGGTGACTGCTTATCAACGGGCACCTGCCATAAAAAGTACATGAAAATTATAAAAACAAATGTTTCTAAACCACTTCTCTTACTAAAATGTAAATTCTGTCGAATAAAGAATTTCAACGAAAGCTTTTTGATAATAAAATCACATCTCCCAATCGCGTCACCCGGCATGCTCGCTAAATAATTTTTCATGCGTATCACCAGTATGTCCCAGAGAGGGGGTTCATAAAAGCCTTCCCCAGTCAGCACATTGTCCGCCGGAGCATTGTCCGCGTTGTTCACCCTACACAATACTCGAGTAATGATTACGCGTATTTACGTCTCAAATCTACCCTGATATGTTTCTGTTTCTTTTGCGGACTTTTGAATCGGAAAAAATAGATTAGGTCCGTAAAAAGGTATTCATTTTGGTCTTGTCAAGACCTCTTTAGAATGAAAGAGATAGGTCATTGAACATGCGCCTCTTTATAAACGTTATTATGTAAGGTATTTTAAACCTAAATATTTTAAATCTATTACATATCATGTATTTATCCATATTGGTCTGGGACTTAAAAATAATGTGCCAACTGTGTTTCTTGACTAGCATGTCGTAAAAGAAGACTACTGGTATATGGGTTTTGGGTATATGATTTTGTAGGCGACGAGCTAGCCACTTGTCACTACTTTTTCACAATTTTCCATCTAACCCAGCTCATTGTCCCATGTTGGTCTGGGACTTAAAAAGAATGTGCCAACTGTGGTTCTTGCCTAGCATGACGTAAAAGACGACTTATGGTATATCGGTTTTTGGGTATGTGGTTGTGTAGGCGACAAGCTAGCCACTTGTCACTACTTTGCACAATTTTCTATTTAACCCAGCCCAGTTTTGTTTTTGGCTGAATGTGGTTAAAGGGGCACTGCCCCTTTGACTCTGCCTACCCCTTTGGGGATTATGGGCGTGATGTTATGTTTGTATGTATATCATGTATTTATATCACTAACTTGGTGATGTGGATAAACTTATAGGATAAACTAGTAAGAAAATATATGGAAATAACTGTTCTTAAGTAGTCTTTATACAATATTTCTATTATTTGTATGTGCTCATGCTTACGACATTTTTATACATACTTAATTTACGACAATCATGAGATAATTGCCCAGATTTGAGCACATCTCGAATGAGAGACGCGTGTCTTTCAAATAGTCACCCATCCACCCTTGGACCATAACAACATGTGCTTATCTTTTACAATTGTTTTCATTACATAACGTGACAAAGCCTTGAAAGACATGAATTCGCAGATCCATTTTATTATTTAATCGCAAAAAACTGACTAATCATTTACGTAATTTTAATCGTTTTTATGGCGCCACGAATGTGTGGCATGAAAGTTTTTTTTCTCAGCTTAACTGTTAGTCAAGTTACGCTTAAGTAACTTAGCTAACTTCACGCTATTGTACGGTATCTCATCAAACACGCGATACTTATTAGTGTTGTATGTGTACTTAGTCTTTGGGACTCTATTAAATACATATCTAAGACTTCACAAGACTAGTAGTTCATTTAGGGGGTTAAGTATAAAATTATTTAACAAACTACCAGGCAATATAATTGAACTGCCTATGCATAGATTTAAATTACTCATTAAAAATCATCTTATGAGAAAGGCTTATTATAATATAGAAGATTTTTTAAGTGACAAATATTTGTAATTGCTATTATACATATTTACTTTTTTAGATTTGTATAGCATAGTAGCTTAAGGATATGATAATTGTTATCGATACTTATTGTAAATTTGGCGATGAAAAGAGTAACTATCGAGTTTCTTGCCGGTTCTTCTCGGTAGAAGCTACTTTCCGAATCCGGTGGTAAATTTTTATTTTCATTTGTATGTACTGACGATTTATAAGTGCTTATTTGAGCCTACGTAAATAAAGATCATTTCATTTCATTTCATTTCATTTCACATACCCACATACATAACATCACGCCCGTTGTCCCCGAAGAGGTAAGCAGAGTCAAAAAGGCAACTAGAACCCTTAAACTAAATTCAGTCAAAAAATAAAACTGAGCTGGGTTAGATGGAAAACTGTTAAAAAGTAGTCACAAGTGGCTATTTCCTCGCCCACACCAAAACCCGATATGCCATTAATCACCTTTCGCGATATGCTAGGGAAGGAACACAGTTGGCACATTATTTAAGTCCCAGACCAACTTGAGACAATCCAAATGTAATCGTACTATATCTAGATCCCAACATGGCAGAATTCTTGAAATAAAACGCTTAAGACGCTTGTATATATATATATGTACAGTTATAATTTCAACACGTGACAGAGGAGACCATTTTGAATTTGATATACAAAATTCTCCTTTCAGACGCAGATCACGTTTTAGTACAATTTATAACGAAGAAAACTGGGTTATACAATATAAAGTATAATGGAGCTGTAAAGAAAAATCTCCTGAGTGAGAAATGCACTTGTAGTAAACAACATTAGTCATTGTAATTGAACTGCAGTGTAACATTTCATTTGTAACAAAACACTTATTTTCTATATAAGATTGGTAGTAATACAAAAATATTTTAACATCCACTGGCCGGTAATAAGGAAAAGTTTTCGATAATATCCACAATTTATAAGGAAACAGAGGTAATGTATTTTGGTGATCAATCTCATTTCTTAAATGTATTTTGTTGTAAGTCTTTGTGAGAGAGAGTAAATAAAGATTATTATTATTAGATTATTATTATTTCGATTATTGTTTTCTTTTTCGTATTTGACCTAAATATTTATGTTTTTAATGGAGCTTATGGGTATGTGAAGGTATTCTGGTAATGAAGGTATTTCCTAGCATGATAGTGGTTTAGGAAGTGATAAGGTGCAGGAGACCAGAAACGAATATTCAACTTAAATACCACACTACATCACATATATTGATCTGACGCCGAGGTAAGTAGCTTAAGCACTTGTGTTACGGATTTCAGAATCAACAGTGGTATTACAAATATATACTTAAATATTAAATTTTAACACCCAGACACAAAACAAACACAAGTATTCATCACACGAACGTTTGTCCTGGGTGGGGACCGAACCCACAACTCTTGGCGCATGGGGCAGGGTCACTACCGAATGCGCCATCTTAAGCTTAAGCTACTTAGTTTGGAGTCAGATCAACGTATGTGATGTAGTCCGATATTTTTTTTTTTTTTATTCACTCCAATTCCCTAGCAGAGTAGGCAGTAAGAACAAAGATATAAGACGCCGTCCTTACCTCACTAGTTTCTTATACTAGAAGCATTAATAACTAATACTACTACACTGTGTTTTGACTGGCTCGATGGCGCATTGGGTAGTGACCCTGCCCTATGCGCCAAGAGTTTTAGGTTCGAGCCCCACCCGGGACAAAGATTCGTATGATGAATACTTGTTTGTTCTGTGTCTGGGTTTTAATATCCAATATTTAAGTATATATTTGTAATACCGCTGTTGATTCTGATATCCGTAACACAGTGCTTAAGCTACTTACCTCGGAGTCAGATCAATGTATGTGATGTCGTCGGATGCTTTTTTTTTTTATTTACTACAACTAGAAGTCCTGACAGCCTTGAGTAAGATACCTACATATTGTCTCAAAGTATATTTATGTTCTCCCAAAAGTAAGTCTGAATCAACGCGGTGGAAATAATACTGAGAAAAATGGTGCTCGATTGAAAAGGTTTTTGACTGACGCACTTAAGTGGGTAGCGAGATTGTGTTCGTTAATGGAAGATTTTTGCTTTAATCATTGAGGGAATACCTCTTAATAAATACATACATACATAGCGTAACTCCTTTTTCTCATGAGGGCAGCAGAGTTCACATTATTTTGTTTAGTAGCAGTATTATGGGCGTGATGTTATGTTATGTTATTAATAACTAGCTTCTGCCCACGGCGTTTCTCGCGTGGTACATCGATAAAACATAGCTTATCATCTTCCTAGCGTTATGTCCCGTGCTTAGACGGGGTCCGCTTAGACCATGATCCAGGATTTAGCGAGTCTGGTAATTACATTGAAGCGACTGCCGATCTGACCTTCGTAACCCTTACATAGGGGAACCAGACAATTTTTGGATCATGGTTACAAATTCAAAGTTGTTTGAATTTGCAGGTTTCATCACGATGTTTTCCCTCACCGTCGAGCTAGTGGTATAAATATGTACATAGATTTTTTAAAATCTAGAGGTACATGCCCGGGTTTGAACCCGCACTCCTCGGTTAAGAGGCGCGTGTCCTTACCATTGAGCTACCACCGCTCCCGATAAAACATAGCTTATGTGTTATTTTATTTTAATATAATCGTATAAGCTCTACCACATAGGTAGAGCAAAGTAGGTAGAAACTTTACAATAGTAATAGTAAAGTTTTATTAAAATCCATGCAGTACTTTTTGCGTTTAAGAGTAACAAACATCCACACATCCATCCATCCATACAAACTTTCGAGTTTATAATATTAGTAAGATAATACTAAGATTTTAAAGAAGTTTGGTTTTTTGTTTGTTTGTATTGAATAGGCCCCTAAATTACTAGACCGTTTTGAAATATTCTTTTACTAATAGAAACCTACTCTATCAGTGAGTAACATAGGGTATATTTTATCCCCGTATTCCTACGGAAACGGAAACTACGCAGGTAAAACTATGGGGCGCTGCTATATCTTCTGAACAGATGAGTGATGGTCGTATTTAATTCAGATCATCATCTACTAAGGGTATTTTTTTATTCCATTTGTAATTGGCAAAATAAAATACTTTCTATTACAGAGAAAAATATTTATTTAGAAATGTACACCAACAGTATCTATACATTTCAACATTGTTGTAAACAGTATATATAAATGAAATCTAATATGTTATAAATAAATATAGGTATATATAAATATAATAATATTAATATTATAGACCCGCGTTTCTTTCTTGTTTGATCGAACACTTTTTGTCCTGGAGAAGTATCGAACTTGAACCATTCAAACGACGAAGCTATCAAAAGGGTCCCATTAATCAAGGGATCCATTAAATCTGAAATGTCATCCCAAACTATTGTAATTAATCCTTGATAATATAAATTAATATGTCTTGATAATATACGTATATCTGCTAATAGGTTGATATGATTACGTAACTTTTAAATATTAATTCACACATTATTTAATCTATAGGTAATAGTGATAGGTAAGTACTAAATTATGACATTTTGGAATTAAATTAAAATTGTTATGACAGCGATTTTATGACTATTTTAAGTAATATATCTCCATAGCTGGACAATAATACTATGTGATATTACCTAAAGAACACATTTTTGGTTAATCAAATAAACTATCATTACGCATAGATCTACTAACGCCTATGACAAATAAGAAGGCAAATATTCGCGTCACTTCTACTACAAGTCGAAAAAAAATTATAAGTTATCGTACGTGAAGAATTTATTGAGAAAAATTCGTGCTTTGGCACAAAAAACAAAGGAGTATTACTATTTTTATATTTTTACCGTTGAAAATAGCACAAAAAATTTAACACAATTTGAGATTGTTATAACTTTAGCGCCAATTTAATGTAGGTACCTACAAAAATATGTGAAAAAATATTCCTTAAGTAAGTAAGTAGATCATGTAGGTATTTATACTGTAGTGTTGTTTTTTATCTCCTGCTAAAATAACTCATCACTCACACAACTAAGCCAATAGACACTCATAAAGAAGATTGGCTCACGTCATAAAATAACGTTTTAAAATGTATTCGGATTATGCAAAACATGATAAATTTCTTAAAACTAAGGATTTTATTAATCAGTTGAACTATTTCGAGACGTTTTTATAAGACACACCCAACAATGATATTAAGAAAAGTATTAAGACCAATAAAATCATGTAAGAAGAATCGAGTTAGCGATAAAATTTTACGATTGAACAGAATATGAAGTGGATGTCAGCACCCGAGACTCTAAACCGGTTTTATGTGGTTTTAACTGGATTATTTTACGTCTAATGTTCTTCCCAGAGGACGTTTAATATGTGGTTTGAAGTCTTCCGACATTTTGTGGGCTCTGTAAGCGACTTGATGTTCTGATGTTGAAATAAATTATTTTATTGAGCGTTGATAGTTTATTGGGAATGCTTATAAACGAAGAAGAATGATTAAGAAAGAAAGAAAGAAAGAAAGTTTATTGGTAATACATACAATGAAAGAAACAAAAAAAAATAAATACCAACAAACAGAACAAAGAAAAATTAAAAGATAAAATTAATTAACAGAAACAGTGTATCTGGTGCCAACTAGATCTTAGTCTCAGCATTATATTGCGGCGACGTCAGGTCACCTTAGGACACCTCAGAAGCGCTGGTATTCTGGCCTCTCATTATAATAACAATCATAGAATTTTTCGGAAATTCATATTATATATTTTGTTATCTATCTCAGCAGTTAGATAAATCATCAAGATCATACTTGCACATTCTGATTACTATCAAATGAAATTCTAAGAACCTATTTATAATACTGTATTGCCACACACCAGACCAAAAAATATTGTACTGCCACCCCCTGGACTAAAAGCTGCATGAACCTATGGCTCAGACTCCGCCGGATAGCAGTCCTATCAATGTTATAGGTACTAAGCGGTGACTCCAGTACCAATAGGGAAACGTGCTCTTAACATAATCTTGGATGTGTAACCGTGATATAATTTGTCTGATATCCTTAAGAGGTCTGGTTGAATCCTTCAGAATCTTACAGGATAGCAGTTGCTTCAATAACTCGGGTCATGGTCCAAACGGACCAAGACTGAGAGCAAAACAAAACATTAGAAGGATGATGATGAATTATATATTTTTTTAAATATTAGACTACCTACATCACAACCATTGTTTTGACTCCGAGGTAAGTAGCTTAAGCACTTGTGTTATGGATATCAGAATCAACAGTGGAATTACAAATATATACTTAAATATTGGATATTAACACCCAGACACAGAACAAACACAAGTTTTCATCATACGAATGTTTTTCCTGGGTGGGGATCAAACCCACAACTCTTGACGCATGTGGCAGAATCACTACCGAATGCGCCACCAAGTCAGTCAAATTATTAATAATCTAATGTAAGTATATTAAATTAGTCGGTATTTGGAAAAGCAATTTCGTACTCGTAATCTTATAACGAAACAAATTAAACAAACTTCACAGAGATTAGCTCTGTTCTCCAGATGGATGTCTAAGTTTGGCTGTGTAAGTGACTGCCAGTCACAATAACATTTCATGAAACTCTTGAATTATTACTGACTTGCGTTAGTTGCTGTTAAATTTTGAAATAATTTTGTATATAACTACTTATAAATAGATGGTAATATATCTAAGTAGGTACTGGAATTGTCCTGAAGTTGGAACTTAGATGTTTTTACATTCTAAGGGTTTTTATAGATGAACGATATTAAATAAGCTTTTATCGGTGAATGTAGATGATTGCTGATAACTCACATTATAAAAAAAAAAAAAACAGTCGAATTGAGAACCTCCTCCTTTTTTTTGAAGTCGGTTAATAAAAGTTGCGACGATTTTTCCATGTAGTTATAGAAACACATGAAATAATTATTTTACTTAATACATTTTATATATTATTTAACATTATGCATATGTTGTTTATATTCAGCCTGTCTTATTATTGTGCGAAAGCCTCCCCTCAATTATTTTTATTGAAGTAAACTAACGTTGAAGAAGCAAGTTCGGTGTGTAAGGACCGTGCCGTATGGCGTTAGGTTCTCTCTGCCTATCCCGCTGGGGAAGCGGCGTAAAGTTTAATTAGTTAGTTAAACTATATTTTTCCGTGTACCCATTTAAGTATGAACTCTCTCTCTCTCTTTCTCTTTGTTTAATAGCAACCCTCTTTCATCATCCTCTTGCCCTTCTCCCAGTTCATCTGCGGTCGGCGCAGCATGTCTTCCTCTTCCACACGTCCCGGTCAGCCGTCATCAAGCTATCCACTCCCATTTCTCTCATATCATCTTTCACACAATCCATCCATCTCTTATTTAGCCTTCCTCTTCCTCTCCATCCACTAACATTCATACTCATCTTTCTCTTTGTCACATGTTCTTTCTCTCTTCTCATCACATGCCCATACCAAGATAAACGGTTTCCCCTCATCTTATCTACCACTGGTGCCACTTTCATACGTTCTACTTTCTTTCGTTTAATAGCAACCCTCTTTGCTCACAGTAATATAACACGTAGTCACAATAAAACGACCAAACTTTTGTATGTAGGTATGTAAGTAATAGAAACAAAATTGCTGACGTTTTAAAAATCGCGAAAGTCGAAGAGGAGTCGCGTAAGGCCCAGGATCACCTACCACGACCAGATTGGTCGTGTATTAACAGAAGGTGATATTAGGAGTCATAAAAACCGTAGAGCTTGTATGAAAAGGATCATTAATGTTGAAGACGCGTTAGGTGTGTAAGGATCGTGCCATATGGCGTTCGGTTCTCTCTGCCTACCCCTCTAGGGAAGTGGCGTGAAGTTTAGTTAGTTTTAAATATAGCAAGCGTTTCCCAAGCTGATCTACAAAAAACCCGTTTGTTCCATGTTGGTCTGGGTCTCAAAAAAGAATACAATGTACAAACAGTATTCCTTGCTAAGCATATCGATAAATGAGTATGAATTGAGTATTGGCAATTGTGTACTCGACGAGCTAGCCACTTGTCACTACTTTCCATATAACCCAACTCAATTAAAAACGAAGTTTTTGTATAAATTGTTGATAAATATGTAGGAGCTTATTCCTTGGACTCGGCTTTCCCCTTCGGGGGTTGCGGGCGTGAAGGTATGTAATAGCGTATAATGGCGTAGCTCTTGTTTATCTATGTATCATCATCCTCTTGCCCTTCTCCCAGTTCATCTGGGTTCGGCGCAGCATGTCTTCCTCTTCCATACGTCCCGGTCAGCCGTCATCAAACTATCCACTCCCATTTCACTCATATCATCTTTCTTGTTTATCTATGTATACGAATATTATAAGGAGGAAAGATTTGATTGTTTGTTTGTTTGTATTGAATAGGCTCTGAATCTACTGAACTGATTTAAATAATTCTTTCACCAATGGAAAGTTAATTTATCAGCAAGTAACATAGGCTATATTTTATCCCCGCATTTTACAGGAACAGGAGCTACGCGGGTGTAACCGCGGGGCGCTGCTAGTATTAAATGGCCAAATATATGTGTATTTGTTGTATTCATTACAATTTTGGCGGAAAAAACAGTTCTCCCAGCGAAAAAGACAAAAGTGGCAGTTCGTACTTGCCATACATATCTAATAATTGTGTTTCGAGTTGCTAGCCGAAAAGACTAACAGTATACAATCGACTAACCATCGAGTTAGATTAATAAATAACAACTGTTAATTAAATTATTAAATTAATCGACATTGCTTTGAATGTTGTTTAATAATTACTGTGCCCCTAGAACATTAGTGGTAAAGTACATATATAAGTCTCTATTATATTATTTTATGTATTCTAATAACAATACATTACATTCCCTAAAATATGGTTGAGAGAAGACACATACGTCATGCTTGGGAACAGGTGCCGCCTTTGGGGACTGGTCTGCTCTGGTCGGGTCAAGTTTTCGGTTTGTAATTTATATGTTTTTATTTTGATACTCTGCAACAGGCTCACACTAAAACATGGTTCAAAGGTAATTATGATTCATCACACCTTATATAATTTGTATTGAAAGAGTAACTTCCGAGTTTCTTGCCAGATTCTTCTCGGTAAATACAACATTCCGAACCGTTGGTAGAATCATAGCTTTACCTGTATTTGACGATTTATAAGTGTTTCCTTGAAACCTATATAAATAAAGAATATTTTGTCTTTGACTTTGAATACATAGAAGACTAACATATGTATGTATCCAAAAATAACATTTATGTTATACCTTTGTAAATATTGTGCCGAATTGTAAGACACAAAAGTTGTCTATTTCTTGTGTCTTATAATTTTTTGGAAGTTTTTGCCGAAGAAAGGTAATTTTCCAGACGTTAGCAGGATAACGAGAAAACTTATAAGCCCGATATCTACTGCAAGGAAAATTGTTTCACTGAAGATACTTTTGGTGCGGAATTTTAATTTCAGCTATTGTAAGTATGTATTTGTTTGACTTAACGTGAATTTTTGGAATAAACGTTATTATTAGAGGTATTGACATTCGTTGTTATTTTTTATTTAGGTATTTAATTCAATGCGGGGAACAAGAAATGCTTTTAATTTTATTTTATTGATGCAGCAAATGTTTATACAATATAGTATTAGACAGTGTTTTAGGTTTTAGGTATACTTACTATATAGGTAATGAAAGATAAAAAAAATGTGGATAGTTTTTAAAAGTTATATTTTATTTATTCCTTTGTATAACGTTATTACTAATACTTATTAATCACACTACCATTTTAAAGGCCATAGAAAGCCTTATATTAAAAAAGAGAATTTATAAGATTGAGTAATAATACGAAACCAAATTAAAAATCTTAATTAAACAAAAGATTGAAGCGCCGAGTGGATTGGAGCTTCAATTATGACTACATAAATAAAAAGTTACGATTAAAATTTATTGAATGAATCGCAAATTAACAAGTAGGTAAGTATTTGATGTAATAAAAGAAAAGGGTATTAAATTAATCAAAAAGCTTTTAGATCTGTCGAGAAAAGTTTGATGAATCAATTTATGAGACAAACTATTTTTAAATTTCTTATTTTTTTTAGTTTTTTACTGTTTTGTATTTTTGAGGTCTTGTTGCCATCCTTTACAATCGTCAACTGTTGTTTTTAATATAATCCAAATTAAATTAGCAATAATGAGTCAATTAATAAGGTTTTAGTTATTTTAATAAAGCAATGAAATCATAAAAACGTTTTTTTAACACTTTATTTCAATTAATTCTTAAAATTCTAAGCTTATATTAATGTTTGTACATTCACCCTTAAATCTATTAATAAATATTATTTGAACCCAGTCTTAAACTAATATAAATATTAGCAATAATTAACTTTCTTCTACGTTTCAATAAATAAATTAAGAATGAAGAATAAATTATTATGTTCTATTCCTTACAATTAAGTTTGATCTTTAAGCTATGCTGTGTATCAGTCGATATTTAATGTATATATAGTAGTATATTATGTACTAAAATACTTTGTAGGTTTAGACGTTGTTATAAAACAAGATGAATATTACTATAAATAATTATTCAAAATGTTTTGTTAATAAAGTTTTTTTTTATGTTATATTCGAATAAGTTTCTTCTCTATTTGATAATAATAGTGATATTTGATAATTATATAGTATTTTATAATGCTTGGAAAACAGCTTCTTAAACATATAGAAAATATAAATACAAGTTTGCATAAGTTTAGTATTTGAAAATTTTGTTGCAATAATATTTTAAAATCATTGCCCACAAAATCATAATATCATACTTATATTCAACTTTACAATGTGAATTTAAAAAGTCTGTCCAAGATTAAAGTTATTAGCTATTTTCTATTTAAAAGTAAATGCTATTTCAAATGAAATGCTCTTTCAATTATTTTAATGTCAAAGATCAGTGAAGATCAGTTAAAATAATTGATATATTTTTTATCCAAGCTATAATAGGATCGATAGCATAATATCATGTCAGTCTTACATGATGCTATTAGTATAGTTACATCATATTATAAGAAATACCTACTTAGTTTAAACCCACTCTGAAAACGCTAAAAATCTGTAATCATGCCATTTTAAATGCAAATAGATAATGATAGCCTATATTTTGAAAATTTATATTATAATTTAGAATGAATTTAATCCCTTTTTTTATTTATTGAATAAATTTCAAATTGTATAGTCAACAGCATCTTATAACAGCGTGCACATAAATTGTATAAGCAAAAACGGAGAATGTGGTTTATAATAGAATATGGACAAAACTGAGCAATGCAAAGATGCTCGGGTAAGTTGAATTGTATTTGAATGAATAATATGTTTTGGGAGACAAACCCAATAACTCATATTTGGAAAGGTCCATTCAAAGTTCGGAATTTCAAAGATATTGATTAGGGGGAATTTGAATATCGACAATCTATCAAAATTTCAAGCACAAGCACAAGCTTAGTTTGGTAATAAGCAATTGGTGTGTCAGTCTGGAGAATTTATTATTATTATTCTTAAAGAAACTTAACAAAACTAATTGCTGATTTTTAATAGTTAGGCTAGTCAATAGTAGAAATCAGTAGTTAGTAGTAGTCGATAATAAGAAACTTTTCAATTACATTAAGACATCTTTTGATTTCTTTCATCTTTTTCCTCCTATTTCATAAATAAGAAATAAGTAAATAAATTAATTATCTTTTCGTTACTTACGAAAGATAACGATATTTCCATCTGACTGTTAAAAATCGGTCATAAATATGAGCAAATATAAAAAAAGCTTTTGCCTCGCAAAGGACATAGGCTTCATAGTTTAAACAGCTGACCCTGGTGCGGTTATGTATACAGGCGCAGGAGTAGGCCTATGGTGCTTCTGCATATTATAGGCCCTGTTTGCCGCCCAATCCTTATTGTAGCCAGCGCCTGATGAGTATGCGTAGGTGCTTCCATAGTCCGAATTGTAGTCGGAGTTATCGCTGGAGCCGAAATAGGAGTATGACGTGTGTGGGTTATGATGCTGAAATAGAAAAGGGAAACAATTAAGTATATATTTATTAAACTAACTAAAAAACGTACTAAATTTAAATTCGCTTTAAGTTAGTTAAGGTCTCAAACCTTAACTAACTTAACGTGACTTTTCACTGACCTACGTAACGAGACATAAAATAAGAGACGAGGTTATTTTAAAAAAATGAACTAGGCTTATTACTTGTATAGGTATTGCTTGTTGTATACGAGTTTAAAATATATAGCTATGATATTTCATAAATACCTATGTTAGTTACAAATTTTGTATGATTTTAGACTAAATTGTTTTTTTTTTAATTTTTATTTAACAGGAAAAAAGAAGTGGAAAGAATTGGGGGAGACCTTTGCCCAGCAGTGGTACACAATAAACTAAATTGAACCCAAATATTTGTCACAAGAATACCTGTTTGGTAACAGTTCCGAAACTAATTACAATAATTATTCGCTATAGGCCGAGATTATAAAGCGTAACATTACCGAAAAATAGATCTTATTACAAATTTCCATATAAATTGAGTTTTATATCTAGTTTTATCACAAATCAAACAAAAAGCCCTAACAACGGTTATGCATATTAATGAGACACCTTTTGACTTAGAATAATAAGTAGAGTAATAATAAATAAATTATAGTAATTATATGATAAGTTTCAAACAATATTGTATTTATTAAGATCTGAAAATCTTGTAGAATCGGAAATATTTCCCTGTTTTGTATATAATGATCTCATTCACTATAAGATCATTTTGTCTAGCATATTTTTTTTTATAATCCTATAATTAACCCAGTCACTTTGCATGTATATAAACAATAGTTTTCAGTTATTGTTTCTCAATTTTTTCATCTAGGGTATCACGTTTTACTTCATAACTGTATTTCGTAATCACAATTTCGAAATAATTTTGAATAATTTTAAGTACAGCAGGTATATAAACTCTTTTTAATTTAGTATTTGATACCATCGTTTTCAAGTTATAGAGCCCTGGTAGATTTTTTTATTATCATGAATTAATATCTGATTCATTATGTGAATATATAAAAATAAAATGTAAAAGCCAGTATTGTGACTACACAATAATTTTGCTACAATTATGTTACTCCATATATTTTATTACAAAGGAAAACGTTTCCGCTATTAAAAAGTATGGTGGCTACTATATCTTCAAATATTAATTATATTTTTTTTCTCCTATTTTTAGGATCAACTCTTCTAAGAAGGCTTTTGTCGATTCAATGTCAATGACCATAGTTAAAACCTACTTGTCTAGGATCTAAGTCTCATAATTTAACCTAACATATGAACCGCAAATTAAAGTTCAATGACCTTCAGGAACTTTACCTGTGTCGCTGGGTTCCCAAGGGAAAGTTCCATCTGGTACATTAAAGGTCTCTCGTTATCGATCGCTAGGTACTGTTATATTCGCTCTGCAACAAAAGTCGTGTCTGTACTTTTATTAGTTGTGGTAAATAAATACTTGTATTTACTACTTATATACATGCGAATATTTTATTATTTATATTTTTGGAATAGTTTACATATAAGCAATAATAATAATGTCCTCCTAACCGATATCGGTTACGGCGGCCAATCTCAACGAGAATTAGCCAACTGCGCAGGAGATATTATAGTGCACAAGTGTGTGCGCAAACACAGGAGCACTCTCTATTCCTTCATTCTCATAGTCCGGTGAGACGGCAATTCGACATGACCGGAGAGAGGTCAGGCGCAGGACCAACGGATTAACGTGCTTTCCGAGGCACGGGGGTGATTAAACCGCCAATTTCCTGACTCCGGGCTGTTACTGAGTAATTTCGGTATTGAAATACCCAGCCACAAATTTTTGGCCCGACCCGGGATTTGAACCCGGAACCTCTTGGTCCTTAAGCGGCGCATGGTACCACAAGGCCAACGAGGCAGTCAATATAAGCAATACATGATCAATATTAAGGTTGATAGATAAAAAAAACAGATATTAATTATAGCGCAACGAAGGACGCAACATTTATTTATGTATATATATTTATGTAAATATGTATACGTTACGTTGTGTATGTTTGTATGTACAAACATACACATAATACAGAAAAGTAGCTATACTTTAAATATAATATTTGTTATGTATAAATAAACCTATTAAAATATATTTTTTTATATAACCAAACAATAGCTAAGTAAAGTATTACAAATAACAAATATATTTAAATGCTTTTCCATCGAAAGCGATTGCTTAAAGAAAAATAAATCCTACTTTTATTATAAATGCGAAAGTTTGTATGTATGGATGGATGTTTGTTACTCTTTCACAAAAAAACTACTGAATGGATTTTAATAAAACTTTAGAAGAATATAGCTCATACTCCCGAATAGTTAAAGGCTATGTTTCATCGATGTACCACGCGAGCGAAGCTGCGGGCAGAAGCTAGTAAGTAATAAATTTTCCCCATTTTGGTTTAGGACTGGAAATGGATGTGCCAAGTATGTACCTTTCCTAGCGAAGGTCCAATACCAACATGGAACACTTTATGTGACTGGCTGGTTGGTGACTGGCTCGATGGCGCATTCGGTATTGACCCTGTCCTATGCGCCAAGAGTTGTGGGTCGATCCCCACACAGGGCAAACATTCGTGTGAGGAATACTTGCGTTTGTTCTGTGTCTTGGTGTTATAATATAATATAGAAGTATATATTTGTAATACCACTGTTGTTTCTGATATCCGTAACATAATTGCTTAAGCTACTTACCACGGAGTCAGATCGATGTTTATTTATTTATTTATTTTTATTTATTATCAGTCAGTTATTATGTATGTACGAATCTTGTAAAAATAGCTACAAGTGTATTTTATGTTTAATTCTGTTGTGTAAGCTCACATAATAAGACGGCAACTAAAAATATTCTTCTGAACAAAATCATTTGGCGCGTCCTACACAAAAACGGAATTGTCGTAAAACACAACTAAAGCAGCAGAAATATTGTGTTTTATGACTGATTGTTTTTCTTTGCCCAAAGATTTTCCGTTTATAGCGATGACATGTGCGGTCTCACCGACGATTTGTCCCGAATTGACCGTCAATTTGTCATTGTGTACGGAGCCTTCGTCTCCACACGTAAGGTTTTGCTGGGACAGGTTCCGCTGATTTTTTATACAGGATAGTTGTAAAGGATTTTTTTAAGACACTATTTGTATTAGGCCTGATTTTCCTAAAGCCATATGAAAGATAATGTTCGATAAAATTACAATGCGGGTTATAAAATGTCATTGCTAGTTCCTTAAGTAGAATACCGAATGATATAAATAAATTATTGACTTTAAATTTTATCTAGTTGGTTTGTTAATTGTTATTTATGACCATTTAAAGAATTTTATCTAATCTTATTTTTTTTTTCAGATAAGGTTTATTTAATTATGTGTCTCTTATTATATATTGTACTCAAAAACTACATATATTATAGCTTTGACTAAAAACTCTTCTGATCTGTCTTATATTTATAATAGAAAATTACAATATCACAGTAATATGATAAATGAGAAAATTTCACAAATTCAGACTTAATGTACATATGTCTTAAATTGTTTCAAGTTCACACGCCAATGTGTAATATAAAGTAAATACAATTAATATCTAATATTTATATACAACTTTCACTTTACTAAACTTCACTAAACTGATATTATAGCATCTCCGAAATCCATTTGTAACTCAAAAGTACAAACTATTTCGAACTTGCTCAGCGTTCATTTTAAGCCAATTAATTTACCATTATTGGTCTGGGACTAATTACTAAAGCCCAAAGCAATCCGAAGTTGATAAAATGACACTTCTAGCCACTGGCTTGAAACGAATTAAGGTGCTCGCAAATTTGATTAATGAAAATAGCTTAACTGTAAAAAATGGCTGAACGGTGTAAATGTAGTTAAATTTTTTTTTTTAAATAACTAAAGTTAGTATGTTAACTCCTTCTGTTTTTTATGTTACTAGCTAGCTGTCAGTGCTTCACTTTAACACATTTAGTCATATAGACAGTGAAAATCCTTTGGAAACCAGAAAAATATTCAATTGGGCTGGTTCCCGTGCTGAAGTGTTAAGAACGTTTAGTGGAAGTCTTTTGATCTTAATAATCTTAGTTAATATGAAATGGATACAAAAAAATAGGGATATGATAAAAACGTGAAAACGTGATGGAGGAAAATATTCTAAGCATCGAAATTTCGTTGAAGGATATTGGAATTATTAATTATCATTCTAAAGAAAAAAAAATACAACTGCAAACCACCCAGGATGAATCAATACATTTGAGAACACCTTAATGCTAAACATTTTGAATTTAGCCTCAGAATAGGCGTAATATTTTTATTAAAAATAAAACAGTCGAATTGAAAACCTCCTCCTTTTTTTTTAAGTCGGTTAAAAATAATGTTTAATTTGAAACCGTTAATTGATTTTGGGGTTAAAAGTCTTACAATTTACAATCAAGATCAATTTTGACGCTGGGAATATTGAATTTGAAACGAGATGAAGGTTTAATTAACGGAAGGATTATATAAAGGTCCTTGCTTGTTAATGTTGCAAATTTTTAGAACGCAGAATCGTTAAATGGAAATATTTGAAGGCTTTCGATTGAGCTGATCCGTGGGTTTGATTCCCTTGTGGAATGATCAAGTTCGGATATTGTAATATTTAAGACGGTAATATGATTGATATTGAATTTTATTTATAAGACATTGACTTTTCCTACCGCTTCGGGGATTATGGGCGTGATGTTATGTATGTATACATTGCTGATAATAAGTTAGTATACATGACCTTAGTTTTTACTCTGACTGATATCTCTGGAAGTTAAAGGAGAAAACCTATATTATATAACATTACATTTATATTATCAGTTTGTTGTCTAGCCAATAAATTACGTTCTCTTTACCTTTCACTAATAGGCTCGTTTACAATTTTTTTTAAAGTTCGTAAGTTAGATTGTCAAAAAATATTGCACACGTTTTTTTTTATTTTATCTAATACTCAAACAATAACAAAGATATAGCCCTTCAAATAACTGAAATTAGGTGCTTTATATAGTCATTTGAACGGTAAAACTTTACGGACCTAGTGACGTTACGCTGTACTTTAACGCTGTATATCTTTTTCATGACGGATGAAAGAATGCATGCAGCGGAAATGAGAATGTTAAGGTGGATGTGTGGAGTGACGCAAATGGCCAAGATAAGAAATTTATATATAAGAAGAAGTATAAAAGTGGCACCAGTGGTAGATAAGATGAGAGGAAACCGTTTATCTTGGTATTGGCATGTGATGAGAAGAGAGGAAGAACATGTGACAAAGAGAGTGATGAGTATGAATGTTAGTGGATGGAGAGGAAGAGGAAGGCCAAATAAGAGATGGATGGATTGTGTAAAAGATGATATGAGAGAAATGGGAGTGGATAGCTTGATGACGGCTGACCGGGACGTATGGAAAAAGAAGACATGCTGCGCCGACCCCAGATGAACTGGGAGAAGGGCAAGAGGATGATGATGATCTTTTTCATAGTTTGCTAAACAAAAGAAGAAATACGTAAGCAATATTTTTTTGTAATCCCAATAATGGATGGACGAAGCTTTTTTAATTACAAGGTCAGTCAGGTATTGGATAGAGTTTTAGCATTTTCTGAGCTAAATTTTCAAAAAAAAATACCTTGCAAGCCTTCAGCGTGTTCAGTAAGCTTGGCAGCAGAAGAGCTCCGACAAGTAGCAACTTCTTCAACAGCAACACAGACAGAAGGACCGGAATCAATAGCAGCTTGGTCTTGATAGCAGTCAGCAGTGTCAGGAGTGGTATGATGATGGCAAGCTTCTTCTTCTTTCCACGAGCTGGAAATATTAAGGAGGTTACTATTGAGAAACGTAAATTAAAGTGCATGCTTTTCTATAAGAGGGCTGGGAGATAAATTGTTAATTACCAGTATTACTGTATTTGGATGGTATTTTAAAAGTACCTTGTAATACTATATTTATCATAAGATTTGAATATATTTCAAACATGTTCGTGAACTTGGCTTCGCTTGTGTAATATAGGAAAAAGATTCCGACGAATTGAGAATCTCGTCCTTTTTGGTACTAGCTTTGTATAGGATTAAAACATTATATTCCATTTTAACAGTTTATTAGGATGTCAAAATTTAACGATACATTTATCTTTAATTCTTCGCATCAATGATCACATAAATTGCAGAAAAAAACACTGCAGACTACAATCGAATTCTACCCAAGTGATTTTAACGTTCGGATACAATAAAAAGCAATGAAAACAACATTCGTTGAGTACGAGTGACCACAATCCACCAGCTGTTAAATTGTCTTGTCCAACAGGATTAAAACTTTCCCAGATCGATCGGACCTCTGGGAACTTCCGGCAACTCTCAAGAACTTCCGGGCACTGTCATGGAATTCATCCGTATTTCACTTCGCATTGCAATTACGGTCTTGCTAAACATTGACGACGGACAAAAACAAAGGTGGGTTTCCTTTGATCTGGTGGGATTTAATGATCATTTGAAGGAAACTTGGCCAGGTCACTAATTGCAGTGGATAACGGAACGATTGATAAAAACGAAGTAGAAAAACCTTAAGCGTAATTAAATGGAATTTAATGGAATTCTGTTAATCTATGTAAATATTTTTTAGTCAGGAAAAAAATTCTGTTATTTATTTTTAAAGTACGATAAACTAATATAAATCATTATTATTATTATTTTTTGTTTTAGGAGGCTTTCGAGTGCTGGGCTACTTTATAAAATAGTCGATTTACTTTGATGTCTTGAAACTGCCTCTTCTCTTTCTGGTAGAAAAAAACTTTTAATATAAAAGAAGACTCAAACGGTCACATTTTATTTGAGCAGGTCCTTATTTCACCTTTGACTCCTGCCTACCTCTTCTGGGATTACGGGCATGATGTTGTGTATGTATGTATGATATTGCGGATTTTATCTATACTAATATTATAAAGAGTAAAGATTTGTATTTTTGTATTTTTGTGTGTGAGTGTAATATGTTTGTAATGAATTAACTCAAAAATACTGTGCTAATTTAAGGGTGAAACCGCGGGCGCTGCCAGTGCCTAATAAAACTTAATCATGAATGTTGAAGAGGCGAGTAAGGTGTGTAAGGATCGTGCCATATGGCGTTCGATCCTCTCTGCCTCCCCGCTAGGGAAGTGGCGTGAAGTTTAGTTTTATCAAACTTGTTATCATTATCGTCCAGAATCTGCTTACCCTTTTTTAATAATATAGTATACCTATAATCCTACCACGAACTTGTTAATATTAGATAGTAGCTTAGTGGTAAAGATGAGAATAGATACACTACGAATTGGGTACAACTCAATTAACTTTTCTTTTAAAACCTCGAGACAGGCGGAAACAAATACCGCAATCCCTTAACCGTCGCATTTGATTACACAGATTTAGTTCCGTACCCGATCGCGGGGTCGCCTCCATGTTCCAGCCCAATTACGGACCCCCCCCCCCATCCCAACGTGGTGAGCTAATGGATTTAATGCAAATCATTCGCTGACCAATGCTCATTTGACCGGGTCAAAGAGTTCCATAATTAAAACACCGTTATGAGAACGACTCGCGAATGGATTAGATAGATTACAATAATGAATTGACTTACTTTCTTCTTTCATCATCAGCGTTATGTCCCATGCTTAGTCTGGGTCCACATAGGGGAACTAGACAATTTTTTGATAGTGGTTACACATCCATAGTTGTTTGAATGAGCAGATTCCATTACGATGTTTTCCCTCACCGCCAAGCAACTGATGTAGGCACATGGATTAGAAAAATCCTCCAGTAGATATTAAATTTCTGGAGATTTCATGTTACATATTTGACTGGCCCGTAGGTCGAATGGTCAGAGACTCTGGCCACGAAACCGAAGTTCGTGGTTTCGAATCTCGCTAGGGGCAAATGTTTCGTGTGATGAATATGGACATTTTTACCCGAGTCATGGACGTTATGTTTAAATATATTTAAGTATGTCTTGTCTATCCATTCACTTTAATACTCTATACTCTATACTCAATAATTGTTTGCCCTATAATGGATACATAAGGTGGTACATAAGGTTTAGTACATTATAGACTCTGTAAGGGCACTGCAATTTGAGATAGGATGATTTGACCTAGTATCCATAGCACAAGCTTAGTTTGGGACTAGAGAATTGGTGTGTCAGTCTGGAGAATTTAATTTAATTTTAATTTATTTTTACATAATTAGAACATAATGTTTAAGGGTGTATATTCAGCACCTAGACGTATTCACAACAAAGGACTTAGTTTGGAGCTATCAAATTGGAGAGTTGACAAAAAAATATTAGAATTTCTTATATTTATTTGTGAATCATTTTCGTGTCGTTTGTTGAATATAGTAACAACAAGGAAAATCGTAAGAAAAACATTGTTAATAAATAACCAATATTAATTAACCTAAAAGCTTGTCTAAAACACGCTTAATTTTGAAAAGGGGCACTCAAACAATTAAGATCTGCTAAATAGTTCCTTTTACCTTTGTACCTCGATGTAGCAAAATATTTTTTCTTGATTGAAATTAACTTTTGGTTCTCTCAGAAATGATTTTAACGCAGGCAGGTAATAGATTAGGAAAAGTAAAGTATATTAATAATTAATAAATAAATATCCGATAACATCACATACATTGATCTGACTCCGAGGTAAGTAGCTTAAGCATTTGTGTTACGGATATCAGAATCAACAGCGGGATTACAAATATAATACTTAAATATTGGATACTAACACCTAGACACAGAACAAACACAAGTATTCATCACACGAATGTTTGTCCAGGGTGGCGATCGAACCCACAACTCTTGGCGCATAGGGCATGCTCACTAACAAATGCGCCATCGAGCCAGTCAAATTGAAAGATACTATTTAAACACACACCCAATTTTATTGCAGATTTTAAGTTCATATTATGCTTATGTATATTTTTTCTGGGTATAAGGTACACTATGTTCTTTTTTGTATAGCAATATTTCGATGCCCCAGTTACAAAAAAAAAATTGTTAAATACAATGCGGCCTTACTAGTACATATTATTTAAGATACCTTTTAATAGTAATACAGACTGCTTAGAAATTATTCTTCCAAAGTTACAACTTATCAGTTTGACTATATCAAGGTACACCAATTTCTATTGTTCAAAACGGGGATTACATTAAAGTTAGGCAATTGTGGTGTTGAAAGTTAAATTTAGCCTTTACGGAGGAAGTTTCACTTCGTCTTTAGTAATGATATACCTACAAATGTATACAGTTTCGATAAGGAAGAGGAAATTTTTTGAGACTATAGACCGTGGATTTGAAATTGCAATATCAGATATTTTGTGAATTCAAATGTTTGATGCTTTAGGATTTCGTTACTTGAAAAGAGCTTTGTAAATTTTTTCCTTTTTTTTTGAAAAAAAGGTCATACTTGCTTTTAATAATCTGAAACTACATTATGGTAAGATATCTCTATATATTTATCTGAATGTTTACAAACTATTGAGAATAGGCCACAAGGCTTATTTATTTCAGTATTTCAGAAGAGCATATATATTTTTTTTTTAATACGACTCTTAGTTTGTGAATGTTGACTAGTGAAGTTACGACCAAATATAAGTTATACATAATACTGTATACACACCCGGTCTTTAAGTTTGTATTAAATCAACACAGTTTATGAAAAATGTGTTTTTTAACCAGTGACTGAACACAAATTTAAATGGAACATCACATTTCAATATTCAATTAAGGTTGTAATGAACCTTCACTATAACGGCTTATTTTATCAGATCAAATCGAATCAAACACAGAAGCCAGTCTCCGTCCCATTTACGTGACATTTCACACTGATTTCTCTAATCATGTGAATCATGACGACGAACGTCTTGCCCTACCAGTCCTATTAGGGTTTAGGGTATTAAACGGATATTGCGGTCTCTTTGCTCTGTTTACTATAGTTACAACTGTGGGAGACCACAAATGGAGCTTTTACCTCATTCCGTGTCCAAAAAGACCAAACACGAAATCGATGACTTAAGATCTCACTTTCGCGGAGTGTGTGACGAAAAAATACGCGGTTTTCATATGCAATTTGACTTTCTTGATGGCTATTATCTGCGAATCAATCGTCTGGAATAATGATTGTGAAATCGAATCAGAGGTTGGAATATAATTTAAGATATGATGAAGATTATTGATTTCTTCAATTCTGATTCAGTGGACTGTGAATTAATGAAAAAACTGTACCGGATCTGTATTTTCGAATTGGTGTCTACATTTTTATTGGTGATTGGTCGCCTAGGACTTTTTGTATCATTATTTGTGCTATTTTTATACATGCGGAAATAACTCTATTTGTCTATTATATTTTATCACCCAAAACCCTTTTTAAACAAAAAAAAATTACATACAAACGTATTCCAAAATCTGTGAGAAGGCTGTAATTTACTGGTTTAAAGCGGTCTATCCAAGCTTAACCAGGGCTTGGTTACAACATACATACATAACATCACGCCCATAATCCCCGAAGGGGTAGGCAGAGTCAAAGGGGCAGCATGTCCCTTCAACCACATTCAACCAAAAATAAAGTCAAATTTAGATGGAAAATTATGAAAAAGCAGTGACAAACGGCTAATATGTCATTGCATAACCATTTTTTTTTTTCTAGATTTACCCACCAGTTCCCTAGTTCCAAAATAAGCTTATGTTTGTCCTATGGATACTAGGTAAAGGGATAGACTTATTTCAATATGTTTATAAATCCATGACTCGAGTACAAATGTCCATGTTCATCACACGAAACGTTTGCCGATATTCGTATTATTTTAACCTTTTAGATTAAAATAATAAGAATATTTTTGAAAATAATTAATTGAAATGATCTTTATTTATATAGGCTTAAAAAAAGCAGTTATAAATCGTCAGAACAAAATAAATATAAACCGGTTCAAACAGCAGATTCTACCGGAAAGAAACCGGCAAGAAACTCGATAGTAATTCTTTTCAACCGATTTCAAAAAAGGAGGAGGTTCTCAATTCGAACCTATATATTTTTTAAATGTCAACACTTAATATTTACTATGTAGTTAAATTTTATTTTTGTGTTAAATCAGTTACCAGAATGAATGACCTAGACAAACAGGCTTGACTTTGCAAAAGGAAGTCGAAGAATGGAGTTTTATTAAACAGTTGCTTAGTGGAATATTTTAGTTCTTGTCCGACAAAGTACTCAATATTTAATTTCACTTAGATTGGATTGACGTGGCTGCGAAAATTCTTAGAGAATTTCTATTCTAATAAAAGAGAGTTGACAAAAAGATCATAATTATTTTTTATTCATACTTATAATAAATCTGTAGAGAGGTCAATTCTGTACATGAAATATATTTTCAAAATAACTATCAGGGGGTGATTAGTGATCGATACTGATGCCAAAAATGCAATCAGTAAAATTTTTGTCTGTCTGTCTGTATGTTCTTTATAGAAACAAAAACTACTCGACGGATTTTAACGAAACTTGGTACAATTATTCTTCATACTCCTGGGCAGGTTATAGTACACTTTTCATCACGCTACAATCAATAGGAGCAGAGTAGTGAAGGGAAATGTTGGGAAAACGGGAGAAGTTACTCCATTTTTTAAGCTTCCGTCGCGTGTGCAGCCTTAATTGTTAAAGTTACATAGAAATCATGTATGACGGAAATAGTCTTTATAATATTAACCATAAACGCGGGTGACACCGCTGGCACAGCTAGTTTTTAATAAAACTTGTACTTTAAGGGAATAGAAAGGTACCATTCTTCGAAAGTATTTGGAAAAATCATAAATTAAGGCTAGGAAAATTTTAACTCCTTTTTTATCAGAAAATGATTCGCGGTATTTTATATATTTGAAATAAACATCAACCATTTATAATTTTTTTATGCAAATTCATGGAATTATTTCTAAATTTGCTGTACCTCTAAAAAAACATGTATCAATGGTAACAAAAAAATGTTCTGAGGTAAACACAAAAAGATAAACGAATTCAAGGGATTTCTGATAGTCACGAAATACAATAAAAAGATAGTTAACAGATGGACATAAACGTATTTATATATTGACAAGCTCGATGGCGCATTCGGTAGTGACCCTGTCCCATGCACCAAGATTTGTGGGTTCGATCCCCACCCAGGACAAACATTCGTGTGATGAAAACTTGTGTTTGTTCTGTGTCTAGGTGTTAATATCCAATATTTAAGTACATATATATTTGTAATACCACTGTTGTTCCTGATATCAGTAACACAAGTGCTTATGCTACTTACTTCGGAGTCAGATAAATTTTTGTGATGTCGTTGAATATTTATTTATTTACATTTATTTATATTTATTTATTTATATATCAAAATCAATAGCCTAGTATCCATTGTACAATCATACATGTTTAGTTTAAACCTCAGGAGTTGTAGCATTGGTCTGAAGAGAACATTTATTTAAAAAGAATTATGAAACAATCTCTTGTAGAGTAGCTACAAGAGATTGTTTATAATGTACATTGTGATCAGGCTACAACTAATTAACTTTGCAGTTCAATATTCACTGTAGGGGCCTTTTGTTAGTAACGGTACCTTTAATTATAGCTGGACCTTTTAATTACATCGCAGTACCAATTTAGCAGTGAAAATAAATGCTTAAGTATTTTATACGATCAGATAAGGTTTTAAACTGAAAAGGGTAGCAGGGCTTACATTTTGGCTTGATAGCGCATTTAGTAGTGACCCCGCGACAGGAGTTGTGGATTCGATTCTCACAATATTCCAGGACTAATATTAATTATAATATACAAATTATCACATGAATTTTAGCATTCATGTGATAATTTGTGTTTGTTCTGTGTCTGGGTGTTAATATATGATATCCTAGTATATATTTGTAATACCAGTGCTGATTCTGATATCCTTAACACAAGTTAAGTGCTTAAGCTACTTATTTCGAAGTCAGATCAATGTGTGTGATAGTCTGTTATTTGTAAAAGAAATATTTAGGTATTTATATATATATATATTTTTACACTGATTTAATATTTTACTAGCTTTCGTACTTAAATATGTATACGACGAGTTTCAGAATACGTAAACGATATTCAAATATTAAAATAGAAATGTAAATTGGTAAAGTTACTTAACTTTTGGGTATTAAAGTAACAAAGTTTAAATAATCATCGAATTACGAGTAGGTACATACTGTTTATTATATATCAAATTGATTTTTATTTGGAAATAAATTGTCCTAGCAAGGACATGCTACAAATACTTTGTTTACATTCGTACAAAGAGGTTGGTTCAACTTCAAAAAAAAAAAAAATCTAAATATTGTTTGAGACGTAACTGAGACTTCATTAGGCTAGCCACGGAGTTTAAATAACTACGTGGGCGTATTCAATTGTTCTATATTTTAAATTAAAATTTGAATTTAGAATATTTATTCCTTTGTACGCTAATGAGTCTCTATTGCCAAAGAGTTATTACTACTAAGGAGGTTGGTTACCTATTAATTTTAAATTATATGAAATTCGACTAAATTAAATAGTACCTTGTAAGGTTTCATTTCAATATCTTACCTACAAAAGGTAAACTATAAATTTATTTTGATAAATTCTGTAAGTCTTCTAGGTAAGTAGTTGATAAATCCTACAACATACCTAATTGGTTTTATTCTGATATAAATACTATGAACTTTTTTAACATTAATGATAATATTATAGAAGTGTGACTTAAATATCAAGTGTCAAAACCCATATAAAGAAACGCACAAACGAATATGAATGATATAAATACGTAGTGACAATATCTACATAGAAACATAAAAACGACTGAGGAACATTTCCCCGATGGTTCCAAGAGCCTGTGATATTTCATTTCATGCTTGTGAACAGATGCCGTGGGGAACTCAACTGCTCTAGTTTATTTTGTATCAATCAAGCTTATTTACATCCTTGACATATGGGTATATCAACTACGTGACTTGCTTGGAAGTAAATTACCATCTTCTGGTACAGATCGGTGGTTCCAACCATGACCCAAATTCTGGTTCTCCTACGTAAGGGCTACGAAAGTCAGAACCTCTGACATGAAGCGTCATGTAATTACCAGACTCGCTTAATCCTGAATCATGGTCTAGGATGATATCTGTGGTTGGCTCAGTATGTTTCTCTCTTCTTTACCTCGAGGTAACTTGTCATTAAGCTATCGATTCTCTTTTTTACTCCTATTGTTGTACATTAAATCTGATAAAATTAATGACAATGGTAAAGATTGACTAGTTCATTCAATAGTGACTCTGCCCCATGCGCCTAGAGTTGTGGGTTCGAACCCCACCCAGGACAAACATTCGTATGATGAATACTTGTGTTTGTTCTGTGTCTGGGTGTTAATATTAAATATTTATGTATATATTTGTAATTCCACTGTTGATTCTGATATCCGTAACACAAGTGCTTAAGCTACTTACCTCGGAGTTAGATCAATGTATGTGATGTAGTCTGATATGTATTTATTTATAAAGATAGTTTTATATATGAATGCTTTGTAAAATTGCGGAAATAGTTTTTGCCGATATCTTTTTGGAAGAATTCGATTCGTGTCTGTTAATTTACCTACTCTATTTACGTTGAAATAAAAAAGACTTACGTTGGATTTAAAAAAAAAAAGTCACCTGCAGAGGTAAAGTAGATAAATTCGATAGTACATAAGATCCATAGTTATTTAAGATGTGCAAGTTTTTTTTTCATCTCTAATTCAACGGCCCGGGCAACTAAGCCGTGTCTTTAAGCTATCACCGCTCTTTTTCAGCCGGATATTAGCTGCGTCAAAGGTCTGGTTTAAGTAAATAATAGCCTTTTTGCCTGGATACTCAATAGGAACTAAACTAACTTGTACAGTAAAGTGTAAAGTAACAATGATGTGAATATTAAGTAAATCTAATATATTTCTACCAGACAAACATAAAATCGCCCGCAATTCCGGAAGGGACGGACAAAGTCAAAGGAGCAGCTAGCCCTTTTGAACACTTTCGGTCGAAAATATTGCTGGTTTGGGTTAAAAGGAACATTGTAAATAAGAATTCACAAGTGGCTAGCTCGATACCTCACTCAACTCCACACCCGATTTACCATTTGACGTCTTTTACGACATACTGTGAGCGGTGGTAGCTCAATGGTAAGGACACGCGCCTCTTAACCGAGGAGTGCGGGTTCAAACCCGGACACGTACCTCTGGATTTTTCAAGTCTATGTACGTATTTATACCACTAGCTCGACGGTGAAGGAAAACATTGTGATGAAACCTGCAAACTCAAACAACTTTGGATTTGTAATCATGATCCAAAAATTGTCTGGTTCCCCTATCTTAGGGTTACGAAGGTCAGATCGGCAGTCGCTTCAATGTAATTACCAGACTCGCTAAATCCTGGATCATGGTGTAAGCGGACCCCGTCTAAGCACGGGACATAACGCTAGGAAGATGATGAGGCTACCATTACAACAACACTTACATTCTTTTAAGTTTCATACTACCATGGAACAAGCATGTGATGATTCTAGTAGCTTTAAAAGACTTACCATCAACATCGCCGTCATCTTCCACAGTCCTGGCCCCTTCAGGCAGATTTACCCTCAGCCCTTTCACTTTGAAGAAATTCCTCATCAGCTTCACAAAATACTTCGCCAGCTCTGCCCATTCCGACATAAACCCTTTCGGTTCGCTGGCCAACGAATCTGATTTCTCGTCTACTGATAGTTTCTGTATCGTTTCTTCATCTAGAGGAACGAGACTAAGTATATGATTAGCTTTAATAGTTTCATTGCTGTAGAAGTTATCACCGAATAATGTTTTCTTTGCTATTTTTAAAGCTTTATACTTGACACAAGATAAGGCTTCCCCTCTCATGAAACAGCCATCTTTGACGTATCTTAGATACCCTTCTTCTGTGCTGTGTATCTGTTTGAATGCTAAGAAAAGAAGGAGCATCTGTACTGTTGTATGCTTTAATGACGCCATAGTTGATGGATCTGGAAATAAAGTTAAAAGGTTTTCAATCAAAATAGCTACTTTCAGTTCTCTTATATGTAAATCCTCTAATTTCCCTTGAAAATCATTTAAGATGATTATTGTTTTGTTTTATATTTAGACCGTTCAAATTTTACGGAAGTACCAATGTGTTTATTTTGCTTTCTTTGGCGATAAACATATATACTTTTTGATCACGGCCTCAATGCGTTTATTGCTTTAAAAAAATAATAATTATACAAAAAAAACTTTAGTTTACATAAGCTAATGGAGGTGACTCAGCATATGCTGACGTAGGACCAAAATTCTAGTCAGCGCTGATTTTTAGCCACTCCCAGCCCCTCAGAGGATGTAAGGCAAACATTGCAGTTCTTATAGATAAATATTGCATCCAAGTAAACAAGTAAACACTTAAAGTCGAAACAGTAAGCAATTACACAGAAGCTAACAAAAAATAGAAAAAAAAAAAAAATTACGTAATTTATAACTATGTTTTTTTTTATATAAATGTGTAATATGCCTCAGGGTTACATTTTACCAATCTTATACGGTAGCCTAGAAACAAACGCTGTAAATAAAATGGAGAGACACGCTCTCTAGTTAAACTTTATTATTGATCATCGTCGTTAATATTAGTTTGAAACTTAACCGACGAAGTTAGGTCTATTAACCGATAGTCCTTCCCTCTCGTATTACTGCTTATTGAGAAAGTATTCCCATGTGGGTCTGGGACTTCAAAAGAATGTGCCAACTGCGTTCCTTGCCCAGCATATCGTAAAAAGCGGCTAATAGTACTCGTATATCGGGTTGTGGGTGTGATTGTGTAGTGGACGAGCTATCCATTTGTCACTATTTATTAATAATTTTCCATGAAATCCGGCCCAGTTTTGTTTTTGTTTTTGTTTGAATGTGGTTAAAGGGGCCTGCTGCCCCTTTGACTCTGCCTACCCCTTCAGGGATTATGGTCGTGATAGTTTTGTTTGTTTGTATATGTTAAACTATTACTCTTAATCACTATAATAATCATAGATAGCCCTACTTTTTTCCACCGCCTTTTATTTGAGTTGCTTTCTTTAAAATCTCTCCAAAATAGGTGTATAAAATATTTCATAATGTTCAATTTACCATTTCATTTACTATATTCCATTACTACTATCTACATTTTATTCGCTTTAGCCTTAAGCTAAAACAAAATGAAATCAACAATGCCTTTACAAAACATGTTTTTTTTTGTACTTAACATAGTACTTTTCGTATTAATTTCATATCCGATCTAATATTGGCTCAATCTATATACTAATATAATAAAGCTGAAGAGTTAATTTGTTTGTTTGACACGCTAATTTCGGGATCTACTGGTCTGATTTAAATAAATATTTTAGTGTTAGACAGCCCAAGCTATAATATGATCTAATAGGCTATATAACGGTCAAACCGTGGGCAAACTTAGTAAACAAAATTTCGGCAGAATCAGTACTAATCGATTCCTAAGCCCTAAGTCACCACGGAGAACTCGATAATCATTTAACGTCATCAGTGTAACTGTATCGTGGGAAAACAAATTATCCAGCTATGCTTGACCTTGCTCTGACGTGCAAAGCTACGGTCGAGTTCCTCGGAAGATTTGACAAATTGGAGCATTGTACTTGATTCTGATGATGTTTTGATTTCTAATATTATATTTGACTAAATGTTATATCGAAAGAAGTGCTATTTCATTGCGTACAGGATGCTATATGATTGGCTCGATGGCGCATTCGGCAGTGACCCTGCTCCATGCGCCAAGAGTGGTGGGTTCGATCCCCATACAGGACAAACATTAGTGTGATGAATACTTTTGTTTTTCCTGTGTCTGGCTGTTAATATCTAATATTTAAGTATATATTTGTAATACCATAGTTGATTCTGATATCCGTAACACTGCTTTAGCTACTTAGCTCGGAGTCCGATCAATGTATGTAATTTCGTCAGATATTTATTTATTTAATATTTAATATCAGTGTTTGCGGAAAATGTGGTTTTATCATTATTATACAGAGGAAAGATTTGATTGATAAAGGAGATCTATGTCGTAAATACTATATCTGGTTTTGGTGTGTGATTAGTTCCGCCTATCCCTTCCTGGGCTTGCGGACGTGATGATCATGTATGTATGTAAATATTTAATTTATGATTTTTTGTTTGTTGGCATTAAACTCCAAAACTACTGGACCGATTTAAAAAAAGAATTACATCATTAAAGCTACTATATCAGTGAGTTACATAGGCTATATATTATCCCCATATCTTCACGGGAACAAGAGCTACGCGAGTGAAACCGCGGAGCGCTACTTTATCTTCTGAACAGATGAGTGAAGGTCATATATAAAATTCAGATCATCATCTACTAAGTGTGTTCTTTTTATTGCATTTGTAACTGACAAAATAAAGTGCTATTACAGAGTATTTTTTTTTTATTACAAATTTATATAATCTATAATTAGCATTTGCAAGAAATTGATATTGTATTTAGTGAGTACTAAACTGTATTTAGTTAAAATAAAATACATTCATACGGAAAAAATATATATACATAAATACGTCTAGCGACGTTACAATATTTAGTTATTTTCAAACAACTTCGTTTTAAAACGAAGTTGTTATATTCTTAGATTTTATAGATTACAATTTGAGAACGTGCAAAGATTTCGTATCGTTGTTAAATAATACTCAATGAAAAATACATCAAAGAAGTTTTATCTTCTTTTGAGGTGAAGCAAAATGCTCTAGACGTGACAAAAAGAAAAGACAAAAATATTTTATAAGTGTAAATATTCTGATTCGAACAGTAAAGAATGGTATTAGAATATAATATGTCTTATATTTTTTTGACTGCTATATACTAGCACACCAAGGATAAGATTCCATTTACGAATGTTTCTTAACATAAGTAACTAGCAGCTCCTTGCAGTTTCACCCGCGTAGTTCCCGTTCCCGTGGGAATACGGGGATAAAATATAGCCTATGTTACTCGCTGATAAAGTAGCTTTCTATTGGTGATAGAATCATTCAAATCAGTATAGTAATTTCGAATCCTATTAGATACAAATAAACAATCAAATCTTTCCTTTAATTAGTATAGATAGTCTAAGGCATACTTACTGTTGAGCATGATTTTACAATTAATAGAAATAATTTTCAAAATGTGTGTCTTCAGTCTGTTGTATGTTTAAAAATATACATTAATAAGCCTCTGCTTCCATAAAAGTAGTCACGTGGAGTTTAGTACTCTTGAGTAAATTTCTTGAAACTGACAGAAAACTTAAGATAAGAGCATCTACTTAACAGGCCCATTAAGTTATTATTGTACTTGTTCTCTAAGTAACGAAAACATGCCACAATGATATAGTTAGCCGGTCGACCAAAGAGAACAAGTGTACAACTACAGCTCAAGTGTGACTATTGTCATCACTCGACTTGAATACTCCACTTTCTTCGCTTGTGAGAAATTGAAAACATAAAATTAGATATAAAATTGCGCGTCTGTCTTCTAAGGCTTCGCTTTTGTAGTCATGTTTAAAACATAGTTGTGGGAACATGTGTCAGTCTGTGGGTATCGCTTTAATAGGCTAATTTACTACATTTTGATAAGTCTTTGTTGACGTATTTTTTTCCTTTTTTTTTATCACACCAGAGATAACGACGCTGAGCTGAGACGACGAGCGCTTTCAAAATTCCGTGTGACGTCACTAGCTTACTAAAATGTTAGGAACTAGTGACGTAAAAGCCTCCACTCCAGATCTTAGAAGCGCTGTATCTTTTTCATTACAGTATAGATACTGTATTAATATTATAAGGCTAAAGAGTTTATTTGTTTGTTTGCTTAAACGCGCCAATCCCAGAAACTACTGATCCAATTTATTAATCGAAGATTTATTTAAAAAATATATTTGTATTGTATAGTTATTTTTTTAAGAAGAATATTTTATAAACGAAGGTCAAACCGCGGGCACAAAACCTTGTGCAGAACTAGTATTAGATTGGATAAAGAAAAAAAATCATATCAATTATCTTTTAATAATCTAACTTACCGTTTGAAAAAAGAAATATTTGAGTCATCTAGCCAATTCCGAGGGTTCAAGCCCGGATATGTACCTCTGGATTTTTCAAATCTATGTGCGTTTATTTATTTATACCACTAACTCGGCGTTGAGGGAAAACAAGGAAAAACATGATAAAACTTGCACATTCCAACAACTATGGAAGTATAACCATGATCCAAATTTTCTGGTTCCCCATCTAAGGATTACGAAGGTCAGATCGGCAGTCGCTTCAATGTCATTAACAGATTCGCCAAATCTTGGATCATGGGCACGGGACATAACGCTAGAAGAATTATGATATTTTTCTTTTACAATATTTTTCTTAACTTACATCAACTGATTATTTCTCTATATCTGACATCAGGATGACATCATGAAACATATAATGAATGTATGGTTCAGTTACACATTAGAATAAATTGACGCACCCCGTCGGTAAATTTGAATCAGACGAAAAGTTTTGATTAAAATTGCAAAGTTTTTATTTGAAAACTTTAAAAAATACTGCTGCACGCTTTAAAAACTCGTCCGTTTTAAATAACTTTATTTGCTTAAACCCTGCAACATATTTGGTTTCGTTCAAGTATACTTATATTTTTACAAAGGTGATTATTCGGGTTTGATGGAATGGACTTACTATGTACTTGTATATAAATACAGTTCCAATAAATGCGTATTTTACTAAAAATTTAAAAAATGTGAGTTGCCGTTTACCGCATCTTTATTTGGAAAATTTACTAGTTATTGTGAATATTCCTTGCCATGTGTTCCCTCATCACAAAGCTACGTTTAGTAATTACGTACATAGATTTGAAATATCCAGAAGAGCGTGCTCGGATGTGAACCCGTATTCCTCGCATATGAGGCGCGTATCCTTATCATTGAGCTACTACTGCTCACTGTACATAAACAAATACGTATTTCTTAGAAATTTAATTAACAGAACCTAAACCTACCCCTAGGTAACACTAAAATAGTCACTAACTGTTATGGCAATATAAACCTTATTTTTAGATAATAAATATCACTTTTACATGAGTCTGTTTAAAAAAATTCCAAACATCCTTTCATCTAGATTACAAATGTCTCTTGTCCTTTACTAAATTATCAAAATGTCAACTTTAGACCTAGACTCCACTTTCTTTAAATATTATCTAGCTAGCTGCTAGCTTTTTCACCCTCGTTTTTGGTTAATGTTATACAGCCTTCCTAAATAAATTAACTATACAACACAACAAATATTTTTCAGTTCGGACCAGTAGTTCCTGAGATTAGCGCTTGTGATGTGATTGTTTGGCGACGAGCTAGCCATTTGTCACTACTTTTTTACAATTTTCCATCTAACCCAGCCCAGTTTTGTTTTTGGCTGAATGTGGTTAAAGGGACTGTTGCCCCTTTTACTCTGCCTACCCCATCGAGGATTATGGGCGTGATGTTATGTTTGTTTATATCCTAATGATTTCGGTATAAAAGCTTACTTCCTTTCTCAGAATTTAAACTGTAAGTATGTCAAATTTCATTGCAATCTGTTGATTGGCTTAGGCGTGAAAACGTATTAGTTAGAATTAATATCGCATTAGAAATATTAGTAGGGATATCCGTAAGTTCATTTTTGTACTGCTCAATATCTAGGAAAGCGGCTTAAGATTCGCTTTCAGAATCACCGAGTGTAACCACCAAACCACGGGACTAAGGCATATTATTAGCACAGAAGCTATCTTAGTGTTGTGAGCGATAATTAAATTTTATCGATAAAATTATCAAACTGAAGATTTCGCTTTTGCTTTTTAATAAGCCTGTAATTATAAGAGAGTTCTTAATGATGGAAATCAAACGATTTAATGAAAATTACTTTAATTGTCTACTTTCAATTTTTTTTTTAAGTTAGGTAGAATGTGAAATATATTCTTCCTCAGTTTAAGACCCGCCAATACGAGTTGGGCTAGCGTTCTTTACAAAATGTATCGTTATTGAATGTTCAGCACAGTGCTTAGTACTGTAATGCAGTTATTCATCAGTATTCAGTAATAAGCCTTAAATTTGACAAGCTCGATGGCGCATTCGGTAGTGACCGTGCCCCATGCGCCAAGACCTGTGGGTTCGATCCCCACCCAGAACAAATGTTTGTATGATGAATACTTGTGTTTGTTCTGTGTCTGGGTGTTAATATTCAATATTTAAGTATATATTTGTAAAACATACCACTGTTGTTTCCGATATCCGAAACACAAGTTCTTAAGCTTAGTACTTACCTTGGAATCAGATTAATGTATGCGATGTTATCTGATATTTATTTATTAAAGGGTCAATTTTCACGCTTTTTAAGTGAAAAATTCAACTTGCACATAATTAATAACTTAATATAATAATGTTATGACGTCATTTGCCACGTATTGTACAATATCCATACCAACTTCTTAATTAAAATAAGGTGTTGGATTACGCCACGATGCACCAATAACCAATTATTATACTTGCCGCAGTAAAGGGCATAAAAAAGTTATTAATTAATTTGAAATAGTCCCCCAATGTACTATGTTCGGAAAATAATAAACTTATCTGCCAAATTAGTTTTTTTTTCATTTTCAAACTAAGTAAAAAAAAAATATCAACATACATAAACTGGAAACTTACTTCAAACACACCAAACACACACAACACTACTATCGATATCGATAGAATCGCAAATAACTTGAATAAAACAAATGTCACAAACGACCTGCGCCGGCGCCGCTCTAAGAACCAATGTCAGCGCGCGGTCCTGATTCGCTATTTAAATGATCTAGATGAGGCTGCTACGGATATTGATTTCTAGCTAGCGTCGGGCTGGTAGCTTTGGCTGTATTTTTTGGAATAAACGTATCATTTTAATATTTATGATATAGTAGCTTTTGCCCGCAACTCCGCTAAAATCATCGATAAAACATAGCCTATGTGTTATTCGAATGTAAGGTAAATTTTCATCAAAATCCATTCAGTAGTTATTGCGTGAAAGATTAATAAAGATCGACACAATTATCCATACAAACTATTATCACAATTTTCTTTCTAACTTAGCCCAGTTTTGTTTTTGGCTGAATTTGGTTCAAGGGGCCTGCTGCACCTTTGACTCTGCCTACCCCTTCGGGGATTATAGGCATGATGCTATGTATGTATGAGTTTATAATATTAGTACATAAGATATTTTATTATTAAATTTTTGTACTGGATGTGATTTATGGAGTTTATTGAAATAATAAATAAATAAACTCCTTGAACTCTCTCTACCCCTAAGGGGATTGTAGGCGTAATGGATTGTATGTATGTATATGTATATTTATTTAGATAAATGTACAAGCTTTTCTCTTCGCGTAGCCTTTAGAATAGGGTGGATGATATAACCAATCATTAGACGTAATATATTTTTTTAAGCGGAAAAAAGACAATGCTAGGCAGGCTTGTTGGTCGAGTGGTCAGAGACCCTGTTCACGAAACCGAGGGTCGCATGTTTGAATCCCGCTAGGGGCAAATATTTTGTGTGACGAGCATGGACATTTGTGCTCGAGTCATGGATGTTTATAAACGTATTTAAGTATGTCTATCCGTTCACCCAGTATCCATAGGACAAGCTTATAGGTAAGTTTGGAATTAGGGAATTGGTGTGTCAGTCTGGAAAATGTATTTACTTATTGTATTTATTTGTTTGATAATTCCTATGCCTAGGAATACTTATAAAGGCAAAGCTAAAATACATTATCCGACACAATAAAAGGATAGATCCCATTTAATGACTAATGTCTGTTCTACTGATACTAGGTATATCGGATACCTAATATTCGTTGATATATTTTAAATATTAAAACAAAAGTTGGACAAGATTTGGATAAATTTGAATAGTATACTTTCCTTCACCAATAAAGGATTTTGTTGTTTTTACATACATGTAAGTATATATCAAAAGTCAAAAAAAAATTATTTTGTTCGAAAAACGTAGTTTTAAACTACCTATCCTACTTAGGCATACCATTAACATTTTTAAAGAGGCAACGAAGCCCAAGTACATTTTCAGACATACAATTGATACTTAAATTAGAACTATCTTAAATCAAGTAGGTATCAAAACGTGTTAAAATGGCAGTATAGACGAGATAATACTGTGATTTTTTCTAAATTAAATCTAGGTAGGTTTTCGTTACGATCACATATCAGATAACAATAATAATTTATATTACAAATTATTCTATAATTTCTGCTGTTATTTTTGCATATTATATTATATTATAAACCTTAGCAATTTTATCAATGACTTTAACAAAAGGTGAATGTAGACAAAACCACAAACATATACACAGAAATACATATTTCAATTAGAAATTCCTTGGTCAACGCACAGAGGGTGGTGTTATATTGCAAACCTTTTCACTGCCTATAGAGTTTCACTTGCATTTTCCATATACATTACAAAGATTAATGTACATAAGTTTGAAGACAGGAAGACTGATGAACCTAGTACATTATGTAATTACAAGCTACTTTCCACTTTGGAAGATGTAAATAAACTTATGGTAATAATAAATAACGCTGCAACGAAAATGGGATAGGATTAAAATTTCGCATAAAAAATTTGCTTGTAAGTAATAACTTTGTTTTTTGGATGTAACGTCTATGATCTTCGTGTAGGCAAAAATTTCAGATATAGATAATATTAACTAGATACGAAAGTTGTTTTGACTATGATAAAGTACCTTCACATATTTTGCTAGCTAAAATAGACTCTAAAGAAGCTGTTTTGCAACAAAATATATACGACTAGCAGCACTCCGCGGTTTCACCCGCGTAGTTCCCGTTCCCGTGAGAATATCAGGATAAAATATAGCCTATGTTACTTCCACATAATGTAGCTTTCCAATGGTGAACGAATGTTTGGAATCGGCATAGTAGTTTTTGAGTTTATTCATTACAAACATACACACACACAAAAATACAAATTTTTCCTCTTTATAATATTAGTATAGATGTCGCAACTGTTATAAGGGTATTGTCATAATCATGTGATTACCTTTTAAACGTGATCATTAAAATACTTACTCGTATTGTTGTAAATGCGATTTTATTTCTGTATGCTGTCCTTCTTAAAATGTTGTCTTGGAATTTAAAATTTTATTTTTATTTTATCTTTAGTTGGAACTAGGGAATAAGTGTCAGTAAATTTATTTTATTTACACGTTTTCCCCCGAGCACAGTGACGGATAGTAAGAGTTTGACCAATTAAAAGAAGGCCGGTCCACATGTTTACCTCCTTCATAATATAAAAACAACGATAATAAAACTCTACTCTTATCCATGTCCACAAAAATAACTTCAACGCAATATCTCTTTCAAAATGAACACGGTGGCACAATTTCGTACCTCGGAAGTTGGAATTACTTGCACCGCCTTATGATAAGAAGTTTCTTGTGTCGAGCTCACAAATAACTTTGCAGCACCTGAGAGATATGGGAGATACATGTTTGGAAGCTTTCAGTGTCGGATATTCACATATCCTTCACTTCAGTCGGAAGAAATAACAAAAAAAATATATTTCATGCCTTACGGTAGGGAAAGGAAAATAGAGATTTGTAACTTATGCAGTTTTGTATGTATGTTGCATGTATAAATGCGTTTTTCTTTATGTTATTTTAGTGGTAATGCCTAAAATTTATCTAAGTTTGAAAAATAGATTTAATCGTTTTGTAATTTTCGTTTATAATGCTTTTGTTTTTACAAAATGTAGGTAGGTACTTAAGTTACAAACAAAAACGTTGCTATCAATTCAAATATAGTGTCAAGTAAAACCTTTAAAAAAAGATAATTATTATATTTTTTTCGTCGTTATAACATCCCGTGACGTCACTAATTGCTACAAATATCACTATTTAGTGTCATCAAAGTATGTATATTTAACAATGCAATAAATACGTGTACAATATTTATGGGTATGTGATTGTGTAGACGATAAAATAGGCACTTGTCAGTGCTTTTTTACAATTTTACGTCAGTCCCAGCACAATTTTATTTTTTGGCTCAAAGGGCTAGCTGCCCCATTGACTCTGCCTACCTGATCGGAAATTGGGATGTTGACACCATTTATATTTAATTTTAAAATATCAATTCTGTAAAAGAAAATATCGAAGAAGCTGTTAAGCCTTATTGATTTTGTATCATATTGAGTCTAAGATTTTAAATTTTACAAAAACTGCTTAATATTAAGTTAGTTGACTATACAAACTAGTGACGTCACACGTTGACAAGCCCATAAAAAATCTGTGAAGTGATTTTGTTTTGACAGCTCTTAAAAGTATCTCAATTGACTAGCCAGTCAACATCCCTATTATGGGCGTGACGATACATATTATGTATGTATGTACAATATTTATTGACAGCCTAACTGACGAACCAAATATTATAATTTTTTTTTATCCAGGAAACATTATAGTATACACAGCAATAAAAAAAAAAAGAATTAGTGAATACTACACTGGTCTGAATTTTAGAGTTTTGTTTCCATATTTGGGCTATGGATTACTATAACTAAGAAAAAAATCTTGTTTAATTGTGTCTAGCATGCCTGTAGGCAATGAACTTACGACATTTATCTCGAAAATCTTCGTGCTTCAGAAGGCACAGTCGTCACCATTGCGTGTATCTAGATTTAGATTAGGTTATAGAGAAGCTAGCCTTATTTACTTAATATCTATAGTTAGTATATCTATATTATACATAGGTGTCTCATGTTGATCTGGGCCTTAAAAAGAATGCGCCAAATGCATTTCTAGCCTAGTATGTCGTAAAAGGCGATTAATGGTATATCGGGCATTGGGTAGGTATGTCATTGCGTAGGCGACGAGCTAGCCGCTTGACTTTTTTTATAATTTTCCATGTAAAATAAAGCTAGGTATATACCCCTCCGGGGATTGCGTTGTTAGGTTTGTTATATGAATGAGCCATATTACTTATATAATACGTAGAAATCCATGTCATCCATATTACAATCTCATATGATTGATCCATCACATATGTGCCTTAATATTATGTATATTATTTCTAAGCTTGATTTTATTTCTGAAGAAATAACCTCTATGATAAAGTAAAAGGAGATGCTTATGCATGCAATCTTAGTTAAAATCATATCAAAGACGAGACTATGCCCAATATAAGTAGAACTTTCTTTACATTAACGATTGTTAACGTGTCGGTTCTATCTAGACTGGCTTCGGACTACTGAATCGTAAACCGTTTAAAAAGTGCCCCTTTGGCTCTTTCGAGTAATATCCGGATCAGAATAGTTTGTTTAAATAACAAATAGTATTTTATATTTCAACCTGAACTTAAGTTGGTCTTTGGTTTTAAAATTTACATACATACATAACATCACGCCCATAATTCCCGAAGGGGTAGGCAGAGTCAAAGGGGCAGCATGCCCCTTCAACCACATTCAGCCAAAAATAAAGCCGGGCTGGGTTAGATGGAAAATTGTGAAAAAGCAGTGACAAGCGGCTAACCTGTCGCCTACACAATCACACACCCAAAACCCGATATACCATTAGTCGCCTTTTACGACATCCTAGGCAAGAACCACAGTTGGCATATTCTTTTTAAGTCTCAGACCAACATGGGACAGTGGGCTGGGTTGGATGGAAAGCTGTGAAAAAGGAGTGACAAGTGGCTAGCTCGTCGCCTACTCAGTCACATACCCAAAACCCCGTAAACCATTAGTCGCCTTTTACGACATGCTAGGCAAGAACCACAGTTGGCACATTTTTTGTGTCCCAGACAGCATGGGCCAAGTCCCAGGCCAACATGGGACAAATTTTTAATTTTGAGGCTATCTGCCCCTTTGACTCTGCCAACCCCTTCGGGGATCACAGGCGTGTCAGGAATTATACACAAATAATGATAGAAGATCAATAAATACTCTACAACAATTAGATTTTTAGTAGCCGATCCAAGTTTTGAGCTAACATGTTTTATTTTAATTTTTATGTATTCTCGTCCTTATTTCTCATTAGTAATATTTCTGAAATAACCTAACCCTCAGATATATCATTGTACAACTCTTAATTATATTTATCTTCGTAATTGGGTGAAGTAGAATCGTAAAAGCCAATTTACATACAAAACAGTGGGTTGGCACATCTGTGAATAAGAAATAAATTAATGTCAGCTTGTGATTTACTTTCAGAGCTGACATTAAAACATATTTCATGTTTCGTATATATATATCGCTCGATATATTGTGTATTTGACCGCATATATTGTCTTCATTTGTTAACTTAAATAAGTATGCCAAACGAGTGAAGTACGGGAATCAAAAAAAATGGGTCATAGTTATACATAATTAGACAAGACAAGCTCGATGGCGCATTTAGTAGTGACCCTGCCCCATGCGCCAAGAGTTGTGGGTTCGATCCCCACCCAGGACAAATATTCGTATGATGAATACTTGTGTTGGTTCTGTGTCTGGGTGTTAATATCCAATATTTAAGTATATATTTGTAATACCACTCTTGTTTCTGATATCCGTAACACAAGTGCTTAAGCTACTTATCTCGGAGTCAGATCAATGTATGTGATGTAGTCTGATATTTATATTTAATTATTTATTTATTAGACGTCTTAATGTGCATATTGAAACCTGCACATTTGCACAACCTGCACACGATGTTTTCCCTCACCGTTTTTTTCAAACGCTAACATGTTTGTTATACATTTGATTGAGCGCGTAGGGGAAAGCTAATTTAACGTTATATCTTTAATACCCTACTGATAAGACATTAAAAGGTACAAAAAAAAAACTGGCCAAGTACAACTCGGACTCGCGCACGAAGGGTTCCGTACCATTATCTATAATAAATATTCTGTGAATATTTCACGCGTCTACCTATTGCCGCTATCAACATCGAGCAAAAACAAGCAAAAAAAAAACACATTCGTTGTATGGGAGCCCCCTTGAATATTTATTTTATTCTATTTTTTTAGTATTTGTCGGCAATAAAAATACGTCATCTGTAAAAATTTCAACTTTATACGGTTCATGAGATACAGCCTGGTGACAGATGGACAGACAGACAGACAGCGGAGTTTTAGTAATAGGATCTCGTTTCTACTTTGGATACGGAACCCTAAAATCGTTCAATGTGATTCCTGCGTAATTGGAGTCGTTTAAACAAACCAGTCTTGACAGTATACAAACTTATTTCGCCAAAAGTAATATAAGTAAGGATAAGTTCAAAAGCGATTAAACAATTCATATCCCACAATTAGTACAGCGAAAGCTTTCAATTTCTAATAGCTCTAGGAACAGCACAGCTACGTACCGACAGACAAATTGCAGTACGCACGCGACTTATTAGCATCATTTTCTGTTTTCTACAAATCGTCCGAGATCTATGCCTACACTATAGCTCGTTCACATATCGAACCGAGTTATGATTGGTCGAAAGCTAGTGAAACTGGCTGTGCGGTAATTTGTATTGGCGTTGGAAACTTGCGCGCGACCAAAAATTGTGACCACAGATTGTGTATGTCACGTTCGAAACTTTTTATTGGAGTTCACCTAATGGTACCTCAGCCTATGGCTAACCACGATTCGCGGTGAAAAACGGAAAAAATAAATTACATTTTTCATGATGTAATATCTTATTTGGCCCGTGTTCATTCATGAGGTCAAAATACATTTCGAATATGATGATTCCTAAAAAAAAATAACTTAATTTAAATCGTATACATCCTGGTTTTTGACGTGGACTAAATACATATCGTTATGTCCGTAATCCTCGAAGGGGTAGGCAGAGTCAAAGGGGCAACTAGCCCCTTAATTACGTTCAGTCAAAAAATAACCTTGGCTAAGTTTAATGGAACATTGTGAAAAAATAGTGTCAAGTGTCAAGCTCGTCGCCTACACAAACACATACCCAAAGCACGATATACTATTAGTCGCCTTTTACTACAGGCTTTGCAAGAACACAGTTGGTAAATTATTTAAAAGTCCTAGGCCAACATGGGACAATGCGCTGGGTTGGGTGGTAAATTGTGAAAAGGTAGTGACAAGTCGGTAGCTCGTCGCCTACACAATCATATACCCATAACCCGATATACCATTAGTCGCTTTTTACGACATGCTAGACAAGAAACGCTGTTGGCACATTCTTTTTTAAGTCCCAGACCAACATCAGACCGGACGCTTTTTTATAAGTATGTAGATACATATAACATAATGTAATGTATGTACATACGAGTGCATACTACCACCGTAAAATTTCCAACAAATCAAAAGAAAACTCTGCCAATGCGCTATGTACAGAAGCTTACCAGTAAAATATTGAATAACGTATGTCATGAAATTTTTATACTTCCTACATAGAGGTGACATAGAAAAAGAGAATTTACGAGTCACATACTACATAAAGTATCGAAAGTGTCTCGGTGTCGGTTGTAAAATACGACTTGAAATTTTATTGCGACCCAGGGATTGGCAACTGGGGTGTAAAAAGAAACATTTACAGTGCTTTTTTTTATTTTTCTTTAAATTTTTATTGCTATAACTACAACTAAAACGAAAACTTGGACTGGGGTGAACATTTATTAAAGATTTTACTATACTATGAGTTATTTTTGTATTGTAATTACCAGACTTGCTTAATACTTGATCACGGTCTAAGCGGACCCCGTCTAAGAACAGGATAAAAGCATAAAGCAAGGAAGAAGATGTTAATATTTATTTTATGGTTGACTAATATGACCTGATGATCTATGTAATTTTTCACCCAAAAACTAATAAAAGGATTTTAATTAAACGTTACTTCAAATCAAATCGATAGATCTACTTGAAATCAAATTTGATTTAGAATGTAAACCTTTTTTTGTATTTTAATATTACATTTAAATTCAAAATATATTAAAAAAACAGCTTAATAGAAAAGCGTTTGTATTATAATTATAATATCTTCTTTTTATAATAATATCACTTTTATCAAATTAACACTTAAAATCACAAAATAATACATGCGAGCATACCTGCTAATTTCAATAACAATGCTAATTTTAGTAACGAACATCGAAACACTAACAAACCTCAAATAGCATGAGGTTAAATCACTCGTACATTTCATCCATAATTTGCGCTAAAGGTTGCCGATCTCTGTTCAAAATTGTTTACAATTATTTACTATGTAGGCAGCGGAGTTGTGAACCTTGTAATATTTTGGTTAAGTCTTAGTTTTATGATAATATTTTTCTTCAAGGATGTCCATCGTGCACTTATCTTTCTTTTATAAGTTAAATTATTAAATACTAGCTGTGCCAGCGGTGTCACCCGCGTTTATGATTAATATTATAAAGACTATTTTCGTCATACATGATTTTTATGTAACTTTAACCATTAAGGCTGCAAACGCGACGGAAGCTTAAAAAATGGAGTAATTTCTCCCTTCAATACTCTGCTCCTATTGATTGTAGCGTGATGAAAAGTATACTGTAACCTGCCCAGGAGTATGAAGAATAATTGTACTAAGTTTCGTTAAAATCCGTCGAGTAGTTTTTGTTTCTATAAGGAACATACAGGCAGACAGACAGACAGACAAAAATTTTACTGGTTGCATTTTTGGCATCAGTATCGATCACTAATTACCCCCTGATAGTTATTTTGAAAATATATTTAATGTACAGAATTGACCTCTCTACAGATTTATTATAAGTATAGATAAATTGATAACAATTTTTTGCTAATACGCAAACTTTTATGAAATCACAACAAATTTATTAAAATGAATATATACCTGTGCATAAGAGCGGTGGTAGCTCAATGGTAAGTACACGCGCCTCTTAACCGAGGAGTGCGGGCACGTACCTCTGGATTTTTCACGTCTATATACGTATTTATACCATTAGCTCGACGGTGAAGGAAAACATCGTGATGAAACTTGCAAATTCAAACAACTTTGGATTCGTAAACATGATCCAAAAATTGTCCGATTCCCCTATCTTAGGGTTACGAAGGTCAGATCGGCAGTCGCTTCAATGTAATTACCAGACTCGCTAAATCCTGGATCATGTTCTAAGCGGACTCCGCCTAAACATAACGGGACATAACGCTAGGAAGATGAAATACCTGTGCATAACGAAATAAATAAATTCTATTACCCAATGAAGATAGTATATTACTTAATTACGTTTTACAATGGTTTTGAAAAAGCTACCATTTTTTTTTCACGAGGAAGTCTAAATCCGTCATGGATCGCCGCCCATGCCGCAACTGTTGCAAGGGCTGCCGGTCTACATCTGACTAAAATAACGCTTCTCGAAAGTGCCGTCTCGTTCATATGCTGAGAAGGTTGCGAGTACACTATCGCATCTTCCGCAACATGAAAAGGCTACCTTGGCCATCACTGCAAGTCCGTCATACAAAAAAAGAAAAAACGTCGCACAGTTGCCGATCCCTGTATAAAGGTGTTTACAATTATTGCGCCGCGCAGTCTACTTGTAAACGTTTATAGCGCTATGGTTCGCTTTTTCATGGGTATCGTATTATTTTTGTATTTCCTCATAACATATAGTACTGAACAACGGTGGTACAGTCACAAAGAAAAGGTTTTGATTAAATTATTTTACGAATTTGTATCGTATTTTGAGCAGGGTATACGTATTGTCATGTCATAAGCCACTTAAACCACATTCTGCCAAAAATAAAATTATATAGTAAATTAATATGTATTACGTTATTAATTAAAAAAAATAAATAAAGCCAGTTGAGCCGTTTTTGAAGAGTGCGACCGTAAACACTGAGACGAGATATCATAAACTAATATGCAAATATTACGGCTTCTGTAGATTATGGACTGAAATATCTATAGGCTTATTTAGCCTATAGCTATTTCAGTCCATAATCTACGTCAGTGTTAAATTTCATTTAAAACCCTTTAATCGTTTTTGAGTTGATCCGCAACAAACATACAAAAACACAAAACTTCTTCTTTCTGTTTAAGATATTAGTGTTAATATTCTTCGCTGTATCGTTGTGTGCAGTGGAATGTTAGCCCAAGACCCCAATTAGTAGCTTTCGCTCAAATATAATATTATGTCAAAATATGTTTTGACAAAGCTTGTTAGCGTTGGTTTCTTTTAAACATAATCTTAAAATATAGTGATGTTTCACCACAAGTAAAGGCGGTTTTTTAACCTTACTTTTTCTATTACATTATTTTGTTTATTTAAAAAATTATTATTTTCTTATTAGTATGATATGATGTCTATCGCTAAAACAGTAATGGTAACTTTCTTCATCAACCATAACATGTTCTCAGTCTGTAATGATTATCTTTCTCTAAGGTGATTGTCTTTCATAGACTTTTGTAACATATTAAGGATTACACACATTGAGGTGTGTAAGGATCGTGCCATATGGCGTTCGGTTCTCTCTACCCACCCCGCTAGGGAAGTGGCGTGAAGTTTAGTTAGTTAGTTTTAAGGATTAAGGTAAACTGATTTATCTCATTTCCCCTTATAAAAATGGCAGGTTTTCACTTGGGAATTTCATATTTGATATCTTATACATATATATTAGATGGAGAATTGTGACAAAGAAGTGAAAAGGGGCTACACTAATCACAAGTTCTCCAATCGGTACAGCATTAGTCGTGTTTTACAATATGTTAGGCAAGGAACACAGATTATTTCCGTCTTATCAAACTCACTTTTATTTTTAGCTGAATTTGGTTCACGAAGCTTATCACACTTTAGACTTTGCTTCAAAGCCGGCAGAGTCAAAGGACAGCAAGCCCCCTTAACCACATTCAGCCAAAAATAAAACTGTGCTGGATTAGATGGAAAATTGTGAAAAAGTAGTGACAATTGGCGAGCTCGTCGCCTACACAATCACACACCCAAAAACCGATATACTAGTCTAGTTACCTTTTACGACATGCTAGGCAAGGAACACAATTGGCACATTATTTTAAAGTCCCAGACCAACATGGGATGTCAGATACTTTGCTTATCAAATGCCTCTAATTATTATCAAGTTCAAGTTATCCTATCGAAATAAAATTTTCCATCTTTCACATCACTACTTCAGCTCTGACCGTCTATTTCGGAATTTTCCTAATTTTTGAGACCGGTTGTAAAATATTCGCTCAGAAATTTATTAGATATCGAGCCTTAACGATGTTGCTACTTGTTCCCCCTTAATTATCTTGATACTGATAAAACATTTAGAAATATATTATCTTCGGATATACAAACTTGTATTATATCTTGAGGTTTTGGTAATAATACACTGGGAATCTTTTGTATTTTCTAATTAACAAGAATCAGCTGTTATTGTAGAAAATGTTGTTAGCCAAAGTGAAATTAGGTACCTAACTTGGATAAAACATAAGTGACACGACAAGTGGCTATAATAATATGACTATATTAATAAGTTGAGAGAACCGACTTCATATGACGCTCTATCCATTCACACCTTACTCGCTTGAATGTTAATTCATAATCCATAGTAGAAGCTCTACGGTAATTATAGTGTGTATATATACACTTTCGGATTGTATATCTACATGTCTGAACCCATAGATTTAGGATGTATAAGATACACAATGACGGCTCGGAAACATAACCAAAATAAATTTAAACATGTGTTGGTTGATTGGTTGGCCAAGCGGTGACGTCACGAGTATAGATAAAAACTTAATTATCTTTTAGCGACATCGTGACATGAATACAAAGTTATTTAGCCGAGTTATCATCATTTTCCTAGCGTTATGTCCCGTGTTTAGACGGGGTCCGCTTAGACCATGATCCAGGATTTAGCGAGTCTGGTAATTACATTGAATTACATTGACCTTCGTAACCCTAAGATAGGGGAACCAGACAATTTTTGGATCATGGTTACAATTCCAAAGTTATTTGAATTTGTAGGTTTCATCACGATGTTTTCATTAACCGTCGAGCTAGTGGTATAACTAACTAACTAAACTAAGAGTGAATGCAGGGAATAGGGTGAATGGAGCGTTAGGAAAACTTTTAGGCAGCAAAATCTTAAGCCAGAAGGCCCAGCTCGCCATACACAATGCGGTGCTGATTCCTACGCTAACATATGGAAGCGAGAGTTGGGTATGGTAGAAAGAGCATGAAAGTAGAATAAACGCGGTCGAGATGCGTGCGCTGCGGAAAATCTGCGGTGTATCGCTCACAGACTGCGTTTGGAATGATGATGTAAGAAAGAGAGTTGGTCTGAAGGACAGCGTCGGAGTCAAGGTAAGAAGAGGCATGCTCCGGTGGTTCGGACATGTGGAAAGAATGGATGACGAAAGATTGACTAAACAGATATACAATGCGAATGTGGAAGGATGTAGGAGCCGCGGAAGGCCCAGGCTCACCTACCACGACCAGATTGGTCGTGTATTAAAAGAAGGCGATGTTAGGAGTCATAAAAATCGTAGAGCTTGTATGAAAAGGATTATGAATGTTGAAGAGGCGAGTGAGGTGTGTAAGGATCGTGCCATATGGCGTTCGGTTCTCTCTGCCTACCCCGCTAGGGAAGTGGCGTGAAGTTTAGTTAGTTAGTTAGTTAGTTATAGATTTTTAAAAATCCAGAGGTACGTGCCCGTGTTTGAACCCGCACTCCTCGGTTAAGAGGCGCGTGTTCTTACCATTGAGAAACTACCGCTCCTATAATAAACTTTTATAAAGGCCTATATTATGGCTCATACTATGCTAATCAACAGACCAAGCATTTTTGTTTTTTGTTTCAGTCGCATTTTCGCTATGTCTTCTTATAAATGTATCATGGTCGCGCTTTCGGTACAGGACCCCTAGGCCTATGTATCCGAAGAACTCACAGTTCTGGGCCACAGACTTCTTCGTCAGAGGCTGCAAGAACTTTTTGGAGAACTGTCCGCGCGCCTACAAGTAAGTCAATCAGTTTTTTTTACCGGCCCGTTGGTGGGGTGGTCAGAGACCTTGGCCACGAAACCAAGGGTCGCAGGTTCTAATCCTGCTATGTAAAATGTTTCGTGTGATGAACATGGACATTTGTATTCGAGTCATGGATGTTTAAAAACGTGTTTATGTATACATATGTATATGTATATATATATGTATACTCGTATATCTGTAGCACAAACACATATTAAGCTTAGTTTGGAACTAGGGCATTGGTGTGTCAGTTTGGTGAATTTAGTTAATTTATTGCTTGGTTTTATTTTAGTATACGAAGCAGGTAGTAAATAATACATGCATAATATCTCACCTTTAATCACCGAAAAGACAGCTATAGTTTTTTAAGCAGTGATAAGCTTCCAAAACCATATGTGGAAAAATTGTGTTGGGTTATATGGAATATCATGAGAAAGTAGAAACAAGATAGTTTGTCATCTTAAACGCAATATCCGATAAAACAACACAATTAGCAGCCTTGTACAGTACAGTACTTGCACGGTACAGTATTTTTGAGTCCTTGGCCAACATAGAACTTAAAGTTTTTAATTTGAGTTTACCAAGAATTGGATACCAAACCATGTTATTCTATGTTGGTCTAGGACTTAAAAATAATGTGCCAAATGAGTTCCTTGCCTGGATTGTCGTAAAAGGCAATGGTATATCGGGTTTTGGGTGTGTGATGCCACTTGCAACTACTTTTTCACAAGTTTCCATCTAACCAGCTCAGTTAAATTTTTGACTGAATGTGATTGGTGGGGCTTGCTGCCTTTTTGACTCTTACTTCTGGATTACGGGGATGAAGTATTTTGTTATGTATGTAAAAAACTAGTTAATAATACAAATAACAAATGTGAAAATTCCTTATGTAAAGGATATTCAAGGACACAAATAAATAAGTTTCCATAAAAATATGTAGGTGGGTATAATCATTACGCTCCCAATTCCCGAAAGAATAGGCAGACTCCAGGAGCAAGCTCTTTTAACCACTGTTAGCTAAATTTAAGAATTTGATCCCATCAAAAACAATACTTGTCAAAAAAACCAAGTCTCGCAACTCAGTTGTTCTACGGTAAAAAGTTGTGAGATCCATGTAATACCAAGTCGGTTATTAATATATTCAGTCTCTACTTAAGTGACTTTCTGTCTTAATACGTCCAGTCCCTAAGACCACGATCGTAGTCCAAAACAATTGAAAATCAATTGTGTCTGGAATCTCCGTACTCGAAGCATTAAGTTGTTACGTAATAATTATTGAGACTCGGCCATCGCATGAAAACACGTGTAAATTAAATTATTTAGTGCGATGGCCAAGTCAATATATTTATATAAAACATTAAAGATTTTTAATATTGATATGCATCACTATAAGATGCTGTTAATTATTACGTAACAACTTAATGCTTCGAGTACGGAGATTCCAGACACAATTGATTTTCAATTGTTATGGACCACGATCGTGGTCTTAGGGACTGGACGTATTAAGACAGAAAGTCACTTAAGTAGAGACTGAATATATTAATAACCGACTTGGTATTACATGGATCTCACAACTTTTTACCGTAGAACAACTGAGTTGCGAGACTTGGTTTTTTTGACAAGTATTGTTTTTGATGGGATCTCATTTCTTTTTGTATTTTGTAGCCAGTTCTCCTTTTTTTCTTTTCGGTACCTTCTACTTATTGTATATTATGTATATCTACGAATTTTCTTAAAGCCCTCTCTCTGACATATGAACTTTTCTTATTTTTGTAGGTAGCCTTCCGTTTTCTCTTTTCCGGTACTACTTCTTGAGCTTCAGCTACAGTTTTTCTAAGAGCTCACTGCCTGTCTCTATGCGTTTTTCTGGGAGGCTTTGATGTTACAATTTTTGAAAAATCTGGACGATAAATTATGCTTCTTGGTCTGTTGTATTCACAAATTGAGGATTCCTGCGCTTTAACACTTCCAAAGTTGACATTAATTAGATGTAAACCGCCCAGACTTGTAACTGTAAGACTTGTAACTGTAAGACTTGTAATTGCGGAATGAATTCGCATGACGGGAATACACATTTTTTGCTCAATTTGGCAGGGGAACTACCGTGCGCCTATATTTATATGGGATTACAAAGTTATTTAAGCAGTTATGTATCTAGAAAACTGGACCGAAATTGAAATATTTTACTCGACTTGGCGGCGGCACTACCGTGCGCCTTTATATTTATATGGTATTACAAAGTTATTTAAGTAAGTAGTTAAATATTTATAAAACTGGACCGAAATTGAAAAATTTTGCTAGACTTAGCGGTTGCACTACCGTGCCCCCAAATATTTAAGTTTTTTCTTAGTTCATACAACAAACACTACTTATATTCCAAATTTGAAGCTTCTAGGTCTGCTAGAAGTGCCTTAGAATTTTGATGATCGGTGAGTCAGTCAGTGAGTGACAAAATTAAGAAACCTTGACCCATTATAATTCTGCATGGTTACTGAAAATTCAGTCTTCTAGTTTTATCCACAACGAAGTTACAGGGGATCGAAAATGGCCTGAATTGCTTCGAGAAAAGGATATAGTACGGCCGTGCCGCTTTTTTGCTCGACTTGGCGGGGGCACTACCGTGCGCCTTAATATTTATATGGTATTACAAAGTTATTTAAGTAAGTAGTTAAATATTTATAAAACTGGACCGAAATTGAAAAATTTTGCTAGACTTAGCGGTTGCACTACCGTGCCTCCAAATATTTTAGTTTTTCCTTAGTTCATACACCAAACACTACTTATATTCCAAATTTGAAGCTTCTAGGTCTGCTAGAAGTGCCTTAGAATTTTGATGATCGGTCAGTCAGTCAGTCAGTCAGTCAGTCAGTCAGTCAGTCAGTGACAAAATTAAGAAACTTTGACCCATTATAATTCTTAAACTACTGGTTCAAATTGAATGAAATTTGAAATATACCGTGTCTTTACAATGCCTGCATGGTTACTGAAAATTCAGTCTTCTAGTTTTATCCACAACGAAGTTACAGGGGGTCGAAAATGGCCTGAATTGCTTCGAGAAAAGGATGGTACGGCCGTGCCGCTTTTTTGTTCGACTTGGCGGGGGCACTGCCGTGCCCCCAGATAAAAGCCACAAAAAAAAAACCTTCTAAAAAGAATAACATGTGTATGAAACTCAGAAACGTGACTTAAAAAAATATATATTATTAAGTTTTTAAATGACTAGCAGCGCCCCGCGGTTTCACTCACGTAGTTCCCGTTCCCGTGGGAATACGGGGATAAAATATAGCCTATGTTACTCGCTGCTAAATTAGCTTTTTGGTTGTAAAAGAATTGTGTAATTAGCCCAAACTGTGACATTTTATATTTCATATTTATTTTTCAATAACAAAATTTATTTGAACTAGCAATTTAAAAGGCATTTAGATTGTAAATTATGTTTATCCATAACATTGTACAAAATACTAGAAGAAAATTGCGTGAATTTACTTCTATTTGAATATTTTATCAAATTAGCAGACTATGATTTTATAATTTGATATTTTAATTTTTTGTTAAGTAAAAAACTGGGAATTATTGTAGCGTTAGTAAAAATTTTTGTTATAAATAAAAACAACGATAATTTTATTTAAAATAATTTCAAATTACGTGATATTTCAGTTGGGGTTTAAAATTGGTCCTATTTTTTTTGGGGTACCGTACATCTAAAGAAACTGTTATCTCTAAGGACATTAAGAAAAATTACTTAAGGAAAATTTTGTCATATGTTGTTGAATTAAAAAAATGCATCCTTAACTAGAATTGGGATAGAAAATTGTGAATAAGAAATGGCAAGTGGCTAACTTGTCGCGTACATAATCACAAAAGTATTACACCACTAGCAACGCTCTGCGGTTTCTTATTTTTTAATTACCGTTCCCGTGGGAATACGGAGATAAATTAATATAGCCTATGTTACTTTTACTCGTTAATAAAGTAGCTCTCCATTGGTGAAAGAATTATTCAAATCGGTCAAGTAGTTTTGGCCTAAGCCTGTTCAATACAAACAAATAAACAATCAAATCTTTTCTCTTTATAACTAACTAACTAAACTTCACGCCACTTCCCTAGCGGGGTAGGCAGAGAGAACCGAACGCCATATGGCTCGATCCTTACACACCTCACTCGCCTCTTCAACATTCATAATCCTTTTCATACAAGCTCTACGGTTTTTATGACTCCTAACATCACCTTCTTTTAATACACGATCAATTTGGTAATAATAATTATTCTCTTTATAATATTAGTTTAATAGTATAATTAGTCGCCTTTTACGACATACTCGGCAAGAAACATGGTTGGTATATTATTTTTAAATCCCAGACCAACATTATTTTTTTACAATAGTGACACTCATTACTTTTTCTCAATTTTCCATCTAACCCAGCCCAGTTTTATTTTTTGGCTAAATGTGGTTATGGGAGCTAGCTACCTCTTTTACTCTGCACAACCCTTGGGAAATTACGGACGTAAATATATGTATGTATGTACAGTATAATGAACTACTAGAATTTCAAGACCTTAAATAATTAATTGAATGTACTAACCAATATACTAATATTACTATTAAGTTTAACATCGTAATTTCCTTTTAATTTAGCTCCAAAACTGATTTGATAGTTAAATTTTGTGGGGCTATAATTTTATTTAGTAAATTAAGCTTATTGTGATTACGCAGACACTTTATCGTTTTACAAGTATAATAATTAATTTGCTTTTAAGCAATTAATTTTACTAAAAACTAGTCTTGTCCTGTAGCTACGTCGCATAATATATAGTTTCATATAAAAATAATACACTTAAAATATTTTAAAATATAGTTATATAAATATACAACCCTTCTTAAAAAAAAGTCCCACATATTTATTTAATAAAAACTATCCTGAAAATAGCAAAACAAGAAAAAAATAATCAGTCAACTCCGTTAACAGCTCTGAAATCATGTTAATTGGCCAAAGATATATTTATTTAAATGGTGCTGTTAAGCGGAGCCCGACTAATACGCAACTCAAATAATATCAATATTTAACTAAACTGACTAACTTCACGGCACTACCCTAGCGGGGTAGGCGGAGAGAACCGAACGCCAAGTCACAATCTTTGTACACTATTTTCTTAAAAATTCATAATCTTTTGTCTCACTCTCTTGTTAAACGTTCATAATCTTTTGTCTCACTCTTTGTCTCACTCTCTTCTTAAACATTCATAATCTCTTTCATACAAGCTTCACGGTTTTTATGACTCACCATTTCTATGCACTCCTTTCCTGTAAATATAAAACTTTTCTCGTACTATTTTGCAAGTTTCAATCCTAATACAAATTTTGTATTTCTTTTTTTAACCGACTTCAAAAAAAATGAGGAGGTTCTCAATTCGGCTGAATTTTTTTTTTTTTTTTTTTGTATGTATGTTACTCGATATCTCTGAGTATTGTTAACCGATTTCCAACATTTTTTTTTAATCGAAAGGGTTTACTCCCGAGTTGGTCCCATTGCCACCAAGTCAGGACCTGATGAAGGGATCCCAGGAAAATCGAGGGCAACCCTCAAACTTTATAGGCACGTACAATGTGTTTTAGACATTTTCTAAGATTGTTTAAGTATTTACGCATGGTACTTATCATCTTATGTTGGTGAGCTGATGATGGAAGGTACAAATCCTTAACGATTAGGAATTAGTTTATGATTCTTTAAATATTGATATCTTCGAGAATTGTAAGACGATTTTCAGAGTTCCTTTTTTTATTCAAAAGGGTATATCCTGGAGTTTGTCCTATTGGTACCACATCTGGATCTGATGAAGAAATCTTAGGCAAATCGAGGGAAACCCTCAAGTATTATAGGCGCGTACAATCTATTTTAGTTATTTTCTAAAACAGTTCAAGTATTTACGTCTGGTATTCATAATCTCATGTTGCTGAGCTGATGATGGAAGGTGTAACTCTTTAACGATTAGGAGTTCGTGGATAATTCTTTCAATATTATAGGGCCATATTGAGTGTTATTCTCGAGATAGTCTCAATTTCACCAAGTCTTGGTCTAGTGATGGGATTCCATGAAAACGAGGGCCACTCTTAAATTTTAACGACATGTTAAGTGTTTTTCTAAAACGATTCCAGTATTTGCGTCTCGTACTCATCATGTTATGTTGCTTAGCTGATGATGAAAGGTATAACTCTTTGAAGATTAGTAGTTTTAAGTAATTCTTTAAACATTAAAGGCTCGTTATACCTTTTCGTCTTTAGTCTCATAAGACCGGCACTGTCTCATTAAAGCAGTTCGTTTTGATTTGGTCTACCTACCTATTAATAAATTTCACTAAAAAGTAACAAATAAGTTAAATTTTAACAAAAATAAAAACCGACTTCAAAAAACCCCGCAAAAAATGTTTATAAAAAAACACAAGTAAAAACTGCCTTAATAGCTATTTAAATTTCTAAACAATAAAAAGTATAAAATAAATTCTTTCGACTGCTTCGATGAAAGTATTAATCTTTAACACGTATTTAAATATTTACAATAATCAATTAGTTTTGGAGTCGGTGCCAGCCAAACTAAAAAAAAAGTAGACACTTAATAACAAATTACCTTATAATAACAATATGAAACAAATTAGTTAAAATATAAATATATTAACTTACTATTGATTTTGTATATTCAAAACCTATTTTACCACCCTTCACCAAGAAACAAATAATTGCAAATTCCGAAATGATGATATAATTACGCGGGCTGGCACCGACTCCAAAACTAACTGATTATTGTAAATATTTAAATACGTGTTAAAGATTAATACTTTCATCGAAGCAGTCGAAAGAATTTATTTTATACTTTTTAGTGTTTAGAAATTTAAATAGCTATTAAGGCAGTTTTTACTTGTGTTTTTTTATAAACATTTTTTGCGGGGTTTTTTGAAGTCGGTTTTTATTTTTGTTAAAATTTAACTTATATTTACTAGATTTGACTGGCTCAATGGCTCATTCGGTAGTGACCTTTCCCCATGCGCCAAGAGTTGAGGGTTCGATCCCCACTCAGGATAAACATTCCTATGATGAATACTTGTGCAATCCAATATTTAAGTATATATTTGTAATACCACTGTTGTTTCCGATATTCGTAACACAAGTGCTTAAGCTACTTACCTCGGAGTCGGATCAATGTATGTGATGCAGTGTGGGTTATTTTTGTTCTTTTCTTTTTCTACAGATATCAGCAAGTATGTGCAAAAAGCTATAATGGCGACTACAAAGACTTCCCGAATTACTGTGAGATGCAATACGAGAATTGTAACACCTGGAAAAGTGAGTGTTTACATACATACTTACATATGTCTCATGTTGGTCTAGGACTTAAAAAATTATGTGCCAACTGTTTTCCTTGCCTTGCATGTCGTAAAAGGAGACTTATTGTGTGTCAGGTTTTTGTTTTTGTGATGGGCGACAAAATAGCCACTTGTTACTACATTTTCACAATTTTCCATCCAACCCAGCACAGTTTTGTTTTTGGTTAAATATGGTTAAGGAGACTTAATGCCCCTTTATATGTCATCACGCCCATAATCCCCGAAGTGGTAGGCTGAGTCAAAGGGGCAACTAGCCCTCTTAACTACATTTAGCCAAAAAATAAAACTTAGTCCCATGTTGGTCTGGGACTTTGGCCCATGTTGATCTGGGAAAAAAAAAAAAAAATTGCCAACTGTGGTTCTTGCCTAGCATGTCGTAAAAGGCGACTAATTTTTTACGGGCTTTCGGGTATGTGACTGAGTAGGCGACGAGCTAGCCACTTGTAGTAGTAACAAATGGCTTTAAAACCCGATTTACCATACGCCTATTATGACATGCTAGGCAGGTGTATTCATTTTTATACATTTATACTCTTATGTAAAAAGGAAAGACCTGTGGACTGACTTATGCTACATACGTAACACAGAAAAATATATTTGGAAATTATAGTTGAATAATGTATCGTTGTTTAACAAAATCAGTGTTTTATTATGAATTATTATTATTAAAATTACTCATATGCGTGTTACGAAATAAATTGTAGAAGAACCTAGTGCCCACCTAGTACACAACACCCTTAAAATTAATATAGCAATACCCTTGATAGCAAACTGTTACATGAATGTTAAATCACTACTAGTCTGAACAAAGGTTCTAGGGCCAAAACTAACGGAACGTTTTCTGACGCGTTATACAGCGTTATTTTTAATATATACGAGAACTGAAACAGGAGTCAGACACATTCATTTAAAGAATTAGAATAAAAAAATATATAATGGTATCTTAGAAACTTACAAAGCTACAAACTTTTTGTGATGCCTCGTTTTTCTCGCGCGAGTATGGTGACGGTCAGCGCGTGTACTTTGCTCAAGACGACTTGTACCATGATAAGTATAAGCGATGCGCACGCGTAATACTTTTTTTAATTGCGTACCCAGCCCATTGCCCCGTGTTGGTCTGGGACTTAAAAAAAATATGCCAACTGTGTTTCTTGCCTAGCATGTCGTAAAAGGTGACTAATGATATACCGGGTTTTGGGTGTGTGATTGTGTAGGCGACAAGCTAGCCACTTGGCTGAATGTGGTTAAAGGGGACTGCTGCTCCTTTGAGTCTGCCTTCTCCTTCGGAAATTACGGGCGTGATGTTGTTATGTTTCATATGGTCCGATAGATCTAAAAAAATCATCTTTCTTTTTGTTATTTCATTTCATTAGAATGCTTTAAGTTAAGGTGTAAAATAAAACTTCATTGAGCCAAAAATAATATTGAGTTGGGTTTGATAAAAACTGTGAAAAAGTAGTGATAAGTGGCTAGCTTGTCGCCTACACATACAATATTCTATACACAATTGTATTTTGGGACATGCTATTCAAGGAACATGGTACGTTATTTTCGAGTCCCAGAAGAAAATGGCGAATGAGCAATGAAATTAAAATAACAAAAAAAAAGGCAATATCGCGTATTTCAGTAGGCTACTATTATATTAAAAAAAATTTTTAGTCCACTATTGAGATTCCAAAAAATTTAGTTTACGTATATTTTCTTTTGTTTAGCAAATTAAAAATGATGACATACAGTGTGTTAAAGTACCGCGTGACGTCACTAGTTATGTAAGATTTTACCGTCCAAGTAACGTAAAGCGCTAAATTTCAGATCTTTAAAGCGCTGTATCTTTGTCATTTATCGAGTATTAGATAAAACAAATATTATTTATTCAATATTTTGATAATCTTACTTACGGACTAAAAAAAAATTGAAAAAAATACCCCATTGTTTTAATTTCATCTTGAAGCATCATCAGTGTAACATTCGCGATTTTAAATCGCTTCGTTTGTTCTGAGCCTGGAATTAAACGTGACGTGAGAATCCAACTGTGATATTGTAAAACATTACGACACTGTCTAGACGCGGCATACCCAAAGGGATCTAGATAATATTTATTGTAGGAACGCTCAAATCTCTGCGTCTTCAGCCGTATAAGATCGCGTTCTTCTCAAGTGTCGTGTGGAACGGTCCCTGTAATAAAATTAACAGTTTAAGTAACATCGTTTCCATAGCTCTAAATGTAGGTATTATTACGTTGTGATTTCCTTGTTTTTCTTTTCAAAATTGAGATGCTGTTTTCTTTTTGAGCACATCAAAAGCCTGTGGTTTTGGTTGTCCAATTTTAAAGAGAGATTTTATTTAAAGTATTTTTACTGTAATCTCTGATTGCTTTTTTTTTTTAACTTTCGACAAAGCAAAGATATTTTTCCTTTTGCCAATTCTATGCCAATTCTCATCCAATCACAGTTGTTATATAAGTACACTAATATCGTTAAAATATTTGAATTTTATTTATTTCAGTACTTTTATTATTAGTTTCAGTACTTTCCATCGTTGTAATCATTGTAACTTTTGATTTGACTGAATTTTTTTAAGACATTTTTTAAGAGTATTAAGACTTAGGAAAAATTCACATATAGCTATGCAATACATATGCAAATAACTGAACATACTCATTAAGACTGAGGAAAATAAACTCAGTCTCAAGTCATTTACACCGATTCAAAAGCTATTCGCGAAATTCCCGTACGACTCGGCGATTCTATTCTCCGACGATTCTTGAATCGAGCACTAACCCTAGAATGCTAAGGAACAAGAGGCTTACGCAAGATGAACTCGAGGGCTTGTTTCGAGGAGTCTCCTCCAGATTTCGACTCGAGACGTTGATAAACGAAGGCGCTTAATTAGACGACGCTTTACAAGATTGGGACTAGTTAGTGTTTGCTGTCGACTTTGTATACCCTGTTAGTGACATATCATTAGTGATGCCACCGGATAACTCACTATCACTGTCACTATCGATAGGCCATCTAGATAGTATGTCAATAGTCGGAATATCGATAGAATTAAATATACTATCGATAACCACAATTGTGGTAGTACTATTGATGATGACTTGAATGCTTCCTTGACTTGTAAATAAATATCCAACGACATCACATTCATTGATCTGACTCCAAGGTAAGTAGCTTAAGTACTTGTGTTACGGATCAGAATCAACAGTGTTATTACAAACTTAAATATTGGATATTAACACCCAGACACAGAACAAAGTCATATTTGTCATGGGTGGGGATCGAACCCACAACTCTTGGCGCATGGGGCAGGGTCACTACCGAATGCGCCATCGAGCTGGACAAGGGAACCAGACACATTGAATAGTGGTTTGTCATTTAATTAAATATCCCATATCGGTCTAAGATAAAAAAAAATGAGTTTTTTTCCTAACATGTCGTAAAAGTAAGTATTGTACCAAATAAATTTTATTTTCTTTCTTTCTAAAACGGCGTTCAATAGGGTAGGTATTGGGTTTGTGATTGTTTAAACAACGAGCTGGCGACTTGTCACTACTTTTTTCCAATGTTCCATCTAACAACTCAATTTTTGGTCTGGGACTTAAAAAGAATATGCCAACTGTATTTCTTGTCTAGCATGTCGTAAGGGGCGACTAATGGAATATAGGGTTTTGGGTATGTGATTGTGTAGGCGACGAGCTAGCTACTCGTCATACTTTTTCACAACTTTCCATTTAGCCCAGCCCAGTTTTGTTTTTGGTTTAATGTGGGTAAAGGGGCCTGCTGCCCCTTTGACTCTGCCTACCCTTTCGAGGATAATTGGCGTGATGCTATGTTTGTTTAAAAATAATACTAAATAAATTCTTTAGACTGGCACACCAATTCCCTAGTCCCAAACTAATCTTATAAGCTTGTGCTATGGATACTAGGTGAACGGATATTTAATATAAATAAATATATAAATATAAATAACAGACTACATCACATACATTGATCTGACTCCGAGTAAGTAGTTTAAAAGCACTTGTGTTATGGATATCAGAAACAACAGTGGTATTACAAATATATACTTAAATATTAGATATTAGCACCCAGACACAGAACAAAAACAAGTATTCATCATACGAATATTTGTCCTGGGTGGGGATCAAACCCACAACTCTTGGCGCATGGGGCAGGGTCACTACCGAATGCGCCATCGAGTTTGTCAAATTTGTATTTATAAACGTATACTTAAATACGTTTATAATCATCCATGACTCGAGTACAAATATCCATGTTTATCACACGAAATATTTGCTCCTAGCGGGATTCGAACCCGCGACCCTTGGTTTCGTGGCCAGGATCTCTGACCACTCGAACAACGGGCCAGTCAGTTTATAAAAGTAATTTTGCAAAAAAAATATCAAAACGGCAGAATTTCACCCCTTTTTACAATGTCATTAGACATTCTCCGTAATCTGTTATCTAAGATTAACACTTAAATTTATTCCTGGAAACGAATATTGGAACCAAGATCAAGGACAGAAATTCTTCGAAAATGAATTTGAAAAACAGATGCCGGCATCGTCAGTAATAAGGTCTTTTATTTTGAAATTGACGGCTTTTACATTTCGTTTGAAGGAATTCTGATAAAAGTGATAGATTAATTAACAAAATTATGTTTTGAAATATTTGTTCGCGTTAATTGGCGGCGGAATATGAATATCTAAAGTTGTTTTGATGTCAAATTGTATTTGGAAGTATATTCATTTGGTTAAATATCGTAATATTAAGAGTCAGATCAAGATATGTGATGTAGTCTATTTATTTATTTATTAAAAAATGTTACAATTGTTGAGTTACATTCAAGCATACTTCCACAACCTCAATCGTTCCACTATAAGATTGAAAGACTTGTTCTACGATTAACAGCTCATTGAATTAACGTCATACCATCTCGACTGAAGTTTTAATCAAGCGTGCTGAGTCATACTTCAAGTCTGTTAACAAGCATACCACACATGCCATACAACCCTTCTCATTGTTCGAATACATTGAAGTAAACCCACCCCTTTGAAATTTATAGTCCTCTAGTGATTCAATTCACATCTATGCGGGGTAATTAAATCAGTTATGGCATAACTAGGTTAAATCCCAGTAATTGATATACCCACAGGGTTAATTGTTTATTCGTGGGATTTTGGGGTTAGTTTGATATTGTTTACGCATTAAATAAGCTCATAAATAGAAAGGCTGTGACATTGTGTTTTTGATTATTTTCTATCTGTTTGAATATTAGGTAAATATCTCTGTTCAGTTATAAAATAAGTTAAGTAAAAGCATTATTGTAAAATAAGTAAAACCTATTTTTGTTTATTGCCATACACGACATAATATTTATAATGCCTAATAAAATGTTCACAGCAAGGCTGTATAGGCATTGATGTCATAGCGTAAGACATATTGTAAAAAAGTTTATATTACTAAATTACATTTCTATTGGTACGCCGTCGTCTCCGCTGTATTATTTTAATTAATCCTCACCATCCGGATCCATCAATTTTATAGAATCTCTACAGGTTAGATTCCAAGAACGGCAGAGCACAATAGCTTAACCACACTTTTGGTTAAATGTGATAAAATCACATAAGCCTTAGTTTTAATCAAATGAAGAATTGTTAAAACCAATCTGATACCCCTGTCCAAAGTTACATACAACATAGGCTTTAACATCGTAGTAAATTCAGTGTCTAGATGTGTAATTTATCATATATTTTGCAACCATTTAAAAAAATAAACACGTGAGCCCTCACAAAGCTCTGCTTTTAACTAGTTACAAATAATTATTTTAAAGATTAAAATATCCTAGATCACTTACACTTTTAATCCAATCTGGAACTCTGAATTTTCTATATTAGATTAAAATTCAGATAATAGGGGCACTCAGATCTGAGTCAATTTAGAAAAGCCCGTTTCCTCGTTGACCGGAATTCGAGGAGTAACGAAGTGGTACAAATTAAATTGATGGCCTATTTTTCAAAAGCTGGTTAAGATTAACAGGTTAATAAAGTAAAAAGGGCAGAAAGGGCCTGCTTATAACATAGGCTATATTTTATCCCCGTATTCCGCGTGGAACCGCGGGGCGCTGCTAATATTTCAATAAAATATTTTGATCGTTTAAATTGGGCCGTATTTTAGTACAAATTATTAGCGGGTAAAATTTAATAGGGTGTTTCTGGCTGAAATTAATTAGTTGCGTTGCTAAAATGTGCGGTTTTAAATGCCGTAAATTTTTAATATATTTCAACGTGAATATTTCAAGTTTAATAATTTAGGCTTGTTAAATTGATTAAACGGCCGAAATAGGTCTGGTATGTAAATTCTGATATTTGGTAGTAATTTTAAATACCTATTTAATAGCTGCAGTTATCTAAAATATCGTTTTGTTGATAAACGTTATAGTTTTGTCTCATAAAGGATTACCGAATGGGCCATTTGACAAGCTAGATTTTTAGGCGCATTCGGTAGTGACTCTGCCCCATGCGCCAAGAGTTGTGGGTTCGATCCCCACCCAGGACAAATATTTGTATGATGTCTGGGTGTGAATATTGAATATTTAAGTATATATTTGTAATACCACTGTTGATTCTGATATCCGTAACACAAGTGCTTAAGCTACGTACCTCGGAGTCAGATCCAGCGCCCCTTGTAATGTGACATACCAATCATTGTATTGTCACTGTACAATTATTGTACATAATCATGAATGACCGAATAACGATTGCTCGAAAAAATTATATACCGGTTAATCTTGGGCCGAAAATATCGTCGCAATCATCGCTCGAATAACGTTAAAACGTTAAAACGTTACGGCTGTCAAAAAAGCGATTGATGTTTGTAAGAACCGCGTCATATGGCGATCGGTTCTCTCTGCCTACCCACTACATCACATACATTGATCTGACTCCGAGGTAAGTAGCTTAAGCACTTGTGTTACGGATATCAGAAACAACAGTGGTATTACAAATATATACTTAAATATTGGATCTAAACACCCAGACACAGAACAAACACAAGTATTCGTCGTACGAATATTTGTCCTGGGCGGGGATCGAACCCACAACTCTTGGCGCATGGGGCAGGGTCACTACCACCCAGAGTTCCGCACACTTGCTGTGGAGCTCTGGGACGTGCGACTGGCTGATCCCGGAGCCGGTCTTCGGACCGTCTCGGCGATCCGGCCTGTCCTAGCTGCATGGTTGAACAGGACCCATGGCGCGGTAACCTTCCATCTGGCTCAGGTGCTCTCGGGGCATGGATGCTTCGGGAAGTACCTGTGTCGGATCGGTCGGGAGGCGACCGGGTCCTGTCATCACTGCGGCTCCGTTGAGGACAGTGCTGAGCACACGTTGGAGGAGTGTCCGGCTTTTGCCGTAGAGCGCAATGCGCTATCCGCCGTTGTTGGGCAGGACCTCTCTCTACCGACCGTGGTGTCTGCCATGGTGAGTAGCGAGGAGTCTTGGGATGCGGTGCTCTCCTTCTGCGGCAGTGTCATGTCGCAGAAGGAGAGCGCCGAGCGCCAGCGCGAGCTGGACGATCCCGCCAGACGTCGTAGGCGAGGCCGCCGTGGCGATGGTGTCTAGCCCGGCGGCGCCCTGCAGGGGGGGCTCCGAATACTCCTGAGGTATCCCTGCCTGTCGTAGGAGGCGACTAAAAGGGCCTTTGGGGTCGTGGGGGATAGGTGAGGAGGTCCTCTAGCCCTCAATCGTCCCCGGAGAAGCCGACTGCAGGTGTTACACCCGGTCCGTCAGGATAGGGTACACAGCTGTCTATGTGGTCGTGAAACACCACCCTAGGTGTTCTGGGGGAGAATACCACTCCCTCGAGATGGGCCGCCAGGCGGCAGCGCGCGCTGCGTAGACTTTTCGAGATGAATCCCGACAGTGGGGATCCCGATGGTTTTGCGTTAGCGCCCGAAGAACGACAGCCTTGAGGTTTAGTCGGTAGGGTCTCTGGAGTTTGCTACCGGTTTCGAGCCCGACTCACCCTTATGGGTCCACCCAGGATTCTATTTGGATGGTGCGTAAATGCATTCCTCAAGTAAAAAAAAAAAAAAAAAAAAAAAAAAAGGGTCACTACCACCCACTGGCGTGAAGATAGTCAGATAGTTTTAACTAACTTTTAACAAATATGTAAGCGCCCTACAAAAACTTACGAGCAAATTTCTTGCTTGTTTCTGAAGCGAAAAGAGCGTATTAAGTCAAATTTGACTTATTTATCATATTGTAAAAAAACTGGAATGCTAACTTAGCCAATATTCAAGCACTATAAAACTTTCTATTTTATTTAGCTAACGATATTTTCACACCCGTCAGTCAAATAAGAGGTTGAAACTCAGAATTCGAAGTCAAAGTTTCTTAGCATCATCTATCCTAATAAAGTTATGACTTTATTTACGGACCCTAACATAAATTTCCTCTAACTAAATATTTTACAGATATGAAAAAAAAGAAGTCTTTGCTATTGTGAAAGTGGTGTCAGAAGTGTCATAAAATCATGTGTAGGTACATGTAATATATTCAACGTCAAAAGGCCCATAAATCTATTTTTTTGTGAAAATCGTTTTCTCTGTCTCCAATCGTATTTGCATTTTTTCAAATATTAACTAACTAAACTAACTAAACTTCACGCCACTTCCCTAGCGGGGTAGGCAGAGAGAACCGGACGCCATATGGCACGATCCTTACACACCTCACTCGCCTCTACAACATTCATAATCCTTTTCATACAAGCTCTACGGTTAAATATTATAGAACATAAAATTCTCAACAACATTTGTTTGAATTTTTTTATACATTGCACCGTTTTTGAGATAAAGGGCGCAAAGTTTAGAGCACTGCGCATGACTCACGTGACCATGTGATCTAGAATAAAGTTTATTTTACAGATTTTTACTTGATGATTCATTAAAAATTTAGTGGCCGGTGGTCGAGTGGTCAGAGACCCAGGCCACGAAACCGAGGTTCGCGGGTTCGAATCTCGTTAGGGCCCTAGGGAAAAAATGTTTCGTGTGATGAACATGGACATTTGTACTCGAGTCATGGATATTTAAAAATATATTCAAGTATGTCTATCCGGTCACCTAGTATCCATAGCATAAGCACAAGCGTAGTTTGAGACTAGGAAATTAGTGTGTCAGTCTAGAGAATTTATTTATTTATTTATTATATGATTTAACTTCCATTTAATATTCTATATATATATAACAAACAATTAAAATTATTGAATTCGTTAGGCAGATCGCTCTACTTATTTGTCTGGCCTACCAATATAGTCTCGAACACAATTTCCATCGTGCTTTATCTCCGATCAAAGTCGAAGATTGACAACCCATTCCAGTTATTACGAGTGTAATCTCGACCGTTTCACGAATAGGGGCTGGGGTAAAACAATTAGAACGATGACAAGGCTGTCGGGAGAAGGGATCGAGATATTTGACAAGCCCGACAAATACGAGTATTGGGGGTAGATTTCTTGGAAGGTCGGGGGCTTAAAATTTTGCTACCTATTGAATTGAAGGGGTGTATCCAATGGTATAGACACGTAGCTATAATATATAGATTTTACATAAAAACACACATAAAAAATAAAAAATAAATTATTTCTTTCTTTTCTTTCTGTATAATAATAATCCAGTATACGGTCGAATTAAAAACCTCCTTCTTTTTTTAAGGCGGGTGAAAATGAATTTTATGTTTGTTGGTCCGGGACTTAAAATGAATACTAGCCTAGCCTGCCGAAACAGGCGACTAATGGTATATCGGGTTTTTGGGTGTATCATTGTATAGACTGTAAGCTAGCCACTTGTCACACCTTTACCAATTTTCTATCTAACTCGGCCCATTTGAATGTTTGGCTGAATGTGGTTATGAGAGCTAGCTGCCTCTTGGACTCTGTCTACCTTACTGCCGAGTAGTGGTCTAAGTACGAACATAGATTTGAAAAATCCGAAGGTACCTGCTCGGGTTTGAACCCGCACACCTCGGTTATGAGGCACGTGTCCTAACTATTGAGCTACTAGCCGGAAACAAATGTTTCTATTGATATATGCCCATCGCATAGCTTATACAGGTCTGGTCATATCGCAGCCTAATCAGGACCTTTCTATGTCTGTTCCACTCCAAATTAAATTGTATCCCTGTAGAAACCTTCATTTAGCAATAAATTAAGATAATTCCCAACCCGATCTAACGAAATGGGGTAAATGATAATGACAGGTACCGTTTACATAAATGTAGGTTGTATTTATGGTATTCTTCTTTGAAATATGTACTTAATCTATAATACGGATACTATGTCTAGTGTTGCCGCTTGATAGTCCACTATGGATAGACTATCGATAGTTGGGCAAAAGCAATAGTATCGATAGCCTTATTGATAGTGTCGATACTATCGATCGTATCGATAGCCCCGTGAGTGGCAGTACTATCGACACACAGCAATACTATCGATAGTATCGATACTATTGAAACTCGATATGCATCGATGCTATCGATACTATCGATAGGCCTATCGATAGTATAGATGATTTTCGAGGTCAACTATCGATAGTCAAACTATCGATGGTTCGGCAACACTAACTATGTCCCATCTCAGTTTTATATGTGGCTGAAAGTTAAAGGGGTTAACTGCCCCTTTGACTTTAATTTAGCGAATAGAATTTAGACAGGCCCGTTGGTCGAATGGTCAGAGACCATGGCCACGAAACCAAGGGTCGCGGGTTCGATTCCCGCTAGGGGCAAATTTTTCGTGTGATTAACATGGACTTTTGTACTCGAGCTATGGATGTTTATAAAACGTGTTTAAGTATGTCTATCCGTTCATCTAGTATGTATAGCACAAGCTTATAAGCTTAGTTTGGAACTAGGGAATCGGTGTGACAGTCTGAAGAATTTATTTATTTATTATTTAATTACCCCTTCCGGGATTGCGAGCATGGCAGTATATATAATTATATTTTAGTTTTTATCTATATTGAGAATAACATAAAAACCAGAAAAACTTTTTTAGCTCTTGTTGGTCTGGGACTTAAAAGTAATGTGCCAACTGTGTTCCTTGTTTAGAATGTCGTAAAAACCGACTAATGGTATATCAAGTTTTGGGTGTGTGATTGTGTAGGCGACAAGCTAGTCGCTTATCACAACTTTTTATCAATTTCCCATTTAACCCAGCTGTTTTATTTTTTGGCTGATTATGGGTAAAGAGGCTTGCTGCTCCTTTGACTCTGCCTACCCCTTCGGAGATTATGAGCGTGATGATATGTATTTTTTAACCATTTGAAAGTAAATAGCATAAGTTGTTTGACTGTCTCGATAGCGCATTCGGCAGTGACCCTGCCCCATGCGCCAAGAGTTGTGGGTTTAATCCCTACCCAGGACAAACATTCGTGTGATAAACACTTGTGTTTGTTCTGTGTCTGGGTGGTTATATCCAATATTTAAGTATATATTTGTAATAACACTGTTATTTCTGATATCCGTAACACAAGTGCTTAAGCTACTGACCTCGGAGTAAAATCAATGTATGTGACGTAGTCTGATATATGTTTATTATTATTATTAGTTTATCTCAATCTCTACAATAGCATGGCGTATGCTATCCGTACCGACTAAAGCTACAAATTGTAACAAAACTCCCAACATTCCGCTTCTGTTATGTTGATGTTTTTAAGAGGATTCCCCAAGTAAATCGCCAGAATCATGATTAATATTTCAAAATAAATACGGCCGATTGAATGTTTTTTGGACTTATGCAAATAAGAGTGAATTGTTAATTTCAATAGCTGTGCTAGTCTTGTAGTAGGTGTTTACAGTTTTAATAACTTCTGCTGGGTCAAAAGTGGATGAGTAATCACGAAAAATGTAGCCCCGTTCATGGATCATTCTTCTGAGAGCGGTGGTAGCTTAATGGTAAAGACACGCGCCCTTTAACCGAGGAGTGCGGGTTCAAACCCGGACACGTACCTCTGGATTTTTTAAGTCTATGTACGTATTTATACCACTAGCTCGACGGTGAAGGATAACATCGTGATGAAACCTGCAAATTCAAACAACTTTGGAATTGTAACCATGATCCAAAAATTGTCTGGTTCCCCTATCTTAGGTTTACGAAGGTCAGATCGGCAGTCGCTTCAATGTAATTACCAGACTCCCTAAATTCTCGATCATGCTCTAAGCGGACTCCGTCTAAACACGGGATATAACGCTAGGAAGAAGAGATTCATGGATCATTCTTCTCGGTAGAATCAACATTCCGAAACGGTGGTAGATTCATGTAGCTTAAAGGATCACCTATGGAAATGTGACGATTTATAAGTGCTTACTTGAAGCCCACATAAATACAGACATTTCGAATTTGAATTTGAATTTGCAAAGTATTTAAATATCGCCCTCACTAATTTTATAATGCCGAAGGTGTGTGTTTGTTTTGTTTTCATGACTGAATAGAAGAACCAATTAAAATGAAATCTATATATATAAAAGAAAGTCGTGTTAGTTACACCATTTTTAACTCGAGAATGGATAAACCAATTTTTATGATCTTTGTGTTTTTGGATTTATCTTCGTCCCGAATAAGATAATAAGTATTAAAATATGATATTAATTAATAGAAAGAATATCAGTTTTCAAGAGCAAATATTCTCATTGACGGAACGAAGTTCGCCGGGTCAGCTAGTTTATCATAAAAATACATTACATCTTAGCGACGGATATAGACTACCTTTTTTTGTTATAAAACCTATGTGATAGAATAAAATCCGCGCAGGCGGAGCCGAGGGCAAAGCATGTAGATAATGTTGATAATAGTGATTTCAATAAAACAATATGTCGTATGTCCCATGTTGGTCTGGGACTTAAAAAGTATGTGCCAACTGTGGTTATTGCCTAGCATGTCGTAGAAGACGACTAATGGTATATGGGGTTTTGGGTATGTGATTGTGTAGGCGATGAGTTAGTCTTGTCAATACTCTTTCACCATTTTCCATCTAACCCAGCCCAGTTTTGTTTTTGGCTGAATATGGTTAAAGGGGACTGCTGCCTCTACCTGCCTACCCCTTTGGGGACTGTGGACGTGATTTTATGTATGTATGTATGTAATAAAAAAATTATAAAAAATATTCTTTCACGTACCACACACATTATTAATCGAGGTCTCCATCCTGAGTGAACAACGAAAGACTGAAGAATAAAACTCTTCTCAGATCAAACAATTTTCAAACGTCTCGCTGGAAAGCTCACTTAACATCCGTTGGTCATATCTTGAGCTTATTTATTGTGACAGTTCAATTTATCCGCATATGAAATTTAAGTGCAAAATTCAAGAGTATTTCCAGCGAGGATTTGGCATCTGGTTTGATAGAAATGTACATAATGAATAGCGCTCCATTTGAAATAAATTGAATTTCTCATATGCTGCAAATGTAAAAGAGTTGAGAACAGTAGCCAAATATGGAACACTACTTAAATGTCATGGCTATTATGTTGTTTTGAAGCATTTCCTATGGTAAAGCTCTACTTCCTAAGTACGAGTAATATTGCGATATTTTTACAGCTGGTATGTAATACCTACCTACATACATACATTAACTAGACAGAGTCAAAGGGGTAGCAAGCCTCTTAACCACATTTAGCCAAAAGTAAAACTGGGCCGGGTTATGTAGATGGAAAGTTGTGAAAAGCAGTAATGAGTAGCTAGCTCGTCGCCTACACAATCACATAGCCAAATCTCGATATGTCATCAGTCGCCTTTTACGAAATACTAGGCAATGAAAACAGTTCGCGCATACTTTGTAAGTCCTGGACAAAAATGGGACATTCTTAAATTACATTTAGCCAAAAATTTAATTCAATAAAACAATTAAAAAAAGTCTCACTTTTTTATTTTATTTCAGATTGGCATATCTTCAAGAGAGAAAGGTGCTAAACCGAAGAGAGAAAGAAAAATATTCCAATCAAAGTAAACAAACGAAAACAAATTTAGACAACACAGTTTTGATTGCAAAAATAATTACGTTTGCTCGATCTAAATAAATGAATCATTGCTAAGGGTTGGGGGTGAGCTTATTGCACGTTCCGATCATAATTACTTGAACAGATGCAAGGGTCCTTAAAAAAGCTATAACAAAATTGTTTCCATGTCGCTTACATTTCTCATTAACAAAAAAAAAAACTATTTTGGTTTGGGTATTATATTTGACAAAAAAAAACAACAATGTTCTATATTAAATAATATTTAATTTGATATATGAATACCATGCATGTTTAATATAATAAAAAATTGCAATTAGTGAAAACTGTTTTATCTTTACTCGAAGAATTTTAAACATTCAAAAATGATTTTACGAAATGATAAGGATTAGGAATTGTAATCTAGGCTCAATCCAGCTAGATTTTGAATTGGAAATCCAGCCATAGTATGAACTAGTGTGCAACTATGATAATGTATTTAATCTTGATTTTTCAAGAATAAAATATAGCATCGACTTAGTTATTTACAAATGGAACTAGTCAAACCCCATAAAACATAATTGAACACAAAATAACAGTAATTTTTTATCCGAATTCAAATTAAAACATATTTAACTAACTCTCAGTATTAGACATCCAAAACCTCCGTAACGTTACGAAATATTACCAAAAAAAAGAGCAAAAAACATCCAGCTCAACTCCAAAGCATTCCACATTCCCTCCCAACTGTTTTCCTGAAGTTTTTTCGTTAATTTTTTGACCACCCCAAAACTTCCCCATTGTTGTTACCTCTTTGCATCGCCGTCAAAACAGAATCAAACTCGAAAAGTCGTTACTATAAAAGCCGCGGTCACACTGAGAAGGTACCTGATTTTTGTTTTTATGTTAGAAGAAGAATATAGCCAGGTAATGTGTGATAAATGACTATATTAGCCAGAAGATATACAATGCCGTTTAAGTATATGCGATACCTCAATATTTTAATTGGATCCTTAGAATAATGCGTTTCAATTTAAAGGATAAAAAAAAATAAGCAAATGATATTTTTTTTGGCTATTATGTAAAAAAAAAGTATCTGCTGTTCAACTTTTGTATGGAAAGTAAAAAGAAAAAAAAAATGATCCTGGAATCGAAAATTCATCTTGCTTGCATGCAAGCATACAAGCAAAATGAATGTTTGATTTCAGGATCTGTGTTCCGCAATACAAGCGTACTACAAACACTCTGACCTGAGACAAAACCTGATACAACTTAATCTCAATGCGGGAATCAGTTAAACGTTAGACGTGAAAGCTGAACTATTGCACCACTGGATCTATTTAATAACACTACTACTTGATAACTTAAATGACCTTACGGTTGCTCTAGATATCTCTGGCGTGATGTAGTGCAGGCAGATCTCTGTAAACTGCAAACAACTGGCGGACCAGAGCGCAGGACCGAGATATTTGGCGAAGTTTTGTATCGGAGGCCAAGATCCAATTTGGGTTGCTAAGCCAACGTATCAAGTAAATAAGTAACTTTTTGTCAGCCTCTGTAACTGTAGGATAGTTAAAAGACAGTTCTCAGTGTGACATCAGCCCAAAAGCATCTTGAAAGTTTTCCAACGCAATCCTGACAGGAGGTTAATTTAATGATCGTGTGGGGAATAGATCAGCTTCGGGAAAGGGCATGGGAATTTCCTTCGGTTGAAAATGTGTTTTCTTCGCGGCAACTTTGGAAACACTCATTGCGTACAAGTTAGTGTAACTTAGCGAAGTATTTGATCAACTGTTAACTCATTTTGCTCTTAAGTTTACTTCTATTAGTGTAATGGCGGTTCTTGTATCTATTTCAGTAATGGCGAAAGTTACTCATCAGAGAGATTTCCTAATCAAGTCATAAGAGAGATGTTTTGAATATTCAATTTTAATAAAGTTTACGTGTCGTATCTGGAGTTTCAAAATATCTTGTTTATTATCTCTGAATGGAAATCCATAATATGCTTGCTAAAATCATATTATACACAAATGCCATGAGGAAATTGTATCAAACCTCACGGATATTATAAATACAAAAGTAACTTCATCGGTTTGTCTGTCTGTCTCTCCTATCTTTTCGTCTAGACGACTTAATCTATTTCGATAAAATTTAGTATGCTTAAAGTTTGAACCATGAAAAGGTTATAAGTGAGGGATTATTAATGGGTTTAATCCGGAATTGTATGTTCTGCATGATATGATAGAGTTTATTTGACAAATCGAATTCCACATCTTCGATGGTAAAAGCTGTTAGTAGGCATGTTTATATTTCTTCCAGATTATAAAAACAAATCATTATATAAAGTGACTTATTTCCAAATTGACATTAGTAACACTCCTTATATATTAAGAATTTAAGAGTTTGTTTAATTACTAGTAAGTAAAAGATATGTTTTAATTTTCTTTGTTTATCCCTCGCAGTAAATTTCGCTTTTTACTTCGCCCAATACGTGGAAAGTGCAATACGTTATGTATAGATGCATTTTTATATTTTATGAGAAGAAAGATAGCAGCTATTTTTAAAATATTTCATATTCTGAGAAATATTCTGGGTGGTGATAAAAAAGTCATATAAAGACACGTGGTATGGGTGAAAAGTCAATATGGAATCTTAATCAGAATGAAAAATATGAAGCAAATATAGATATACATAGGGTATATATTGGCATAAAGGATATTGCAGCTCTTTTTAGAAGCATATTGCATTAGATAGAGAGAATTTCTTTTATTTTTAATATTGGTCTTTAAAAAAAATGGTAAAATCGGTGTTTTTTGTGTCAATCAATGTGTTTGGAAGTAAAAAGTCTAAGTTGTTTGACTGACTCGATGGCGCGTTCGGCAGTGACCCTGCCCAATGCACCAAAAGGTGTGGGTTCGATCCCCACCCAAGACAAGCATTCGTGTGATAAATACTCGTATTCGTTCTGTGTCTGGGTGTTAATATTCAATATTGAAGTATATATTTGTAATACCGTTGTTGTTTCTGATATCCGTAACACAAGTTAAGCACTTGTATAATTGCTGATATTAAATATTAGTAAAATCCAAACAAAAACAAGTTATGGCACTAACTGTATTCAATAGAAACTCGGAACACAACAATTGTACATCTCAAACGTTATGGCGCGAGAGCATAAGCGACTAGGGATGGGATGGTAATCGCCGATTATATCTTCACATCTAACACTTCTTACCTACGTCAGAGTCAAATCAATGTGTGTGATGTAAAATCGGTGTTTCTTTAATTATATTAAGTGACGTTAGCCCAGTGTCAAACAACGTTGGACCTGATAGCCTATGAAACCTACTTATTACAAAATATTTTAATGTGAAACTTTTAAAAGTATATTATAGATGTCATTAATACTGGACAGCAGTAATGAACCTCACAAAAAGGTTAAATCGAGCAAATACAAAACCAAATATACCTCTCTAATATGCAAAAACACAGACAGACTTATAGTAACGTTTTATACTATTTCAAAGTAAAACGATTACAAGCGCAATGATCTTGTGACTTTTAAGACTAAAACTATTGTCTTCATATAAATGCCGACATCTGGTTCAATAACCTTAAAACGGGCTATAAAAAATCTCATTTCGTCCCAACTAAGGAAACTGCGTTCAAGCAATAAAATACTTTTTAATTAAATCCCCTTTCAGTTCTAATGAAATTAAGGATCCGAGAAATTTCATAACTTTCAAAAAATGTTAAAATTTTAACTCTAAGGTGGTGTAATGCAATTACTTACAGTGGACCAAGATTTATCAGAATATAGGTATTTGTTTTATTAACATGTTCTTTATTTTTTCTTTTGATATGGATTATTTCTGAATGGATAGAGAGTAGGTTCCGAGATTTTAGATAAGTGGAAACATTTTTGATGTTTTTTAAATTGTAAATACAACAGTAATTCTATGAAATTTGACATTGTACTTTTTCATAGTTTACTTTTTATCTCAAAATATATCATCATCACAGATCATAAATCCAACAGGCCATACAATCATCATCTGCCTAGCGTTATGTCCTATGCTTAGACGGGGTCCCCTTAAACCATTAGAAGATTTAGCGAGTCTGGTAATTGAAGCGACTGCCAATCTGACCTTCGTTAATTTAATGATTATTTATTATGATTATTTAGATAAAGATAGTGGCGTGAAGTTAAGGTAGTTAGTTAGATAAAGATAATTAAAAAGAACGATGGTTGTTCAGTGATTCGAATACGCGCCTCATACGCGTGAGGTAAGTCTTCATTGCCGAGAAAGGACCTGTTGGCTTTTCAAATTTGAGTACAATTTCTACCATTAGCTCCTCGACGCGTATCAAAATAACTCTGGATGAATAAATGATCCAATCGTTCCATATTGTCTTCGCCTATTAATTACCCGACTGCCCATCTGACGTAACTTAAGAGTACCGACGGATAGTCGCTACATATTCATAATGTTAACTCACTCACTCCAGGATTATCAGCACTAGACAAAAGCGCTAAGAAGTCAACAAAGAAATATTTCACAAGCACTTACGCATGTACACACACACACTCACACATATATATTGTAAACTGTTTAACTGTCCGTCATTTGGATTTTTTTCTTTAAGTGTGAATCTGAATATTTCTTGCATTTTGGACATTGTACTACTTACCAATTCTTCTATATGCTGTTTATTCTACGAATTCTTGTTCTTCCATCGTATTAAATTCGACAAGCTCGATGGCGCATTTGGTAGTACCCCTCCCCCAGGCGCCAAGAGTTGTGGGTTCAATCCCCACCCAAGACAAATATTCGTATGATGAATACTCGTGTTAGTTCTGTGTCTGGGTGTTTAATATCCAATATTTAATGTATTTGTAATACCACTGTTAATTCTGATATCCGTAACACAAGTGCATAAGCTACTTACCTCGGAGTCTGATTAAATAAGTTATAGATTCCTCGAGCTATTCAGCCGTAAATAATAAACTATTACTTACATGAAGCCCTAGAATTTTAGAGGTGCCAAGAAAATCCGATTGGTTTATAATATGGCCAAAATTGAAAGGGGTTTACGACCTGTCATTCGCTTAGATTGAGAAGACCCATCTAGTTGGAAATTGGAAAATAGTTGACTTCGAAACATTCAAACAAAAGTATTTCCTTTGATCTCACAGAAAAGAACTTTGATTTAATAAATGACAAAGGATTCGAACCGTTAAAACCCAAAACAGAATCTAAGGGTCCATTGTTATTTAAACTACACAGGTCAGCAAATAAACCGAGCCACCCGCTACCTTAGAACTATAGTGCGATTTTCCCAAAAAGTATAAAACTTGTATCAATCAAAGCTATATCTCCTGGAAGTGCGTTTCGTGACGATTAAATTGAATGGAAACACATTTGATTTTATGATTTTACTAAGCGTTTATTAAGGATTTTACAAAAAAAAAGATTCGTTTTACCATCGCCTTACACCTAAGTTACCACAAAACAAAAAAAAAAAGCCGAAAATAAAGGAAATTTTTATAAAAAATTTTTGGTCTGTGTTCGCTCCCCTCGCTCGAATAACTGCTAGCATCCTCGTATTCATAGACCTCACGATCCTGACGATAAAATCTTGAGAAATTGCATTCCACTCCTCTTCAATTGCGATTCTCAGCTCTGGAAGCCTTGTTGGAGAAGGAACCCCGGTTCGAACCCGACGTTTCAGCTCATCCCATAAAGTGTTCTATCGGATTCAAGTCCGGGCTTCGAGCAAGCCTATCGATCTTACGAATGCCGACGTCGTATAGATATTGGGTCACCACATGAAAAACATGAGGCCGTGCATTATCATACATCAATTGCATACCCTGCCCGATATGACCTGCATAAGGTTGGTACCTTATGCAGGTCATATCGGGCACACCACATGGTCTGCGAGGATTTCAGTAATGTAACGATGAGAAGTCAATCCACGCGTACGGCCCGTCGGTTCTATGAAAACCATAACAGATCCGTCTCCATAAGCAACAGTTTCCTTTATGCAACACTGAGAATAACGTTCTCCAGGCCAACGATATACTCTCTGACGTCGATCACTTCCATAGAGACCTATCCTGGTAAAGAGTACATTACCCCACTGCTCTAACGTCCAATCCCTATGCTCTTGGGCAAATTAAAGCCGTGCTCGACGATGGGCTACAGTTAATGCTGGGCCTGTTGCAACTCTTTTTGGAGTTAGGTTCCGTTCGTGACGGCATCTGAACTTATGACCACTGGGCGTTCGTCACGCAATTTTTTTGGACTTGAACCGCGTTGAGGCAGGGATTTCGCAACACAGTTAGTTTGATATAACGATCATCTGCTGCTGATGTGGCTCTAGGTCTACCCGTACCTGGACGGCGATCGAATGCTCCAGTCTCTAAGAACTGTCTGTAAACTCGTTGCACCGAAAATCTGCTGATTCGAAGTCTTCGAGTGACCTCGCGTTACCCGAGGCCTGCTTGAAGTAAAGCTAGAGCTTGAGCTGCTTCCTGTGGTGTCGTTTCCATTACTGACCGAAAAAAGTAGCAAAAATACACGCGTCGTCAAACAATAGACAAAAACTAAAGAAATGATGGGAAATATCCGCCTACCCTACCTACCGCCTACCTGGTATTGTATTGGATCATAATTGTTCATGGACACCGCATATTGATACATTAACATCTAAATTAAATAAATTTGTTTATGCTCTCTGGAAGCTGTCAAAAATTAGTAACTATAGGACCGCACTTCTTGCATATCACGGCTATGTCGCTTCTCTGTTGAGATACGGTATTGTATTGTGGGGTAATGGTGTAAAAGTAAACAATATATTTGTCGCACAAAAAAAATGTATACGTGCTATATTCAACAAGCCTCCTTGGACACCATGTGCTCCAATATTTAAGGAATATAGACTGTTAACGTTACCCTCTTTGTACATTTTTGAATTATGTAAATTTGTAAAATCATATCCGCATCTGTTTACCAAGTTTGGAGATGTGTACAAATTTAGCGGTAGGAGGCACAAAAATAAATTAGCGCATCCAGGCGCAAAGACCGCTCTATACAGTCGCAACTCTTACGTCATGGCCACTGCTGTATATAATAAACTACCAGACGATCTTAAAGAGCTTAAGGGTAACTTGTTTAATAGGAAATTACACAATTTGCTAGTTGACATATGCTTCTATTCTGTAAATGACTATTTGATGTATAAGTTTTAATTGTGACATTATTTTATTCACTCAAAAAATTAACATTGTACTGTAAAGAAAATTATACATTTAATTATATTCTTAGTTAAAATTGACATATAACAATGTAAAAAAACGAATTATTGAACTGTATTATTAGGATCAAAATTAAAATCAAAGTTGACAAAAATTCACATGCCAGCTGAGCTGGTGAGATAAGACGAACCATGTACCTATTTTTACAACATCTGTAATTACTTTGTCTCTGTGAATAAATATCTTTATCTTTTTATCTTTATCTTTACCCTCACTGTAGAACACAAGAATGCTAAGCGCAAACTCTAGTCAAAACAGAGCAAATCGTTAGCATTATGTTTTTGCTTGATTAAAATGTGTATTTAAGGTACTTAAAACTTTTAATTTATAGTCATTAAAATCATCATTAAACGCTCTTTCTATAGGTATAACTTTGACAGGTGTCAGTTTTATATTGTTTGAGAAAATGGAATTGGAGTTCCAATAAGGCAGGTGGCCCGGTTTATTTGCTGTCCAGTGTATTTATTTGCAAAAGTTGGTATTTTGACAATAACAGCACGAAATAACAGATGGAACTTGAATCACAGTCAATAAAACATACTATGTCATCACAATCCCTGAAGAGGTAGGTAAAGTCAAAGGGGTAGCAAGCTGCTTTAACCAAATTCAGAAAAAATAAAACTGAGCTGGTTTAGATGGAAAATAATGAAACAGTAGCGGCGAGTAGCTGGCTCGTCGCCTACACAATCACACACCCAAAACCCAATATACCATTAGTCGCCTTTTATGACATGCTAGGCAAGGAACACAGTTGGCACATTCTTTTTAAGTCTTAGACCAACATGGGACATAATAATAGAACATTATTTACGTAGGTATTTAGAATTTCAGTGGCAGCATAAATAGATTTTTATCAAACTTCAAGCTAAAAAGATAGGTATGCTTTTTATATAAAGATTAATCAAAATTACTTTGTGTCAATAAGGTTCTTTTCATTGAAAAGAAAAGAATTCTTGAAAGTAGAAAATAGCTACTTATCTCCGTTCAAAGTGGAAAAATGGACATTTCATCTTTTGGATTTAAATAGTTTATTTTTGTTGGGAAAGTTATTTGGAACGTGAGAAGTTTCGGAGAAAATATTTCGATTTCAAATTCAATTTTTGTTTTGGTGTCCAAATACTCAGTTGGTATAAAAGATCTTTTGATTTGACAAATTTTCTACCAACAAATTAAGGCTTCTATACTTCAGTTCCAAACCCACCCATGTAGATTAATTTACTTTATCAAGATATTTATAGTAAATTGATTGAAAAGACTCGACAGTGATTCAAGAAATTGGTCTGGAAGTTTACTTTGATTTTTAAGGTTTCATATCTACCTTTAAAGAATAAAAATCATGTTCAATTGACAAAAATATTTTCTATATAGAAGGTTGTTTTCTATATATGTATACTTATATAGAAAACAATATTATATATAAAAAAAAATTTACTGTTTATTATTTTTTATTAAAAATATGGTTGTATATATAAAAAATATAGGAAACATAAAAACTGTACAGAATCGATTGCAACATTTTAATACTATCTAAAAACTTTAAATAAAGTACACCCAACTAAAACGCGCGCGTGCGCATCGCTTGTATGAAGGAACATTCACTCCTATAATACAAGTAACTTACTTAGTATGAGAGTGGAAACGTTCGACTTATTTATGACATTGAATGTACAACCATCTATCCAATTGTCTACTATGTTTAGTTTTTATTTATTTTTTTACTTGTATTTGTTGCTGTACAATAAACTATTTGTTTATTTATTTACTATTTGATGTCACATGGTACTAGTCGTCTGAAGCGAGACACGCGCGCCTTACGGTGAGCATACTAACACCAGGAAAAAGGGCTAGCACAAAAGGCCAACAGCACTCTACGAACTGTTGCAGAAAGGTTTGATGAGGCTTTTTTGACGCACTGGATTACTACAAGCAGTGCTTGCCTGTCAAGCACTAATACAAGTCAAGCCCGAGGGCTTATTTATTTTTACGAGGATTAAGTAAGTAGTTTTTCAATTTATGGTATCGGTAATATATTATCTAACTACTGAAAAACCAGGCTTCAATCAAATGTGTTGCCTTCGCATCAACATCCGAACAGTTAAACCCAGGGCAAAATATCCTATTTATAAATCGGGCGTTTATTGGAACTGCAATGAATGTCAACAATGTGTTCGTTTGCATACGCAATCGAGACGCCGATTCGCCGGTGATTTTTTTTTTTTTATTATTACACAAGTACTGATATTTCAAATAGTTTCTACAACTCGCTTGTTGTAAAAATATATTTAACGTGATTGACTGTGTTTCTGCCTAGCGTGTCGTAAAAGGCGATTAATGTTATATGGGGTTTTGGGTTTGTGATTATGTAGGCGACGAGCTAGCCCCTTGTCAATACTTTTTTACAATTTTCCATCTAACCCAGCCCATTGTCCCATGTTGGTTTGGGACTCAAAATAATGTGCCAACTAGTGTTGCCGCTCGATAGTCCACTATCGATAGACTATCGATAGTTGGGCAAAAGCAATTATATCGATAATATCGACACTATCGATAGTATCGATAGCCCCGTGAGACGCAATACTATCGACACTCAGCAATACTATCGATAGTATCGATACTATCGAAGCTCGATATCGAATGCACGAATATTGCAAAAACACTCAATACTATCGATAGTTTTATCCTATCGATAGTGACATTTTCCTCAGTAGTATTGCTAATACAATAATTGTCTAGTGGATAACAGAAAATCGACTGCGCAAACATATCGATACTATCGATAGTATCAATTATTGTTACAATAGTCATGGCCGATACTATCGATACTATCGATAGTATTGCAGTATACTGATACTATTTAACCAAACTGAGCTATCGATACTATCGATAGGCCTATCGATATTATAGATGTTTTTCGTCAACTATCGATAGTTCGGCAACACTAGTGCCAACTATGGTTCTTGCCTAGCATGTCGTAAAAGACGACCTATGCTAAGTATATCGGGTTTTGGGTATGTGATTGTGTAGGCGACAAGCTAGCCACTTGTCACTACTTTTTCACAATTTTTCATCTAACTCAGTCTGGCCTGAATGTGGTTAAAGGCTGCCCCTTTGACTCTGCTTGCCCCTTCAGGGATTATGGGCGTGATGTTATGTATGTATGTGTGTTACTTTTGTAATGCTTTTTAATGAAAAAGTTTTCGGAGAGATATTTTTGAGATCTACCATAGTTAGTTCCGCAAAGAACCGTTTCGAGATATCCGAATATCTAAAAATTTCAAACATTGACTTTGAAATTTAAAATCGGATAAATAACCGTTTTGCTCGCGGTTAAAGTCTAAAAATATATCCTCCGCCATATTACAGCATCCTCCATGTTTCCTTCGTGTTGTTTCAGCTGGAAACCCGTATTGCGCTGTATGATTTTATTTCGCTTCCAAGTAAAACATTTGCTAGTAAACGAGTTTTGCTATTCCGCTATAATATCCATTTTAAAAATAGCATCTCGTATGTAATTTTGGTGTTGCGTCTTCGATCAGGTGTTTCTATCTGGAGGTAGAATACACGCATAAAAATAGTAAAAAAAATAGCTAGGTTCATGACGCAGCTATTGTTAAGCGCAACTAATGCAGTTATTCTGACCAATGATAATATTGTATGATGCTTATTCACAGTACCTACCTACCTATTACAAACTGGATTTTTAATACGTTATTAAAATCAAATATTCTTAATTGCAAATCAGCCAAATCTGTAAATTATATTAAATGTCAAGCAATAGCAAATGAAACTTAGTTTGCGTAGCGATTTCCACCTTACATATTTTCACAGGTTATTTTGGATTTGCGAGTTTCATCACGACGTTTTCCCTAACCAAGTGACAGATATCTACACTTAGCATAAATTAAATAGCTTGTTTTTAAGACAAGTGTCCTTATTATTAAGCTTCAGTTTTTTTTAATTAGATTAAAGGATAAATGAAAAAAAAAAATTTTAAATTTTATCCGATGTTTACAAAATATCCATTTTAAAAATTTAAAAGATCGATTTTATCACACGATCCTTCGTAACGAGAGTCGTAACGAGAGTCGAACCCGTGTCTTTAACTATGTAGGTTATCTAACTACTAGAATAAATAACCAATTCTCTAATTCCAAACTTAGCTTATAAGCCTGTGCTATGGATACTAGGTGAACGGTTAGACATACTTAAATAAGTTTAAAAACATCCATGACTTGAGCACAAATTTCAAACGTTCATCACACGAAACATTTGCCCCTAGCGGGATTCGAACCCGCGAACCTTGGTTTCGTGGCCAGGGTCTCTGACTACTCGACCAACAAGCCTGTCAATTTGAATATATGTCGAATTACAAATAAAAACAAAAGTTATTAATATAATCTTACATTTATATTTTGAGTGCACTATTTTCATCACTTATACGTATTTTTAACGTTTATGATCGAAGATTCCGAAGTGTTGATATATTTAGGAACTCATAATAAATGAAACACATTTGAGGTCATCTGGCTACTTTTCCCGTAATAAACTCTATAGTTAATTGAGGTGTACCTATTTCTGATCGGAGCCCACACCTCTTCCGCGAGTTGATTATTTCTGTCCCATGTTGGTGCGAGACTTACAAATTGTACCAACTGTGTTCAATGCTTAGCATGTTGTGAAAGGCGACGAATGGTGTATTAGATGTCAGATTTATGATTGTGTAGGCGACGAGCTAGCCACTTGTCCAACCTAGTTTAACACAACCTAGTTTTTTTTTTTGTTAAAGGTGGTAGAGGCGTCTTGCTGTTCATTTCTGACTCTGCCTTCCCCTTTGGGGATTGCAATCGTGATGATATGGAATGTAATCTTTCTAATATGACTCGTTTCTAATAGAGGTTTGCTTGAATGATGATCTTAGATTCAGCAAGTCTGGTTACCACATGGAAACTACTGCAAATTTGGCCTCTGCAACCTTTAGGAGCACCCGACGAATTGGACAATATAAATGAATGACTGAATAAACGTTTCTTTAGCACTAACTAAATAAACTCCTTTCCACTTCCCTAGCGGGGTAGGCAGAGAGAACCGAACGCCATATGGCACGATCCTTACACACCTCACTCGCCTCTTCAACATTCATGATTCATTCAGCACTAAAATCCAATAATTTTACAATAAAGTACCAAGTGGATCCCCGCTCAGCATGTGCCGGGACATAGGGTGCCGCGACGCTAGTATTTTGCGGATACATTAAATAAATATAAGATACATGGCTGGCATTCAATAGACAAATATTGTATTATGCCAATTTTCTTCTTATCCATAACTTATCTAATTTATGTATTGGCTTCAAAATTGTACATGATACACAGAGTGGTGGTAGCTCAATGGTAAGGACACGCGCCTTTTAACCGAGGAATGCAGGTTCAAACCTGGGCATGTACCTCTGGATTTTTCAAATCTATGTACGTATTTATACCACTAGCTCGACGGTGAGGGAAAACATCGTGATGAAACCTGCAAATTCAAACCACTTTGGATTTGTAACCATGATTCAAAAATTGTCTGGTTCCCCTATCTTAGGGTCACGAAGGTCAGATCACCAGTCGCTTTGATGTAATTACCAGACTCGCTAAATCCTGGATCATGGTCTAAGCGGACCCCGTCTAAGCACGGGACATAACGCTAGGAAGATGATGACACATCCACAGTTATTAGAATATTGAACGCAAACATTTGTGAAGTTGTATATTTATTATTGTTCTGATCAAATTCAGATGAAAATTGGCAAAGTTTTAAGGACAAATTTTATTATCTTTACGAACATATCTAAGAATAGTTTAAAGGCAAATTTTTTTATCTGACAACACTTCACAGTTGTCAAAAGTCGCAGACAGTTGTCTTTAAAAGTTTTAAAAGTTTGTTTTGCATATGAGTTCTAAACCGCAAGAGTAAACAGATCATCGTTAGTTTTTATAATACTTAATTATAACAGCAGATTTGAATGATTTTACTATTTGCGAAAAAGTGGTCCACTTTAACCGCGTCGCCTAGTTAAGGCGAAAAAATATATTTGTTTCCTTGTAACCTAAATTCCAACAACCTTAAGATAGATGTTGATATAAGTAAACACATGCTTGGTATATGATAAATAATAAATAACTTTTCTTGTTTACCAACTGACTTTACATTCCAACCGGTGGTACTCGTAGATTCAAATTGTTCTTGACGATTTATAAGTATTTTTTTGAGGCCTACGTAAGTAAATATATTTTGAGTTTGAGTTTGCAAGCAGCGATATACTAAAAATACTTTAACTAATTCATTATTTACCTGAGATGACAAACATTTATCGCTACTATTTATGTATGAGCTTCCGCCAATTCAATGATACTGGCCATTTTTATCGAGAATTCCGCGGCGATACTGTGAAAAGAAAGTCATTAAAACAAAATGGAGAAGAGTCCATGACTGGCTTTTAACTGTCAAAAGAGTGACGTCATAAATTTTCTTTTGTGTGACCAAAACAGATTTGGAAAGTCACCAAGATAAATTATTGTTATAAGTGCTATTGTTTCATCTTCGCTTATAAATTATATTTTAATTAAAGTGGCATTTAACTTTCAATGCCTTGTGTTATATTTTGATTATGAATATTTGGCATATTCGAACAAATTTTATTGCCAAAAACAAGAAACAAATGCTTACAACACATTTCAGACTGATTTGTTTTATTTTACACATAACGCCAAAGAGCGATGGTAGCTCAATAGTAAGAACAGGCTTCCGAAATCCGAAGGATCCGAAATCAAACACAGTCACGTAGATACCACTGGATTTCTCTAATCTATGTATGTATTTATACCACTAGCTCAGCGTTGACGGAAAACATCGTGATCAAACCTGCACATTTACATAACTATGGACGTGTAAGTTCCAAATTGTTTCTCCTATCTAGAAAGTACGAACGTCAGATCGGCAGTCGCTTCTATGTAATTACTAGACTCTATAAATCATGGATCCTGAATCCTGAGAAAATGACGAATATGATGATGATGATAACGTCAAATACAAGACCAAACACAATATGAAATAAAGTTAGGCTTAATGTATGTATGTGTGATGACCATGATAGATTTCATTATTCAAAAAATATCCTAGGAACTTTCTGAGGGCTCAAACATGGAATTAAAAAAAAAACAAATTTTATCACGTTATGCAGAGGCGTTACAAAGACTACCGTGTTACTTAGAACTGGGACCGACACTGTTTTTTGCGTCGTAAAATAGCTAAATATTTTGTCTTATACCTCTTCTTATCTATACTTATAATAAATCTGTAGAGAGGTCAATTCTGTACATGAAATATATTTTCAAAATAACTATCAGGGGGTGATTAGTGATCGATACTGATGCCAAAAATGCAATCAGTAAAATTTTTGTCTGTCTGTCTGTCTGTATGTTCCTTATAGAAACAAAAACTACTCGACGGATTTTAACGAAACTTGGTACAATTATTTTTCATACTCCTGGGCAGGTTATAGTATACTTTTCATCACGCTACAATTAATAGAAGCAGAGTAGTGAAGGGAAATGTTGGGAAAACGGGAGCAGTTACTCCATTTTTGAAGCTTCCGTCGCGTGTGTATCCTTAATGGTTAAAGTTACATAGAAATCATGTATGACGGAAATAGTCTTTATAATATTAACCATAAACGCGGATGACACCGCTGGCACAGCTAGTACTAAATAAATATGGTGGTAATACTTTTTTCTGTTTAAATTGACTATTTATAAGTGCTTTTTTGAAGCCTATATAAATAAAGAGATTTTGAATTTGAATTTGAATTTAAAGCTAAAGAGTTTATTTGTTTGCTTGAATGCGCTAATCTCAAAAATTGCTGGTTCGAATTGAAAAAATATTTCTGTGTTGTATAGTTCATTTATCGAGGAAGGCTATAGGCTATACCTATAACATTAACCATAAACGCGGGTGAAACCGCGGGCACAGCTGGTATCATCATAATCAGTCAAGTAGTTTTGGGCGTGCCACACAGACAGGTGAACTGGCAGGCTGTCAGACATCCTACTAATATTATAAATGTGAAAGTTTGTATGTATGGATGGATGTTTGTTACTCTTTCACAAAAAAAAAAAATACTGAATGCATTTTAATGAAACTTTAGAATAATATAGCTCATACACCCGAATAACATATAGGCTATGTTTCATCGATGTACTACGCGAGCGAAGCTGCGGGCAGAAGCTAGTATTTCCATATTTATTACATAAGTAATCTATACAATTCTTAATATAGGTTGCGTTAGTTAGTAAAGGGGCTATGTTGTACTTACATTTTAGGGAAACCATTACGCTTATGAGAAAGAAGCCATCACAAAATTGCCATTAAATTTATATGTTCCCTTCTGGCGTCAATTTACTTCCGAGTACAGTCGGAAATAATATTATTTGTCGCTAAAATGATCGCGCGAAAACGTTACACGTGCTGTATGTATTAAAGTCAAAGTGATTTTCATTTATACGCGAAACATTATATTGGTTTCGGTATTATATCAGGTAGATACAAATAAGTTATTCTTATACTTTTTCTGTATGTTAATATTCAGCATAATTAAAAGTGCACATAAGTTTAAGTGTACCTAACCTAATTAACCAAACAACAGTTATATTTAACTTAATTAATTTCAGCTTAAGGAATTCAGTCAAAAAATTTCATCAATTATCCTGGTATAAAAGTATCATTTGTCTGTCCTGTAAACTTTAATAATTCACTGTTTTGCTTCATAATATTTCAACTTAATTGGTCGATTGGTTAGGGCGTGAAAAGCAGGAAGTTAGGAACAGAAAGGAAGATAGGGAAAGAAGGACGAAAAGGAAATGAGGACGAAAGTCACTAGGAAGGATGGCGGTAACATAATTTGTTATAATATTTCAACTGTACCCACAGTTACGATGACTGCTGTCCGATCGTAAACTCAGTTTGACAGCCATTAGTTAATTGTAGGTTTGTTTTTGTTTGTATTTATATAAGTCCCAGCCTATTGTCCCATGTTGGTCTAAGACTTTAAAAAAAAGTGCCAATTGTGTTTCTTACCTAGCATGTCGTAAAAGGTGACTAATGGTATATTATTAATGGGGTTTTGGGTATGTGATTGTGTAGGCGACAAGCTAGCCACTTGTCGCTACTTTTTCACATTTTTCCATCAAACTCAGCCCAGTTTTGTTTTTGGCTGAATGTGGTTAAAGGGGCCTGCTGCCCTTTTGACTCTGCCTACCCCTGCCTACCCCGGGGATTATTAGCGTGATGTATGTATGTATGTGCTCAACTAAACTAAACAAAAAGAAAGCGTATTGCTCCCTCTGGACCCCCGCGCTAAAAACTGCGTAAGACCATGCTACATGCATAATTTGATATAGTTACTTATAATGGATTACAAACCGAAAATTGCTAATAAGGCCTGTGTAAGTAACTGAACGGGGATAAACAAGAATTGAATTTAAGATGACCGTTAAATTTCCCCCGGGACACGCCAGACTCCCAGTTCAGGGATGTGTGGTTATGATTTCCATATCAAGCCTTATAACAGACCTCTGTAACGATGAAATATGCATATTTAAGTTAGTGGAGTAGTGTGGTACCTACTAGTCTGCAAAGTAGGTGTTTTTTAATAGCTTGGATAGGAAAATCGTAATCGAATGGCCAGCAAGCACCTTCAACCACTTGGCCAAAATAAAATCTGGGTTGGGTTAGATGAAAAAGTTGAGACAAGTGACTAGCTCGTTCCCCCCCGCCGGGGTCCTCGGTTTGTCATACCGGGGGGGCTTAGTAGGCCCTGACATGGCAGGGCTGAAGCGAAGAAGGACCCCGAGGTGAGCCGCAACTGCACGACTTGCAACCGGGCAGTTGCGGCGGTCCGGCCGTATACAGGCCCCTTGCGACCGGACCAGGGTTGCCGAGGAAGAGGAGGAGCTGAGTGTTGTCGTTGCTCGCCTCCCTATCCTCGGCAACCCGACAGGGGCGCGCTGGGTCGCGTCGTGGTGGGTCGCAGAGGGATCGAGCGTCTCGACGCTCTCCCTTTGCGACGACAGACAGGGCTCTGCCCTCAATTTGGGTCGCCGGGCGGAAGGCGGCCCCTTTGGCGAGACGCTCTCCGCGTGCCCCTCTGACTCAGCAGAAGGCACAGCGTGAGAGTGGGCCCACGACGCCGGTCACGGGGATGATCGGCGTCTGAATCCTTGGCGGAGTGGTTGAGACATGCTGGGTGGTCTGGCATGTCTCGACCGCCGCCGCGCGAGGTGGGCCGCGTAGCGCGGCAAGCGCACTACCGGAGGAGCAGTCGTATAGTCCCGACAGTGGGGATACAGGCTCCTCCGGAACTGCGCCGCTGGAGGTCACCTTGGGGTTTAGTCGGTTCGAGTCCGACACACCGCCCTCTGGATCCCCGTCCGGAGGGTAACGGCTCGTGGGAGTTCCCCAAGTAAAAAAAAAAAAAAAAAGTGACTAGCTCGTTGCTTACATAATAGCATAGCCAACACTAATTTAATTCAGCATTAGTCGCCTTTTACGATATGCTAGGGTAGGAACACAATTGGCACATTTTTTCCAAGTCAGACGAATATGGAAAAAAGAAATTTTTTGTCTGCCAATAACATATATATTTCGGGTCACGGCCTTTACTTACTAAGATCTCAGACTCTCTCTCAGACAGTTTCCTAATGGATAATCCAGCAATGAAATTGACACTACCAATGATTTGACATAATTATTTTTAATGAGTGTCATATTTTTTATGTAAAAATCAAGGCTTCAATAAATTTTCCAGTTCAGTCATGAATTTTTTTGGCTAAGAATGATAAAAGGATTTTGCTGCCTATTACACTGTGTCTACCTTTAATTTAATATATTTCGAGTAAACATAATGTATGCACTCGTATAAACATATATTACAATTATTTGTAAGTAATATAACACATAACATAACATAATATCACGCCCATAATCCCCTAGAAGTAGGCAGAGTCAAAGGGGCAACAGGCCCCTTTAACCACATTCAGCCAAAAACAAAACGGCTGGGTTAGATGGAAAATTGTGAAAAAGTAGTGACAAGTGGCTAGCTCGTCGCCTACACAATCACATATCCACAACCCCATATACCATGCTAGGCAAGAAACACAGTTGGCACATTCTTTTTTAAGTCCCAGACCAACATCATCTTCCTAGCGTTATGTCCCGTGTTTTGACGGGGTCCGCTTAGCCATGATCCAGGATTTAGCGAGTCTGGTAATTACATTGAAGCGACTGCCGATCTGACCTTCTCAACCCTAAGATAGGGGAACCAGACAATTTTTGGATCATGGTTACAAATCCAAAGTTGTTTGAATTTGCAGGTTTCATCACGATGTTTTCCCTCACCGCCGAGCTAGTGGTATAAATACGTACATAGATTTGAAAAATCCAGAGGTACGTGCCGGGCTTGAACCAGCACTCCTCGGTTAAGAGGCGCGTGTCCTTACCATTGAGCTACCACCGCTCTTATATGTTACAAGTACATACTTATAAAAAATCCTATTAACTGAAAATGTTATGTTGTAAGATTACATGTTATAAAATGAACCTTATTACTCTGAAATGACGTAATTATTCAGCTAAAAGGGGCATAATGGTGCGGTTAACCACCTTGTCTTTTACATAATATGAAATGTCTTATTTTTCTGCCTCTTAGAAATCTTATCTTTTAAGAGCTATGTTTTTCGTAATCACATTGGTTGCTAAACTTTTCTTTATATGCGCTTATAAGCCAGATTATTGAAATGAAATGAAATGAAATGAAATGAAATGAAATGAAATGAAATGAAATGAAATGAAATGAAATGAAATGAAATGAAATGAAATAATTTATTCTGCAAGTGGATTCATAACAAATTCTTTTGCACGTCAAACATTTTTTTTTTTTGCCCTACCAGCACCTCGACGTGAATGGCCTGCTGAGAAGAGGTGCCGCAAGAAACTCAACAGATGGCCTTTTTTTTAAATACGTTCTTATGTACCTACTTATATATCTAATTTAGTGACATTATAAATTAAAAATATAAATTTCACTGTGCGTGCGAGCAGACTATCTTGTCCAAATATTTTTGTCATTTAAATAATCTTCTACTTTGTAGTAACCCTTTATCATTAAACGTGATTTAATAAAAATCTTTAACTTATTTATAGGTAATTCAGTTACATTTTGTGGCAATTTATTAAATATTTTTATGCTTAGGCCCACAAATGAGCTACTTATCTTACCAAGTCTGAGTTTTGGGACGGCAAGTTTGTGTTTATTTCGTGTATTAAGACTATGAATATCCGATTTTTTATGAAATTCATCTATGTTGCTACGCACATAGATGATGCAATCGAGAATGAATTGAGAAGCTATGGTGAGTATATTTATTTCTTTAAATAATGCCTTGAGTGAGTCACGAGGTCTGAGGCCATATATGGATCGAATAGCCCTCTTCTGCAACACAAATATTGTTTGTATGTCAGAAGCGGTGCCCCATAGCAACAGACCGTATGACATAACACTATGAAAATAACTAAAATAAACAAGCCTTGCCGTTTCAATATCAGTCAGTTGCCTTATTTTCCTAACTGCGTATGCAGCTGAACTAAGTCTTCCTGCCAGGGCAGATATATGAGGACCCCATTGGAGTTTAGAATCTATAGTTATGCCCAAAAAGGTTGTGGAATTAACGAATTCAATATTTTCGTTATTCATAAGTATATTAGCGTTAATTTGTCGGACGTTAGGCATTGTAAACTTAATGCATTTAGTTTTTTGGGCATTTAGTTGTAAATTATTGACAGTGAACCAATGCAAAACTTGTGAGAGAGTATTATTTACATCGTCATAGGAACCTTTGTGTCTGTCGATTTTAAAAATTAAGGACGTATCATCCGCAAATAACACTGTCTCACATAGGCCTTCAGTATAATAGGGAAGGTCATTTATGTAAATTAAAAAGAGTAATGGTCCTAATATAGAGCCCTGGGGCACTCCCATAAGTAGAGGAGCGCCTGGAGAATTAATTCCATTAATACTAACTTGTTGTATTCTGTCACTAAGATATGACTTTAACATACTTAATGCAACGTCAGAGATACCATAATGCTGCAATTTCAAAAGCAAGGTTTCATGATTAACACAATCAAAAGCTTTAGACAAATCACAAAAAATACCTATAACATCCTTTTTATGTTCCCAAGCATCAAAGATATGTTTAGCAAGTGCTACTCCCGCATCAGTGGTGGATCTGCCTTTGCTGAAGCCAAATAGTTTGCTATGTAACAGATCATTTTGTTTAAAGTAAAATAGTAACTGGTTTAATATTACTTTTTCAAAAATTTTATTATTTTTATTTTTCGCAATGGTAGTTAATTGTTTAATATAAATATTTTAAGAGTTTAAAACGTGGATAGAATGGCAATATTAATAGGTACTTTTAATATTCTAATCAGGAGCATGCCTCAATGCTTTTTTTTTATCTATATACCTATGTATTTTATAAGGTACTCCTACGATATATAATATACTGCAAATAAGCTAGCATCTCACCTAAGGGCAGGCATACGTCACCCATGGACAAATGCAACACTAGAGGGATTGTTGATACGTGTTACGTGTCTTTATTTAAAGTCAAAATAGTATCTTATTTGTTTATTTCGTTTGTTAGTCTTTGAATCCTAAATGTCTATTTTAATTTTTTATGTAAAATTGAACAGTCACATCTTTAATTTTTAACTAGCAGCACCCAGCGGTTTTATCCGCGTAGTTCTCGTTCCCGTAGGAATACGGAAAAAAAATATAAATATGTACATAGATTTTTTTAAATCTAGAGGTACATGCCCGAGTTTGAACCCGCACTCATCGGTTAAGAGGCGCGTGTCCTTACCATTGAGCTACCACCGCTCAAAAAAAAAATAGCCTATGTAACTTGCTGATAAAATAGCTTTCCATTGGTGAAAGAATTATTCAAATCGGCTCAGTAGTTTCGGATCCTATTTGATACATACAAACAATCAAATCTTCCTTATATATATTTTTTTAATATTAATAAATTCTTCAGACTGACACACCAATTCCCTAGTCCCAAACTAAGCTTATAAGCTTGTGCTATGGATACTAGGTGAACGGATTGACATACTTAAATACGTTTATAAACATCCATGACTCGAGTACAAATATCCATGTTCATCACACAACTATTTGCCCCTAGCGGGATTCGAACCCGCGACCCTTGGTTTCGTGGCCAGGGTCTCTAACCACTCGACCAACGGGCCAGTCGATATATTTATCAAATTAGTATAGATAAAACAAGGTACGAGCTTTTTTGTTATATTCCATTGAAGTACGCACAGGGCTGGGCTTATAACATATTGGTACGCCCCGTCTCTCACTTTGAGAAACACTGCCATTGTTTCTAGAAGACTTAACATATTTAAATTATGCATGAAAAAAATGGCATATATTTTAATTAAATGTTTTTCTTGTATGCTATCCTGTTATTAAGGGCGTATTTATAAAAATGAAGCAATCTCAATTTACATTTTAAAATAGGAAATTTCCTTGCACTTATAATTATCTTGTATTAGATTTCGAGTGATAACTAAGCTTGCTATACTAAATTAGTAGGATTTTTTTATTTTAGGACATTTTACAAATATTACACATTGTTACTAAAACATTATTAAGAAGATTGTAATCTAATTTTACCAGAGAAGATGGAGCTTTCTACAAGAAAACACGTTATTCGGAACATTTTTTAATCTCCCGGGAATAAATGTCGCGTTTGTAATGTAATAACGTGACACCATTTTCTGGCTCGCGAGTTTCGCGACGATTCCAGTTCTGATTATCTTTATATATACATTTTTATTAATATTTATGATTCTTGTAGTAAAAATAGGCATATGCTTTAGCACGAAACTTCGTCTGCGTAAGAAAATATTGGCTCGGATTTTCGTTTACAAGAACATACATAAATCTAACTAACTAAACTTCACGCCACTTCCCTTGCGCGGTATTCAGAGAGAACCAATATATAAGTTATGTTATGTAATAATTATATACGAATGGATTGTATAAATATTATAAATTACAAAGTAACCCTGATCATCTGTCTATTATGTCTTCACCCCTAAAATACTTATTAATTACTCGATAAAATTTTGTATGCTTAGGCCCTGCTTATAGTTTTTATCCCGGAAAAACGTATACAACCCAAAGGTTCGCGATATGTGGGGTATCTGTAACGTACCGATTTTTTTCTTTTACTGTAAGCTCATATTGTATATGAAGGCGCGTCTGCAGCGCCACCTAATTAAGTAATCGATTTTTGGAAATCGTATCGATTAATCGATGAGGGCGAGAGTAGCATAGAGGGCGCTACTCTAGCGGAACGTCACGGTCGTCGGGCGGCCATATCGACTCGGCACTTTTGAACGAGCAGTGACAGCCGCCGGACTCCTTGCCGGATCGCTTACGTCCTTATCTGTGTTCATCTAAGCCAAATTAAGTTAATTGTGCAATTAGTAATGGAAATAATGATTAAAAGTTTAGTGTGTGCACATATGTGATTTTATTTCCGGGATACATCGCTCGATCATCCACATTATGGGCCCTAAAACCGATGTAGATCCCCACGCGCCTATATATATATTCGTCAGTGGTGCAATCATATCTGTGCAATTCGAGGGATTATATGTTAAAAAAAATAAATCTTGTGGGATCTGTAGATCCCAAAAGAATCAAAGATAATATATTATAATATGTATCAGATCGAATTCTAGAAGGATAGACCAAAGACCAAAACCTATTCATTTTCACAAAGAATATTTTTTTAAATTTTACACCTGACATCTGGCTCTACCAATATTGTATATTGCTTCGTACCTCTAACTTTATGTCATAAATTTCTTGCTGCAGTTCAGATAAAAATGTGCAAATATGCAGACTACGTTGGAAGTGGAATTTTAAAGCTTTCGATTTTGGAATTTTGTTTGTTCAAGAGAGCTTAAAAGTCTGAGAATTACAAATATGTGAGGATGAACCTTTAAGCTGGCTTTTTACCGTAAAGAGTTCGATAAAGAATTGGCTAGATGAAAGTCTATGATAAAATTCAAGCCTAATTTTAAGTGATTTATATCAGGCTAATGTAATAATTTTAATCGTCCCCGTTGAAATATTTCGTCGGGGAAAGCTGATTAAGCCGAAGGAATCTTTGGCAGCCAACCACAATTTAAATTACTAACTAGAACATTAATTTTAAGGTAATTTGTATATTATATAGTATCTAGGACCTAGACCAACATGGGACAAATAATGATAAAAGTTCTAGAGACTAAAACTTAAAATTAACTACTACTTTCTAAGCTTACTTCAAAAGCCAATCAACTTTTGCACATTATTTATGGCCCAGACTAACATGGAATATACTCATCTATATGTGTTTATACGTTCACAGTGGCGCCACCATCCGAGAGACATAACTGGCGAACGGCACATCCCTACCAACGTGTCCCTTCTCTACTCGCTCTTGTTCTCTGTGTTCTCTTAACAAACGTGTACGCAACACTATTTGTGATTATTGAAATCTTAATTTTTCTAAATAATAAACAAGTATTTTCAAGTAGGTAATCAGGTGCTTTATTTATCAAGAGCATGTGTAACTATAAAATGATTGTGGATTCTTTACCTTTGGAGTCTATAAAATCTTCTCAAGACCATCTACATGCACTTTTCGCCCCACAAACTTCCCATATGCTTCCCATATGAGTGGTGGTAGCTCAATGGTAAGAATACGTTGTTCAAACCCGAGCACGTACCTCTGGATCTTTCAAATGTATACATACATACATAACATCACGCCCATAATCCCCAAAGGGGTAGGCAGAGTCAAAGGGCCAGCATGCCCCTTCAACCACATTCAGCCAAAAATAAAGTCGGGCTGGGTTAGATGGAAAATTGTGTAAAAGCAGTGACAAGCGGCACCTGTCGCCTACACAATCACACACCCAAAACCCGATATACCATTAGTCGCCTTTTACGACATGCTAGGCAAGAACCACATTGTTGGCATATTCTTTATAAGTCCCAGACCAACATGGGACAGTGGGCTGGGTTGGATGGAAAGCTGTGAAAAAGGAGTGACAAATGGCTAGCTCGTCGCCTTCTCAGTCACATACCCAAAAGCCCGTAAACCATTTACGTATGTACGTATTTATACCACCAGCTCGGCGGTGAGGAAAAACATCGTGATGAAACCTGCACATTCCAACAGCTACGGATGTGTAACCATAATCCAAAATTGTCCAGTTCCCCTTTAAAAAGATTATGAAGATCACATCGCCAGTCGCTTCTACGTTATTATCAGGCTCGCTATCCTATATTATGGTCTAAGCGGACCCCGTCTACGCACGGGACATAACGCTATGAGGATGATGAAACTTCCGATATGCGAAATCCACGTCTTTCGCGGCAGAAGCTGTAACTTGGCGTCTTTCAATAAATCTGTCCGACCGTTAATTTGCTGCCATAAACTGCATTTGAAGGCACGAATTCGCCAACAAATGTTCGGAACTCAGGTTACATTGATATTGGAAAGAATATTGGTTTAAACGGTGTGGATTTTCTGCTGCGAATTTTAGCGGTTACATTGTTAGATATATTGTAAATAAATTATTTTCTTTTGCAGAGAAACGCAATTTCGTCTTTATTTTAAACAATATTACAAGAATAGAAATACAGTTATTATTATAAGTATATATCTTTGAATTCAGTAAACTTATTTTTATAAGAACATCGATAAAACATAGCTTGATATATATATATGTATGTGTTATTCTAAAGTATAAACTATACTATTATAAAGTTTCATTAAAATCCAGGGAGTAGGTACCTACCTACTTTTTGCGTGAGAGAGTAACAAACATCCACACATCCACACAAACTTTCGCGCTTATAATATTAGTAAGATTGACTATTGGGTGGCTGACTCACGTATAACTATTAAACACAGAAAAAGCTATCCACGGTAAGTTGCATTGATCGCATTTTTATAGCTTCCTTATGATGTTCCTTGAATTATTTACGAGACCGTTTACAGCCCATTGAAAACGCCCTAAGACCGTTTGAGAATAGTGATTTTAGTTGAAGTTATTCTTCGACTTCAGAAATACACCAGTATTTCTGAAGTCGAAGAGTAACTTTCCTTTGATCTTGTGATAGAAGTTATGGTTTGGTTCGAAACGGTATTTGTTGATATCTGTATTTGGTACGTGTAGACGCTGACGTCTGCATGTACCAAATGCAGAATTAAAAAGATTACGTTTCGTTAGCATGGGAAATAAGGAAAAATGATTTTTATATACTATGTCTTAAGTCCCATGTTGGTCTGGGACTTAAAAAAAATGTGCCAACTGTGTTCCTTGTGAATAATGGTATAAAGGGTTTGGGTATTTGATTGTGCAGGTGACGAGTTGGCTAATTGTTACTACTTTTGCAAAATTTTTCATCTATCCCACTCCAGTTCTATTTTAATACTCTGTCTACTGGGAAGTAGACAGAGTATTACGGGCGTAATGTTATATGTATGTTTATATATTTTCTGTTTAAATTGACTATTTATAAGTGTTTTTTGAAGCCTATATGAATAAAGAGATTTTGAATTTGAATTTGAAACTATATATTTTATTTTTAAAATTGTAGTTAAATTGTTTTTAATAATGGCAAGTATAGCAATAAAAGGTAGAGTAGTAGAGAAGTAGAGTAGAGTAGGTAGCTATCGAGATTCTTGCCGGTTCATCTCGATAGAATCAACCTTCTGAACCAATATTACCACATTGTTTATCTTGCTGACGAATTGTAAGTGCTTAATTTGTTGTTGTTGCCTATACAAATAAATATATTTTTGATTTTCATTTTCTCAGTCGAGCTAGCTAAGTCATACTTAATTTAGTCTTATACCATTTCAGCGTGGTTCTACTACCTACATATGAATCGTTATGCAAATTTAAACTCAATCGGCGATGATTTATTTAATGTTTGTGCAAAGTTGCACTGCATACTGCATATTTCAATGGCATATTACTTAACATTCATGATTTTGAATCAATACCGCATGCGAACTATTCAGATGTATGGTAACTGAAACATAATATTAGCATGAGAAACGAAAATTGCGGCTTCGTCAATAACCGTCCCCATTTGTGGTGATGGACGTTTTATGCATTTTACCAAGGAATATGGAACCAATAGACCTGTTTTATTACTTGATTTCATTCTGAAGGTTATTTGAATTGACAAAAATTATACGTTACTAACTAACTTAACTTCACGCCAATTCCCTAGCCGGGTAGGCAGAGAGAACCAAATGCCATTTGACACGACCCTTAAGCTATACGTTAATTATGATCAGATTTACTAAGCATACATTTGAAATATATTATGCTTCGGTGCTATAGATAAAGAGGTACTTAAATGAGAAACTTCTCTTTTATAAAGTTAGTTAAAAAAAAATTGTTTGAAGTCCCATGTTGGTCTGGGACTTGGCCCATGTTGATCTGGGATAAAAAAAAAATATACCAACTTTGGTTCTTGCCTAGGATTTATTCCGGTCTGATCCTCCTTGTTGTGATCTACCTCTCATGATTATTATTAAAATTTTTGGACTGATCCCCTTATATTTTGTTAGTCCAAACTGATCCCCCTACATTTTTGCAAAGTGTGTAGGTACAGTCAGGAAAAAAAACTACTTAAGTTAAAAATCAACATTCAACAGAAGGTGGATCAGACCGGAATAGAAAATAACTTAAAATAATAGTGATCCCCCTGGTGGATCACCACTAGAAGGATCAGACCGGAATAAATCCTTGCCTAGCATGTCGTAAAGGCGACTAATGGTATATCGGGTTTTGGGTGTGTGATTGTGTAGGCGACAGGTTAGTCGCTTGTCACTGTTTTTTCACCAATTTTCAATCTAATCCAGCCTGGCTTTATGAATATGGTTGAAGGGATTTGCTGCCCCTTTGACTCTGCCTACCCCTTCCGTGATTATGGGCGTGAAGTTATGTTTATGTATCAAAAAATTACAGTAGCGTTATAGTATGGCGTTTATTAATAGTTTGTGAACAATTTTAAAGTCGTTCGAGAACAACTCTTTTTTTTTAATCCTTTTTTTTAACATCAAGATGATTTTTTTGAATGGGTGTCAATCAATCTCGGTATTAGATTTGAGAATGGACATATTCTCCAATTTATTAATGAAATAGCCTAAAATCCTACAAATCATTTATTGAAATGTATTCTGCAATAAAAATAGATAAGACTGAATACCCAAAATAATAATTTAACACTGTAATATTTTATTGTCTAATAGCAAAAGCTATTTTAGCACCACATTTTGTCATTACCGATTTCGCTTCTAATGGCTATAACATCCCCTACTTTAACTATTGGTTCAAATTCAATAGCTAACTCTCATATACACGAGCATATTCTGACGGACGTGTGGTAGAGTGATAAATTTGTTTGATTCATTCCAATGCTTTGCAAACTGTAGCTCTATGGCTCTATGACTGGCTCGATGGCTCATTCGGTAGTGACCCTGCCCCATGCGCCAAAGAGTTGTGGGTTCGATCCCCACCAAGGACCAACATTCGTATGATGAATACTTGTGTTTGTTCTGTATCTGGGTGTTAATATTGAATATTTTAGTATATATTTGTATGTCTGGGTAACTATATAATTTTTAAGTATGTATTTGTAATACCATTGTTGATTCTGATATCCATAACACAAGTGCTTAACCTACTTACCACGGAGTCAGATCAATGTATGTAATGTAGTCTGATATTTATTTATTTATTTAGCAACCGTAAATAACTGAAATTTAGTTGATATTCAGAGTCCATCAATTAGACAATTTATTTTTAAATAGCTTTCTCTATAACCTATTACATTTATTATGTGAGACTGATGTCACATATTTTTGATAAATACATGTTAAAGGGCAGAGGAAAACAGATCAGAGATCAGATGTGAATATCAAAATCAAAATCTCCACTCATGTGGAACTGCCGTCTCACTGGACTATGAAAGTGAAGGAACAGAGAGTGCACCTGTGTTTGCGCACACACTTGTGCACTATAATATCTCCTGCGCAGTTGGCTAATCCTCGTTGAGATTAGCCGTGACCGATATCGGTTAAGAGGAGATTAGTATATTGGTTCTTAGGTTTGTTGTTATTAGTCGCCTTTAACGAAATTCTAGGAAAGGAACACAGTAAATTCGTTATTTTTTACTTCCAGACAAATATGGGACAGATAGCTGCATTAAAAGGTCTTTTTATATGATATGCACACTAATGTCCCAGGTATTTAAATCAATAATAGGTGAACTAATTACCAACAATGAATTTTATTATTAGTTTACACAATTCATTTTAACAAAATCCGTTAATCTACACTTCACATTTGTAAGTTAAGTAGAATATACCATTGAGCTCGAACTTAGTCCATAATCCAAGATTTAGCCAGCCTAATAATTATGTTGAAGCGACTGCGGATCTGATCTTCGTAACTCTTATATAGAGGAACCAGACAATTTTCGGATCATGGTTACACATCCATAGCGGTTGGAATGTGCAGGGTTCATCACGATGTTTTCTCTCACCGCCGAGCTAGTGATATAAATACGTATTTATATCTTGATTTTACAAATCTATCTACGTGATAGATTTGTAAAATCAAGATGTACTTGCCCGGGTATGAACCCGCATCCAGTGCAGTAGCATGGGTTTCTGTCGCCTAGGGCGAGTGGCAAAGGTGGAGGGGGTTCAAATGCTCGCTTTTACGCCGCCCTACAGACATTTTATCCCAAAACGGGTTTACTAAATAAATCTTTAAAAGTTGAACCGTTGTTTCAATTTTTCCGCTCCCAAAGTACCACCCTCTTGCCCCTCACGCAATGCCTCTAACCCGCACTCCTTGGTTAAGAGGCGCGTGTCCTCACCATTGAGCTACCACCGCTCCTTAGCCTAAACAAACGCTATAAAGGATATGAACCAAAAGTTACGGCGGACAAATACTTACAATGCGAAGAAATAAGTAAAGAATCTTCAAGTCTGTCAATATGTCCTTGCCATTTGATATATTGAAATACACCCTTATTAAAATACCCCTTCTTCCTTTTTAGGGTTCCATTCTGAAGGGTGAAAACGGTATCTAGTACTTAAGTTTGCACTATCTGTTTGTAGTAAAGCAATTTTTTTTATCTGCTATTTACAGATAAACGTATTACAGACACACGTCATGATATTTTATAAGTGTATGTATGTTTATTACTAGACAAAATAATCAATACATAAAATCACGAGAAAATATCGTTTTAGTTGGTAGATATTTTATTTGAAATTTTCTCAACGAATTTATTATTACGGTCGGCATAACAACAAACAGTGTTATAAAAAATAATGTAGATAGATATTAACAAAACAAAAACGTTCTTTTTTTGACTTTCATTGTAAAACATTTGACAGTTGCACGGAACCCTTACATCGGCGTCCGACTAGCACTTGGCGGGTTTTTACAAATTTATGGAGCGACAGCTTGATGGCATTCCAGGATCCTCCCCCTTGCACAAAAATACGAGAAAATCCTCTACCAACAGATATAATATATACTGTAGTTTGTTTGTTCATTACTATACTTTTTTAGGTTGTCAGGGTGCAGAAAATATGTAGGTTACATTTTCATAAAAATAGAGCAAATGAAAGAAATACAAAAATATGTATATACAAAAATCGGTCGAAGTTGTGAGTAAAAGTAGTATAGAATTAATTGAGTCTAAAGCTGAGCTGAAAATAAAGAAATCAAAAAGGTTTGTAGAAGTCCTTTCCTTCTAAATAAAAATAATTTCGTCTACTGTATTAAATTAATAAATAAAATAAATTCTCCAGAATGACTCACCATTTCCCCAGTTCCAAACTAAGCTTATGCTTGTTCTATGGATACTTGGTGAACGGATAGACATACTTAAATACGTTTATAAACATCCTTGACTCGAGTACAAATGTCCATGTTCATCACACGAAACATTTGCCCCTAGCGGGATTTGATCCCGCGACCGTTGGTTTCGTGGCCAGGGTCTCTAACCACTCGACCAACGGGCCAGTCAATATTAGATTATATTGAAACACTGGTGTTCTAGGAATATCCTGTGATTATTATTAAGTGAAATATCAGCAGACCGTTTTCTCTTCATCTTTTTCTATATGTGGTAATAGTTTAATAGCTTGCTTCTGACCTGCCTAAACCACCCTTTTGACATTTGCAGGTAATGCACATTCATTATGTATAATTAAAAATATGCGCTTATAATCCTTAATGCATGCTAATAATATTATATATACATATGTGTTTCAAAATAAATTACATATAAAAATTGTTTGATTAAACAGGCCTAGGTACTACAAGGTAGAAGACTATTTAAATGATAAGAATATCTGGTTGGCCTCGTAATAGGCTGTTCACCTGCACTAATAGATTTAACTTGATTAAGAAATTGTGAGTATTAGTTAGAAGACTTGACATTTAAAAAGAGTAACTATCGACTTTCTTGCCGTTTTCTTTTCGGTAGAAGCTACCATTTGGACCGGTTGATATTAAATTCGTTTTGACGATTTATAAGTGCTTTGTTAAAGCCTATATAAGTAAAGATCATTCCATTTCATTTCATTTTCATATATATGCTTATATGCATTTTAAGAAAATACATACATATGTATTTGCTTTACCTTAAGAATAAATATTTACAAAGACTTTTATAGACATTCGTGACTCGCGTACAACTCTTCGTCCATTTCACAGATTTTTGCCACTAGCAATATTACCGAACCGACCAGGGTCTCTATCCATTAAACCGAGCCCCCATCAATATCACAAATGTAAGTTAGTTAAACAAACTGTAGTAATTGTGGGAGCGGTGGTAGCTCAATGGTAAGGACACACGCCTCTTAACCAAGGAGTGCGGGTTCAAACCTGGGCACGTACCTCTGGATTTTTCAAGTCTATGTACGTATTTATACCACTAGCTCGACGGTGAAGGAAAACATCGTGATAAAACCTGCAAATTCAAACAACTTTGGATTTTTTGTCAAAAAATTGTCTGGTTCCCTTATCTTAAGGTTACGAAGGTCAGATCGGTCGCTTCAATGTAATTACCAGACTCGCTAAATCCTGGATCATGGTCTAAGCGGACCCCGTCTAAGCACGGGACAAAACGCTAGGAAAATGATAAAGTTAGTTAAACAAATCATTTTTTTTATATAAGACAATATCATCTACATTGATTCGATTATAATGGAAGTAGGTATCAAAACACCCAAGGTAAATACCTTTCTACCAACATTTAATTCGTCCCCACCCGGGAATCGAACCTGCACTATTTGCATTCGTCGCCAACTCTAACCCACTGCACAATAGAGGCAACTCTAAGTTGTCAAGTGAATTGATAAACTGTTCTTTACTAAGTAGTTAAGAGGTAATTTAAATCACAAATAATACTTCTATTGAAGTGCACTTAATCCTTTTATCTCAGTCTTAGTGATTCTTAGTAATCCCATTGAGTATATTGTAACCTTGCCTGTGTCTGAAGATGGTATAATGTCTATGCATTCATATTACATATGTTTTTATATAATATTGTCCTCCTAACCGATATCGGTCACGGCCAATCTCAACGAGGATAAGCAACCTGCGCAGGAGATATTATAGTGCACGACTGTGTGCGCAAACACAGGTGCACTCTCTGTTTCTTCACTCACATAGTCAGGTGAGACGCCAATTCGACATGACTGAAGAGAGGTGGACCAACGGCTTAACGTACTTTCCGAGGCACGGGTGTGATTAAACCGACAACTTTCTGCATCCGGGCTATTACTGAGTAATTTTAATATTGAAATATCCAGCCACAATTTTTTTGGCCCGACCCGGGATTTGAACCCAGGACCTCTTGGTCTTTAGGCGGCGTGGAGTGGGTTCCTGTCGCAAGTTTTCTGCCCCAAATATAAAAAAAAACTCGATTTTTCGCCGCCCTACCTTCATTTTAACTCAGAACCGATGTACTAAATAAATCTTTAAAGGTTGAACAGTTTTTTTAAATTTTCCGCCCCCAAAAAATCCGCTCAGGGCGGACCACCCGCTGTCCCTCCCACGCTACGCACGCCACTGATTATAATCGCAACATTTGTAAAACTGCAATTATGGAAGAAATCATGAATAATATATTAGTTTGATAATGAAAATAGCTACATTGGAATTCACATATTAATTTCTGTTAATTTGAAAAAAAATCCTTGAGACTATTTTATATTTGCTTTACCAAAGAAGCTGTTACGTTACCTTGATTCAAGTTACCTACTAGAGATGATTTGATTTTATCAAATTTGTATTTACAAATGCTATATGTTTCAATGGTCAATAACTTGAACTGTATTTTTTTTCAACAAAACTGTTTATAACATTTAACATATTAAATAAGCAATTATTAATTAAATACTACGTAAATCTCGATATATTATTTGATAAAGGTTGTCGATGATGCTACAATACTATTTTGTTATAAAATATGTTTCACAAATTTTTAATTACTGAATTTAATAATGTGAATAGCCTAATCACGCTAAACTAAACATCGTACATGACTTCGATTGCCTTTAACAAACTTTTTAATTAAAATTAAGGAAAACTACCAAATTGTTATCTCAGATGTCAATGCGCGTCGCCAGTCAAACTAGAGATTAGCCCTTGTAAAATAATTCAGCCACACGTCGAATGTTATCTCGTGTATAATAGAAAATTCAAGGGACTACAATTTTCGCCGCCGCGCCGTACAAGATAACACGCGGCGAAACGTTCTCAAACGCGCCAGTTCTGATCCAGAATCGGTTGGGAACAGTCGCGTGCCACAGCACCCCGAACGCACCCCGACTCCGCCGAAAAGTTTTCAAACGAACATTCCTTCCTTTTTTGACTAAAACAAAAAAAAAACTAAACGTCAAATCAAACGCTAAATTACTTTTGAAAATAGAAAACGGCAAACTTGTGTTTTTAAGTTTGTTTGTTTGTCAAGTGGCCAGTGTTAGTATTTCTTAAATGGTTGTTAATGTGGTGATCAGTCAAAATAGGTGGACTAGAAGTAACCAGTCAGAATGAGCCCTGGTCCAGTAATCCTCCTTCGTGCAGTGGTGTCAACGTAAATTGGACGTTATGTTTCTATCACATACGACGAATACTCTCTGCCCTGATGCCTTTTTATGATGATATGGTAAGTCGACTGTCAGTTCTGGATATGGTTATCTTCGATATGTCTGTGTGGCTTGCTGACGTTTCGGACCCAAAATGTTCGGACACTTTGTCCGAATCAACACTTTGAATTTTTTTATTTTTAAGTGACGATTCAGAGAACCATAATAATAGCTGGTTTTTACAGTCAGATAAAAAAAATCTAAACGGTTTCTTTACTTACATTATATATTTTTACGTATAAGTTTTAAAATACTTAGCAAAAAAGAAAGACTGATATATCTGAGAAAAAAAGAAAAGGGCCAAGTAAAACCTATTTATGCTGTTAGTTCTAGAGAAAGACGATAAAAAAAAAATTAAGAAAAATAGCCAAACATAATATAGAGAAAAAACAGCAAGAGTACGTAAGAATTGGGCAAGAATTTTAGACAAGACTACTTTTTCCAGCCTGAGACCACCTCATTATATATAATATATAGACCACTATATATTATATATAATCAAGGACGAACAGTTTTATGCCTAGATAGATATTATATAGAAGATTAAATTAGTAGAACGCAAATTACTTTGTAAGTAAGCAACGATATTACTTAATTTTTCTATAATTTGTAGTTTTGCTTCATTGTACTGCAATAATTTGTAATTTTCTGAATACAATACAATACAATACAATGCAATATTTTTATTTGTGAATCATAGATACAAATTGATGTTACAATGTAATTCAGTATCACTATGTTCCGCTAAAGATAGCATAAAATTTTTAACTGAATAATACTTCCTATTAATAATAATATTGGATTTCTAAATAGAAGATAATATAAAATTATGTTTCATTTAATAAAATCAATACATAAGTGTTTCTAATGGTCATTCCCTCCCTTTTTATTTTCATAAAAACGTTTATTATGGGGACCACTTTATAATAACAATCTTGGTACACCAATACTACAAGATCCAGAAAAAATAAATACAAATTAATTCAATTACATATTATTTGCCAGTTTGCAATGGCCGAATTTCGTGATTTGGTGAGAATTACCCATTACTATATTAAAAAAAAACAACATGATTTATCTTCAGTTTTGATCTGTCGTTCTCGGGATGGTTTTTTTTTAGAATATTGAGCCAAATGCTGTGATTGTTGTAGGATATTTTTGTTATTCAAGGTTTTTACTCATTTGCTTTAAAATACATCAATTGTAGTCGAGTATGTGGTATTTTATTATTAACTCAATTATATAATTATAGTAAAAAATAAATAAATAAATATCACATTACATCACATACATTGATCTGACTCCAAGGTAATTAGCTTAAGCACTTGTGTTACGGATATCAGAAACAACAGTGGTATTACAAATATATACTTAAATATTGGATATTAACACCCAGACACAGAACAAACACAAGTATTCATCATACGAATATTTGTCCTGGGCGGGGATCGAACCCACAACTCTTGGCGCATGGGGGGCAGGGTCACTACCGAATGCGCCATCGAGCTTGTCTAAGTCGAGTAAAAAAAAAAAAGTTAAATACTGGTAAGATTCTTGTTTAAAATTTACTTGTTTGAGTTTTTTTTAGGATTTTTGGTGATGTGTTTTGTTTAATTTCATTATTATTTAAGAATAATACGCTTAAGCAAACAATTGATTACTGGCGTATCTGTAATTATACACTACGAACCATAATTAAACATGTCTGGCAAATGACGCCGTTAAATTAAGGTAGGTACTCGGATTTTTTTTTTTAAACTTAATAATGATGCAGTTTATCTCCTAATTGCGTTAATTAACTTACTTACTGTACTAGCTTGCTATATGAAAAAAAACTATTATTTTTTTCAGAAAAAAATTCAATTCATAAAAAGCAACTGAAATAATACATTGAGTATTTATCTAGTATAAAGACTATCTTTAATAAATGATAAATTAGATTCGTGTGAAATAATAAAGACAAATTTTATTATGCAATATTAAAATTTATAAAATGAGATTTTATTAATTATATATATATTTTTTTTATCTAGAATTTTTTATAACTTGTAGCCAAAAAAAGGAACTGCTTGAACGAATCACTTCGTTCAAGCAGCCTAGACAAGACGACAACACGAGGACCTCGGTTCGCTTAATAGGATGGGGTGACACTGTAGTCTATGCCGTCGTAAGCATATGCGAGGTGTTCTGGGGGAGAGGTTGCCTCACCCTCGAGAAGGGCCGTATGGATCAGCTGCGGCGTAACGTAGATTTCGCAAAGAGTCCCGTAATGGAGAGCTGTGAATCTGCGCCACGCTCGAAGAATGACCACCGTGAGGTGTGGTAGTCGGTAGTAGAGCGTTTTTCCCAAACAGCACTGAGCCCGACACAATCTTGTAGGCCGAACTTTGGTTTACTTGGACGGTGCATACACGCATTCCTCACGTTAAAAAAAAAAAGGTTGAGCTAAGAACTACTGATAGTCGGTAGTGGAGTGTCTTTCCCAGACGACACACCCTTATAGGCCGAACCTAAGCTTACTTGGACGGTGCGTAAATAAATAATAATAATAATAAATAAATCCTTTAGACTGGCACACCAATTCCTTATGCTTGTGCTATGGATACTAGGTGAATGGATAGACATACTTTATACGTTTATAAACATCCATGACTCGAGTACAAATGTCCATGTTCATCACACGAAACATTTGCCCCTAGCGGAATTTGAACCCGCGACCCTTTGGTTTCGTGGCCAGGGTCTCTGACCACTCGACCAAAGGGGCCAGTCAATGCATTCCTCACGTTACAAAAAAAATCTTACTGCGCCTTAGACTCTGCTTGCTCTTTCAATGATTGCAGGCGTGATCATACGTCTTAACAATCGAGAAGTTTTGTATTTGATTGTTGCTAATAAATACCTTAGATGATACCATTGTTGTAGAACAAGGTTCGAAATGAAATGGGTCTCTAAAACTATATTCCCGTTGGAAAAATTCTACGATTGGACACAAAAAATACTTTAAATAATAGTATGTTTGTTTATTGAAATCCATCTAATAATTCAACGCATAAATAGAATGTCAATGAAGAGACTCCAATTACCTCACACAGAATACGTCGCCTAGTTAAAATCTAACGCTTCAATTACTTATAACATAATAAATTTAACAAAATGGCAGAAATTATAACATACGTTTATATTAAAAGTTAAAACTTAAATCAAGCCACCTACTAGAGATGCAAAAAAAAATATTTATTGAATAAAAATTCTTTGCAAAAAGTTAGTCTAGAACTAAAAATAAATTTCTACAGATCGTAAATGTCTGACTACATATGTATTGAATGAAAACGCATATCTTATTTTGTAGGTTAATTTCATTTCTAAAGACAGAAATAACGTTAAGGAAATTATATAGCTGCGAACGTGTTTTTATTACAAAACATATTAAGATAAAGACACGTCCTGAAATACTTAAAGTGTGGATAAAATTATCGCTATTTTTTAACTAAAACTTAATTTTTAGTCTACTAAATTAAATTACTTTTCTTCACGCCATCCCTAGCGGGGTTGGCAGAGAGAACCGAACACCATAGGGCACGGTACTTACATAGCGTTCGTAATCCTTATGATACATTACATATGGTTTATTTTAATATATTTAACCTAATAACAATGGTATCTTAACAGATATTGATATGCTCTTTAAAATCTGAGTATTGATACCATCAATGAGGGAAGAAATGGAAGATAATCTATTCATATCAAACTATTGGACAGTATACTGTCTAATATTATGAAGTATATATGATTATGATTATGTTAGCATCCGATTCCCCTGTTAAGCAGGAAAGATATGAGCACTAATGAGCAGTCATACTATTATAATATCCAGACTCCAATCAATTTAGAGTCTTGACAAAAGCCAACCCTAATTATGAACGAGACAAAATGCTATTAGTACTTACTCTTAATTAAATAAATATAATTTGTTCGATGTTTATCTGAGACTTAAAAAACATGTGCCAACTGTGTTTCTTGCCTAGCAAAGGCGACGAATGGTATATGGGGTTGTGGGTATGTGATTGTGTAGGCAACGAGCTAGCCACTTGTCACTACTTTTCACAATTTTTCATCTAACTAAGCCTAGTTTTGTATTTGGCTGAATGTGGTTAAAGGGGCCTGCTGCCCCTTTCACTCTGCCTACCCCTTCGGGGATTATGGGCGTGATGTTATGTTGTTTAAATATATATTACAAAAATATTTTTTTTTAGTAAATTAGAAACACATTTGAGCAATCTTTCATATAAAAATAAAATCATGATGTATTTTAAAAGAGTTTCTATTTTATATCTGAGGATAGAGGTTCCGAATTCATACTAAAAGGTTTTTTATTAAAAAAATACTAAATTACCTATACCAATTATCATATGTTTAAACTACCAGAACTCTTGGACAGATTGACAAATGATATTACCTGACATGTCATGATTTGTCACAAGAAGAATGAAAGATTATGACACGTTGTCATAATTATCATATTGTCGTGATAATTATGTTATTCGATATAATATTTTACATAACATTAATTTACACATCTCTATTGGTGCAGTGTTTCAGACTTTGCATTGAACTCAAAGGATTCATTCGATGCATGCACTGGAACAAATATTATATGTATATACATATATAATATGTAATTGTTGTGTATTGTATATATGTTGTTGTAGTTATTGATGATCAGTAAATTTATCTTGGTTCTGTAGTACCTTCGTTGATTTTACTAAAATTGTATATTCAACTTTACTTAATAACAGCTTAACCGTTGTTGAATTTATATGTTTATTTTGGTATTAGATCAATGCAAATATGTGATCTTGTTTGATACCTACCTTTTTTCAAGATATATATGTTTGGTTATTAATTTCAATGGTTATATATATAATGGGCTGGTTAAACAATTTGTGTTTTAAATATTTTTCCTATTTTCTGTACTAATATAATAAGTTTGACCGTTTCAAAATGAGTTCAGAAGGGCATAATGATAAATGTCACGTTTGTAAAAAACAGGAGGTCTACTTAATAATCTTCAGAAATCTTCAAGCTACAAACAACGATATTAGAAATAAGTTTCCAAATTATTCGTACTTGAATCATGTTCAAAGAGGCGTGGGAGTAATGGAAATGGATTTTCGCTCTTTTGCTACCTAAATGGATATTGAAAAAAAAAATATGTATATGCGCAGACTAGATGAATGGAATGAGGACAAGCGCATTTTATACGAAAAATTTTGGTTTACCCATGTACTCTTGAATTTTTAAAAATCTAATTACATACCAATTTTTGCCTTGAGTATTGTGTGGGCGAGAAAAATAGCCGCTGGTGTAATTTTTCATTTTTCATTTTACCCAACTCAATATTATTTTTGGCTGCATGTGGTTAAGGGAACCTATTGCTCTTTTGAATGGCTACTCCTTCGGGATTGAAGGCGGGATCATCTCACCTGCTTAGCAATAAGGGGACCATACATAAAAAGGGACTCTGCTCATTCAAATGGCTATAGAGGTGAAATCAATTTTTATTAGAATGTGCAGTGAAGTCCTAATTTGTCTACGATTGACCACCTATTTGGTTACGAAGGTCAGATCAACTGCTTCAATGTACTGGCTACCAGGCTATGAAGGAAAAGGGACAGCACTTGGAAAATGATGTACTGTATGTAGGTTAATGTTTGTGCATATCTGATGAAGTTTGCTGTTGGACAGTACAATCCATATTTTATGGTGAAGTTAAGCAACTTTTTCTTCATACAAAGCCCGGATGGGTGACCCAATCATACAGTTTCGATTTCATTTGTACCTTATTATATTATATCCGTGACTGTAGGAAGAGACTTTAGGGTGAGATATCCTCAATAATAACTTATATAGCAGATATAAGTTGTGAAACTCAGTTTCAGTATATTCATCATCTTCCTAGCGTTATGTCCCGTGCTTAGACGAGGCTTACCGCTTAGACCATGATCCAGGATTTAGCGAGTCTGGTAATTACATTGAAGCGGCTGCCGATCTGATAAGATAGGGGAACCAGATAATTTTTGGATGATGGTTACAAATTAATTCTTTTTAATATGCAGGATTCATCACGATGGTTTCCCTCACCTTCGAGCTAGTATATAAATACGTCCATAGATTTGAAAAATCCAGTAGTACATACCTGGGTTTGAAGCCATACTCCTCGGTTAAGAGGCGCGTGTCCTTACCATTGAGCTTCCACCGCTCTCCAGTTTCAGTTCAGTTCAGTATATTAACTTCGCATATTTTTGATATCGATTACTAAAACTTACGCAATATAAATGCTAATAATAAGTTATTTTAAGCTGAAAATCAATAGCCTAAAGGTAAAAAAGTTACATAATGAAATTACAGTCACGCGAAGATCGTATCATGGCGCCCAAATCATTGGTAACCAATTTTGTTGCCGTATAATTGCGCTAACGCTGTTCAAATGGTGGGTGTGTTAACTTACTTCTATAAAATGTATAGATACATTACGTGCTTCCTAGACACGGACTAATAAAAAAATAAGGACTCAGCGCCACTAATTAGACATTGAAGCTCCCCAAGTGCTCCAACTTGACACGCAACTTACGTCACACAGTGACATAATAAGCGCTCCAAATGACATATATCTGATATTCTGGCATCCATGTATCTTACTAACACATGCATAGACGTGGCTTCATGCTGTAGTGTGACAGCGTGGAATCCTTCTTTTTTACTAGTCCGTGTTCCTATGTTATATATATCTTCATCTTCCTAGCGTTATATCCTGTGTTTAGTCCGGGCCAACATGTCCATGATTCAGGATTTAGCGAGTCTGGTAATTAGTGTACATTAAAGCTACTGCACAGATCTAACTATATCTGAAGTTATTTGAATATTCTGGTTTCTCCATGACGTTAAGTGTTTAAAATCCATGCTTCGATTTTGATTTCTATTAACTTAGAGATACCTACATGTTCGGATTTGAACCAAAACACATTATGGCACATACCCTACGCATTGAGCTACCACAGCTCAGTCAATATTAGCAGCGTGAGCTTGTGATTTTATTGGGAACGTCAAAGCGATTCGAATTTAGTTTAGAAATTCGGAAAAAGGATTCGTTTACTTTGTATTCGATTTTATAACTCGATCCGTATTCACGAGAAGTCAAATATCTCATGTCTCTTTGTTGTGTTTTATTTTTGTAAGGTTGTAAGCATATCGATTTGTATCGACATGTGATTTGATGTACCATAAGGTTTATATATATATACATACATACCAATTATATATATCATCACGCCTGCAATCCTTGAAGTGGTATGTAGATGCCAAGGAGCATTGATATGACTTATATCGATAAATGATTTGATTTATTATGAGGCATAGGTATACTCGTACATATATAACATCACACCCATAATCCCTGAAGGGGTAGCCAGAGTCAAAGGGGCAGCAGACCCTTTAAACCACATTAGGCCAAAAATTTAAATGAGCTGGTTTAGATGGAAAATTGTGAAAAAGTAGTGACAAGTAGCTAGCTTGTTGCCTACATAATCACAAATTGAATAGAATAAAGAAAGAAAAAACATTTATTGATCATAATAAAAAAAACAAAAGTTACTTTAGGATAAACAATACAGAGTAAGAATAGACAAAAGATATAGTCCGTTTTAGACAAGATGAGTTCCGTGACACATTGAGATGATTGACGTTCGATTTTGTCTTGACATCTGTCACAAGAATCATCCAGTCTGAAACAGACTATAAATTACAGAAGTGCCTTCTCTGGTTTATAGTCTGTTTTATACAGAATGGAGACAAAATTACAACACTATAAAAAATGGTCAATTAGGTGCCTGCCTCGGCATATGCTACAGTGGTAACCCACTGCAGCGCTGGTCTTAGGGCCCAGCAGGCCGCGTTAAATGATAGAATAGATAGTGATGTATATGGAAAATGTACTGACTATTGAACCAGAATGGAGATAAATACATAAGGAAAAGAGGAAAAATATATATTCATTATGTTAAATAGACTAAACAAGATAAAAAGATAATTATAGTGACTGAAAAAATAATAGATACTAGTATAAGTGACAATAAAAGTGGATGAAAAGGCCCGTGTAGTCTGTGGTTAATATGGCCACACCTTAGACATCCTGTGTTGCCACGTCTATAGCAACGTAAGAGGGCGCTGTCCGGTATCTCACGCACAATATGACGGTCAAATCAAAAACAGGAAAAGGTCAATACCTTCATCTCTATTACCCAGTACACCATTAGTCACCTTTTATGACCTCCTAGGCATGGAGCACATTCAGTACATTCATATTACACTCAGGCCATAGATCATTTTAAAGCGTGATACATACCAACGTCACCGACTAGCTTAATACTTTAGGTGTTGCAAATGTCCATAGGCGAAGATGAAAACTTAACGGCTGACTGGTATGCATGTATAAAAAAAATAAAAGTTGCAGGTGACCAACCAAACAAAACAAAAGTTATTTTGTTTAAAGCCAGCATACGGTACGTTTTGGTTTGACGTAGCTAAAAGCGGTCACCTCAAGTGATGTCATATAAAAGTTTTAGTCTCGTTTTAGCGAGAGGTCCGCAGCAGAAAATGACGCGTTTAACTACCCAAATGGTCCAATGTTTATTACATGCAAGTAGTTAACAGAAATTCGTTTTGCAGTTTTGTGTAGAGTATTTTTTTATTTTGTCTAAAATTTCACTAATATTATATACAATACAACAAAACGTTATTCTTGATAACGGTATATTGTTTGAACATAATTTTAATATGTGTAAAGTTCTTGTTATCGTGAATAAAAAACTAGTTAACAAAGCAGCTGCTTTGTTTTCTTTCTATATTTGCGACACTTTCAACACCCACATACAACTTCTCCAACACTTTCAACACTATAAACACTTTGAACACTTTCAACACTTTCAACACTTTCAACACTTGAAGCACTTATAACACTTTCAACATTAAACACTTTAAAACATTTTCATGCTTTCAAAACTACCAACATACTAAACGTATCCTTCACTTTCAAAAGTACCACCACTTTCACCACTTCGAATCTTAAAAGTCATCTAAATCACATCCCACTATTTCCAAGGACGAATGGCGCCCCTGCACCCTCATCGTTTACTACTTGTGTTAGTTCAGATTTACAAGCACCTCGTTTATGTCACTTGTTCTTTATAATGTTACGGTTCAGTTTGAACTCGCCTTAATTACGGTTACGTGTGCAACTCAACTTTGAAACTGGGAAATGTTACTTTGGCACTTTGATTGGAGTCACATGATGATTTGTTAGTGGTAATTTTAAAATACTGGTACGCATATTGTTTTCAATTATGCATGTGTATTTTTAGGATTGTTTAGGATTTACAGGTGAATTTTTATTTTATGTGTGCATTAAATAAAGCGGAATAAATAAAAATCTTTCTTGCTGGATCTTCAAATTTAGGCTTCGGGTAAGGCTGTCAGCAAAACCTTCGGCTTTAGTCTTAATGGGTCCGACCTTTTGGCTTTAGTTTTATTAGGCTCAATCTTTCTTAAGCATAAATAGGCAATAAGAAGACGAACTGTTATAAATAAGCGATGTTAAAATAGTTGATCTATATTGTTTAATATTTTTATACCACTCCTTTTCGTCTTCCCTTTTATCTGCGTTTTCACTATTAAATCAAATAATACCTACACCAAGTATCCTCAGAAATAATAAAGTAATACAAAATGTTCTATAGCATCTTCTATTTATTTCGTAGGTATAACAAACAGCTAACTTTGTTAAATCATGATTGAGAGCCAAATATCGCACAGAATAATCTCTACGAACCTAACCTACATTTGACCAGCGCTACAGCAAATGGCATTGAAATCTGACCCCTACACCTATCGAGATAAGGCCACGTGGCGCCGCGGTGCAGACTCGAATCTCGCAAACCATTATCAGAGAAAAACAGGCGTTTCCAATAACACACCTGTTTAGAGAACTGGGCGATATCGACGGAACGGTTTACTTATACGCCCCCTCATATTGCGGGTTGGGTTCCTTTTTAACCGACTTCGAAAAAAAGGAGGAGGTTCTCAATTCAACTGATTTTTTTTTTTTTTTGGTTAATGGCCAACAAACCTCTTTGTGTGGTTTATTTCTGACTGGCTTTTGCCGGTGGTTTCGCGTTAAATTCGATTGGTTCTACAAAGTTTGAACCCATGTTTCAAGCTCTTAGGAGGCTAATTTAAAAATCCTTTTTTAGCGAATATCTACGTCATAATAACTATGTGCGTGAAATTTTCAGTGTCATTCGTTAAGTGTTAAAAGCTGTGTGTTGATAGATCAATCAGTTAGTAACGGGTTTTATGTTTACAGAAGAAGATTATTTCATCGAAATCGAAATGTGAGCGGTGATAGCTGAACATGGACACGTGGCTCTTAACGATGGTGAATGGTTTCAAACCCAGCCACGTACATCTGGATTTCTCACAGACCACAGAAATACTCCGTGGGATTTCTCAAATCTATGTACATATTTATCCTACTTGCTCAGCGGCGAGGAAAAATCTTGATGAAACTTGCATATTCAAATAGCTGCGACCCTATCGCCATGGTCAAGTTGTATGGCTATCCTATTTAACGATTAGGAAGGTCAGATCAGCAGTCGCTTCAAAGTGATTAACAGACTTGTTAAACCCAGGATCATAGTCTAAACGGACCCCAACCAAGAACATATGAAGATAATGCATGTCAAATCGGACAAAATAGACAAACACATCATTAATTTTCTTATAATAAAGTAACCAACATAACTTGACGCTACTTCCCTAGCGGGGTAGGCAGAGAGAGTCGAACATGGTACGATCCTTACACACCTTACTTGCTTCTTCAACATTCATGATTCTTTTCATACAAACTTTACGTTTTATATGACTCCTAACATCACTTTCTGTAACCCACGACCAACCTGGTCATAAAGTAGGTATTGTTTCTATATTCGGTCGTCAAACTTGCTCTATTTAATTCCATCACATGACAAACTACCGCAATCCCTCCCGACTCAGTGACTTGATTAGCCATTATCCTTACACATCACCAAGCCAAGCACGTCAAAACTATCCGACGTAGCAACTTCCAAAACTTAATACCACCTCTTACTAATTCATATTATACTAAGCTGCATTAGGTTTACAAGTCACCGCTGATACTCTAAAACCAACCGTAAGACTAAGACAAAGATAACATTTTGCTAATTTTCAGATCTTCATTGTGCTTATAGTCGAGGCACATCAGTTGAGAAAGACGATATTACCCTGCTGCGAATAGGAGCCATCAACCGTATCACATGACTGGGTTGGGATATTAAATATTAAAGGAAGTATTGGCTATTGATAAGCAATTATGATCCGTATCTTGTGTTAAATCGCCATGACATGTGATCACTTCACATGCTTAAACAGCTTACGTTGGCAGTGTTTTATTAAAAATCTTGGGGTTTTTTACAACATACCATAATTATTTAACACGCTCGCATTATAAATGAATAAAATATATTGTCCAGACTGATATACCAATTCCCTAGTTTAAAAATAAGATTATGCTTGTACTATTGATACTAGGTGAACGGATAGACATACTTACTTAAATACGTTTGTAAACATTCATGACTCGAGTACAAATGTCTATGTTTATCATACGAAACATTTGCCCCTATCGAGATAGCGAAAAAAAATTCAAGCGTTAAATAAATATAATAATTAACTGTATTCTCTGCCCAGCATGTTAAAAGGCAGATAGCTAGACAATAACTCACAATAACTCAAAAATGTTTTTGTTTAAGGAAAATAGAAAAAAAAAAGATGTTTCTATCAGTAGGTACTATATGAACTTTCGAATGCATTTACTAAGTTTAATATCGCAAACAGTCACCTAAATTATACTTATCTCTATAAACATAAAGCTGTATCCCAATACGTGTGCAAACTTCAAAATACACTTGCAAAAAGAAACTCTTTGAACAAGACTCTCAAAGCAAAGATTCAAAGGTATCGACTTGAAGCCATCTACAAAACATCAAACACCGTCTAGAAATATATTTATTTCAAAAGCTGAGCGAGTGTCTGAAGCGAACACGTAAAATCACTGATATGTTTACTTTTGCCATGTTGTTGATTCTAAATTAGTCGTTACAAAAAGTTACTGCCATAAATATTTGTGTACAGGTGCAAAATTGGATGGAAAGTCGATAGCTTCTGCGTATTCAGACAGGTGGATCGGTGGAGTGTTTAATTTTTTTTTTTTCAGTAAGGTTGAAGTGAATAATCAAAATTTCTGCCCAATAGGGATGCTAAATGATACACAGGTAAAACACAGAAATAATTTACTCAAAACTCTTTTTAAAATTAAAATTCATCAATTTTAAAAACTAGTTCATTATAAATTTTGTTTTGTGCTTGCTTTCAAAGCATTCATAACGGTTATGTGTGCTGAGTGGAATATTTCCAAATTACTCACAAAAAAAACAAATAATAAAATATTGTTTCCATACAATGTACATACTTATGAAAACATTGAAATTTGACAAATTTGACAAAGCATGAAATGCTATTTTCAACTATAAAAAAAAGGAATCGACAGGCCAGTAGGGTTAGATGGTAAATTATCAGAAGCTCATGAGTAGCTAACTTTTCATGACAAAAAGTTCACCTTTTTTTATAGTGAGGAATGCCTTACGCACCGTCACGCCGTCCCAGGGGCCTTGAGTAAAGAGGCCCCCTCTCCGGCCAAAGAGCAAAAAATACACCTAGTTGCCTTTAAACATGCTGGTCAGAGAATACAGTTAATTATTATATTTATTTAAGTCTAAAACTGGATGAGAAGACATGTCATGTGAACTCACCTCTACAAAATGTTTCAGCGCACATTTCGCTGCGTAGAACCAAATAAAATACTCGATTCAAACGTATCAAATACCCAATCTAACAGAAAAAGTTTCCACCTAAACATTCGTCTCACTATTCAAAGTCAGACTAATGTCGATCGCGTATTTGAATACAGAAACTTTTAATAATGAAGCTTGGAGCTATTAGCGAAATGTAGGTTCTTGAAAGTTCATTGTTTATTTCCTCAAGTCAACTTGTCATTATCCTGAAAGTACAATAAAGTTTATTTTATTAACTTGACAATTAACGTCAAAATTAGTTATGCATAACATAACATCACGCCCATAATCCCCGAAGGGGGACGCAGACTCAAACGGGCAGCAGGCCCCTTTAACCACATTCAGCCAAATATAAAATCGGGTCGGGTTAGATGAAAAATTGTGAAAAAGTAGCGACAAGTGGTTAGCTGGTCGCCTACACAATCACATACCCAAAACCCCTTATACCATTAGTCGCCTTTTACGATGCTAGGCAAGAAACACATTTGGCACATTCTTTTTAAGCCCCAGACCAACACAGGACTAAAATTAGTTATGCGTTACTCTTAATAGTAGTACAAGCTGTGCCCGCGGGTTCACCCACGTTTATGCTTAATTTTGTATAGCCTATAGCCTTCCTCAACACAGAAATAATTTTCCAATACGGGCCAGTAGTTCCCAAGATCAGCTCGTTCAAGCAAGTAAATAAACAAACAAACTCTTCAGCTTTATGTACTAGTACAGATTACCACTAACTCAGCTCAGGGAAACCATAGTGATGAAACCTGCACATTCCAATTACTATGGATGTGTTACCATGATTCAAATTATCTGGTTCCCCTATCGATAGTTATGAGGTAACGAGTGGCAGAGCAACTAGATGCTTTATATTACCGAACTTGCTATATCCTGGTTCAAGGACTAAGCGGACCTGGTCCAAGCACGGGATTTTTTTCTAAGTGAATCTCATAGATACCCCTTTGCCAATACAGTAAAATAAATAAACAGGCTACTCAGTTTTTCTATATTTAAACCTCAAGCACTTAACTGATGTAAAATATTACAGTTGGCCGGTATTTTTCCAGGATTAAGTCAGAACAAACAGAAAAGTGGAAGTGATTTAATGCGGACCCTAAAAGAAGAAATACCTAAGGTTGAATAAAAAGCCTGTTAATAAATTAGAGGGACAAGATTTGCCAACGCCCTTCTCGCTATACTAAATAAAAAGGGCTGCGTTTATTTTTTTACATAGTTCCTGTGGGTACTTTTGGGCTCTATATCTTGGCAGGTCAATGACACCATTTAATTTTATAGTTATCCCGGATGGATTTTCCGACGGACAATTAATGCAATAATTATTATTTATTGGATTAAGACCTGATTTTTATAAAGTTAGATAAAAGATAATATGTAAATAAATTACAGTACGGATGATTTCAAATAAAATTGCCTGTTTCGTTAAGAAAGTAGTGAATGAAATTCACAAATTGTTCACTTTTCAAAAATAATGGTTGGCGAATTTTTATCAATTTTTATCTTAACGTTTATAAATAGGCTTATGTTGGTGTGGGACTTAAAAATTATGTGCCAACTGTGTTCTTTGCCTAGCATGTCATAAAAGGCGACTAATGGTATATCGGGTTTTGGGTAGTTGATTGTGTAGGCGACGAGCTACTTGTCACTACTTTTTCTCAATTTTCTAACTCAGCCCAGTTTTATTTTGGCTGAATTTGGTTAAGGGGACTAGCTTTCGTTTTGACTCTGCCTGCCCCTTTAGGGATTACGGGCGTGATAACATGTATGTATGTATGTTAAATAAGCCCTAATTTATAATCTTACTAGCAAAATGTCCCTTTTCAAGTCAGAGCCTACTCGGCTATGATGGAAACCCTGTGGCTTGACCATTATCACTGCTTGTATTTATTACCTTGAAGGCCTAGAATAGGGGATAATACTGGGTCAAAAAACTATCATTCTATTTATTGCGTCAGTTAAATTATAGAAAAAATACGGCTTAGTAGCCAATACACATATTTTTTGCTTTATCAAGATAACAAAAAATTACAAAGATAAAGAGCATTAAAGTTTTAGAGTGGGGGCTTGCGACGTCACTTTTAAGTAAAAATTGTACCTACGTATGACGTCATGCGTAACTTGTATCCGCTGTGTCTTCGCCAGTGTTTGTTTGTTAAATAAATGAAAAAATAAGTGCTATGTATATTTATTTTATAATCTAACTGACGGACTTAATAGATTTTTTTAGTTCGCTTCTCTATTGAGAAAACAGTTCATGTATTATTTAAGCTTCCAAATAATACACGTATTCATTACTTTTGAATTGATGAAGATGTGTACTTAAGATAATGATGTATACATTGTCTCTGTTTGCTCAAGTCCTTCGTAATATCGTCCAATCAAATGTGCCGTGAGTTTATGTTTCTCAAAACAAACATAAATATTTGTGCCCAAGGATAACATGTATGATCTGTTAGATACAACAATGTTATAGATATAGAGGGTTTCTTCCTTTATTTGAAGTATATTATATACAAGTTATCAAGAGCGTTGAACTCGTGAGTGTTTATTTTGACCCCTTCAAAGCTTATGAAATTATGGGAACTTAATATATAGAACAATGGTAAATCCTAACTGATATTTTAAATCCAAAATGTGAGTTTGTTTGTTACGCTGTCGTGCCTTAATCACGAAACAGATTTTATCCAGCACATTGTGTTGGAGCAGAGTTAAAATTGTGCTAGTCCCAAGTAGTTTTCCAGTAGTGATAAAACCTAGTGCCATTAAACCAGCATCGCTTGATAATAATAAATAAATAAATAACTATCCCGCAACATCACATTCATTGATCTGACTCCGAGCTAAGTAGCTTAAGCACTTGTGTTACGGATATCAGAAACAACAGTGGTATTACACATATATACTTAAATATTGGATATTAATACCCAGACACAGAACAAACACAAGTATTCATCACACGAATGTTCGTCCTGGGTGGGAATCGAACCTACAACTATAGGGCAGGGTGACTACCAAATGCGCCATCGAGTCAGTCACCGTGATAAATCCAGCACAACTGAAATTCTGCTGGGCTAAGCTGGATTCCTGAAGCTTACAACTAATGGTGTATCAGGTTTTGGGTATGTGATTGTGTGGGCGACGGGCTGGCCACTTGTCACCGCTTTTTCACAATTTTCCATCTGACCCAGCCCAGTTTTGTTTCTGGCTGAATGTGGCAGGAGCCTGCTGCCTCTTTGACTCTTCCTACCCCTTTAGGGATTATGGGCGTGATGTCATGTATGTATGTATGTATGTAGCATTGCAATCTCTAAAGCTTACCTTTCCCGACTTCCACGTATTCCGTCAAAATGAAAACAAAACCAATGCCAGAAAAATGGCGGCCTTCCAATTGTTGTTCCGCGCATTAAAATCCTTTATATACGGACTTTGTATGCAAATAGTCATATTTCAAGCCCCCGTTGAATAGACGGAATATTAAATGTTGCCTTTGTTCCCTGTCTTTCTTTGCGCGGAGTGTTAATTTGCCCCGCGAAAGAAAAATAGACTGAAAAGATTCAGTTCATAGTCAATTAGATCTATAAAGAAACGTTTGTCAGCACGCGAATGTTCGTGTAAAGTATTAGAATATAATGACGTAGTTTGTATCATAAAAGCACAAAGAAGTAACTATATGATGGATGTTAGGCAGAGTCCAATGAGCAGCTAGATTTTTAACAACTTTTAGCAAAAAAAAAATTTGTTTAGTTCGATGAAAACTTGTAACAATTAATTGACTAGTCGTCTACATAATAAAACTCCCCTACCTAATAGGATAATTTATTCGTAGTCTTAACAGCATGGATTCTATCTTATTTATGTAAAAATGTTTAATTATTTCCCTTTATATTTTCATGTAAGTACTTTATATAGTAATTAAATTTAATTAATAGACATACAGCATTAATTAATTAAGCGACCTAAGTGTAATATTTAGGATGAAACATATACGGCTTAATGGTGCCTACACTTTAATATTAACTAGAACAAGACAGTCACGCAATGAGAGTTTTTTGAATTAAAACATACAAAAGATGGCGTAATGTAACTTGCGGTCTTGTCACCGTCGCGTCCTCATTGGTTAGTTGTCAGACCAAGCTGACATGCTGTCAACAAAGAGCCAATAGTGACAGTGATAAGACCACGAGACTCCCTCGTGCCATCTGGCGGTGTTTGTATTTTGAAAACCCTCATTGGAAAAGGTTAAAGAACTCAGATTCCTTTTGTTCTCTAATCTCAGGTTAAAGAACATTAATGAAAAGAAGCGATTAAAAACAAAATTACTATTTACGAGATATTTAAGCTTCTTCTTGAACCGTTTACAAGAAACAGATTCAAAGCAATTGGTTCTCCAATCGTTTAAGTTAGACTACATAATTTAGATGAGTTCTGCGCCTAATGCTCTTAAAACCGGATTTAAATAGTCCTTTTATTATAGATTCGTAACTGGAGATTTACTTAAATGGTTCTTTAATAAGTGTAGCTTTGTCATCTAGAAAATATACTATTTCTGGTGGAGAAAAAAGGTAAATGTGTTACAAATACCCTTAACAAAGTTGTTATCAGAAACAATGAGCCTAGCGCCAAAGTATTTTGATAAAACTTTGTTTGTAAGGGTAGTACGCGTTAACCAGTGTATCCACTTCTTGGAAATCTCAGCAGATCGGCATACTACCAGGTAGTGGTCAGTTTTGAGATAGTCAATAAATTTTCCAGACTGACACACCAATTCCTTAGTCCCAAACTAAGCTTGTGATTGTGCTATGGATACTAGGTGAACGGATAAACTCGAGTACAAATGTTCATCACACGAAACATTTTCCCCTAGCGGGATTCGAGACCGCGACCCTCGGTTTCGTGGCCAGGGTCTCTGACAACTCGACCAACGGGCCAGATACACAACAGCATACATTGTGACTAATGAGCTAACACACCTCGCCTCGTTAATTGTGCTGTTGCAATTAATACCTTTTCTACGATATTAATAAGGACGATAATTAACATTTTCAACTGCCTCATGAATATTTTAATTACGAAAATGCGAGTTGAACAACTGCCTCCCGATATAAGTTGGATTAAATTTATGCTTTAAGCTCTGGACAAAGCTGTGATGTTGAAAAGGGCCCGATTGGTTTGGACAATACCTACTTAGGCCACAACTGGGCTGAAGTAAGCTTTAGAAGTGAAGGATTAATTAAAACCTATTCCGTCATAATTGTGTTTGAGTCGATAGAAGGATTCGTAATAACCAGGTTAACATTAAACTTTAAATCACATTCCATGTTGGTATGGGACTTAAAATATATTATTTCATCTGTATTTCTTGCCTATCATGTTGTATGAGGTGATCAATTATAAATTTGGTATCGGGTTTGTGATTATGTAAGCGGTCACTTGTCCCCATTTGTCCCTATTATCTATATAAACCAACTCAATTCTGTTTTTAAAATTCCCCTCGAAGATTTCTTCCGCGCAGGACTCTGTTAACCAATATATTGTTAGAATGACAGAGTGTGTATTAAAAATAAGTGTTCAAAATGACGGAAAATTCACGTTTGTAACCATTTTCGAGTATCCCTCTATCGAGGCTAGCGCATGATAGTCATTTAAAATTAACACAAATAGTACCTATCTACTATTACTCCAGAATGTGAGTGAGAGGGAAATCAGGTGATCTATGATACTAACCCTTGACTATATGTTGTGTTGGTATTTATTTTTATGTACATAGTATGAGGTACAGGATTTCATATTTAAAATTGATTTTACTGACCCTGTACTAGTCCAGTTAGGTCGAAAACATAAAAAAAAATGTTCCAGTTCAAAACGGAACAAATACGATACGTCTCGTTCAAAGGATGATCCTGATTTTTTTTTTAAATTCAAAAACAATCGGCTCTTTTCATTGCGAACAATTGAAGAGCCATGTTCGAAAATGGAACCTCGAGTTGAAATGTTTATTACTCCAGAATGCGATTAAGTCGTGCAAGGCATAATAAGGTGGAACACTTTATTACGTCAGCGCATTGTTGCAAATAGGAACATTTTAAAATGATATCGAGGTTCCAGGAAGAACAACGCATGGAATGCACCATCGAGCTCATAAATCCTTAAGATATATTATCCTTATAAAAACGCTTAAAAGGAAAGTATTAAAAATATCATCTGAGAATTATTAAAACTTTATCAGAACTGAAAAATATAACAGAGAAATAAAAACCGCAGATGTGTTTGGAGGCACATTAATTCTCGTTTAATTTATAATATAACAATGTTTCGTAATCTTCACAATCGTTTTTGCATTATAATTTATTTATTTGTTGCGCTCAAGTATCCCTCTAGATATAGATCTTTATCTTCCTAATTTGCTATTACTACAGTGTCATTGAATATAATATTTAATAAGTTTAAAGGCTCTTTTATAATATCCGGTGTTGTCAATATATGTTAAATATTAAAAATTATTTGTTGTATTTTGTTTTTTCGCAATCTCATCATCGCAAAAGCAACCCAAAGCAGCATCCTATTCACAAGTGATATCTCTAGCGAGCTTTACAGTTTTTATGACTCCTAACATCACCTTCTTTAAACATCGTGAATGACTACTATACGATTTGGTATATAGGTCAAGTATTGCACCAACATTTTTTTCTTTCTTCTTTTCAATGGTGTAATTTTAACATTTCTAAACGTAAAAAAGGGCAATTTCATCTAAGTATATAGTCCACGCTCAATGACGATATTTCATTAAAAAATGTTATGGTATAGATGGTTCTCTTGTACTCTTGAGTGTGGGCTGTAGCGGACCCCACCGAGTCCCCTTGGCGGACTATCCGGGGGGTGGAAGAGGCGGTACGCCCCAGGCCTCTGGTCCTGGGGGGCCTCATATTATCTCCAAGTTCCTGTAATCATCCTATAACAAATAGTAGGAAATCCCCCCCCCCCCATTTCGGGCAAGCAAAACTGCTAGTATCCCTACTAGGGACTTCGTACAGCTCTTTACCGCCCCAGGCCTAACACAGGCTTAGTCCGCCACTGCCTCTGTCAATAAATAAAGCTTGCATTGTATTAAAGAACGGCCTCAAATACAAAAAAAAATAATCTAAAAGTTCTTTATTGGCTTACAAAACAAGAAGTGCCCGTTCGAATATAAGTACAGATTTGTACCTGTTCCTCGGCGGTGAAAGAAACATTGTGGTTTAGGGAAAGCACAGTGTTTCATTCTTATAACAGGATCATGGTTCGAGGGAAAAATCAATACATACATAACATTACGCCATCAAAAACATTTAAAAAAATTGTTCCAGTTCAAAACAAATTCGATATGGCTGGTTCGAAGGATAATCCTGTTTTTTTTTTTCAAATTCAAAAACAATCGGCTCTTTTCATTGCGAACAATTGAAGAGCCATGTTTGAAAATAGAACCTCGAGTTGATTTGTTTTCAGTGACGGTATTTGTTACGTGTGTTACGTGAGCGTGGCTCAGTACTTCGAGCCCGGGCACGTACCTCTGAATTTAAAATCTGAGTACGTACTCGTCGTATTTACACCAATACTTCGTTGGAGACGAAATATGAGATGAAACCAGCAAATTCTATGAATGTGTAACCATAATAAAATTTAGCTGGTTCATTTATCTAAAGGCTGCAATCGTAAGAGCGGTGGTAGCTCAATGGTAAGGACACGCGCCTCTTAACCGAGGAGTGCGGGTTCAAACCCAGACATGTACCTCTGAATTGTTCAAATCTATGTACGTATTTATACCACTAGCTCGACGGTGAGGGAAAACATAGTGATGAAACCTACAAATTCAAATAACTTTGGATTTGTAACCATGATCCAAAAATTGTCTGGTTCCCTTATCTTAGGGTTACGAAGGTCAGATCGGCAGTCGCTTCAATGTAATTACCAGATTCGCTTAATCCTGGATCATGGTCTAAGCGGACCCCGTCTAAGCACGGGACATAACGCTAGGAAGATGATGATGATTTATCTAAAGGCTGCAAAATTTTGAGATAAAGTAGTAGTTTCAATATAGGTAATAATCAGACTCGCTAAATCCAGGTTTATGGTCTAAGCGGCCCTCTTCTGCAAACAGATGACGATGATGCATATTTTCTTATGTTTATTTATAATAATTTTATTGATATAAGCGGTAGTCTTTGTAATGTTTTTTTTTTATAATTTTGTGTTTGTTGAATTTAAGTTTTATTAAGTTATTTAAATCATCATCTTTCTAGTATTATGTCGCCTGCTTATTTGGGTTCGACTTAAACCCTTATCCAGGATTTAGCGGTTCCATCACGATGCTTTCCCTCACTGCCGAGCTGGTGGTATAAAGACGTACAAAGATTTGAAAATCCAGGAGAGCGGGCCCAGCCTGTGGTACTACGGTAGTCCAAGGCAAAATTGTGAAAAAGTAGTGACAAGTGGCTAGCTTGTCGCCTACACAATCACATACCCAAAACCCCATATACCATTATTCGCCTATTATGTCATGCTAGGCAAGAAACACTGTTGGCAAATTCATTTTAAGCCCCAGACCAACACGGGACTAAAGTTTTACCTACACAGAAAATTCAATATGCCATGTATCTCATTAGAAACAAATAAAAGCTTTCAATTATTCGAGGGAAAATTCTAGACGCGTAATTTTCCAAATTACTAATCAGACTTGCTGAAACTCTCTAATTTGCTACCGAGAACACGCGACAAAAATCATTATTGGCCTTGCGTTTCAATTAATAACAATTAGCATTTTTTCTAACAAATTACTTATCGCGGTAACTTTATGATTAGTGTATAATTTGTTTTTTTTTTATTATGTTCTTATAGCAAGTGAGGTGTGTAAGGATCGTGCCATATGGCGTTTGGTTCTCTCTGCTTACCCCGCTAGGGAAGTGGCGTGAAGTTTAGTTAGTTATGTTCTTAATAAAGCAGAAAAGATAAAAGTACAAATTTCAATTAAAATACCATGTATGGATTTATTCGTTGAATAAAGTGGGTCACTTTTGCGGAAAAACTTCACATGTTGGTTTAGGACGTAAAATAATATTCCACATGTGTTTCTTGCCTAACATGACGCAAATGGCGACAAATGGCGTATTGGGTTAGTGTTTGTATGGGCGAGCTATCTATCTATATCTAACTAACGAGCTGTTTGTGACAACTTTTTTTTTATTTATGTAACCCAATTTAATATTTTTTTTATCTAAATATGTCTATTTATTTATAATCTGCGGGCATGACAATATAATATATAATCAATGCGGGTTTTTAACTATATTATACTATTTTTTCACAATTTTCCATCTAACCCAGCCCAGTTTTGTTTTTAGCTGAATGTGGTTATAGGGACCGCTCCGCCCCTTAGACTCTGCCTACCCCTCCAGGAATTTTGGGCGTGATGTTATGTATGTATGTATGTGTGTATGTATGTATGTATGTTTGTATGTATGTATGTATGTATGTATGTTTGTATGTATGTGTGTAAAATTATAGAACATTTTCACCCAGTTTTCAATCAACTTCAAAAAAAGGAGGAGGTTCTCCTTTCGACCCTATATATGTTTTATTTTGGCTGAATGTGGCTAAAGGGGCTTGCTGTCTGTTTAACTCTTCCTACCCCTTCGGAGATTACGAGCGTGATGTTATAAGTACATACATAATGTCACGTACTTCCATGTTATAAGTAAAATTATGGAAAATCTATCCTTACCCACGGGTTTGCATGTGTGGCCCCGAACGGAGCCATCTATGCTCCATTTCCGTATTTCTAGGTAATAGTGAACAAAATACGTTCAGACATATTGTTTGTATCAGACCATGAGATCTCGTGACGTCAACACACCCACACGGTGTCACTCAGTATAACAAGGTTTGCCTACAACGTGCCACGTCAATGTCCCTATAATATACTATAATATAATATGCAGAAGTGTTTACCCAAATGCCTTTACATACCTATACGGCAATGGTCTTTAACAGAGTTCTATGGGATAATACTGGGATTCCAAAGTTTTTTTTGGGCCATTTGTTTATTTGATAATGTAGTTTGTCATGATTCGTTAAACAAAATTTGGTCCTTGGTATGATTGGTCGAGAATATTATAATATCATTCCAAACTAAATTAGTATGGTGGTGCTATGGATAGTAGGTAACGGATGGACATACTTACATAAATACGTGTTATAAACATCCATGACTCGAGTACAAATCCATGTTCATCAGACAAAACATTTGCTCTAGCAGGAGTAGAACCTGCAATCTCTGATTTCTTGGCCAGGGTATCTAACAACTCGACCTATGCGCCTGTCAGTATGAAATTCTTCAAATTTAAAGACAGCCTTGGAACTTTGAAAAAAAATATACGGGAATTTTTCTATTCCATTGAATCGATGTCGAAGACCCGAACAGCAGTTAGTGCTGGCTGGACTAAATATATACATAACATTACGCCCATAATCCCCGAAAGGGTAGGTAGAGTCAAAGGGGAGCATGCCCCTTCAACCACATTCAGCCAAAAATAAAGCCGGGCTGGGTTAGATGGAAAATAGTGAAAAAGCAGTGATAAGCAGCTAACCTGTCGCCTACATAATCACACAGCCAAAACCCGATATACCATTAGTCGCCTTCGACGACATGCTAGGCAATAACCACAGTTGGCATATTCTTTTTAAGTCCCAGACCAACATGGGACAGTAGGCTAGGTTGGATGGAAAGCTGTGAAAAAGGAGTGACAAGTGGCTAACTCGTCGCCTACTCAGTCACATACCCAAAAGCCCGTAAACCATTAGTCGCCTTTTACGACATGCTAGGCAAGAACCACAGTTGGCATATTCTTTTTAAGTCCCAGACCAACATGGGACAGTGGGCTGACTAAGTAGGTACATCTACAAAAATAGTAACAATCCGAAAACATCAGACTAAACAAGATCATTAACACCAATAACATCGGCCATTCGCTGATCAGATAACTTCAAGATCGCCGATACAGCTATCAAAGCGATGTACTTCTCAACAGATATCTTGTCCAACTATGTAGAAATTTGTTATCTACATTGCATAGATAAAGGCACATATGGAATTGGTTCATCGATTTTATAAAATACTAGGTTTTGTCTGCGGCTGCGCCTGCGAAGAATTCAATCTTTTACGTAGAAATGACTGTATCTTGCATTCCGCAGAATATATTTATGTGTCCGGGATAACAAAGAATATCCTTACGGTGGGCCCTTAGTAAATTTTTGGGACCTTTTCATATGAAAGTGGTAGCTCAATATTAAGGACACGTGCCTCATAACCGAGGGGTGCAGGTTCAAACCCACGTCCCTCTGGATTTTTTAAATCTATGCACTTGTTTACACCACTAGCTCGGCGGTGAGGGAAAACATCGTGATGAAACCTGTAAATTTAAACATCAGTTTGTAACCATGATCCAAAAATTGTCTGGCTCCCCTATCTCAGGGTTACGAAGATCAGACCAGCAGTCGCTTTAATGTAATTATCAGACTCGATAAATCCTCGATCATGGTCTAAGCGAACTCCGTCTAAGCACTGGACATAACGCTAGGAAGATGTTGATTATTTATATGAAAGAGATACTTATTGAAAAAACATATATCAGGATTGATAGTTCTTACTCTTGGTAAAAGATAAATGAATATCAGACTACATCACTTATATTCATCTAATTCCTAGTTAAGTAACTTAATCAGTTGTTTTACGGATATCAGAATTAACAGTAGTATTACAAATACATACATAAATATAAGATATTAACACCCAGATACAGAACAAACACAAGTATTCATCACACGAATGTTTGTCCTAGTTGGGGATCGAACCTACAACTCTTGGCGCATGGGGCAGGGTCACTACCGAATGCACCATCGAGCCTAAAATCGGGTTATTCCCACTTGTCCCCAAAGAGCGTGTCCCCGCTGGGGACAAGTGGGGGACAAGTGGGAATTTATTTAAATAAATTTCCCAATATTCCCCACTAGAGACAAGTGGGAATTATTTTTTTTTGTTATTCCCACTTGTCCCCGCTGAGCTTATCCAGGCTTCATTTAAAATAATCTTCCAGCTAGGTGCGATGTATTACACGCAGCTTAGTTCCAGTGTAGGCTCACTCTGCTGCGGTAACGTCCATTTCGGAATTCTGGGTACGAATGTCCTAGCTCTGTATTTAACTTGAGCCAACAGACTCTCCGGGATTGCGGTACCTTTGTGCTGGGAATACTCGTCCTCCGTTCATTTAGTAATGGATGCTAGCCTCTGTTCCTAGGTTTAATCATGGTCGTATGTTGTTTTTTTACAAGCTTTTATTTAGTTCCACCTGTTCTGATGCTTGTTTGTCTGTAATCAAATCTAGCGAGTTAAATTTGATCCATTTCCCGATTACCGATTGAGCTGAAATTTTGCATGCATGTGTTAGCGTGACAATGAATATTATGATTACATAGAGTTGATCTGATGATGGAGCTGGAAGATGGAACGACGTAACCCCATCGAGTTTGGGCTCGTTTGATTCATCTTGATGAGTACTTTAATCCTTGGCGGTGACTAGGGTCTGATGATGGAGCTGAAAGGTGACCATAGCTGAAATTTTGTATACACATTAAGTTTGGATGACGATATCTTAAATTCAAGATGGCGGACTAAATATTTTTAATGCATTTCTACAATACAAGTATCTATGGGTAACAAAGATAAAAAAAAAAATGTAAAGTATAGAAAACTTAACTAAGCGCTAAAAAGAAAAAAACTTTTACTTTAAAACTTATATTATTAAATTATAACATCATTACACAATTGATATGATATAAAAACTTGTCCCGAGATTTACTTTTGTAAATAAACAAGTAAATAAAATAACTTGAAGTAATTGATTTTAACTAAGTATTAAAATGTTCAAACTTAGAAAATATGTGTAGGTACTTCAATCTCGACTCGAATGGTAACTCATATAAAGTTATATAAATATGCAAGTCTCTTCACGATTATTTTAGACGCTGGTAATATAAATACGTACTGGTAACTAACTAAACTTCACGCCACTTCCCTAGCAGGGTAGGCAAAAAGAACCGAACGCCATATGACACGATCCTTACACACCTCACTCGCCTCTTTAACATTCATAATCCTTTTCATACAAGCTCTACGGTTTTTATGACTCCTAACATCACCTTCTGTTAATACACGACCAATCTGGTCGTGGTAGGTGAGCCTGGGGCTTCCGCGGCTCCTACATCCTTTTACACTTTCGCATTGTATATCTGTTTAGTCAATCTTTCGTCATCCATTCTTTTCACATGTCCGAACCACCGGAGCATGTCTCTTCTTACCTTGACTCTGACGCTGTCCTTCTGTTCCTATAAATACGTAACATACATATACACATATCATCACCCCCCGCATCCAAAAAAACGGATAAAACTGGTCTAGGTTAGATGGAAAATTGTGATAAAGCAGTGACAAGTGGCTAGCTCGTCACATACACATTCACATGCTCAAAACCCGATATACCACTACTATTGTGAAAAGGAAAAGAGGAGTAAACGGGAGGTTTATCATTCGCGCCAAATAATTGAAATTAAAACAAAATTGTCCCATATTGGTCGGGGACTTAAAAATAATGTGCCAACTGTGTTTCTTGCCCAGCATCTCGTAAAAGGCGACTAACGGTATATGGGGTTGTAGATATGTGATTGTGTAGGCGACGAGCTAGCTATTGTCACTACTTTTTCACAATTTTCCATCTTACCCAGCTCTGTTTTGTTTTTGGCTTTATGCGGTTAAAGAGGCCTGCTGCCTCTTCGGGGATTATAGGCGCGATGTTATGTATGTATAACAAAATCAAAAATGAAAAGATATTAAGTAATTGAAATTGATGAATCGTTAAATTATTTTAAACAATGTTTATTTTAGAAACAAATTAAAACATGAAAGACTTGTATACCTACTCATCATTCCTCATGTGGAATTATAAAGCCTCAGTAACATTCTCCTCAGAATTCTGTAAAAAGAATAAACTCCACGTTACTTATGAAGTGAACCAAGCAAAGCATTTCATTTCTATTCGACCGTTGAATACATTTTATGTTGAAATCTCACATTCCCGTTTCATTTCGGGCGCGTTGTGTATTCATATTTTATGTTTTACAAAGCAGGTGCCAGCGTGCAGCTTTATGTTACACTAGCTTCTGCCCGCGGCTTTAGCTTGAACAAGTTGCTAAAGGCGTTTACTGCTCTTTGGCGTCTCTCAAGCCTTTGGGAGATTGCATTTGTAATGGTAACTATATACTTATATATTTATAGGTATATAAAGCGTCGGAGTCAAGGTAAGAAGAGGCATGCTCCGGTGGTTCAGATATGTGGAAAGAATGGATGATGAAAGATTGACTTAACAGATACACAATGCGGAAGTGGAAGGATGTAGGAGCTGCGGAAGGCCCAGGCTCACCTACCACGACCAGATTGGTCGTGTATTAACAGAAGGTGATGTTAGGAGTCATAAAAACCGTAGAGCTTGAATGAAAAGGATTATGAATGTTGAAGAGGCGAGTGAGGTGTGTAAGGATCGTGCCATATGGCGTTCGGTTCTCTCTGCCTACCCCGCTAGGGAAGTGGCGTGAAGTTTAGTTAGTTAGTTAGGTATATAAAGCTGAATTGTTTACTTGTTTGTTTGGTTGAACGTACTAGTCTCGGGAACTACTAGTTCGAATTGAAAAAGTCTTTTTGTGTTGTATAATTCATTTATTGCGGAAAACTAGGCTATATAACATTAACCATTAACGTTGGTGAAACTGCGGGCACAGCTAGTCCCTACTAATATTATAAACGCGAAAGTTTGTAAGTATGTATGGATGTTTGTTACTCTTTCACGCAAAAACTACTGAACGGAATTTAATTAAACTTTACAATAATATAGCTTATACACAAGAATAACATATAGGCTGTGATTGATCGATGTACCACGCGAGCAAAGCCGCGGGCAGAAGCTAGTGTATCATAAATCTTTAAGCTACTAAGCTAACGAGTTCCTCATATGAATATAACGTGACTCTCATGGATTAATTTACCATCGCTGTTGCCGTTTCACGAGATAACAGATTAATTAGTATGCAAATGCATACATTGTCAAGCCAGCCTGCCTTTATTCGGATATTCGAAAATAGGGGATTACTTCTTTAAAAGTTTTTAATATAAGAGCTTTAATAAGACGGCTATGTGAGTATAATATAATATTTCGACACTATTATTATACAGAGGAATGATTTATATGTATGTATGTAACGAATAAACTCAAAAACTACTTGACCGATTTCAAAAATCTTTCACCATTAAAAAGCTACATTATCTCTGATTAACATAGGCTATAGAATATTTCGAATATTTTGATAGATGTGAAAAGGATACCAGAAAAAACCTTGTACCGCGTATGCTGCTGAAACTATTGATAAAGGAACAAAGTGATGTACTATAGTTTTATTTATAGGATATCAATATCTACAAAAAAGTCCGGAATACCATATGTCTAACTATTACAGTCACTCACAATAACTACTTTTTAATGCTAAAATATGCAATCGTAATGCCGGTGCAAACTAGGCCACATTATTCGTACCTTGGTATTAATCCTTATCCAATTAAATCATTTCGTTTTTAAGTTCAATACTCATAGGTTATTTTATATTTTATATAGGCTATTATATATATTCTTTGAATTAATTAAATTGGACATTCCATTCCAAATATATTATGGATTTTGTTCTATGTTTCAATCCGTTGTTTGCGTCACATCCCAAAATGTTTAAAAAATAAATGTCCACCCGTGCGAAGCCGGGAAAGACCGCTAATAATAAATATATAAAATATAAACACATTTTAATTTATAATTAATAAATAAAAAAATTAACACAAACACATTTCATATTTAACATTTTACACATTTTATATATTTAAAATAAGTATATAAAGCAATCTGTGAAAAGCATAAGAATGAAAGCAGTATCTATCTATCTTGCGTTAACACAGAATTGTGCCATACCGTATAAAAATTTCTTCCATTTGGCGCTATGTTACAATTTGAAACAGAAAATTTGTTAAAGTTTTTGTATGTCTGTTTCGGGTAATTATCCGGATGATTTTGGCCGGACTTTTTCTACCTTAGTGAAAATCCATAAATATTTGTTAGTGAAATACCGCGCCAACAAAGTCGCAGACAACAGTTAGATAAGAAGTCGTAGTATAATGTACAGCAAAATTTCTCGACTTTTGAGTACATATTCAAAAAACGGCAAAATGTTGGTAACAAAACAAAATATGACCGGGACAACAGTCGTAAATTGCTGAAAATTGGCAAACGGAATGGCTTTCCACGAGAAAAATGGTTGTTGTTCTTTAGAAGTAAGTTTTAAACTGGGGTGTCGTACACGGAACGCGAACTACAATTGCGAACAACTTCTTAAAAGCAGAGGTTTTATGATTTTGTCTTTACCACGTCCGATGTGAAAATTTTATCCGTACAGACTTGTCAAAAGGCCAAGGTGCTAGCTAAATGAGCGCTAGCGATTTCATAATGAACTTCGCTAACGCTCGAATCGCGCCACAGACTTATTCGGGTGGAACAATCGGGAACTATGAGTTCTTAGTAAACAAGTTTGTGGCGCGACACGAGCGGTAGCGAAGTTCGTTATGGAAACGCTGGCTCGCATTTGGCTAAGCACCCAGATTTGAACGTAAAATAAAAGGTAAAAGTTCAAAAATACATAGCATGATTTTGAAATGCCATGACATGTTCTCTAAATAGAATACGGAATAACATCTTGTCATTGATGACTTTTTATTTTACTAGCCAAACTGATTAGTAAAATAACATTTAAAAAATCAGCTTTAAAATGATTGTTTGTTATTTAAAAATAACAGCCTAATACTAAATGCAAAATGTGAAAATTAATTTTCTCAGACCTTGTTCTAAAGAATTCAGGCTTTAATAATTTTTTTTAAGTTTTCCCTATCTCGGTTTGTCTATTATAATATGTCTGTTAGTATTATGCAAAAAAAAATATACTTTTTCTACATACTATATATATTTTCTCAGTATGCTCAAACTTTGTTCAGTATGCTAAACAACGTCGGAACTACTTTACTGAATGTATCCGCTATTCTTGGCTACAGTTCGACGTAAAGTTCATAGACTTAGAAGCTAATAATATTGCACGTATGAGTGCATCGTTAACCTGTATAGGTATTGCATTTGGACTGCATTCAAGTTTACTGGGATTATTGTGAAACTGGGAACAATTTCAAAACGATTGCAAGAACATTCTGATTGCATGTTTCATGTTAAATGTACCTACCTGAATGTGTATATAAATTATCACATTAGGGATGTGAATAGAATGTATATATTGACTGGCTTGTTGATAGAGTGGTTACAGAACTGCTACGAAACGAAGGGTCGCGGGTTCAAATCCCGCCACGGGCAAATGTTTTGTGTGATGAACGTACTAGAGTCATGGATGTTTATAAACGTTTTTAAGTATCCGTTCACCTAGTATCCATAGCACAGGCTTATAAGCTTAGTATGGAACTAGGGAATTGGTGTGTCAGTCTAGAAAATTAATTTATTTATGTAGGTATATGTCGCTAACTAAACTTTACGCCACTTCTCTAGCGGGGTAGGCAGAGAGAACCGAACGCCATATGGCACGATCCTTACACACCTCACTCGCCTCTTCAACATTCATTATCCTTTTCATACAAGCTCTACGGTTTTTATGATTCCTAAAATCGCCTTCTGTTAATACACGACCAATCTGGTCTTTACTTTTGCTATTTCTACACTATTATTATACAGAGGAAAGATTTGTATGTATGTATGTAACGAATAAACTCAAAAACTACTGGACCGATTTCAGAAATTCTTTCACCATTAAAATGCTACATTATCTCTGATTAACTTAGGCTATAGAATATTTCGAATATTTTGATAGATGTGAAAAGGATACCAGAAAAAACCTTATACCGCGTACGCTGCTGAAACTATTGATAAAGGAACAAAGTGATGTACTATAGTTTTATTTATAGGATATCAATATCTACAAAAAAAGTCCGGAATACCATATGTCTAACTATTACAGTCACTCACAATAACTACTTTTTCATGCTAAAATATGCAATCGTAATGCCGGTGCAAACTAGGCCACATTATTCGTACCTTGGTATTAATCCTTATCCAATTAAATCATTTCGTTTTGAAGTTCAATACTCATAGGTTATTTTATATTCTATATAGGCTATTATATATATTCTTTGAATTAATGATATTGGACATTCCATTCCAAATATATTATGGATTTTGTTCTATGTTTCCGTTCCGTTGTTTGCGTCACATCCCAAAATGTTTAAAAAATAAATGTCCACCCGTGCGAAGCCGGGAAAGACCGCTAATAATAAATATATAAAATATAAACACATTTTAATTTATAATGAATAAATAAAAAAATTAACACAAACACATTTCATATTTTACATTTTACACATTTTATTTAGTTAAAATAAGTATATAAAGCAATCTGAAAAAAGCATGAGAATGAAAGCAGGTATGTATCTTACATTAACACAGAATTGTGCTATACCGTATAAAAATGTCCATTTTGCGCTTTGTCGCAATTTTGAAACAGAAAATTTGTTGAAGTTTTTGTACGTCTGTTTCGGGTAATCATCGAAACGAGTAAACCGATTTTGGCCGGTTTTTTTTTAACTAAACTTTACGCCACTTCCGGGGTAGGTAGAGAGAACCGAACGCCATATGGCACGATCCTTAACAACTTTTTCTACCTTAGTGAAAATCCATAAATATTTGTTAGTGAAATTCCGCGCCGACAAAGTCGCAGGCAACAGTTAGATAAGAAGTCGTAGTATAATGTACAGCAAAATTTCTCGACTTTTGAGTACATATTCAAAAAACGGAAAAATGTTGGTAACAAAACAAAATATGACCGGGACAACAGTCGTAAATTGCTGAAAATTGGCAAACGGAATGGCTTTCCACGAGAAAAATGGTTGTTGTTCTTTAGAAGTAAGTTTTAAACTGGGGTGTCGTACACGGAACGCGAACTACAATTGCGAACAACTTCTTAAAAGCAGAAGGTTTTATGATTTTGTCTTTACCACGTCCGATGTGAAAATTCTATCCGTACAGACTTGTCAAAAGGCCAGGGTGCTTAGTCAAATGTGCGCCAGCGATTCCATAACGAACTTCGCTATCGCTCGTATCGCGCCATAGACTTATTCGGGTGGAAAAATCGGGAACTAACTCCGAGTTCTTAGCAAACAAGTTTGTGGCGCGACACGAGCGGTAGCGAAGTTCGTTATGGAAACGCTGGCTCGCATTTGGCTAAGCACCCAGATTTGAAAGTAAAATAAAAGGTAAAAGTTCAAAAATACAAAGCATGATTTTGAAATGCCATCGCTTGTTCTCTAAATAAAATACGGAATAACATCTTATCATTGATGACTTTTTATTTTACTAGCCAAACTAATTAGTAAAATAACATTTAAAAAATCAGCTTTAAAATGATTGTTTGTTATTTAAAAATAACAGCCTAATACTAAATGCAAAATGTGAAAATTAATTTTCTCAGACCTTGTTCTAAAGTATTCAGGCTTTAATAATTTTTTTTAAGTTTTCCCTATCTCGGTTTGTCTATTATAATATGTCTGTTAGTATTATGCAAAAAAAAAAGATACTTTTTCTACATACTATATATATTTTCTCAGTATGCTCAAACTTTGTTCAGTATGCTAAACAACGTCGGAACTACTTTACTGAATGTATCCGCTATTCTTGGCTACAGTTCGACGTAAAGTTCATAGACTTAGAAGCTAATAATATTGCACGTATGAGTGCATCGTTAACCTGTATAGGTATTGCATTTGGACTGCATTCAAGTTTACTGGGATTATTGTGAAACTGGGAACAATTTCAAAGCGATTGCAAGAACATTCTGATTGCATGTTTCATGTTAAATGTACCTATCTGAATGTGTATACAAATTATCACATTAGGGATGTGAATAGAATGTATATATTGACTGGCTTGTTGGTAGAGTGGTTACAGCACTGCTACGAAACGAAGGGTCGCGGGTTCAAATCCCGCTACGAGCAAATGTTTTGTGTGATGAACGTACTAGAGTCATGGATGTTTATAAACGTTTTTAAGTATCCGTTCACCTAGTATCCATAGCACAGGCTTATAAGCTTAGTATGGAACTAGGGAATTGGTGTGTCAGTCTAGAAAATTTATTTATTTATGTAGGTATATGTCGCTAACTAAACTTTACGCCACTTCTCTAGCGGGGTAGGCAGAGAGAACCGAACGCCATATGGCACGATCCTTACACACCTCACTCGCCTCTTCAACATTAATTATCATTTTCATACAAGCTCTACAGTTTTTATGACTCCTAACATCACCTTCTATTAATACACGACCAATCTGGTCTTTACTTTACTTTTGCATTGTATATCTGTTCAATGTATATGTTTTTTTTTGTAAAATAGAATGCACCATTTGTGTTCGTTGTCTAGCATGTCGTAAAAGGCGCCTAAAGTATTTGTTTTGTTAATTGTGCGGGCGATGAGCTTGCCTATTGTCTCTACTTTTGTACAATATTTCAAGTAACCCAATTGAATTTTCAAAATTATAGCATATGTATAGCTTGGCGGTGGGAGAAAATGATATTTGACAAGCTCAATGGCACATTCGGTAGTAACCCAGCCCCATGCGCCGAGAGTTGTGGGTTCGAACCCCACCCACGGCATATATTAGTATGATGAATATTTGTGTTTATTCTGTGTCTGGGTGTTAATATTCAATATTTAGGTAGATATAATGTAAGACCACTGTTGTTTCTGATACCCGTAACACAAGTGCTTAAGTTACTTACCTCAGAGTTAGATCAATGTATGTGATGCAGTCTGATAATTATTATATATAACGCACCAACTTACATCTATACTAATATATTAAGCTGAAGAGTTTGTTTGCTTGTTTAGTTAAACGCGCTAATCTTAAAAACTACCGGTCTGCATTAAAAATATATATTGGTTTGAATAATTAATTTATCTAGGAAGGCTTTAGGCTAAGGAACATCACGCTATGAAAACTTTAACCAACCCGGGTGAAACTTACAGCTTAAGATATCCATCTATCTTGTAACATACATGTATAACTGACTGGCCCGATGGTCGAGTGGTCAGAGACCCTGGCCACGAAACCGAGGGTCGCGAGTTCGAATCCCGCTAGGGGCAAATGTTTCGTGTGATGAACATGGACATTTGTACTCGAGTCATGAATGTTTATAAACGTATTTAAGTATGTCTATCCGTTCACCTAGTGTCCATATCACAAGCATAAGCTTAGTTTGGGACTAGGGAATTGGTGTGTCAGTCTTGAGAATTTATTATTATTATTATATCTGACTTTGCCATTTCTCGGGAAACGGAACGTAAAGTGCGGAACATTATTTGTAAACCAAAGAAGAAGTACACAACATTAGCCGATCCCAAAATAATGTCTAAGCGAGGCAAGAAGTTAAAAGCTGAACTTATCATAGGGCGTATACAGGAGTGGCCGTGTTGGGGAAACCTGGCTTTTAACCGTACATACAAAAAGGGGGCGGTGGTAGCTCAATGGTGAAGACACGCGCCTCTTAACTGAGAAGCGCGTGTTCAAATGAGGACATGTGCAGTCACGAGCAATAATATGTATACATACATAGTCACATTTTCAAAAACATCTTCCACTCCATGCCATTCATTTGTTTTAAATTAATGGAATGGCATTGGTCGAGTGGTTGATTTAAACTCGAGTCATGTATGTTTATAAACGTATTTAAGTATGTCTATCCATTCGCCTAGTATCAATAGTACAAGCATAAGCTTAGTTTGGAACTACTTACTGTTCTCCAGCACGTAGTAAATGACGTCACTTGTCGTCAACGTCATACAAATGTTTGTCCTGAGTGGGGATCGAACCAAAAACTTTTGGCGCATGAAGCAGGTTCACTGCCCATTGCGCCATCGAGCCAGTCAAAATAGTTTCTGTCTGAGTAACTGGATATATAGCTTTTAAACGAATAGGCTGATTTTGATGCGGTTTCTTTGTTTGAATAAGTCGAAATAGCTATTACCTAACCATATAATTGTTATGAAACTGTTCATTAATTTGAAGATAAATTTGACTGATTTCTAAACAATTATTGGTGTCATTAAACTAGGTTTTCAGTGAATAATTTTCATGCAAATCCCTTATTTGCACGGATTTGCATGTAAATTTAGCCACTGGAGCACTGTGCGTGCATTAGTGCCTCATGATTAAATTATGAAACCAGGGAAATTACAAAGTAGAATTTTATTTTATTTAGACTATATTGTATGATGCTTCATACTTACTACTTAAAGATGCAATTTATGCCATTAATATAATTCTTAATCTTACTTCCTATTAATATTATAAGCGAGAAAGTTTGTTTGGATGGATGGATGTGTAGATTTTTTAGTTACTCTTTCACGCCAAAAGTACAGCATGGATATTAATAAACTTTACAATATAGTATAGCTTATATATTAGAATAACACACAGTGGTGGATTTACACTAGGGGCAGTCGGGGCTAGTGCCCAGAGCGGCAAATTTTCTAGGGCGGCAAAATTTGGAAACTGAGAAAAAAGTTTCTTTACAATATATACTTAACCGGCCAAGTAGTTCCGCGCATACACAAAAAAAAAATGTGAAGTGGACGCTCGATTACGTCATCGCGCCGGGCGGTCGGGGCGTGCGACAAAAACCCAACATACGAACTGTTTACCTTAACGTATACGTCTCAAGTTATATTTTTGTTATAGTAATTAGTTATTCTTATTTTTAAGAAATAAGATATCAAAACTATTAAAATAAAATTTAAGTCATAGGGCGGCATTTTCTTCAGTGCCCCAGGGCGGCACAAATTTAAATTTGGCCCTGATAACACATAAGCTATGTTTCATCTATGTACTACGCGAGCAACGCCACAGGCAAAAGTATATTTATAAATTATATCTTCACTTACCTTACCTACACATATAGTAATATTAAGCAGTTAAAATTATCTACTTACCTTTATTTAAATGGTTTATCAATAGAGTCCTATATAGATCAATTTGTAACGAAAAAAAAATTATTTTTTTTTTATATGGAGATACATCTCTACCTACTTTAATATTATAAAGCTGAAGAGTTCGTTAGTTCATTTATTTGCTTGAACGCGCTAATTTCAGGAACTACTGGTCCGATTTGAAAAATTATTTCAGTGTTAGATAGCCCATTTATCGAGGAAAGCTAATAGGCTATAAAACATTAACCATAAACGCGGGTGAAACCGCGGCAATGCTAGTAATATAATAAAACCTAACTGTCTTATTATCATACAAACAAGATCCCCATAAAGTATATCAATTTCTTAGCTCATTCACCCAAAGTCATTAACAAAGTATTAGCCTGCGGACTAATTTATTAAGAGGATTGCCTCAAATGGCCCTTATCAGCTAAAGCTTCAATCCGTGCCCAAATAATGTAATTCCCTTTGCCCATGAAAATGCCCAAATTTGGGTCAAACGCTCAGCGACAGAGTCCATTATGGGCTTGATAGCGCACGATATTCGAGAAAAACCAGGCGAGCTTGTGAAGTTTTTACCTTTAAAGAGTTCTGTATTTGAATATTTTATATAAAATATGGTTGACTGCCTCGTTGGTCTAGTGGTAGCATGCGCCGCCTAAGGACCAAGGGGTCCCGGGTTCAAATCTCGGGTCGGGCCAAAAAATTTGTAGCTGGGTATTTCAATATCGAAATTACTCAGTAACAGCCGGAGTCAGGAAGTTGGCGGTTTGATCACCCCCGTGCCTCGGAAAGCACGTTAAGCCGTTGGTCCTGCGTCTGACCTCTCTCCGGTCATGTCGAATTGCCGTCTCAAAGGACTATGAGGGTGAAGGAACAGAGAGTGCACTTGTGTTTGCGCACACACTTGTGCACTATAATATCTCCTGCGCAGTTGGCTAATCGTCGTTGAGATTGACTGCCGTGGCCGATATTGGGTAGAGGACATTATAAAATATGGTTTTTATTCGTTAAAGGCTAAAGTCATAATAAAATTTAAGGGACAATTTGGTAGAAATAAGACTCAAATTAGTTGATGTTGTTTTTATTGTGGATGAGGAGTGTTTGTTGGTACCTAGCATATATTCGGTGCCTATATATATATATTTTTTTAATTTTACTTGCGAAGACGTTTAATTAGTTCTGAGTTACACTTTGTTAAATATTCTACTAAGACAGCTGTTAATTTTTTGAATAAAACAACAATCTTATTTGTACGATAGGAAATATGCTTGCTAAGATTGATTTGATATATGAGTCAAATAAAAACCAATAAAATTAAAAATCAATTTTTTAAACAAAGGTAGTTAAGCACTAGTTATCTCGCTTAGCAAGAATTTTTTTTGGACCGGTAAGCACCATCCGGATTTTGGCTCGTAAAAAACCTAAAAAGGGCAACCTTGGTTAACTCAATACGATGTTTTGTATAAATTCGAGGTCGGAACCCTTAAGTTGCGGAACCCCACACAGAAACGGAAGTGTTTGGGTATAACTCATAAAGTTTGATGGTGTAACATCGCAGGCTTTACGTTTTCAAGTCATGCAAGCGTGTGGCGGTTCGCAGAATTGAACTTTTGATTTTACCAGGCAGGGCGGAAAATGTAAACGGCCCACCCTTAACCCAAATTCTAAAGTAGAAAAGTGGTTTGATAGTGTGCTATTTGTTGGTTCTGCGTGTCATGTATGTTGTTTATAGTGCTAGTGTATTATAAAGATATATCGACTGCCTCGTTGGTTTAGTGGTAGCATGCGCTGCCTAAGCACCTAGAGGTCCCGGGTTCAAATCCCGGGTCGGGCCAAAAATTTGTGGCTGGGTATTTCAATATTGAAATTACTTAGTAACAGCCCGGAGTCAGGAAATTGGCGGTTTAATTACCCCCGTGCCTCGGAAAGCACGTTAAGCCGTTAGACCTGCGCCTGACTTATCGCCGGTCATGTCGAATTGCCGTCTCACCGGACTATGAGAGTTCCTTTACTCTCATAGTAGAGAGTGCACCTGTGTTTGCGCACACACTTGTGCACTATAATATTTCCTCCTCGATGAGATTGGCCGCAATGGCCGATATCGGTTATGAGGATGTTATTATTATAGGATATATTTCGTCTTTGTTTGGGTTCAATTGATGCATAAATTAATTTAAAATAAAACTGTACTAATCATATTGTACAGACATTATTGATTAAGCTACAAAAATAAACCCCAAAGACAACTAGAGTTATTTTATTTTATGTATTTTATTAATCAATTTCATAATCGAATCTTAAAATAAATGCGTAAAATTAACTTAGCTTATCTAATGATGATATTTCTTCTTTCAGGTATGTCTTCTTTGCTGATTCTGAATTAACTCTTCTTTCTGGCTTTCATAGGTAAGGTAATCAATATCGAATCAATCTATACAAAAACTAATGCCAGACTCTAAGTCTGGCATTTTTGTGTGTCTAAGACACACAAATGTATGTCAATAAATAGCTTTAAACAAAATGACCCAAGGAATAGTATTTAAGTATCCTTATCCGTTACCTAGCGATAAAGTATCTAAAGTACAAACACATAATCGTAGATTTGGGCTTCTGCATAAGTATGATGAACAATTTATTTTATATAACGGAGAATGATTTTCTATTTTGTTATTATCCGCCATGCTGATTGACGGCTATGGGCGTTACGACGGGTAATGTCGGTCAAACCCTGATGCGATAATCAAGGTTATTTTAATTACACTCAATAATTAGCACTGATGACTGAATTAGGTACTAGGAAACCGTTAGGTACGCGTGACAGTTTTCAGACGTGTTCACTGCTCGGTGGTCGTACGCAAAGTGAGCTCGCTTCTGCCGGACACAACGTCGTAGACTCCGTCAAGCGCCGCGTGGTGGCGCTGGCGTTCCAATTAATAAACTAGCCGCTTGGTGGCGCTAGCATCGCTTAATGCCGACATATATATTACTACGAGCATAAAAGCACATGAAACTATGCACATAAATCATTCATCACCTCTTATATTACTCTATCTATTCTTGAAAGGCGCAACAAGAACTATTGTGTAGTTTAAAACATCTAAGCGAACAGACAGAAGCAGCGACTGTGTTTTGTATAATGTAAAGATTATTTTCACATTATTAAAATAGGTACTAGTCCTATGTTAATCTGGGACAAACAATAATTTGACAACTTTTTCCTTGACTAGCATGTCGTAATAGACGACTAGTGGTATATGGAGTTTTGGGTATATGATTGTGTACTGTGTGAACTAGCTACTTGTAACTACTTTTTCACAATTTTCCATCTAACCCAGCCCAGTTTTGTTTTTGGCGGAAGGTGGTTGGAGGGGCTTGCTGCCCCTTTGACTCTGTCTACCTCTTCGGGGATTATGAGCGAGATTTTATGTATGTAGGTACGAGCAACTCTTACATCTGAGTCTGACATCAGAGACCAGAGTGTGCTGCAACCACACGAAGCGAATACATGTCTCACCAGCAACGCTTGACCGTTGCGGAAATAAAGGTTTATTACCAATTCGGTACAATACAGACATGTTGCAGTAAGAGGCACCCTCTTCACTGTCAACGTTTTGTGAACAAAGAACTTATCCTGGATCCCTTGTTAACACAACAGTCGTAACGCTGAGGGTGCCAATAAAAAGAGTTGGCGCAGTGAGAAATGGTAATTATTCTCACCTAATATAAGGGTGAAATCTCTTGGGCCATATAAAACCACGAATGAAGTTTAATGGGTCTTATGACGTGGTTAAAGGGGCCTGATGCCCTTTTGACTTGGCCTACCCCTTCGGGGATTATGGACGTGATGTTATGTTTGTTTGTTTTGGTTATGACGTAGTTCAGAAACGTTGAAATTTGGCCGCACAAGTTTTTAGGTCATTGATTTATCAGTATAAATAATAACTTGAACGATAAACAGCCGACAGAGATCTTCTAGCTCTAGCATACTTTTCCTCTGAAGCACCTTTGGGATTGCTCAAAATTGTTCATCTTAACTTTTTTATGAAAAAAAAAATTAAAGTTTAGGTGCTACGACGGAACATATAAAACATAGTCTCTTAACATCATAACACGTACTTAAATAAAGATTATAGTTTAAAATTTTTCTGTTTTGTTTTTTGGTAAAATATTTGGAAAAATGTCTGAAAATTCACCAATTACAAATAGTAGACTCGATATCTTGATTTTCGAATCTAGATTTCCCTCGGACAAACACATCCTTTGCTAGCTTGACCTCAACCTCAAAATAAAGTACGGTCTCAATCGATAGTATTGGGTCACACGCCGAGTGAAAAGGAACGTAGGTAAAACCTTTGTGTTTGCCACAGAAAAGTCACTTGGGTAGTATTTACATAGGCGCCTAAACTGACTTTTTACTTTATTGAGTCCAAATATCAGTCTAGGGTCTGAAGGGTTTTTTACAAAGAATATGTCTGAAAATAAACTGGCTGAACCTTAGTGCTAATAAATTACATTTCTACCGATGATGTAATCTATAAAAAAAGCACCCTAGCCAAATTCAAATTCAAATTCTTTATTGCATGTCACATTACATTAGAGATGGTACAATAGAAAAGTAGGTATACATGTGACGCCGTGGCAGGGCACAGCAACTCAAGAGGGCTTACTGCGTATTATATTCTTAACTAACTAATAGGTATCTTACATTTAATATACATACATACATACATAACATCACGCCCATAATCCCCGAAGGGGTAGGCAGAGTCGAAAGAGCAGCAAGCCCCTTTAACCACATTCAGCCAAAAATAAAGCCGAGCTGGTTCAGATGGAAAACTGTGAAAAAGCAGTGACAAGCGGCTAACCTGTCGCCTACACAAACACACACCCAAAAACCGATATACCATTAGTCGCCTTTTACGACATGCTAGGCAAGAACCACAGTTGGCATATTCTTTTTAAGTCCCAGACCAACATGGGACAGTGGGCTGGGTTGATGGAAAGCTAGCTCGTCGCCTACTCAGTCACATACCCATAACCCCGTAAACCATTAGTCGCCTTTTATGACATGCTTGGCAAGAACCACAGTTGGCACATTCTTTTTTTTTGTCCCAGATCAACATGGGCCAAGTCCCAGACCAACATGGGCAGCAATTAATATATATCATATTTTTATAGCATTATAATATAACTTATTGCACTTAATACCAATAATAATTAAAGCCGGGACTTTGTTGAGATTCAATCAAAATTGTTTTACACACATACACACAAAATATCACCCCCGTATTTCCTGAAGGGGTAGGCAAAGTTAAGGCTCGTCATAAGACCCATTAAAGTTGCTTGCAATTGCTAATTGAATAATGGCAATAGCAATTTCAATTGAGGTCAAAATAAAGGTTAATTACATGGGATTTTAACCTTAATTTTAATCATCATCATCCTCTTGCCCTTCTCCCAGTTCATCTGGGGTCGGCGCAGCATGTTTATCATTAAAAAACGAAACTTCATTTTTGACATAATGTTTGCAACAACTTTATTTATAAAAGTTATAAAATTATATGATATTTCAAAGATAACATTTTCTGCTACATCTAAACTTCCTCACTGGTCTTAAGAGAGTTGTGGCATATATTAAAGACTCTTTAGTGGGCAGTTTTCATCATACTATCCAAAGATCCTACCAATTTTTCTAACTAAAATTCGCAATCCCATTTAGGTATCAGCAAAAAACTGCTCTGAATTTTATTTTTGTGCCTCCGCATTTGAATAAATGTCATTCAGACCATCCCCGTCTGATAGAATGATAAATAGATTTCTAATATAGATATCCATCATAGCAAATTTCTTATTATAATATAGTTGTAACTTTGGTTTACATAGATGAAGTGTTTGTGTTTGCATAGTATAAATATTTGATAAGCTGCTCAGTCGAGTGATACCACAAAACCAAAGACGTAGGGTTCGAATCTCGCTTGGGGTTAAGTTTGTGTTATGAACGCGGTCATAGATGTTTGTTTTAAACGTATTTATGTAGGTATGTTTATCCATCTACAGGTATTTTGTATACATAGCGCACGAAATCCATTTAAGAGTCAAAATCAAAAATATTAGAACAACGTTATTAAAGATACAAGCTCTATGGTTTTTATGGCTTCTTAAATCACATTTTGTTAACACACGACCAATGTGGTCGTGGTAGACGAGCCTGGGCCTTCCGCTACTCCTATATCTTTCCACTTTCGCTTTGTATATCTGCTAAGTCAATCTTTCGTCATCCATTCTTTCCACAAAAAAAAAATCCATCCTAACTAAACTGTATTTTGTTTATGACTGGGCAAAACAGCTTACTGCTTCTAGGACTCTGCCGAACTAGCTAGCGTGATAATATATGTGTATAAAACTCATGTACTTTTATTAATTAATCTATATATATTTTTAGTTCATTTTTGTGTAAAAAATTTGGAGACGGAATCATATTTTTTTTGGGTACAGTGAATTGTATAACAGTGTGGTATATGTTGATAATTTCGTGAGTTCATAAATATATAAGAAATACTTTTCAGATTAAGTAAAACAAAATATTTGCTCTTTAGGTGCTGAAGATATGTATGTATGTTGGTTAAGTTTTATTTCTGCTGTGATTGATATGACGTCTATCTATTAACATTCTTGCACTTTCTTTCTTAATTAAATTCAGTTGGGCTAGATGGAAGTTTGGTATTAATAATAGTGTCAAGTTGCTAACTCGTCGTCTACATGCTAATAAGTCCATTATACCTACCATTAACCCTTTTTATGACATGCTTGGCAAAGAACATCCTACTAATATTATCAATGTTTAAGTTTGTATGTATGGATGGATGTTTGTTACTCATTCACAAAAAAACTACTAATTGGATTTTAATGAAACTTTAGAGTAATATAGCTCATACACCCGAATAACATTAGGCTATGTTTCATCGATGTACCACGCGAGCGAAGCCGCGAGCAGTAGCTAGTAGTTGATATATTCATTTTACAAACCTACGTCTATTCTTATACAGTATTCCATGTCTTCACTGTTTTCATCCTATACTGTAATACCGAGTTTATTAAAGAAAATATTTTGACATAGCCCACGTTGCCCCGAATATTTTAATCAAAATATTTATTGTTTCACATTCTCTGTAGCTTATGAATAGGTGATTAATAGTGTTATGGTTAATAAAGACGATTTGCGTATATTTATTGCGCTACTAACACGAAAAATTAAAACACAGATGGCCTGTGAGATATTAGACTATTTACTATTGTACAGGGCAGATATAGTTATGTTCATATACATAGATCTGTGTACGTAAAAATGAATAAATAACTATTATTATGTGTTTATTACGCTATATAAGATCATCTTTACAAAAACAGGGGCTGTACCTCACATTAAGGATCACATACATACGATATGCGTAGGAGTTATGAAGGATCGTAATGTAGTATATTATTCAAAAAGTGGTTTATGTATTTGCCTGTAATCATCATTTTCCTGGCGTCATGTCCTATTTATAGGCAATAGCGGTACGACAAACAAGAAATAGAAGCGACTGTCATTATCTTTGTATACCTTTAAAAGAACTTGACAAACTAGGTCGTAGTAAACTGAATGTAAATGTTTATTTGTCCCATGTTGGTCTGGGACTTGGCCCATGTTGATCTGGGACAAAAAAAAAAGAATGTGCCAACTGTGGTTCTTGCCTAGCATGTCGTAAGAGGCGACTAATGGTTTACGGGCTTTTGGGTATGTGACTGAGTAGGCGACGAGCTAGCCACTTGTCACTCCTTTTTCACAGCTTTCCATCCAACCCAGCCCACTGTCCCATGTTGGTCTGGGACTTAAAAAGAATATGCCAACTGTAGTTCTTGCCTAGCATGTCGTAAAGGCGACTAATGGTATATCGGGTTTTGGGTGTGTGATTGTGTAAGCGACAGGTTAGCCGCTTGTCATCGTGGGCGTGATGTTATGTTATGTTATGTTATGTAAATGTTTATTATGTATATTATTCCCTATGTTATTGTGTTTATATTAGTATGTTTATTAGTTCCATGTAGGTCTGGGACTTAAAAATAATGTGCCAACTGCTTAGATTAAATCAAATTTATTCTAAGGCCAACTGTGTTTCTTGCCTAATATGTCGTAAAAGGCCAATAACGGTAAGTCGGGTCTTGGGTATTATATTGTGTAGGCGACAAGCTAGCCACTTCTTTTTCACAATTTTTCATATAACCTAGGTCAGTTTTATTTTTGGCTGAATGCAGTTACAGGGACCTGCTGCCCCACAGACTCTGCCTACCCCTTCGGGGATTATGGGCGTGATATTATGTATGAATGTTTATTAGCAGCTAGTGTTATGCACCTGGTTTTTAGAATTGAATTACTAGTCCTGGATTGAGCTGATGCATAAGACGCGTTTTATTTCTTACCTTCTTACCTTACCTACCCGCAAGGTACACGTTACTTTGTTATTTACAGCTTTCCTTTCCTCATTTTTTATGTCGCACGACATTTGCTTGCCAACAAATAAAATTAAAATGCTTAACAGCATAATACTATAATCATCATAATTTCCACTGGATTTTCACTAACAAAAGATGGAATTTAGCCGGAATCATCATAATTCATTGTTACTCCGGTGGCTGAGGCAAAATTAAAATTTACACCAGTTTTTATCTCCGCAAATGAATCCGCTGGGATGCGGTATGATCATTACTCTGGATTTGTTGTATTTTATGTTTGACCCGACAACGGGAAGCTGGTGGCTGGGCATGAACGGCCTAACAAGCCAATGGTACAAGTTTAAAATATATGAAATGCTAGGTTTTCGAAAAGTGGTTTAATCTACCATCATCTTCCTAGCGTTATGTCCCGTGTTTAGACGGGGTCCGCTTAGACCATAATCCAGGATTTAGCGAGTCTGGTAATTACATTGAAGCGACTGCCGATCTGACCTTCGTAACCCTAAGATAGGGGAACTAGACAATTTTTGGATCATGGTTACAAATCCAAAGTTGTTTGAATTTGCAGGTTTTATCACGATGTTTTCCTTCACCGTTGAGCTGGTGGTATAAATACGTACATAGATTTGAAAAATCCAGAGGTACGTGCCCGGGTTTGAACCCGCACTCCTCGGTTAAGAGGTGCGTGTCCTTACCATTGAGCTACCACCGCTCCTCCTCCTAATCTACCAAGGGCTTAAAATGTTATAAGTCAATCCCTTCAATAGAATAACTAGATTTCGTTAATCAAGAATCAGGGTCAAAGCGGACTTTATATTTAAACTGCTAAGTTAATAACGTAGCATTAAATCGATGAGCTTGATGAGGACTGATGAGGGTGATAATAATTATATACGGCACCGTTCACGAGGAATTCAGTCCGCTTCCAAAACTTCGTCTCGTGCAGTCGCGGGGTCTATCAATTGCTTTAGGTCAAAAATTAATCTCGTTCTCTTTTTATGTGCCAATGTGATTTGAAGATTTGTGATTTAGGTGTAAAAAACATAACAAACAGACAAGGTTTGTAAGGAATAATACTTATTCGCATTATGGATTACATAATATATTTCCGATGACATATTATACATACTTAGGAAAAAATATGTATGCAACTATGAACCTTATCACATTTGCATAAGAATACAAATGTGTCATCTCCCTGATATTGACCATAGCACTTCGCTTATACTTTGAGCAGTTGCATAAAAATCACATTCTGAAGATGAAAATGTTTTTACCCCGACTTCATTGAATAAATCGGATGTAATATAGTAAAGCTAGTAGAAAATATTTTACTGGACATAAAAACCCGGGTTACTTCATAACTAACTAGCTATGCCCCACGGTTTCTTCTGCGTAGTCGACATTCTCGTAGGAATACGGGGATTAAATATAGCCTATGTTACTCGCTGATACTATAGCTTTTTATTGGTGAAAGAATTTTTAAAATCAGTTTAGTGTTTGCTCCAACAAACATCATTTAATGATCTGTCTCTAAGCTAAGTATCTTAAGCACTTGTGTTACAAATATCAGATTCAACGGTGGTATTACAAATAATATAATAAAAATCATAATATTTATAAATTCTCCAGACTGACATACCAATTCCCTAGTTCCAATCTAAGCTTATGCTTGTGCTATGGATAGATACTAGGTGAACAAATAGACATGCTTAAATACGTTTACAAACATCCATGACTCGAGTACAAATGTCCATGTTCATCACACGTATACTTAAATTTTAGATATCAACAGCTAGACACAGAACAAACACAAGTATTCATCACACGTATGTTTGTCCTGACTGGGGACTGAACCCACAACATTTAGCGCTATCTGGCCTATTAGATCTTCTTAATCATTTTGTTTTTAAGGCAGTATAACTAATTCAGTATCTTGCCCAGTTTGCACTAAGCAACCTAACTTAGGTTTATGTTTCCCAGGGTTTCTCAAGCTAGCCAGCTTTATTTACTTCAGAAGTTTCAAGTTAGTTGGCTCTGAAGTTACTTTCTAGATGCCAAGATTTGTTTTGTAATTTCACACTTCTTTTGAAAGCTATTCCCACTTTGAAAGCTTTTACAAATATAACTGTTTCAGGTGGACTTTACAAGGAAAAGATAGCCACTTAAACTTGTTACTTTGCTTGGTTGGCTTAGTTGTAAATTTTATTATGTTGTTTGTAAGATGTGGAAAATTTATTGTTATGCAATGGAATATTCTTTACTATAAAGTTTTTTTTAGTTATGCAAAACTTCTTCTCTACTTAATTAAGTAATTATTCTAAGAAACTAATTTACAGGATCTGAAAAAATAAGTAATTTTTTTATTTTTATTTTCCATGTTAAGCTGTTGAGCTGATTGCCTATTTTTGTATGAAAAGAAAAAAAATGTTTTTGCTCATTTTCTGTAATCCTTTTAATTAGATCTTTAAAAAAAATACTTAAATAAGTAGGCAAGAGGTTATGCACCAACTGAATATATCCTTATCTGTACTAATATTATAAATATGAAATGTTTGATTAGTTCTTTGCATTGGATAGGCTCAGGAACTACTGGACCGATTTGAAACATTCACCAATGGAAAGATACTTTATCAGCGAGTTATATAGACTATATTTTAACTACGCGGGTGAAACCGCTGGGCGCTGCTGTATAGTAGAAAACAGGCGCTGCTTCTGTCTGTTCACCCTGTGTTTAAATAACGAAAGATATGTTGATGCAATAAAATAAGGGTTTATACGTATATATACAAATAGTTTAATATTGCTTTGCGCGCACTGGGCTAAATCGGGGCGAGTCGCTCGTCAATATTACAAATGCTAAAGTAACTGTGTCCGTCTGTCGCATTTTGATATCCAAACGAAATATAAACGCTAAAAGTTTATACTTTAAAAGCTCTATAACAAAATTTTACGTGGCTACCTACGTAAAATTTAATTTATGGACGCTAATTTCATCGAGGAATTCACGCGCTAAAGCTGTTCCCGTTAAATGCCGCGATATTGATGGCTGCGTTTGCGGCTCCAGTATATTAAATATGAATACCTTGTTATGCCTCTATTTCCCTTTCTGGTGCTGATGCTTCCTTCCTAACTGAAATAAACAGTATGAAGTTAGTTTATATTTTTCTTTTGCTGGTTTTTTTAGTCATCATCGTCCTAGCATTATCCGTAGTCCCGTGCTAAGTCAGGGTCCTTTTAAACTTATAGTTGACAAAACTGGATTGACAAGACTATTATAGTCTATTATAGATAGACTATTATATATTATATTTATAGATTGAGAAGATTGAATTGACGTGATTGTATTGACAAGTCTAAATTGACAAAACTGGATTGACACTCTTGTGGTTATTTAATTGAAGCGACTGCTATAAAATTGGATCATGGCTACACATCCGTAAATATTTTGGATGTGTGGATTTTATCACGTAATGGAAAATTATCAATCAATCAATCAATCATTACCATCGAACAAGTGGTACCTATGCATTCGTACTTAGACTTGAAAAATTCAGAGTTACGTTGTGCATAGTTTGAAATAACTCTTGATAATTCTGTTTGTAATTCAGTAAGACTCTTTTAAAATCTGTATACATATATTTTAACTCATTAAATACATATACGTCATAAAAATATTAATCGCTAAATATTTCCAAGAAGCCGCCAACATGTTAGCTGAAATAAAAAGTAAAACCGGTCCGAACCGTTGGCCGGCTCGAGTGGTCTCCTCGCCGAGGACCGATTGACCCAGTTCTGGTATAATGTCGAGAACGAGCGTTAATGTCAACGCTTTGTTGCGGACAGTTAACGCTCTATGGGTGGAGCCACTGAGTGGGAAATATACTAAAGATTAAAGATTTATACGATACGACTGAAGCTAGACGCAACATGGTGATTATAATTTTATTATTATTGAAATGACATTGCAAAAAAACACAATTAAAATAACTATAAATCTTTTGCTATGTATTGAGAATATTTAATTTGGTACATGGGAAACATACACCTGCCATAAAAAATAAGCACATTTTTAGATATTTTCAGAAACCGACTCATACTACAGAATGACTATTCTCTTTATACCTGACATTTGCCTTTGCATCTATATTTCAGTGACAATATTGTACATAGTAGAAATATCATCTGCTATATATTCATAAAAAGCCACCAATATGTAAGCTGAAATAAAAAATAAAACCGGTCCGGTTGGCCGGCTCGAGTGGTCTCCGCGCCGAGGACCGATTGACCCAGTTCTGGTATAATGTCGAGAACGAGCGTTAATGTCAACGCTTTGTTGTAGACAATTAATAGATACTTTATGATGCAGCTATTGGCCGAAAGAGGGTTCGTAATCCTAATGATCCGTTTAGTCACGAAAGGTTAATGCTTTAGCTTGATATTGTCGAAGAAAGATTAGAATATGCGCAATAAAGAAAATTAAAACATTGTTAGGAAATGTTGGTAAGAATTTTTTTTAAGAAAATTATATTTTTGACTCTGCCTACCCCTTCGGGGATTATAGGCGTGATGTTATGTATGTAGGTGTGATAATTTAAAAAAGCCAGGAAGAACAAAATTCACGATATCTTAAACTATAATAGAGGCATTAAATAAATCTAGGTCTAGTCTTAATGCTAAAATCATAATTGCCGATTAGGATATTTAAAAAATATCGGTAAAATGTTAAAAGGTTACGGAAAAAGGCTTTAAATTAAATTTCCTTAGTAAATACTTTAATAAGACCATAGTTTTCACAAGATGAGTTAATATAAAAAAACGAAGTATATATGTATATATATATATATATAAAATTATTTTAATTTTATTCAGTGCCATATGTAAGAAAATCAAAGAAATTCATAAAAAATACAAAACGCGCTTTAACAAAGACCATAAATAAGACGATAATGAATATTCCAATCTAGATATGTAGAAATGAATATGTAGAAAAAGGAAATACGTTTTTGCCTCAGCAATACAAAAAGATCCATTCAGCTCTTTTTCAATGGATCCCTATAAAAATGAATCTTCAACCCCTCGCAGGCATCACAGACTCAATTCCGTGCGCTATCTCTTACAACCAACCTAATCTACCGACAAATTTCCGAAAATGCAATACATTACCCAAAACGAGTTACGTAATATACTTGATAGCACGTCATTTCAAGACGTGTTATCTTCTTAAAAATGGGCTTTATTTCCTTGGTATAAGGTTTCCTTTAACTATATAAATTATGCTTTAGATAATTTAGGTAAGTAAGTAAGTAAAAAAATTAGGTAGGTGACGCTACGTCTCAATGTATTGAAGATACCTTTATAAGTGGTGAAATTTTCTAATAAAGTGTAGTAAGTACCTACCTACTTTACCTCTATAGGCTGTTTAAGTCTTCAGAGCTGTGTAGTTAATATAAAACCACATACCTGTCACACGCAAGGTGAAAGAACGTTTTTTGCGATTAAGTTTTGACTTATGATCGATTTTTTTGTTTGAGAGGCCTTCATTAGTATTACTTCTAGTAGTCATCTAGTCAATACCTATACAATAGGTATTTTCTAATTTATATCTGACGATTGAAAAAATATATTTTTGAATCCTCTCTGAAACATATCTATTTAAAATTATTTAAAGCCCACATCTGTTCCCTACATGTTCTTCAGAAACCAGTGTCCCTTAAAGAAACAAAAGAAGAAAGAAAGAAAAAAAAAATGTTTATTATACAAGACACATACAAGATTTCCTCATTAATGCACTGAACCCTAAAAATAGTCATTCAACACCATCACTCCCATGCCCGTCACCGACTATCTGCATAATTGCTACAAACGACACTTTGAAGCCATAAATTTGAGGCAACTGGCAATTTGCACCCGGTAATAAAGTTGGTGAGCTTATCGGTACACAGCCGCAGCCATTATGAGCTTGTAACGTACCGCGCATCATGAGAGCTTCATATGTGTACGTACATATGCATATACATACAGCTACGCCTTTTTCCTGTGGGGGTAGGCAGAGATCACATCTATTTGCTACGATCCTGCTTGTAAGGGGTGTTCACACCTTTCGGTTCTTAAACTACATTAGGCGCCTTTTGCGACATGCTAGACAAGTAACACGCGACATTCATGGACAACTTCTTCTACATTCATAAGTATTTTCATGCAAGCTCGTCGGTTAAGAGGGTACTCTTTACTGACCACTTCTTATTAATTTATCAATCTGGTCATTGAAAGTTTATCTAGTCTCTTCCTGACGACGGCTGCATATCATCTTCCTAGCGTTATGTCCCGTGCTTAGACGGGGTCCGCTTAGACCATGATCCAGGATTTAGCGAGTCTGGTAATTACATTGAAGCGACTGCCGGTCTGACCTTCGTAACCCTAAGATAAGGGAACCAGACAATTTTTGGATCATGGTGCATATGTGTAGCTTAAACTCGTATGAGTCAGTTGTTACGCAAAGTGGGAGCAGATATATATATAGCTAGATAAGAGGTTCGGTGTGAGGATGTTCCAAGGCAAATATTTTAATTCCAATGCCAAAATCTCATTCTATATAAAAGGGAATTAGAATATCTACGACGTAATTTTGGACGATGAACTCGTTCTATTTATTACAGTCAATACAAGTCTTGATAAAAAAGATGTTTTGAACATTCACGGGAAGGTTCGAATATTGGGTTAATATTTTTATACACAAAATATTTGTTATAATTGACCTCTGTATTAATTTACAAAACAATAATGGCTCAGCCATTACATTATATAAAATGAAGCATAATATTATGTATCCGTCTAATTTGACAGCGGATTGTATCATTTGCAATGCAACTTTAGTCCGATGTCAACCTGGGACCTCAAATAATGTAGGTACCAGCTATGCTCCTTGCCTAGCGTGTCGTAAAGGCGACCAATGGTATATCGGGTAATGGTGTACCCAATTTTGGTTTTGTGATAATAATGTAGACGATGAGCTAGACACTTGTATCTATCTCTCTTTGGACTCTGCCAGCCTCTTTGGTGATTACAGACTTAATGGTATGTGTGTATCTGTGTGTGTAGGTATACTTTGCTTTCAAACATCAAGATTAAAGCATTGTATCCCATGTTGGTCTAGGACTTGGCCTATGTTGATCTGGAACAAAAAAAAAGAAGAATCTGCCAACTGTGGTTCTTACCTAGCATGTCGTAAAAGGCGACTAATGGTTTACAGGCTTTTGGGTATGTGACTGAGTAGGCGACAAGCCAGCTTCTTGTCACTCCTTTTTCACAGCTTTCCATCCAACCCAGCCTACTGGCCCATGTTGGTCTGGGACTTAAAAAGAATATGCCAATCGTGGTTCTTGCCTAGCATGTTGTAAAAGGCGACTAATGGTATATCGGGTTTTGGGTGTGTGATTCTGTAGGTGACAGGTTAGCCGTTTGTCACTGCTTTTCCACAATTTTCCATCTAACCCAGCCTGGCTTTATTTTTGGCTGAATGTGGTTGAAGGGACATGCTGCCCCTTTGACTCTGACTACCCCTTCGGAGATTATGGGCGTGATGCTATGTATGTATGTAAGATTCAAGCACAAGTTCCTCAACATGAATTATTATTACCACGAAATTCCTCCCTCGCAAACTTGCGGCATGACACCAGTAGATAAATAAACAGGGTTAGCAAAGGTCAATATAATAATGCCTCTATACTTAATAATTAATCCCTCATGTATCTGCTAAAGGGCTCCTAAGGGACCGGCCTTCTAAGAGGAATTTCCTGCCGTCGCAGCCTTGATTATAGGAAAATGAATTTCATCTCGTGTCCTTGCGATGTGGCGACATCACATTATCGGTAAATATTTTCTCCCCTTGTCATTTGACCTTGATTTTGACCCCTGTCTTACTCGCTTCATAAGATTTGAGGGTCGTAATTTTTGTGCAAAGAAATACCATACCAATCTAGTCTTCTAATATATAAAATTCTCGTGACGCGGTGTTTGTTACCAATCTCCTCCTAAACGGCTGGACCGATTTTTATGAAACTTTATACGTATATTCGGTAGGTCTGAAAATCGGTTCTAATCTATTTTTCATACTCCTAAGTGCCCTATAACTTAAAAACGGCTTAACCGATTTTACTATTTTTTTTAGTTGTGTTTGTTATTGTCAATTGTAGGTTTTTATCAAAGAAAAAAATAAAACAGATGCGCGGTAAATTAAAAAAAAAATGGGTATTGAAAATCCGAGAACGGAGCGTTACGAAGTGCGCCAGGTCAGCTAAATAAGTATTCGATTTGAAGACACGATTGGAATTTCAAGTAATTTTAGGGAATAATAATTAATCTATTAGCAAGTAACAAGGTTTTCATTGATGTATTCCAACAAAATACCTTTATACAGTATACATACATACCCTTAAGAAACCCTGTGAGCGACTAACTATAAAATATATAGCTTACTGTTCATCGAACAGTGAAAATGGAGCATTATATCATTTTTATCTATAAAGACCTAGTAGTTAATTTGTCTTTACACAACACAGTATCCATGCTTTTAATACAATAGCTGTTAAATCAATTGGAGTATTTGTTATTAAACAAATAATTTCATGTACTTTTAATTAATAGACTTCCCACGACTTTGCTAATATTGATAATATCAATATTTAATTTACGATAATGTTGAATAAACTTCTGAACCATATTTAATTGTATGATATTTATTTCCAATAAGATAGCAATGTTGACTTTAGAACAAGGAGAAACCAATAAATAGATAATAAAATGTCTCATAATTAATCAAACAAATCAAGTTTATTATATTTATTTTATATTATATCTACTGGTTTATTATAATAAATTATCAAAATAGCTATCTGTTTTCAAACAAATTCTGAATAGATTTTCAAATTTAACAGGATACTCGATAAGCATAAAATAGGATTTTAATTATTATTCCGGTTTTGCTTGAACTAAGACAGGGTTTAGCAATCACAGTTATTACTTTGAAGCGAAGAATCGTATCTCTTTGAAGAACTGGACAAAGTGTTTTATGAATACATCAGTTATTTGAATATTCAGGTTTTTTCAAGATATTTTTCTTCACCACTGAAATGTACAAATCTAGTCCATAGCTCGATCTTAAGGTTACGAAGGTCAGATCGGCAGTCGCTTCGATATAATTACCTGATTTGCTAAATTCTGGATCATGGTGTGAGCTGACCCCGTCTAAAGTACAGGACATAACGCTAGGACGATGATTCAACCATATTGGTTTTTTTTTTTACCTACTCCAAGTAGATTTTGTAACTGGAGCAGGGTAACATTCCTGGGATCTGAACATTCAGCAATCGATGCTCAAGGGAGTTGGGTTTCTCGTAACTTCCAAAGGGAAGCAGTAAGTTACTACTACCACCTGATCCCAACTCCATAATTTGAGGGCGGATACAGTAATTTCTGAAGGGATATTCCTGCAGGATATGTGATATTTTATTGTTGGAAGTAGTTTCTTGCGGTGAAGATAGAAATAAGTATATTATTTATTATCTATTAATAACCTATATTTATCAAACTAATTTAGGCAATTTGAAGATTTAAATGTAGATATTGCTTTTTTTTTGGTCGTATGCAAATACGAATAATCTATTTGTCTATGCTTGGGTGCATCATGGTAGATTTTTTTATTTTGGAGCTATTTATTAGAAAAATAATGTATAAATAATACATAAACTCGGTGTTAATATCAATATTTAAGTATGTATTTGTAATATCTCTGTTAATTCTGATATCCGTTACACAAGTGCTTAAGCTATTACCTCGGAGTTAGATTAATGTATGTGATGTAGTCGGATATTTATTATTTAATTTTATATTTATTATCATACCATACTAAGGTTGCGACTATAACAGGAGAAGCCTGCATAAATAACATAGCATATATCAATAAAATCTGGGGACCACATTATGACAATATATGAGGACATTATTGTATTGTTGCATTAGTGTTTGTTTCAATGCACTCATACATATTTTTTTCTTTCTTCGCTGGTTTCAAAATTGTCTGGTTCCCTAAGCGTTACGAAGGTGAGATCGCCAGGCGCTTCAATGTTATTACCAGACTCGCTAAATCCTGGATCATAGTCCAAGCGGACCCCGACCAAGTACGGGACATAACGCTAGGAGGATGATGGTCTCCACGCATACAAAAATCACGATATCTGTGATCTTATCACTGTGTAGAAACTTATTCTTACTTATTTAAAGGATTGAGGTTTTTAAGATATAATATAATATACTGGAGTGCCTATCAACTGACTTCAGTATCCTTCAAAATGGGGAATTAGGCAAATCGCTAATGATCTATAACGAACTTCGCTATCGCTCGTATCGCGCCACAGACTTATTCGGGTGGACATTTCGGATACTAACTCCGAGTTCCGCACTATGAGTTCTTAGTAAACAAGGCGCGATACGAGCGACAGCGAAGTTCGTTATGGAATCGCTGGCGCGCATTTGGCTAAGCACAAAGGTATATGTAAAAGATTTTAAGTAATCTAAAATCAGGATGTAATCTAGCGGCTTGCTGTGGTGTGTAGCCGATATGTATAATAGCTCTGAGGGTTCTGGGGCTCTCCCAGGACCTCAAGAGAGGGTTGTGATGGGCACTACTTTCTTTCCAAGAAAGTAATAAAATGAGAAAAAAAATAATGCCCACCATCAAGTGCAAGAAAATAAACAAAAAATATGGAAGAGAAATAAAATTATGAAATCAAAAATTGGTTTACATCTTAATAAAATTAATAAACGCGAAAGTTTTTATGGATGCATGATGGAAAAAAGTACGCAAAAAGTACTGGATGGATTTTAATGAAACCTTACAATAGTATAGCTTATACATTAAAACAACACATAAGCTATATTTCATCGATATACCACGTGAGCAACGCCGCGGGCGGAAGCTAGTTTGGAATGATTAAATATCGTTCTCTATGAAAACATGATTTATTAAGTAAATTTTTTATATGCCTGGTAAGCTTGTACTATGTATCTGCACATACATTTGGAAGATAGTTAGTTACATTTCCTATGAACTTCATAATTATGTAGGTATAAAGCAAATTCTGTATTAACCGCGTGACCGCCATTCTGAAAATAGATCTTAAAAGTTACACTAACTTAAACCACCTCGTAAAAGTACATAATTCCGCGTATAATTGCGATACCCACCCAAAAATTATTATTAAACTTGGCCAAATGACTTTGTAACTCCAAATTGCTGACCACAGATGAAGCGAGACTCGCCGAAAGAGTTTGTTAAGCTTTTTAATACCTTTCTCTATACAAAACTTGCCTTTAGATGATTCACTTTCCTCTGAAAAGTTTTTTAATAGAACGTTGGAAATCGTTTGGTAGTACTTAAGAAGTATTTTGGGAGATCAAGAGTGGATTATCTGTATAACCTACATGGAGTGGTTTAAGCCCTTTATTTGAAATGAAAAGTTTGATACCCGAGTGGACCAGTTTGAAACGAGAATTTAAGTTGCCATAATTTTCTATAGGTAAGAATAAGGATTCAGGTATAATACAATTTTATTTGAAAAGTGTTTTTTTTTCTTAAGGTTTTTTTTTTCTATTTGATTTGGTCAAAATGACGTTACCGCAATAATACAGGGCGCAATATCCAAGACCGTCTAAGTTTTTTTGATTTATAATTATTAAAATAATACATAATAAAAAAGCCACCAGTAGGCTAGAATTCTCCAAACTGACACAGCAATTCCCTAGTCTCAAACTAAGCTTGTGCTTGTGCTTATAGATACTAGCTGAAATAGACATACTTAAATACGTTTATAAACATCCATGACACTAGTATAAATGTCTATGTTCATCACACGGAACATTTTCCTCCCTCGACCAACGCGCTAGTCAAAAAACAGTGAAAAATCTATAAGGTTATTTTAAATTTTTGCAAACCTTTTATTATTTAAAATATATTTTTTTGATACATAAGTTATTTAGTACGAAAAGTAAAAAAAAAAAACTTCTTGCTCATTTTATACAATCCTTTAAATTTCTTCCGTAGAATATTGAGTTTAATAAATATGGGTTTCGCATAAACTAACAATGACCTTGTATTGGTGGTATTGTCTGTTATTTTTTATGCAATCAACTTTAAATAAATAAATATAAATATCCAAAACATCACATACATTGATCTGACTCCGAGCTAAGTAGCTTAAGCACTTGTGTTACGGATATCAGAAACAACAGTGGTATTACAAATATATACTTAAATATTGGATAATAACACCCAGACACAGAACAAACACAAGTATTCATCACACGAATGTTTGTCCTGGGTGGGAATCGAACCCACAACTATTGACGCATGGGGCAGGGTCACTACCGAATGCGCCATCGAGCCAGTCTAACTTTGCCTAGTAAATAGTAAATTCCCAGTGGTAACAAACACAAACTTCGTTCCGTTGGTAACGCCGACCTCCTTTCCACTGCCTTAAACATCCGAGCTACATTACTTACTTATTTACATTATGTCTGTTGACATAATTTGCAGAGGACGTTAAGTCAAAGCAATTTCCTCCTAATAGCTCGCAAAGGCCGGACGAAGGGACATTCCCTCGGGACCTCCTGAAGTGACGCATGGGACTAATTAGTAGGTGCAGAGGAACTATTAAAGGCATTTGGTAGTTCCGATGTTAGTACGCTCGGCCACGGCATTTAATATAGAATTGAGGAATAATTTGATATACTAGACTGAAAACAGTGTAGTTTATCGAATTATAATATTTGCGAGTATCATAGTAATATTAAATAGGTATAATAATAACTCCATTTAGTCTTATTAGCCTGCTGCACCTTTGAATCTGCCTACCCCTTCAGGATTATGCGCGTGCGGCACCGGCGACCGTTGGTGCACGCTTTGTATGAGATAAAACGATCGTCTATGCGCAGGACGACTTTGCTCCAGCACCGCAGCAAGCCGACAGCAAACGTCTAAATTGAAAGAGCCCTAAGAATCTTCTATATATTGCGTTACAATTCTCTTCAAGTTAATAGTTTCCATGTATAATGAAGAACTTAACTTAACTTAACTAAAAAAGTAAATACATATTTACAGATTAACGATTTTCCTCAATTTTCCTGGGATACCTTCATCAGATCCTGACTTGGTGGCAATGGGACCATCTCGGAAGTAAACCCTTTTGAATAAAAAAAGAATTACGGAAATCGGTTGACAATTTTCAGAGATATCGAGTAACATACATACAAAAAAAAATATTAGTCGAATTGAGAACCTCCTCCTTTTTTTGAAGTCGGTTAAAAAGATTCCATGTATAAGAAAAAGAATATAAGAAAAAACCGAACGTAAAGTGGAAAAGTCAAAGGCACAAGATAGTACTTGTGTAAAGGAAAAAACAGGTGTAACCTGTCCCTTTGGAGTCGAAGTACGCCCTCGAATGAATGTCGACACTTCTATACGAAGTCAATTCAGGCCGTTACTTTAAGTACCTTCTGAGGTTGAGGGAATTTGACACCCTTTGTGTGGTGAGAGGTGTGGCTCGAGGGTCGGGAAGTGAGAGGCAGACGAATTTTGCACGCATTAGCTTCGGAGTAGGCAATTAAGCGTATGTGTGCAGGATTTAGGGCGGAATATCAAGGTTATTCTAACTAAAAATCAGGAAAAATACACCTATTTAATTGTGTATGTTCTATTATTGCCTTTTGACAAGGTTTAAAATTGATACTTCTGGTATAATAGAATGTAAAAAGGCTACGGTGTTTTATAATAGAGGCTGAAGATATTCTTTGTTAGCGATTTTTGATCCAAAGTCAATGGAAAATAATCTATTAGGTATAATCTTTAAATAGTATAATACTAAGTCGCCGCTTCTGTCTGTTCGCTTAGAACTTTTAAACTATGCAAGGAATATTTATGTGGTTTTAACCAACAGATAAAGTGATTCAAGAAGAAGGTTTTCATGTATGTATAGTTTTATATTAATTTGTGCTCACCGTGCGATGCCGGGGCGGGTCGCTAATCATTTAAAAAAAACATACTTGAATGTTTAATTTATTATATTAACTGCCAAGTATTATAAAAACAAAAGAGTGTTCTCATTTTAACAAATAGATGTACAAACCACGGCAAGAACTTATTATAATGCTTCAGTTTGCCCTTTGACCTACAGAAGCTTAAAGTCATTCAACGAGAAAGCTTTTTAAATGCAACTTAGGCTCTACCGCAGAAAAATACCTACAAAGTCAGCACTTCAAGGCAAATTGGTTCTTAAAACAACGCAGACCACTTAGTCCCTATTGAAGGGCGCACAAAGCCACGGGCGTCAGCTAGTATCGCACGGAGCGCTCTCGTCCCTTCTCAAGATATAATGCCGCTGAGGTAAGGACCTTGAGAGCCTGTTGGCACTTACATGGGCAATTTAGGACATTATAGTTTTCGAACGTTTGTTTTATAATATGCTTTTACATTAACTATTCGTTGAAATAAAAAGCTGTGTTGCTCTGAAATTAGAGAATAATTTTATTTAGTTACAATTATAAACCTGAAATAATAACATGACTTCTATTTAATTAAATGAAAATAATCAAACTATACCTGAATTTAGAGAAACAACATTTTACGCTATTATTTCAACGTAAATAAGAAAAATATATTCATACATGTTTTTGTTTTATTTACGCACAGAATCCTACCTTATACTTAACTTATACTTAACTTATGCTTATCGATAGAGTTGATTATATACATACTTATCATCACGCTCATAACTCGGGGGACAACAAGAGTTTGAGAAGCAGTAAGCTGCTTTCCGCAGCCTTTAGCCAGGGTTATAACTGAGCTAGATAAGACTAAAAATGCGAAAAAATTACAAGTGACCCACTAAAATTTTTAAGGGTCTCTACAATAAAAACATACATACATACATAACATCACTTCCATAATCCCCGAAAGGGTAGGCAGAGTCAATAGGGCAGCAGGCCCCTTTAACCACATTCAGCCAAAAACAAAATTGGGCTGGGTTAGATGGAAAATTGTGAAAAATTAGTAGCTGTACTGTAAGTAGTACAAGTGGCTAGCTCGTCGCCTACACAATCACATACCCAAAACCCCATATACAATTAGTCGCCTTTACGATATGCTAGGCAAGAACTACAGTTGGCACATTATTTTTAAGTCCCAGACCAACATGGGACTATAATAAATACTTCTATAATAAATACCCAATACATACATACATACATAGATAGCATCACGCCCATAATCCAATACCAAATAAATTACTTCAATAAAAACAGTTGAGAGTTACAAACTTGTCTCGCTGAAGCAAGATAGGAAACCATAGCAATTAACTCCCTTCCTTCATCCTTCCCTCGTCCCTTCAACACATATTTTCGCAGAAATGCGGTCCTTGACTGGCAGTTGGCACTTTACACGTACAATTATAGTCCCGGAAGGTTGGATACGTAAAGAGATTTTGGCATTTTAATTCTTATTAGAATGAGACAAAAATTTAACAGTCAGTTTTTATGGATGGAGAATTTGTCAAAACTTTTTATTTTTTACACGGCTTAGATTGCGTAGGTATGTAAAAAAATATTATTTGAAAAAAATACTTTAATTTGAGATGAAATATTTTGATATTTTGCCACATTATACAATTATTTGCTGTTCCTAATGAAACAAAATATTATTTTATGTACCGTTGCAAAATTTCATGGCGATCGGTCAGGTTATTAAAACGTGTAAGCAAATAAAGTTTCGCATTTTTAATGTTATGTAGATTAAACTTACGTTACTTCCTAATGACTGGCTCGATGGCGCATTCGGTAGTGACCCTGCTCCATGCGTCAAGAGTTGTGGGTTCGATCCCCACCCAGAACAAACATTCGTGTGACGAATACTTGTGTTTGTTCTGTGTCTGAGTGTTAATATTTAATAATTAAGTATATATTTGTAATACCACTGGTGTTTCTGATATCTGTAATACAAGTTCTTAGGCTAATTACCTCGGATAATTATGTGATGTAGTCTGATATTTATTATTATTTGTTTCTTCATATAGGGCAGTGGTTCCCAACCAATGGACCGCGGATCACCGATGCTTCGCAAAACATCATTTGGTTTGATTTAAAATTTGATTAGATTAAAATTTAAAAAAGGCTATTTTAAAATTAACACAGTTAATTTCGACCTGGTAGTAGCAGTACTGGCTGAGTTTTTCTATATTGAAATTACTCAGTAACAGCCTGAAGTAAGAAACTGGCGGTTTAATCACGCCCGTGCCTCGCAAAGCACGTTCGGCCGTTGGTCCTGCGCCTGACCACTCTACGGTCATGTCGAATTGCTGTCTCACCGGACTATGAGAGTGAAGGAACAGAGAGTGCGCCTGTGTTTGCGCCACACTTGTGCACTATAATATCTCCTGCGCAGTTGGCTAATCCTCGTTAAGATTGGCTGCCGTGACCGATATCGGTTAGGAGGACATTAGTGGTAGTGGTCCCTGATAACAATAATGATATCAAAGTAGGCCTAAGTCACTAAAAGGGCCCTGATATAGAACTTTCGTAGCATGTGTCGGGCACAAAAAATAACTAAAGAGGAAAATACACAAGACAAAACAGAATCAAAAAGCTAGAATGTCACATCTGAGTCTCATATAAGTACCTATAGGTAGTACTGCCGCAGTGTCAAAGCAATTTCATTGAATGTCCTCTAGGGACATTTGTAAGAGGCGATCAGACATTACCACAGCGGAATAAGACACAGTAGGGAAAACTCTAGTACTTTTATTTTGTATTATCTTTTCCTTTGTAGGATTTGGTCTGTATGTTATCGTCCGTTTAGTCGTGTCAGTTCTTCTAAACAGCTTTCCATCCAACCCAGCTCACTGTCCCATGCTGGTCTGGGACTTGAAAAGAATATGCCAACTGTGGTTCTTGCCTAGCATGTCGTAAATGACTTGACTTGGCATGACTTTATTTTTAGAATGACCCGTTGGTCGAGTGGTCAGAGACCCAGGCCACAAAACTGAGGGATGCGGGTTCGAATCCCGTTAGAGGAAAATGTTTCATGTGATGAACATGGATGTTTGAACTCGAATCATTAATGCTTATAAACTTATTTCAGTCTCTATTCACCTAGTATCCATAGCACAAGGATAAGCTTAGTTTGAGCTAGGGAATGGTGTGTCAGTCTGGAGAATTTATTTATTTTGAATTTACTTTATTATAGTAATGTAAAGGATCATGAATGTTGAAGACGTGAGTGAGGTTTGTAAGGATCCTGCCTTATGGCGTTAAGTTCTCTATGCCTACCCCGCTAGGGAGGTGGCTTGAAGTTTATTTAGTTATTGTAATAATGAGATGATCTCCGCACTGACGAAGTACGTTAATTATGTAATTATTTAAAATAATCTAATGAATAATTTTACTATTGTCTTACTACTACTAATATAAAAAATTATTTTGTCGGATTTTTTTTTTCCTTTCGCGACCTACAAGTAACTAGTTACTTATACCTAAGTTTAATAAACACTAAACAACCAAAAACAATTTTCTCCTATAGTTTACTGCTAAATGTTTTTATTGTGACCCAACCATCTGAAGTACGTCCCAAGGGATTAATTAGCAAGAACGTAGAGATATTATCAAATGAGCCTACTGGGTCTTAGCTACCAGAACAGGCTTCTGATCTTATCGATATTTACGAAATTTGTATTAAAGCCTATTTAATAGGCTTAAGAAGTCTATTGGTAATATAATAATATTATAAAAAAAAAAATTTTGAGTGTTTTTGTTAGGTCTAAAGACTGCAAAATCAAATTTAAAATATTTTTTAATTAAAAATGATTTTAGGGATGATGGATCTAGTTCTGAAATCTATAATATGTAGATATAGTCGCGTATTGAGGTAGCGGTAGTAGCTCAATGGTGAGGACACGCGCCTCTTAACCGAGGAGTGCGGGTTCAAACCCGGGCACGTATCTCTGGATTTTTCAAATCTATGTACGTATTTATACCACTAGCTCGACGGTGAGGGAAAACATCGTGATGAAACCTGCAAATTCAAACAACTTTGGATTTGTAACCATGATCCAAAAATTGTCTGGTTCCCCTATCTTAGGGTTACGAAGGTCAGATCGGCAGTCGCTTCAATGTAATTACCAGACTCGCTACATCCTGGATCATGGTCTAAGCGGACCCCGTCTAAACACGGGACATAACGCTAGGAAAATGATGATGAGTCGCGTATAGAGGCTAGTATTCCAATAAATTGATTACAAGGCTTCCCCTCAAGTTGCAACTAAATATAACTTTATTAAGTAATAAATAACATAAAGGCCCGAAATAAAGCCTTCTATTAAACCTATAGGTACACAAGACATTCTTCTCAAAATATAATTGCCTGTTGTACCAACCCTTCATAAATAATTCGAGACATCCCTAAGGGGCAAAGTGGATATTATCTTTTAATAACAGTCATGATATTTTCTTCAATAAAGTATCATATTTTGTTGATTTTGCAATAAATTAAGAAGTAACTAAAGATATAGCTGTAAATATAAAGTAAAGTGAATGTTCTTTATTCATTTTGATGATGAAGAACACACAAAAAAAAGAAAAAAAAAACATCGGTCGAAAAAATCTTGTTGTTTAGAAGAAATTAATCAACCAACTTCAAACAAAAGGAGGAGGTTCTCATTTCAACCGTATATATATTTTTTACTTCTAATAATGAAATATTATAAAACCTCTTGGGAGATTATACAATCACGTATTTCTCGACCATCGCTGTTATTAGAAGAAAAAAACATCAAAATCTAAAAAAAAATTGAGATCTTTCTATTGAATACGTTTTTCAAAATAACCAAATTGTACAGAAATACTGCCGATACTTCTATATATAATATGACACCCATCTAAATTTTAACTGCAGAAAAGGTTACTTACATACATACATACATACATACATACATACATACATACCATCACGCCCATAATCCCCAAAGGGGTAGGCAAAAAGTTACTTACCTTAACGAATACCTAATTTAGTACGAGTATCAAACACATCAAGTTGCAACTAACTATTTTCCGTCATATGTACCTACATTATATTGTCCCATGTGTGTTAGGGACTTAAAAATAATGTGCCAACTGTGGTTCTTGCCTAGCATGTCGTAAAAGGCGACTAATGGTATATCGGGTTTTCGGTATTTGGTTGTGAAGGCGACAAGTTAGCCACTTGTCGCTACTTTTTTACAATTTTACGACTAACCCGGCCCAGTTTTGTTTTTGGCTAAATGTAGCTAAAGGGGCCTTGTCCCTTTGACTCTGTCTATCTCTTTGGGGATTACGGGCGTGATTTTATGTTAAACTAGATCAATAAATAAATAATAAATATCCGACTACAATACATACATTGATCTATTTCCGAGGTAAGTAGCTTAAGCACTTGTTTTACGGATATCAGAATCAACAGTGGTATTACAAATATATACTTAAATATTGGATATTAACACCCAGACACAGAAAAAACACAAGTATTTATCATACGAATGTTTGTCCTGGGTGGGAATCAAACCCACAACCTCTGGCGCATGGGGCAGGGTCACTACCGAATGCGCCATAGAGAAGCATAATTATCTTTATAAGTGTTAAATAGTTTTAATTTGAGCTACATAAAGAATAAATATGTGAGTCTTATAGCCATGTTGTTATGACCCTATCTTTGTCATATTGGCCACTTTAGAGCTGCAAGTTTTCGGACTTGGCAAACGTTTAAAAGCAGTCAAAAGTCCAGAGTTCAACAAGTTCCGAGTCGTTCGCCGAATGCTCACATGCCGCAGACTTCGGCCTGTCGGTTTGTCTTTCAGCTATAACTGGGTCAAACAGGCCGCTGGGGCAGTGGACTACTTCAAATATTTCGGCCTTTGATGCACCGAGAGGATTTAAAAAAAGTTTTTATGTATAAAACTATTATTTATACCTATCCTTGGATGGAATATATATCTAAATATAGCATGGGCTATGGGGCAAGTAACTATGTACATATAATAAATTAATTACTAAACTCTCCAGACTGACCTACCAATTCCCTAATTTCAAACTAAGCTTATGCTTGTGCTATGGATACTAGGTAAACGGATAGACATAACTAAATAACTGGAAATAATACTGACGGGACGAAACGCGATATGCATTATGTAGTACATGAGTACTTACAGTCAGTCAGTATTATTTCCAGTGATAATGCAACGCGAAAGTTTAAAATCGTACATAACTAAATAAGTTTATAAGCATCCATGACTCAAGTACAAAAATAATGTCCATGTTCATCACATTTGCCCCTAGCGGGATTCGAACCCGCGACCTATGGTTTCGCAGCCAGGGTCTCTTACCACTCGACCAACGAGCCAATCAAATATAGTATATATTCCTTTTATTTATTTTTTGAATAACAAATATCTTAAGTACGTGCTATAATACAAGATGGGGCTGAGAATACAATAATGCGCCTAAAGTCGTTCTTTGATTGTGTCATCATGCCACCAAAGAGGTAGGTAGAAGTACGTACTCCTTCTTTGAATTAAGCAAAATCAGTTAATATCTATGTACATGAGTGGCATTAACTCTGTTGATAGTAATCACAATATCTTCGTTATCACGCGCATTCTTGCAAATATTTCACACACGAGATTTGTTTATCTCTCATATCGGATGTATCTGTTAAATATTTTCTCTGAAATCTTGTACATAGAATTACTTGTAAAAACTACTTCATATATTTCTTGCTTGTCAGATACAAGCACACTTATCAAATTGTCATGTCTTATCTAAATATAACATTTGTGTGTAAAATGCACGTAGAGGTAAAATATGTACATAGGTAGGTACATAATGCGATTCATACGGCTCATTAACTTAATTCATATATATAGATATTTACAACTGAAGTTCAACAAACTTCACAGAAGTCGGCCATAAGTGCATTGCATATACATTTTTTATTTATATTTATTGATAATTTTCATATCATTTTTCTTTTTTTATACAGATTTTGTTAATGGTCGTTGCTAATAAATAAATATATAATGTATGTAAGTACATAATATTGACAGGCCCAGTGGTCAGAGACCCTGGCCAGGAAACCAAGGGTCGCGGGTTCGAATCCCGCTAAGGGCAAATGTTTCGTGTGGTGAACATGGATATTTGAACTCGAATCATTAATGCTTATAAACTTATTTATGTCTCCATTCACCTAGTATCCATAGCATAAGCTTATACACTTAGTTTGGAACTAGGGAATCGGTGTGTCAGTCTGGAAGATTTATTTATTATTTATTTTATAATATCACACCTCACAATCCCTGAAAGGGTAAGTGTAGTCTAAGATGCAGGAAACTCCTTTAGTCACTATACAAAAAAGGGAGAGTTATTAGTACAATAATTTCAAGTACCAGACCAACATGATGACAGGTTAAATAAATGGACATAAAAACTTTTTCATTCATATCATTACGCTCGTAATCCCCGAGTAAGAGGTTGGCAGAGTCAAAGAGGCTAGCACCGTTAATCACGTTCAGCCAAAAAATAAAACTGGGCTGGTAACAAGATGGAAAGTTATGAAAAACTAGTGATAAGTGGCTAGCCCGGCGCCTACATAATCACACCCCTAAAACCTAAGTTACCATTATTAGCCTTTTACGACATGCTAGCCAAGAAACACAGTTGGCCCATTCTTTTTAATTCCCAGACCAACATGCGACTATGAAAACTTTCAATTAATGATTCGGCCTTCCGAATGCCTTCTGTAAAATATTACGTCAACCCTCACTCCCATTTGTCGTGCAAGCAGAAACGTTAACACAGTTTCGCATCTGTAATATTAGTACCGTTCACATTTACAAGTGTTACCATATAAATTAGCCCTCTGTCACAGGAAACCTTACCCTTCTCTGGAGCTGAGACGGGTCGCTAGTTTTCATCACATGACACGTTAAAACAATGCCTAAAGACATTCACGGTCGTTGTTGTAGCCGCCGGATTATCATGGAAGCTTGTGCTGTTCTCCGTCAGTTCAGTAATGTCATTACGTAAGCTAAAATTTAAAAGGATTATTTTACTATTAGGTTTAGACCGAGTCTCTCCCTCTTTCTTTCATCTTTCTAGCGTTATATCTAGCGTAGATATTGATCTTATTCTGACGATTTATAAGTGTTTTTTTAAGCCTATAAATAAAGACAATTTCATTTCATTTCATTTCATATGCCCCGTGCTTGGTCGGGGTCAGATTAGACCATGATCTAGGAATAAGCGAATCTTACACTAACTCAAAAATAAATTTACTAAACTTGACGTCACTTCCCTAGTGGGGTAGGCAGAGAGAACCGAACGCCATATGGCGTGATCCTTACACACCTCACTTTTACAACATTCATGATCCTTTTCATACAAGCTCTACGGTTTTTATGACTTCTAATATCACATTCTGTTAAAACACGACAAATCTGGTCGTGGTAAGTGGGCCTTCCGCGGCTCCTACATCCTTCCACTTTCGCATTGTATATCTGTTTAGACAATCTTTCGGCATCCATTCTTTCCACATTTCCGAAATGGTCAAATAATTAGTCGTAATATATCTTATTTCTCATACTTACTGGTCGACCAAACATCATTTTGAACGAAGTTTGTTTTTTGTATTCAGCTGATGACAGTCTCGAGCAAGAAATATTAACTATTATTTAGGTCAGTAAGGTTTCAACAGTGGAATAACCCATTTCGCTTGCGTTCACAGAAAAAAAGAAAGTCCAAATTCTCTCCCATAGTGCCCCGAGCTCAACATCAGTGAGGCATTTAGCGCAGCCCGCGGCCGAGCGAGAAATGATTGTTGTAAACTGAAAAATGAGCTCCGGTCTAGCAGACGGTTTTTGTTGCAGTCCCCGGCTGTGCGCGGTGAATAGAGTCCATTTTAAAATAGCCTGTAGTAGTTCGTGGAAAAAATTAGGCAAAAAATATTATAATGGTGGAAGGACTTGCAACTAATGAGTTGTGTGCGGTGGGTCTTAATTGCTTAATATATATTGTCTGTATTCCACTTAGAAGTCGTTATTCTTAAGTTTTTTAAACCAAGGTTGTCCTCGTATTTGGTTCTAGTCATCTGTATAGTCAAATCTAAATTATAAATTTAATTCCCAATAGTATCGACGATATAATATTTTAGTAAGGTCTCGGTCATAGGCTCACATGGTTTTTTTTTTACACTGGGGGGGGGGGGGGGGGGGCTCAAAAATTATAGAAGAGTAGCATTATTTGCGACTCCATGAGTCATATAGGCATAAATAATTCTTCTTAGGAAACTAACATTAAAAGTACTACATATCTACCTATGTTTTTTTTTCCTCATATCCGACTACATCACTTACATTGATCTGACTCCGAGGTAAGTAGCACTTGTGTTACGGAAATCAGAATCAACGATAAACATGGAATATTAACAACACCCATGGTTTTTTTTCACTTGGGGAGGACTCAATTAGGAAACTAGCATTAAGAGTATCTACTACACATCTACCTAATTAGTTTTTTTTTTCCGGCTACATCACATACATTGATCTGACTCCGAGGTAAGTAGCTTAAGCACTTGTGTTACGGAAATCAAAATCAACAGGAGTATTACAAATATATTCTTAAATATTGAATATTAACACCCAGACACAGAACAAACACAATTATTAATTATAAGAATGTTTGTCCTGGGCGGGGATCGAACCCACAACTCTTGGCGCATGGGGCAGGGTCACTACCGAATGCGTCATCGAGCCAGTCAAATGACATTTCAATGAAAGTTTTAACGTACAATGTATTGTATTCTCCGTTTCAGACAAAAGAAACAGCTGATCAATTTCTACATTTTAAAGCTGTATTGAGTGGCACTATCTCACCATTCCACTTCACTACCGTTTCTGAAATTCGCTGAAAAAGAGTCAGTCATTCATATTGTTTATTGTTTATTTACCACCGAAATAAATACGCATTATGGCAAATAAGATTTCCTATTTGCAGCTGACGTGACAATCTCTACATACAAATTGACGTGGCAAACAAACGCAAATAGCTACCATTTGTTAGGGAGCCCTCGTCATAACCATGGCAATATATCCAGCTTTATTATACTCATGGTGTTGCTATGGTGCTGTCTTTGGTGTCACTCTGTGACAGTCAACATGGTCTTATTAACTTTTCTTATAGGGAGCGTGCAGGGACTTATAAAGCGCGTGAAGTGTCAATGACACTTGATAAAGGAAGAAATTCGAATCTGCGTGACAGGCTATCTTCGATCACGTTGTCTGTAAGAGAATACAAAGTTTAACCAATTTATCTATACTTATAATAAATCTGTAGAGAGTTCAATTCTGTACATGAAATATATTTTCAAAATAACTATCAGGGGGTGATTAGTGATCGATACTGATGCCAAAAATGCAATCAGTAAAATTTTTGTCTGTCTGTCTGTCTGTCTGTATGTTCCTTATAGAAACAAAAACTACTCGACGGATTTTAACGAAACTTAGTAAAATTATTCTTTATACTCCTGGGCAGATTATAGTATACTTTTCATCACGCTACAATCAATAGGAGCAGAGTAGTGAAGGGAAATGTTGGGAAAACGGGAGAAGTTACTCCATTTTTTAAGCTTCCGTCGCGTGTGCATCCTTAATGGTTAAAGTTACATAGAAATCATGTATGACGGAAATAGTCTTTATAATATTAACCATAAACGCGGGTGACACCCCTGGCACAGCTAGTTTTAAATAAAAGATAAATATTATTATACAAATTAAATCCTCAAAGAAGGACGCCACTTTTATCAGGAAAACAAAATGTAACAAACTTACGGCTAATTTATGATAACTAGGAAAACAAAGGTAACAATTGTAAACACTACAAGAAGATAAAATATGAAAATTTCTTTTATTATCTAGTTAGAGATATTGCCTTTCCTTACTTCCAAGAAACGTTTTCGATAAAAGAGGCTTTTAGAAAAACGCCAATCGACAATATCCCCAATTCATTGTGTTCCATCTAACAACTAGAACGTCTTTGTAAACCGTCAACCATGAAACAACAGAACGCTTCAAAAACAATACAGATTCCAATATCGTTCTATTCGACAAATGATTTAATTTGAACAAAAACTGCTCTGCCCTCCGTTTGTTCTCAAGAGTCTTCGTGGGCAACACGAATCGATTATCGGCGAAACCAATCGAATTGAAACCTTAATTGATGAATGGCTTCCAGGCAAACATTCCTGAAGCCCTTTGGAAGATCAAAGCAATATATCTATTATTAGGTTACGTTGCGTAAGAATTAGATTAATCTATTCACTTAGACATTCGGCTTGTCTTCTTGATGTATATGTAAGATCTTTTATAATGAGCCTGCACTGTATTGTTTTTTTCTGGCGTACTAACTGTATGCTAGAACGGGATATCCTAATTTTAAAGCAAAAGGAACCTAAGTTACATCCTGGTTATTTGAAAGTGTCGTTAAATCAATTCCGTCGTTACGGAGAGTAGTCGGAGCAAACAGACAGACAGACGAACACCTTAAAATATTGTTTTTTATTGAAAGTTCTCTATATTTTCAAACACTTTCATTTTGCCTTTAATAATGAACAGTGATTTCGATATTAGAACAGACATTTAAATTGTATCTGTGTATATTTATTATACTTACAGCACAGAAAATACATATCTATTGACATATTTCCTAGATGCCCCTTTGACTGCCTACCCTTTTGGGGATTATGGGCGTGATGCCGTGGTGGGCGTGATATATACATATATACATAAGTATGTATGTATGTATATTTCCTAGATGCCTAACTTTGATGAATACCGTGAGATTTGTCGACATGTTATCTTATACATAAAAGGTAACCTGAAAACCTAGTAAGATTCGGAAGTGATTCGTGAAGATATTAAGTACTCGTAGAAAAGCTCACGTGGCATTCACTCGAGATGCTATTCAAACGCGTGCTATTCAAATGAGTGATCTTCGTTAGTAACTAACAATGATCAGCTGGTATGATAATAAGCGCTATTTTAATTTTATTCAAAAACTTTGCTAAGTAATTTCATCGGTACTGCTGTTTTTAAGACAAAATTATGGCACACTTCATGAATAAAATGAAATTTCTTTATTATAGAGATGATGTTTGTTCTTGGAATTAATTTTACTTAATTTAGTAACAGCAATAAAAATAACTACTGCAAACTATAAAGTGAAACTCGCGATTGCATTAAATTTTGTTAATAATTTTAGTTTTAAGAAACTAATGTAGGTAAGATTTAAAATCCCAAATTTATAAAACTTTTATTAAAAGTCACCAAGAACTAATTATGAGTTACCACGAACAGTTTCATGTCGGTTGACAATAACAGAAACGAAAACTATAAAATTTTGTAATAAGTAATGTTTTAACGACTTATGAAGGCCGACATTTTTTTTCGGTCGCTAGTTCTGAACTAAATCTAGATAAAATTTAACGTAAATAAAATAAATTGTTACAACGCTGCAAACCCGACTGCTTATAGCTCAACAAAAATGGAAACACAAGTTTTAATAATGCTGAAAATTTTAGCAAATACCTAATTCAATACGATAGCTAATGAACATAGTTCGTACATTATTTTTAAGACCAATATGAAAGTAAAAGAATTAAATAGAAAAATAAAAATATAACTAAATTAAACTTTACGCCGCTTCCCTAGCGTGGTAGGCAGAAAGAACCGAACGCCATATTACGTCACACACCTCACTTGCTTCTTCAACATTCATGATCATTTTCATACAAGCTCTATGGTTTTTATGACTTTTAACATCACCTACACACCTTTTAACACACGATCAATCTGGTCGTGGTAGGTGAGCCGGGGCGTTCCACAGCTCCTAGATCCCTCGACTTTCACTAAAAAAAATTATTATTTAATATGCATACGAACGAAAAATATTATCAGCAGTTGGGTAAAAAATGTACTGGAAAAAGATACTTGGAAGATGGAAGAATACCTATCGAAACTTTGGGCAGCCTTTGATGTATTCTATTTCATGACAAAAGAAAAATACAGATCACTTTCAATGATGAATCCCGCTTTGTAAGACTTCAACCCGGGGCCGATAGGATTATAGGTTAAGAGAGTGAATTTGGATAAAAATATCATGTGAAAACCTTTATAGACTTTAGCTAAGTGTATTTTTTTGTGATAGAAATATATTATATTTATCCCATGTTGGTCTGGAGCTTAAAAATAATGTACCAATTATTTTCCTTGCCTAGCATGTCGTAAAAGGCGACTGATGTACATTTTTGGTTGTGTGATTGTGTAAGTATTCGACGAGCTAGTCACTTTTTCAGAATTTTTCATCTAACCCAGCCCAGTTTTATTTTTTTGGCTGAATGTGGTTAAACGGGCTTGCTGTCTACCCCTTTGGGCATTACGGGCGTGATTATTTGTATGTATGTTAAATAAATTTACTGAAACATTGTATTTACATAATTAGACTAGTATACTTAAATTGTATATATTATACGGGTCATATTTATATTTTTTCTTAGGCATTATAAATTTTTATTATCTTATTTCACACCAGGCCCACTCTGAAACATGGTTCAAAGTTAAATATGATTCTTATAACTTTGTTAATACTGTTGTTGAAAAAAGTAACTACCGAGTTTCTTGCCGGATTCTTCTCGGTAGATGCAATATTCCGAACCGGTGGTAGAAACATATCTCTTTGAACTGTTTTTGACGATTTATAAGTGTTTCTTTGAAACCTATATAAATAAAGAATATTTTGACTTTGACTTTGACTTTATTAAAGTGCAACCTTAAAAATATATTTACTTGCGTTGTCATACTTCACGTAAAAATGTTTTTCAAAACTATTCAAATATTAATTCAAGACCCTAAAGAAGGTATTTAAACAGAGTAACAAAAAGTTAAAACCCCTCAAATTTATACTTATCTATACTAATATTACAAAGAGGAAAGATTTGTTTGTTTGTTTGTATCGAATAGGCTCCGAAACTACAGAACTGATTTTAATAATTCTTTCACCAATTGAAAGCTACTTTATCAGTAAGTAACATAGGTTATATTTTATCTCCGTATTCCCACGGGAACGGGAACTACGCGGGTGAAACCGCGGGGCACTGCTATATTAATATATAAAGCTGAAGAGTTTGTTTGTTTCGTTGAACGTGCTTATCTCAGGAACTACTGGTCCGAATCCGAAAAATATTTTTGTGATGCATAGTTCATTTATTGAGGAAGCATAAAGGCTTTATAACATTAACCTTAACGCGCGCAAAACTGCGGGTACAGCTAGTTTGATATAATATAGTTGATACTCGTAACACGGTTTACGCTTCAAAATTTTTCATGTTTTTCACGTTCGTCGCTCTTCTCTGAAAACACTTTGTGCACGTTGCGATGGCAAAGCTTTTAGTGCATTTGACATGTTTTCAATCTGTTGGAAAGGAAATTGAATGTTGTATTGATTAACTCCTGAGTCTTTTAAAAAGTGCAATTTTTGATCCAATCTCCATAATGGCTACTTAAAACCTAATTAAATAAACATGTTCTAAGCTTAAGCCCAGCATAATATATATATATATATATATAAAAAACTCTAAATTTAATATATATGTTAACGGAAATGTGTGACCTAGGAATTCTATACAATTCCTAGTAATTCTGATATTGTGTATGAAATTCTGATATTGTACTAGGAAATGTTTAAAACGAATGTTTTCTGAAAATAAAATGAATAAAGCCAGTTTTTAAACTACGAATCAGGCTAAAACTTGAATAAAATAAAGGATACATATTAGGATGTCAAAAATTACTACATTTACTACAAAATTAAATTGTCAAAACATCTCAAAATTAAAATATCGAACGTGTCAAAATGTCCAAAATTATTAGACCTAAACATAAAATGTGTCTAAGATTTAAATGCGAGGTGATTAAAATATTAAATGATAAAATATATCGGTAGTCATTATACCCAAGTTAAAAATGACAACATTAAATACCTTATAGTTCCTTATATTCGTTCGATATAATAGGTACATAAATAAATAGAAAAAAATTAAAAAGAAGTAAGTAGTGTACGACCAAAAATTTTATTGTATTTTTGGCGGTTTCATCTTCTCCTTGTTAAACACAATTTAAAATAAATATACTCTTGGCGTAATAAAGGAACTCGACAAAGTTTAATAAAAGTTCAAGCCTATAGGCATCATAAAGCATGTCGTATTAGCGTAATAAAAGATATAAAAGGCGATGTAAAGATAAAACTGAATTACAGCACTCCCCTATTATAAAACAGGCTTTATCGTGATGACGTCATATGGCGCGTCCATTTAGAACTGTGCAATAAAGAAAGTATTTTGCTTTTAAATAGGTTAACGATTTTAGTCTCGATTCCTTACTTTGTGTTGGTATCGTCTAACATAACTAAAAGTTATTATTTGATCGATATTATATATATATATATATATATATATATATATATCGTTATTATACAATTTTATGTGGAAAATCTCTCTTATCTATTATCTATCTATTTAAATTATTATTCTAAGGAACTAATTTTAGAAAATGGGCTAAAAGAAATTTTTTACTTGTCATACAAAAGATCATGCATTTTTTTTACTTTTTATACAAAATAACCAATCAGTTATCAATATTTTGTATGGAAAGAAAAAAAACTGGTTCCTTCGAATAATTAGTTGAATAAATAACTAATACTTACTCCGAACTTTTGAATATTTCATGAATAGAAGCTATCAAGAATCATAAAAAATAATCTTTTTCCTAATCTTGAGGTAGTAACGTAGTGATTTAAAAAAAAAACACCATATTAATCAAATTTTGTTTATAGATTGTAAAGATGAGCTTGTCCAGGCAGAAAACAGGAAAAAGGCATCTATTTTATAATATATTTGATCATGCATTATTTTATTTAGATACAAATTAATCAGTAATTTTAAATCCCCATACCTTAAAAATACATCATACGATACTATACCATGTAGGTACCGCACTGTAGGTTAGGTTTTTAAACTAGACTTTTCAGTAATTTGATTATTTTTGGTTTAAATTATATAGGTATTTAAGTTATTAATAGCAGTTTTTATAATCAGATTTAAATTACATAAAAGTGTGCCGTGTCAACGATAACTTAAAACAAACGCTCTTAATTTATTTTTAACTGTATATATAACTGACAGGCTCGTTGGTCGAGTGATCAGAGACCCTGGCCACGAAACCAAGGGTCGGGGTTCGAATCATCATCAACATGGACATTTGTACTCGAGTCATGGATGTTTATAAACGTATTTAAGTATGTCTATCCGTTCACCTAGCATCCATAGCACAAGCTTATAAGCTTAGTTTGGAGCTAGGGAATTGGTGTGCAAGTCTAGAGAATTTATTTATTTATTTATTATTTATTTATTTAACTATTTAGTGTTTAAAAAGCTCTAGCTCTAGCTAAAGCTCAGCTCTACGAGTACCTATATATAAATAATGTTATTATATGTAGTATATAACATCGTACATATCATTCTGAACTTAATATGTACCTAAATAATGCTTAAACGTTTCGTTATGAATGTTGAAGAAACGAGTGAGGTGTGTAAGGACCGTGCCATAAGGCGTTCGGTTCTCTCTGCCTACCCCGCTAGGGAAGTGGCGTGAAGAAGTTTCGTCCGTGCAATCATTGAATTTGCTCTAACTTATACCAAACCAACAATGGACATCATTTAACAATACCAAGACTCTGAAAAGATCTCATAATAAGCCATTCAATCCACTTATTTTACTTACTCAAGAAACCTAACAGATGTTTCTGATCAAGCCCAAACCTCTGGTCACGTACAAAAACGTACTCGAATAAATTCCTACTAATTACTCGTAACTCAAGTAACAAAGGTATTTGAGGAACTCAATTAGGTATTCTACCTGCGTACCGTAAAGTGCTTTGCTAGCATATTTTATTACTGGTTACCTACTTCCGTTGGTTCCCTAGGGTTGACAGTCAGCATGAAATCCCTTTATAAGAATCGATGATTTCAATCCATCGCGCGTTTGTCATGCTACTAAAAAACAATTGACGAGCAAAATAATTACGTATCTATTTGCAGAAATAAAATAAATCATAATTGACAAACAATTTTGGGCACGTTCCAATTTCTTATATAGGTACAGCAACTTAAAACTATACAAGTACTAACTACCATACAACATACAACATAACTTATAAAGACACAACTGTTTCAACAAGGAACCTTTTTTCAACTCCATTAAAACTAATGTGCATTCTATAGATTGCTCAAAAATTAATAACTATTAACAATCCTATCATTTGCTTATGAATATAAATATATTTATTCAATAATGAACCTTATTACAACGCCATAAAAACTAACGTGTATCCTGTAGATTGCTCTGCAATAAATAACTAATATACAAGCTTATTACTTATAAATATACATTTGTTCAATAATGAACCTCATTACAACGCCATAAAAGCTAATGTGTATCCTGTAGATTGGTCTGCAATAAATAACTACTATAAATGCTTATTTTACTTATAAATAAACATACATTTGTTCAATAATGAACCTTATTACAACGCCATAAAACTAATGTTTATACAGTAGATTGCTTACAGTGTTCACGCCTTGATCTCTCCAAGTTCAAACTCATTAAATTTCGCCACCCCACTCCCCACACGATCAGGGCTTAGCCAATAAATAGCCCAAAGCCCACACTTTGTTGATTTATTTCGGCGACAGGATCCATCGATCGCTCCATCAATCAACCTTGGTCGAGACTGATGGTACACACGTCGAGACCAGGTTTTCCTGGAAGTTTCTAAATCACATGAGGTTAAACCTAGAAAGTTTCGCAGGGCATTTGACGGGACTTAAGCAAATGTGTATGTCTGAAATTGTTTGGTAGAGTTTTATGCAATGCAATTTTTTGTACCCAATTGCGTCAGAGGAATAGAATTTACATACATACATACATAACATCACGCCCCTAATCAGGCAGGCAGAGTCAAATAGGCAGCCGGCCCCTTCAACCACATTCAGCCAAAAACAAAACGGTTAGATGGATAATTGTGGAAAAGTTGTGACAAGTGGCTAGCCTGTCGCCCACACAATCACATACCCAAAACCCGAAACACCATTAGTCGTCTTCTACAACATGCTAGGCAAGAACCACAGTTGGCACTTTCTTTTTAAGTCCCATAACAACATGGGACTATAGAATTTATAATTCTTTAATTGGGTAAAAATAATTAATTATGGGTAAAATTACTTGGCAACCATTTTCTGATAAACGGTTGACTGTGATCATAGTTTCGTCATTAAGAAATAATTGCAATATAAGCGCACACTTAATATATAAATTTATAATATCATGGCTAAAGTCCACCCCGATTAAAAACAGGATATGTCGTTAAGAAAACTAATTTTTTTTTTCTCTTTGTTCCAGAGACCGGACGTCAGTATGAATCTGACGTACAATGCGTCCGCAACATGGATAATAGAAGCTTCCAAAGGCATCCAGGACCCAAACGTTCTTCTTGAAAAGTTCTCCCAGAATAGAAAGGTCGATGACCCGACCAGATCTATCCTTCTCACCTTCTATGGCATCCTCGTAGTCATCGGCGCTGTTGGCAATGCTCTTGTTGTTATTTCCGTAAGTAACTTCATTATCATTATAGTCCCATGTTGGTCTGAGACTTAAAAATAATTCGCCAACTGTATTATTTGCCTAGCATGTTGTAAAACTACTAATGGAAGGTACGAGCTAGCCACTTGTCATTACTTTTTCACGATTTTCCATATAAACCAGCCCAGTTTTATTTTTGGATAAATGACTTGTCCCTTTGAGTTTGCCTGCCGACTCCTTCGGGGATTACGGCCGTGATGTTGGTATGTATTTATCATTATATACGTTCCCATACCTACATATTACAATGCCTAAAGTAATAGGCAGAGATGCAGAAGCAGTAAACCGTTAAGCATTTTAGTCAAAAATTAAATTGACTTCGGTTCGGTGGGAGCTGGGTGTTAAGTAGATAGCTCATTTTTTTTTTTTTTTATAAATATAAATATCCGACTACATCACATACATTGATCTGACTCCGAGGTAAGTAGCTTAAGCACTTGTGTTACGGATATCAGAATCAACAGTGGTATTACAAATATATACTTAAATATTGGATATTAACACCCAGACACAGAACAAACATAAGTATTCATCATACGAATGTTTGTCCTGTGTGGGAATCGAACCCACAACTCTTGGCGCATGGGGTAGGGTCACTACCGAATGCGCCATCGAGCCAGTCATTGCCGACACATCCACAAACCCTACACCCAATTCACCATAAGTATCTTTCGTCATAACTAACTAAACTTCACGCCACTTCTCTAGCGTGGTAGGCACAGAGAACCGAACGCCATATGACACGATTCTTATACACCACAGCTTTTTTTTCGACTTGCCTGAAAAAATAACATAGGTACATTGTCTGTCTCCACGGTTACTTGTATTATATATTTTTAATACCAAATTCGAATAGAATCAAATACACAGAAATCATCATCATCTTCCTAGCGTTATGTCCCGTTCTTAGACGGGGTCCGCTTAGACCATGATCCAGGATTTAGCGAGTCTGGTAATTACATTGAAGCGACTGCCGATCTGACCTTCGTAACCCTAAGATAGGGGAACCAGACAATTTTTGGATCATGGTTACAAATTTAAAGTTGTTTGAATTTGCAGGTTTCATCACGATGTTTTCCCTCACCGTCGAGCTAGTGGTATAAATATGTACATAGATTTGAAAAATCTAGAGGTACATGCCCGGGTTTGAACCCGCACTCCTCGGTTAAGAGGCGCGTGTCCTTACCATTGAGCTACCACCGCTCAAAAATATACACAAATCTATGTCGTCAATAACAAATTTTGTTTTAGTGCAAGAACACTCTGTTTTTTTTCCTCTTTTGTTTGGTCAGAATGTATTAAAATTGTTTTACATATTTTAAGTGTGTTGGGTAACATGAAAATATTAAAAAACGCTTAAGAGACACATTCAGTGAAAATGTATAGTTTGGAAACAAATATAAATTAAACTTCACGCCTCTTCCCTAGCGGGGTAGGCAGAGAAAACTGAACGCCATATGGAACGATCCTTACACACCTCACTTGCTTCTTCAATATAACTATTTTATAGAAACAACTTTAAATAAAGATTAATATACTATTGCGAAGTCATAATAGATGACAAGAAAAAGACACCTTACCAAGTGGATTGAAAAAAACTGCCGTTTCCTCGGGAAATCTTGAGATCGAATGGAAATCTCTGCACCTCAATATTTTACTTCTTGAAAGATATTCGGAATAAATTTACAAGGCAAGTGGTGGTAGATGGGAGACTGGTTTTCTATGCGCATAATCGAAGCTATTTACTAAGAGTGATGATAGATCAATGTATATGGATACTTTCCTCAAAGCGAAAGGTGCTGCTTCGAGCCTGGGCACGTATCTATAGGATTTGAAAATGTATGTTGAAAATGTATGAAAATGTATGTATGTGAAATTTATAGTATACATAATTTTGTTTAGACGACGAGCTGGCCACTTGTTAGTACTTTGTCACAATTTTCCATCTAACCCAGACTAATTTAAATTTTTGGCCGAATGTGGTTGAGTGGGCTGGCCCTTCGCCATTGCCTACTGGATTATGAGCGTGGTGATATGTATATATGTATGTAAGTATATAGTGAAACCACTAGTTTATCGGTAAACTCTGTGAGGAAACCTGTATATTCTAAGTAACTATGGAAGTGTAATCATGATTTGATTTCTTTTCAGCTCAAATCGGTTAATGAGGGTTTTTTTAATTAAAACATCCAAAAGATGGCGTAACTGTGACTTGCGGTCTTGTCACCCTCCTCATTGGTTAGTTGTCAGATCAAACTGACATGCTGTCAACACGGAGCTAATAGTGACAGTGATAAGACTACGAAACTCCCTCGTGCCATCTGACTGTTTTAGTATTTTTGAAAACCCTCATTTAGTAAATATCCTTATTTAGACAGTGTGCATTTGACTGAGCGAGTCAAACAATAGATTGAACCATTAAAGAAACTCATATCTGATGAGATTTTTAGTCAGATTATTCCCTATTAATAATCTTACTAAAAATAAGTAGAAAAACTTAGTCTTAGTTAAACAGTACATAGTACAGTTTAGCACAACACTTTGCGAGTCATCATCATCTTCCTAGCGTTATGTCCCGTGTTTAGACGGGGTCCGCCTAGCCATGATCCAGGATTTAGCGAGTCTGGTAATTACATTGAAGCGACTGCCGATCTGACCTTCGTAACCCTAAGATAGGGGAACCAGACAATTTTTGGATCATGGTTACAAATCCAAAGTTGTTTGAATTTGCAGGTTTCATCACGATGTTTTCCCTCACCGCCGAGCTAGTGGTATAAATACGTACATAGATTTGAAAAATCCAGAGGTACGTGCCGGGCTTGAACCAGCACTCCTCGGTTAAGAAGCGCGTGTCCTTACCATTGAGCTACTACCGCTCAATCACAACTAAATAGCACAACACTTTGCGAGTGAGCGGACTATTTGTATTGGCATACGTATATCAACAATTGCCAGTAGTATTACTAATATTAATTATAAGCATACAAAAGCATCTTGAGGCAGCTATCTATTTGATTACTGTCTAATGAAGTATTGATCTAAAGTAGTCTAGTTTATTATGTATAAGAGACATAACGACCTAATGACCTTCGGAAGTAATTAACATGGGTTTTACCGACCGAGCGATCTATAAAACTGGACCCTCATAAATTGGTTATAAGCTCCTTTGCAAATTAGCTTCTATAGAGGCGGAGATTGATGGGGCTTGTTATATAACAAGCTCGATGGCGCATTCGGTAGTGACCCTGCCCCATGCGCCAAGAGTTGTGGGTTCGATCCCCACCCAGGACAAACATTCGTGTGAAGAATACTTGTGTTTGTTCTATGTCTGGGTGTTAATATCCAATATTTAAGTATTATATTTGTAATACCACTGTTGTTTCTGATATCCGTAACACAAGTGCTTAAGCTACTTACTTCGGAGTCAGATCAGTGTATGTGATGTCGTTGAATATTTGAATATTTGAAACATAATAAATTTCTGTCCCATGTTGGTCTGGGACTAAAATAATAAAAAAAAATGCCAACTGTGTTTCTTGCCTAGCATGTCGTATAAGACGACTAATGGTATATCAGGTTTTGGGTATGTGATTGTGTAGGCGACAAACTAGCCACTTGTCATTACTTTTTTCATTACCCAGTCCAGTTTTATTTATGGGTGAATGTGGTTACAGGGGCCAGCTGCCCCTTTGACTGTCTACTCTTTCGGGGATTGTGGGCGTGATGTTATGTGCGTTTGTGTTTGTAAATTTCATCGAAATGTTCAAATTTTTATAAGACAGAGGCTTGTTTAAATTATGTTGCTAGAGGTTTCTTTGCATAAATGATCATAACTATTTTGGTATGTTTATATTTATTAATTACCAATTAACACATAAATACATACAAAACTATAATCGGCGAAGGGGTAGGCAGAGTTCAAGAGACGATAAGATTGTTAAATCACATTCAGTCAAAAATGAAATTGTATTGAACTAGATGGAAAATCACATTGCTTTATAGACTTTGGCAAAATTTACGATTTATAAGCTTTTTTGAGGCTTACATAAATAAAGACATTTTGAATTTGAAAACTTTTTTGTATATTTTAAAAAACTAGTGAGAGCTTCACCTAGCTCTTCCCCTACATAATCAAAAACCCAACTAATAGTCGCCTTTTACTTGAGATGACTTGTATGCTAGACAAGGAACACATCTGGTAATTTTTTGTTAAGTCCCAGACCAACATAACATGGGTTATGAACAGAGATACCACGTATGAATAGATTTAACCTTTAACTTAATACAATAGCTCAACGATAAAATTTTAGGTTCCTTAACAATACCTCCTTCTTGAAATATTTAAATTAATAATCAAGTATTGTTTTAAATAATCAGTTTTAGCAAATTAATCATTTTGTAATTACAACAAGCGAATATTACATCTTAATTATTCATCATCGTTTTAATTTATGGTTATCTTGGATTAACAAAATAATGTAACGGTATTTGTTACAAATTACTTGAAAATTAGTTACATTTGATTTAAAACGAGAAAAAAATTTTACGCATATGCTCTAAAATACCTATATAATGATTTATTGATTCAATGAATTTTTTTTTATCACAACAGTCATTTTATTGGAAAAAATCTTTTTGATTTAAAAAAATATATATAGAGTTTTTAATGCTTAGTAATTGGCGACTTTAATTGCTGAATAAATTACATAAATCACATGATTCCTGATATAGTTATTTTCAGACGACCTAATGAGTCAAAACAATTATTTCTCTGTATTAATAATAATATTAATATTAATATAATTTTATAATAATATTATTTTGTACATAATATGCTATTCATATTATTAATATACATAAAATTTATGGTATTTCAATAGTTTATATACAAATGTTGGAAATATATAATTTAAACTATGTATCACAATATATATTTTACTTGTATTTCTAGAGAAATCCAAAAGGTGAATTTAAATTAACGCCTTAAAGTGTGCGTACCTACTATTCTGAGTCCCTGACAATACCCCATATATACATGTGGTCGCTGTGACCGCTAATTAATAATGATGCCAATTTAGAACTTAATTATAATATAATATATATATATATATATATATATATATTTACATCATAGAACCATTATGGCGTCATGCACGTGGTGCATCATTACGACGTCCCCCAGTTCCGCTTACTTTTTTTAACATGTCTTGATGAATATTGCTTAGTTTATTGATTTCTAGCCCCGTGGGATACGTTATTTTCCGATAACTTTATTTTTCGCGATATTCGTCATGCAGTCATGCACCAGCATTTTGAACTCCGAACCATGGTGATACATTATATGCATCCTAGATATATTGATCGTGATTTAACCATGGCATCGATTATTTAACGTCCTTATTATTATTATTAGGTATTTGGGAGTGCGACGTTGCCAGCTTTGCGTTTATTATCTGTCGCTTGTCTGTAGTCAACAGTTTCAACATTTAATTTGTTCCAATATTAGTATGGTCTATACATATGGCAACCGTATATACATATACGGATGCCTCATACACACATCAAAAAAAGTTGTTACCACGGGATGGGTAATTTAGCTGACTGACCACGCAGGTCGCCCAACTATGACTGTTGCCCAAAAACGCTATATTAGATTGTTGGCAGCCCGTGATTCAACAATCAATGCTACTAAAATTTACAATAAAAAAACCGACTTCAAAAACGAACCTAATAAAATTTAAAAATAAATTTACTTAGGCCAAAGTAATACGTATTTTAATACTTATAAATTTGAGGTCGATGCCAACCAATTGCTTAAATTGGTATAGGTACAAATATCACTCAATAGATACATTTTCGGTGATAATTACCTACTAATATTAGTTTCAATTGCACCAAGTTATTGTTTAGCATGGCACCGACTTCAAAATTATAAGTATTAAAATACGTATTACTTTGGCCTAAGTAAATTAGGTTAGTTTTCGAAGTCGGTTTTTTTTTTGTTAAAAATTAATTTATTTTACGATTTTAAGTGATGGGTAGGTCTAACCTGTACGAATTGAAAATTTTTACATAATGAACCGCATGATGTACCTAAGCCCAACAAAAGGGGACTGCTGTAAATCTATGAGGAATTCCCTCAACTGTCTATGGTCAACATCATCAGACTTGTAATGGCACTTATGACCTATACGGGTGCAAAGTTCTCATCAATATAAATGAATTAAGTCTATACACTAAGTTCTTCGTCTTCATTATCAGACCACTAATGATAGTCGTACGCCATCTAGGTGTAAAGTCCTCATCAATACAAATTAATCAAACCCAAACACAAGGTAACTGTTGTAAATTGTTGAGGAGTTCCCTCGATTGTCTTTTGGCTCCATCATCAGATCGACTCTAGACCTTCATTAAATTGTAGTACTTTAAAATACTTAATGAAAAAATCTCTTTTACAAACGCACTAGTCGCCCCTACGATTTTCGAAGATTCCCATCAATTTCTCAAGGATGCCATCATCAGATCCTGGCTTCCTTATCATGGGACCACCTCAGAAGTAAACTCTATCCAACAAAAAAAAAAAATTTAAGTCCGTCTATAATTGACGGAACTATCGATTAACATCATAAAAAAAAAATATTATACATACAGACGAATTGAGAACCTCCTCCTTTTTTGTAGTCGGTTAGTAACAGCAGAAGTTCGGGTCGCCTCTGGGCTTGAAGTTAGCACTCAGACCATTCGGAATTGCCTGCACCAGGCTGGATTACGAGCACGGAGGTGTTGACGAGCGCCTCTGAATTCCTGGCAATGTCAACGACGGAGATTGCAGTGGGCTAGGCTTCGGCAAAATGGCAAAAGATGAAGAAGAAAACATTTGGCAAAACTGTCTCTTCGTTGACGAATCGCGAATCAGTGTTCATCCAGATAACCGACGTGTCCGTGTCTGGAGAAGACCAAAAGACCGTGAAAGGAAAAGTACTGTCACTGCAACAGTTCAGCAAGCCGGGAAATCGGTGTCCTTTTGGGATGGTATTGATTGAAGCTAGAACGCCTTCGATCCCGTATCGAGGCTTCATGACAGCAGACATGTACAAAGCAGTTGCTAATGATGGAATTGTCAGACCATTCCGAGTAAACCACGGGCACTTAGTACTGGTCGATGATAATGCGGCCGCACATCGAGCTCAACAAGTCAATGCTGCTTTCCGAGAATCACAAGGTTAGACTGGCCTGCCGGCTCGCCTGATTTAAACCCAATAGAGCATGCGTGGGATGCTCTTAAGCAAGCTGTTTAAAACATCAACCACGTCCCCAGACAGTGCCAGAGCTCAGGGAAACTGCTATTCAATAATGGGACAGGTTACCCCAAGAATTTTTTTATTCTTAGCTTCATTTTTCTAAAGCATTCCGCGATTCAGTAAAAACAAAAAATGGTCACTAAGTAGTGGCGCAGCAGCTTTGAAAGTCTATGCGCAAAATGACAGATTAAACAAAACGCATATAAAACCTGACCAATAATATATGAGGGACCCCTCTTGACAATCCTCAAAGTCACTGTTACGTTTTGCAGTGTTGGCAGCTATTTGTGTGATGCTACCCAACACGACCACGAATGATTACCTTAATTTCAATGTGGTACATATTCATGAAAAATGTACTCTCTTATTTTTCCGTTATAACATAAAGACCGTAGTCGTGCTTGGTAGTACCTTTCTAGCACGACCACAAATAGATTTAAGGTATTTTTAAAAACTTTAAGATGACAAATTTAATAAATTTATTGTACTCAAATGTACTGCATATTTGAACTCAATTAAATCAGTCTTTTATCCGTTTTCGCTCAACATCAATAACACAATGTTACTCCATTACTATTCCCAAGAAGATAAACTAAATAAAATCTTGTTTGGGTCTCACTAGGTAGTTTTATTTTAAAAATCACATCACATTATTAAATCGAAAACAAAAAATTCAATAAGCTAAATGAAAAACACAGGTAAAAAAATTTTAAATGAAAAAAAAACAGTCTTTCTAATTGACAATAGAATACCTATATATTAAAAAAAATTGTGTCAAATAAAAATATAGTTAACCCTATTTCCAAACTTGTGTTTCGTGTAAATTATAAAATAAAATACATAGCTAACCCAAAAAAATATTTTATTTTGTTTGACCTTCTTAGGAAGATTTATGGAGTAACATTGTATTATTGATGTCCTGCAAAAAAGCCCCCTTAAAACGGATAAAAGACTGATTAAATTAAGTTCAACTATGCAGTACATTTGAGTACAATAAATTTATTTAATTTTTCATCTTAAAGTTTTTGAAAATACCTAAAATCTATTTGTGGTTGTGCCAGAAAGGTAGGTACTACCTAGCACGACCACGATCTATATGTTTTATCAGCAAAAATATGAGAGTACATTTTTTAAACTTGATAGTACAAGAAAGTACAATTTTTTTCATGAATATGTACCACATAGAAATTATGGTAAACTTTCGTGGTCGTGTTGGGTAGCATCACAGATAAAATATTTTATTTCAATAAAGTATTTTGAAAACACATATTTTGTATTTAGTATTTAAATACAAAAGGCAAAAGTATTTTGTATCTTGCATTTGAAATACTATATTAAAAAAGTATTTGCATTTTGTATTTAAATACTTTTCGAAAAGTATTTTGTACATCTCTGTTTATAATAAATTATTATAGTTATTATAATAAATGAAAAATTGACTGGGACCAGTGCTTATATCTTCCTCAAATAGATATTCCTACAATCAAGATCGCCAGGCTATTTAACGTCCGTATACAGCTGTTGGGCGTCCGTATATGGCTATTGGGCGTCCGTATACAGCTGTTGGGCGTCCGTATATATAAGTCTGATATAATTTAAAAAACAAATAAACAAAAATAAGCAAATGCGACTTCAGAGGTTTTCACTACTGGACGACGATTTATAATAAATTATTATAGTTATTATAATAAATGAAAAATTGACTAGGACCAGTGCTTTTATCTTCCTCAAATAGTAATATTCCTACAATCAAGATCGCCAGACTATTTAACGTCCGTATACAGCTGTTGGGCGTCCGTATATGGCTATTGGGCGTCCGTATACAGCTGTTGGGCGTCCGTATATATAAGTCTGATATGATTTAAAAAACAAATAAACAAAAATAAGCAAATGCGACTTCAGAGGTTTTCACTACTGGACGACGATTTATAATAAATTATTATAGTTATTATAATAAATGAAAAATTGACTGGGACCAGTGCTTTTATCTTCCTCAAATAGTAATATTCCTACAATCAAGATCGCCAGACTATTTAACGTCCGTATACAGCTGTTGGGCGTCCGTATATGGCTATTGGGCGTCCGTATACAGCTGTTGGGCGTCCGTATATGGCTATTGGGCGTCCGTATACAGCTGTTGGGCGTCCGTATATGGCTATTGGGCGTCCGCGTATACAGCTATTGGGCGTCCGTACAAAGTACAAAGCTTTACGTCGGTTTGTTGATACCAAATAACAAATACCAATACCGATAGCAATATATCATCGCAATCGGTATAGCGGTTATACAAACTTCCACTAATTTTTACCCCCTTGGAGGATGATTTCGTGGATAAAACTATCCTATATCATACTTTCTTCATACCAAATTTAAATTTAAATCGATTTAGCGGATATAGATTCCCCACGCAAACTTCTACCCTCCTTTTTACCACTTTAGGAGATGATTTTAGGGACAAAAGATTGTAAAATTTACCGATTGTAATAATTAAGTCTATCGATTGAGTTACTCTTACAAAGAGGTTCCGTTTCCGTTGTTATTTTTCAATACAATAAGTGAATAATTACAAATACTGGATGCAAAAATGCTTTATATTTTATTACACATTATAAAAATTCAATAATAAGATTTTGATAAATTATTAACAATTATTACCGTTAAATTCGGTGAAATTTAGTTAGTTAGTCCAATACTTCAATCGAGCGCCGAATATTACGCAACGCGTCCGTGATGTACCTATATTGTTTTGATTGTGGTAGATCTATATTATTTGAGCTAGTGTCATAGATTTCATGAGCGAGTTGGCAACGTCGCAGTTGTGGACGCCAAATACGCGAATCCGTAGTCAAAAAATTCCCTGGATATACAAGTGTGGATATACGCGCTGCAGCAGCGCCTCACCTGCGCTCAGATTTTTTCGCGAACTTTTCAATATATTATTGCAGACATTTAAACGATTTTTGGCTTCCGTCGATTTTTGCACTACGGCTAGCTAGGATCAAAAGGACCTAAGTGCGACCCACCACCAAAGTGGCGTCCGATATGCGGACGCCATAAGCAGGTGGACGCCAGTTTAAATGCACTTTGGCCTTAAGGGGACGGCCATTCGTTTGCAGGATAAAAAAAAAAAATATATATATATATATATATATATATATATCGTAATTATATAATACCCGTAATCATCGAATAGATAAGGTGCAGGCAGTATAAAGCTCCATTAACCACTTTAGGTAAAAGCAAAATTTGTTTATATGGAAAACTGTTAAATGAGTGTCTATCTACGAAATTACAAATCCAATATCCAGTACTAGGCAAGGAACATAGTTTAATACATATCATCAGCAGCAGTAAATTCCCGCAACCACTTTTGACCAAAAAAACATATATAACATCACGCCCATAATCCCCGGAGGGGTAGACAGGGTCAAAGGGGCAGCAGGGCTCTTTAACCACATTCACCTAAAAACAAAACCGGGCTGGGTTAGATGAAAAATTGTGAAAAAGTAGTGACAAGTGGCTAGCTTGTCGTCTACACAATCACATACCCAAAACCCGATATACCATTAGTCGTATTTTACGACATGCCAGGCAAGAACCACAGTTGGCAAATTTTTCTTAAGACCAGACCAACATGGGACAATGGGCTGGGTTAGATGGATAATTGTCAAAAAGTAGTAAAAACCAAAAAAAAATACTAATAATGGCTCATCGCCTACATAAGGATCCACATCCAATTCACCACTAATCACATTTTACGACATTATATTATGCAAGAAACAAAGATGGCAAATTATTTTAAGTTCCAGAACATCATGAGACCAACCTGTAACAAATAAATCCACATATCCGCCACCCCTGATGATGAATAGATTTAATGAAAATTTTCAACACAAAATCCTGATAACCGTTAATTTTTCCAGGTAGTAAGAAAACCGGTGATGCGCACAGCCCGCAACATGTTTATAGTGAACTTGGCTGTGTCTGACGCGCTGGTCTGCTGCGTCGGAACTCCTCTGACTCTAATGGAACTGCTGACGAAACACTGGCCTCTGCCCGACTGGCCCAGCCTGTGTAAGGCTTGTGGCGCCATCCAGGCTATATCTATCTTCGTGTCTACTATTTCTATTACTGCTATCGCTTTGGATAGGTATCAGGTGGGTGTATCTTTGATATTATCAAACTTTCTGCATATAGGTACATATGTTAACAGCTTTAAAAAAATATTGTCTTTTTAGCATTATGTCCCGTGCTTAGTCGGGGTTTCCTTAGAGTATGACCATGATTCAACGAGTCTGGCAATGGCATTGAAGTAACATCCTATTCGGCCTTTTGGGTCCTCTGATAGAAGGGAACCAGACAAATAGGATCATGGTTACTTATCTATGGTTATTATGGATGTGCGGGTTTCATCACAATGTTTTTCCTCAACGCTAAGCCAGTGGTACAAATACGTAAATAGAGAATCCTGCACGTGCTCGGTTTAGAACCTACATTCCTCGCATATGAGGCACATGTACTTGCCATTGAACTATCACCTCCCCCCACAACATAGTACATTTTTGATCATCAATATAGTAAAAGATAAATAATAAATAAATAAATATCACACCACACCACATCACATACATTGATCTGATTCCAAGGTAAGTAGCTTAAGCACTTATATTACTGATATAAGAATCAACAGTATTTTTACAAATATATAATTAAATATTCAATATTAACACCCAGACACAGACCAAACACAAATATCCATCATACAAATGTTTGTCCTGGGTGGGGATCGAACCCACAACTCTTGGAGCATAAGGTATGGTACTACCGAATAAGCCATCGAACCGGTCAAAAAGATATTAATTAACACAGTCACGTGAATGTAATAGAAATGTTGATAACGATAATTGTATAGAATAGTAGTCATTTTCAATGTAACAAGCAACAATACATCTGTATCAATAATATTTGTCTAGTTCCATTATCAGCGATTGTTTGAAGCACTGCTGGAGGTGAGCTAAAATAAACTTTATTGATAAGTGGATTAGGTGACATTTTGTTTGGAATGTATAGGATTAGTTTGAGTGGTCAGCTACCAGTGTTTGTTTGAGAGATCTCTTGAAAGTGATATGGTGTTAAAACTAAATTAGGATCTGTTTGCTTCATAGTTAACTTGTTTATATGCTATTAAATATATTAAATAATACATACATAACTTAGTATCACGCTCATAATCCCCGAAGGGTAGGTAGCAGGTTCATTTAACCACATTCAGCCAAAAATAAAACTGGGCTGGGTTAGATGAAAAATTGTGATAAATTAATGACAAGTAGAGACAACTCTATCGCATATACGTTAATGTAGGTAGGTATGTATATAGTAAAAATAAAGTAAATAAGATTTTCTAGTTCCATCGTTTGACTTACTGTTAAATAATGTGTTGATTGTTTTCTAAGATATAAAAACCATGAGATATGTTATCATAAAATCAACACGTGTTTTCTGATTTATCATATAAACAAAAAAGTACGAAGTTACATAAAAACGTAGAGCTTGTATGAAAAGGATTATGAATGTTGAAGAGGCGAGTGAGGTGTGTAAGGATCGTGCCATATGGCGTTCGGTTCTCTCTGCCTACCCCGCCAGAGAAGTGGCGTGAAGTTTAGTTAGTTAGTTACGAAGTTACAGCGCACTTAAATGTTACAGTCGCTTTAACATCACATCGAAATTTTAAATACTCCTTAATACAACAGGAAAAATACAAATACGACTATTGCAATTTTGTCATTATCATACTTACTATTAAATTAACATAAAACTATCTTCACGCTTCTCTAGGGGTAGGCAGAGAGAACTCAACGCCATATTGTACCGTCCTTATACACCTCACTCGCTTCTTAAACATTTCAAATTAAATAACGGTAAAATAACAAAATTTATTATTCCCCAATGTAGATAACGGAAAAATACAACTCTTAATAAACCCTGTACACACATTATACCCACAAAATAGAATTCCCACATGCATCCCAAACACATTGAACGATGCGCGTGAAACTGCTCTTTTGATCATCGGTTTCCTGGATTCTGTTTACTTTGAGAGCAAATCAGAATCATTTTGGGCATATGATTGAAGTCTCGATACGGGTATAAATAGCAATGCCTGGAGATCTGACGTCAGAGATGAAATAATATGGTAATGAGCTCGAATAAACCGCGGGATACAGGATTCTAAGCTATTAGAGACAGGTTTATGATTTTACGGCTGGATTGGTTTATACCGGGATGTGATTTCACAGGAAATTTGTAGAAATGGCGTACTTCGATTTGCCGCTTCTTTGATCTTGTTATCAAAGGCATTCAGTTGAAATTCATTTCTACACATTGAACACGACATAATTCAAAAAATTCAAAATTCAAAATTTCTTTATTCTTGTAGGCCTTAAAAAAGCACTCATAAATCGTCAATTTTACAAAATCTTTCGAGCAATGTGAATCTACCACCGGTTCGGAATTCTGATTCTACCGAGAAGAAACCGGCAAGAAACTCGGTAGTTACTCTTTTCAGCGTCAAAATATACATGAGTAATATACACTTTTTTTTTAAATGTTCTAAACCAAATCATACAATCAATGACTGTCGGAGATGACATAATATGATTATAATAAAAGTGTAAGATTTACCAGACAAACCATATTACCTCTATGGATATACACCGCGACATTATAGTGGTTGTTTTCCCTCAGTAAAATGATCCTATTCTATCTTAGTAGTACAATAGATTTGTGTTGTTCTTTGTTGCGAGGCGGTTCGCTTTGAGGAGCGCGTGCGGTGCAATTTATGCTGTATCACATAGTGCTGGAGCTTCTTTTACTTTTAACATTTATTTCGTGCGGCAAGCAGTACTAAAATACGTCACACCTCATAAAAGAAACTATCGTTTGTCACGCTTTCGAGATGATGTTTTTTTTTTTATTAGTTGAGAACAAAAATATATTTAAATAAAAAAAAAACTCGCATGATTCGATAGTACCTACCACTAAAGGTAAATCGTTCTGCTGCGGGAAAACAATCACTAAAATGACACGGTGTATATGGTGTTTAACCTGTATAAGTTTAGGAGGGAACAGGTTAAAAGGATTCTATTAAATATATTCATAATCCTTTGTAAATTTTTTATTCAACATCTAGATGATATATTTATCCTAGATAATACATTATTATTATATTTGTCCCATGTTGGTCTGGGACTTAAAACAAAGAATGTGCCAAATGTGCTTCTTGCTTAGCATGTCGCAAAAGGCGACTACTTAATGGTATATGGGTTTTTAGGTATGTGATTGTGTAGGCGACGAGCTAGCCACTTGTCACTACTTTTTAACAATAAACCATCTAACCCAACACATTGACCCATGTTGGTCTGGGACTTAAAAATAATGTGCCAATTACTGTGTTTTTAGCCTAGTATGTCGTAAAAGGCGACTAACGGTATATCGGGCTTTCTATCTAGCCACTTGTCGCTACTTTTTCACAATTTTCCATCTAACTTAGCCCAGTTTTATTTTTGGCTGAATGTAGTTAAAGAAGCCAGCTGCCTACCCTTTCGGGGATTATGGGCGTGATGTTCTGTGATAGATAAATATAATATAAGTAAAAATGCTATTTTAGCTATAATTGGCCAAATCTGAAATACTGGCATATAAAAAATAATATATATTTATTAATTTGTGTGTTTCTTGAAAATAGATGAAAAAGGAAATAGAGAAGAATTGCGGCATTAAAATTGCAAATTATCATAATCTATATATATAAAAGAAAGTCGTGTTAGTTACACCATTTATAACTCTAGAATGGATAAACCAATTTTTATGATCTTTGTGTTTTACGATTTATCTTCGTCCGGAATAAGACAATAAGTATTAAAATATGATATTCATTAATAGAAAGAATATCAGTTTTCAAGAGCAAAGATTCTCATTGACGGAACGAAGTTCGCCTGGTCAGCTAGTTACTATAATAACTGCTTCCCAAATAAATATTAAGTGGGTATTCTATTAGTAGATACAACATATCTTTTACATACATAACATGAACCAGATGAATTTACAAATTGTACGTTATAATACTATCGATTTATGGGAGATAAAATATGTTGAAAATAGAGATCGTACAGGAATATTTCAACTACAGAAACTCTAGGAATTTGTGTTAGAATCTCAAACCTTATGAAGGCTATAAAATCTGGAGCTAGTATCTAAACATTTTTACGGAAGATCCCAAGATCAAAGAATTGCAAGAAACTTTATTCGTTCAGGTGTAAATACTCAATAGTTTATAATAGTTTCAGCTATATTTAATAAAAGATGCAAAACATATTTGTTTAAGTTTTATTATTTTAATCCTACTAATATTATAAATGCGAAAGTTTGTATGTGTGGATGGATGTTTGTTTCTCTTTCACAAAAAAACTACTAAATGTATTTCAATGAAACTTTAGGATAATATAGCTCATACAACCGAATAATATATAAGCACATCGATGTACCACGCGAGCGAAGCCACGGGCACGAGCTAGTGTTTAATAAATACTGAGTTATCGCTTCTATCTATTTAAACTTGTCCTGAGTCATCTTCTTGGCTTGTTGCGTTATATTGGGATTGTTTGGATTCAAGATCTAAGCAAGTCTAGTTATTGCACTGGAATCTTTGATATGTGACTAAGAAATTAAGTCTGGATTTCAACAAAACAAGTGCTTAGAATACTTACTTTTCATTTATTTATTATAGCAGCGCCACGCGGTTTCACCCACGTAGGTCCCGCACCCATAGAAATACGGGAGAAAATATAGCCTATGTTACTCACCTATAAAATAGCTTTCCTTTGGTGAAAGAATTATTCAAATCGGTTCAGTAGTTTCGAAGCCTATTCAATGAAAACAATCAAATCTTTCTTCTTTATAATATTAGTAAAGATAGTAATTTGTGATATTTTTTTACAAAAAGCGATAAACTACGTTCAGCTAAAATAAAATTGATTTGGGTTAGATAGCAAATTGTGAAAAAGTTATGATAAGTAGCTAGCTTCTACATTCGCCTTTTGCGACATGCTACGCACGGATCACAGTTATTGATTACTAGCTTCTGCCCGCGGCTTCGCTCGCGTGGTACATCGATGAAACATAACCTATATGTTATTCGGGTGTATGAGCTATATTATTCTAAAGTTTCATTAACATCCATTTAGTAGTTTTTTTGTGAAAGAGTAACAAACATCCATCCATACATACAAACTTTCGCATTTATAACATTAGTAAGATTTTAAAGTATCAGACCAAAATTTTTTCTTAAAAATACATTTATAAAATTGGAAATATTGCAGTTTTATCTTAATCATTTTACTCATATAGAACGAGTGGTATAAATTACTGAGGTTTTTATAAGATTACAAGCTGTGCCCGCGGTTTCACCCGCATCTATGGTTAATGTTGTATAGCCTATAGTCTTCCGCGATAAATGGGCTATCTAACACTGAAAAAATGTTTCAAATCGGACCAGTAGTTCCTGAGATTAGCGCGTTCAAGCAAACAAACAAACAAACTGTTTATAGATATGATACTTGAATTTGAACTGAGAGCCTTCCTATGAGGAATGCTTGCTCTTACCTACTAAAAAAAAAAAAGGTTTACAGCGGGACCATGAGTCCATACATAGGTGTTAGTAACAAATTAACTTAAAATTAAGCTAGTATGTTACATTGGTTGTTATGCAAACCTGGGACAGTGTATTCTATCAGTTTGCATGCTCATTTACATGCAAATCAATGAATCGACTCAGAACTGCTAATTCCATTCTGTCAGCTATTATTATCATGATCCCATTGCAGCTCCCCCACAGCCCTCGCATCACGGACGCAATGGTCTTACGTATGATAGTATAAAAGTCATCTATGTATACTAAGCTTCCATCTAACATGTACTATCTCTGAGGAGGAACTCATATAATTTAAACTACGCATCTCATAAAGCGATGTACATAATAATCTCTATAGCGGAACTAGGAGGAAATTCTTAACAGCCCTTCACACTTAATGTTATGAATTTTCTCTCTAAGTTTAAGCGAAGTTGAGCTTTATTGCTTCTTCTTAAGCACTCTTCAAGGTTTATGCTATGTTCTTGTAATATAAGCAGCATCCTCTAACTTAGCACTTTTGAGCAATTTGGCGTAAGTTTATGTTGGATCTTGACATTTATTTGCGTTAAGGATTACTGTTAAATATCAAGTTACGACACATTCTTGAGTTTTCAAAATGCATAGTATTAATTAAATATTTATGGCTTTTATTATTTTATGGAATGTTTAATTACTTTAATATACACTCATACTATTACGCCCACAATAGGCTAGTTTATTAAAAAATTTTTTCGTCCGTCCGTAAATTAGATTATAAAAAAATATTGAATACGTATTTTTTGCTTTATCTAATACTCGAAAAATTACAAAAATACAGCGCTTCAAAGATCTAAAGATGGGGCGCTTGAACGGTAAAATTTTACGGACATAGTGACGTCACGCGGTACTGTAAAGCGCTGTATCTTCATCATTTTTGGTATGCTGGACAAAAAAAAAATACGTAAGCAATCTTTTTTTGTAAACTCAATAATGGACTATAATTTTTTTTATTAAACTTGTCAAGATAATGCCGGATACAACATTAGTCACCTTTTACGGCATGCTAGGCAGCTAAATAGTCCTTTAGCACATTATGATTTCTTCCTAGACCAATATGGTCCATGAATTAATAGTGTTTTTGTAATGGTCAATATTCCTTCTAAAAAAATTTTTTAGCATGTAAATAAATAAGTAGTTAAATTCTCTAGACTGACACACCAATTCATAAGCTTATAAGCTTCTGCTATGGATATTATGTGAACGAAAAGACATACTTATACGTTTATAAACATCCATGACACTAGCACAAAATGTCTATGTTCATCACACAAAACATTTGCCCCTAGCTATTAGGTCTATTATAGTCTTCAACCACTCAACCAACGAGCATGTATAATGCCGTTTATTTCCTCTCCTTCGTTCCTAAAACATTCCAATTGACTTAACTTTACCCTACACGATCATTCAAATTTCATAAACCCATTTACCTAAACCGCCAATTACGTTTCCGTCAGAATCAGCATGTTCATTTAACGTCGGAAACCTTTTATTAATAGAACTAGTTTAATTTCCCCTCCAAAGACGTATTCAACTGTGCACAATATGTAACGCTATACAATTTCAGAATCCACACGCACTGAAGCATTAAAATTAATTAGTTAACAATCAGATGCCTTGTAATTCCATTCCAATGGTATTCGTATTCGCCTTTTAGTTTGTGAATTGTTCGCCCAATCAAAGTTAGAGGTTGCATTGACAAGCCAATTAATATGTTGAAACAATTTATTAGTGACTAGTTTGTTTCTCATTGATTGTGGAAACTGAACAGCAAGGACACGCGTCTCACAAACGACGTATTCGCCTATGTTATTAATGTACATACATACATACATAACATCACGCCCATAATCCCTGAAGGAGTAGGCACAGTAGCAAAGAGGCAGTAGGACCCAACCACATTCAGCCAGAAACAAAACTGGGCTGGGTTAGATGGAAAATGGTAAAAAGTGGTGACAAGCTAGCCTGTCGCCCACACAATCACGTACCCAAAACCCGATGCACCATTAGTCGTCTTCTACGATATGCTAGGCAAGAACCACAGTTGGCACATTATTTTTAAGTCCCACACCAACATGGGACAATGCTGGCTGGGTTTGATGGAAAATGTAATGTTTTTAATCTCTATATAATATTTTATAACTTTAACGGGAAGCACTGGCTCCTGAAACACGGTTTATTACTATCTTGGGAGTCAGGGCTACATTGAAACTGTACTAAATGGTGTATTAAAAAAAAATAAAAAATTATGTCTCGACGTCGTACCGAACCGTTTTCGGTAATTGGGACGTGAATCAGTTGAGCCGTTTTGGAGGAGTATGACCACAAGCACCATAACAACAGATTTTGATTTATTACAGTCTAACGGTGAGGGAAAGTACTGTAAATCCTGCACACATTAAAATAACTCGATATGTGTAAACAAGATCCTTTTTTTTTTTACAAGAGACCCTTAAAGAATACCTTCGAAAAAAACAAGGAATATAATTATACATTCAATCAGAATGTTTTTTTTTAGATTCGAGCCATTAGCACAATGAACAACACAAGCATTTTTGTATTAAATTTCCCCGCTACACAATCTCAACCATTATGATGCGCACATGTTTTACAAGTACATTGTTTAGACACGGCGGAGTTTACTTTAACGTAAAAATATTATGTAACGTAGGTCTGCCGGATGGGATCCGATAGTTTATGAAAACGTTGCTATATACAAAGCTTACGCTAGGCCGAACAAATTTGTTTGCGTTCCAAATTTGACTAAAAGGTACACCATTCTAAAAATATTCATCATTTTGCAATTATCATTTTCCTTCTCATAATATATTTGTCGGAGGTAAATTTACTTCTCCCTGCCCACCCAGCTAGGGAAGTGGTGTAAAGTTTAGTTTAGTTAAGTGAAAGTTATAATTTATATAAAATACATAATATATACGTGGTGCTAAAATATCGAAAATGTTAATAATTAAAGAGTTGGTTTCATACTTTTATAAATATATAATTTATGTCCATTATATTTTAATACAAAAAAAATTACAATGGTCCCTAATGAAACAAAAAAATATTTTTATCTGTTTCTATCAAGCTTGTAAAGAATACTTTGTAAGTGAAATAATTATTTTCGCCATCATTTCAGTCAGATCAAAAGAACTTAAGCGCACTTAACATTTCGCTTCGGAGTGCACTGCTCTTGACCTTAATTGAAATATTGTTCTAGACTCTAAAGCAAAGATTAATCTAGATATCTCGGTGGAAGGAAACTTCCCGGCTTTAGGACGAGTGGGTCTTTTATGAAATTTGGTGATTTAATAATCTAGGTATTGTTTTAGCAGGTTAATGTGAAAGATAAAAAGCGGTGGTAGCTCAATGGTAAGGACACGCGCCTCATAACCGAGGGGTGCGGGTTCAAACTCGAGCACGTACCTATGGATTTTTTCAAATCTGAGGGAAAATAACGTGATGAGACCTGCAAATTCAAAACAACTTTGAATTTGTCTGGTCCCCCTATCTTTAGGTTACGAAGGGCAGATTGGCAGTCGCTGCTATGTTATTACCGGACTCGCTAAATCCTGGATCATGGTCTAAGCGGACCCCGTCTAAGCACGGGACATATCGCTAGGAAGATGAATATGAAAATGAGCGATTCGTTGGTAGCTGAGCATTATCTTCCTAGCATTGTAAACTGTACTTATTTGGGGTCCGCGTTGACACTAATCCAGGATTTAGCTAGTTTGGTTATTACATTGAGGCGATTGCTCATTTGACTTTCATAACTCTTGAATAGGGAAACCACAAAGAAGTGTGTCCGTGCCTATTTACCGGCATAATTCCCCTTTAAATCTGGCAATGTACCAGCAAATCCTTTGGTGTTGCAGTTGTCCAGCGACAGTGATAATTTAGTTAGTTAGTTATGTATCCCGCTAGCCCGTTAACGGTTTGTAGGGGAGCGGGGAGCTAGTTGCAACAATTTTAAATTTTTTATTGTAAAAATAAATGCCTCCTGCGTCATCCAGCGGGATACTGATCGCGCTCATATGATAGAATGGGTATCAAATAGTAGGTTAGGTTGAAAATCAAATAAATATTCTCTATTATATAGGTAAAAAAATGTTTGTTAACTACTTGCCCCTGTTACAACTAAACCTCCGCTCCCCTGAATACATATCACGGTACATACCTTACATTCCGCGTGTAATCCCCTAATGGATAGACAGAGTCAAAGTGACATTAAACCCCATTAACCACACTCAGCCAAATCCATCTACAATATTCAAGGTACTTTCCCTCCATGTGGCATAGCCGTGGGACGCCCTGTCTGTATATATATATTTCATTTATTTAGTTATTGTAGATCTTCCTCTTATTTCTGACACTATGTTATTTAACAAAAAATATACCTTATGATGAAGCCTTTTGATCGGTATGATAAAGCTACAGGGTAATTTTTTTTCTCGTGTAGCGGGTTCGATTCCACGTAATTATTTAAAAATCTATAAAAGCAGTTTAATTTGTTTTTTTTAAATATTATAATGTCTTCTTTCAGTAAAATGTTCCATCTACAATATTCAAGGTATTTTCCCTCCATGTGGCATAGCCGTGGAACGCCCTGTATTTATATAAAATTTTTAAATCCGAGACTATGTGTCCATTTGAAACCAACATCCTTCGTTTGTCCCTTGCTATTACGCTTAACAAAAGAAGGAAGATGGCGTCACTGCAATATGATAAACATCTTGCTAAATCAAGGCTGGGCCAAGTGGATACTAAATATTAACGGAATAAAACACTAGATTAATCTTACCCTTGTCTCGTAGAAAGTACATTACAAAGATAAAACTAGAAGCATTGAACTACACAATTACATATAGAATGCAACTGTTGATGCAAAATTGATATTGATTTTGTATGAACTCCATTATTTATCAGTTTATCGCTGGCCGTAATGAACCGAGTGGCACAGCACTACAGAGAAGATAACACCACTTAATATAGTTGATAACACCGCCGTCTATAAAACAGAAAAAAATTCAATATCTGCCACTGTTGACATGTCTGAAATATAGGCGACATGCCGCCCGTGAAACGAATTTTGTACATACATACATAACATCACGCCCATAATCCCCAAAGGGGTAGGCAGAGTCGAAAGGGCAGCAAGCCCCTTCAACTACATTCAGCCAAAAATAAAGCCGAACTGGGTAAGATGGAAAATTGTAAAAAAGCAGTGACAAGCGGCTAGCCTGTCGTCTACACAATCACATACCTAAAAGCCCGTAAACCATTAATCGCCTCTTACGACATGTTAGGCAAGAACCACAGGTGGCACATTCTTTTTTTTTTTGTCCCAGATCAACATGGGCTAAGTCCCAGACCAACATGGGACAAAATTATTAATTAGTCATATCTCAGAAATGCATAAGACATAGTAGCCCAATATTTGCGTAGGTCATTGTTCCTAAGGGATCAGAAGGTCAGCACGTGTAATTTGGGGGCTGCACAATTTACTTGAAGTTAGACTTTAATACGATTAAATAATAAGTCAAATATATTATATAAATAATTTAGTAGTTGTTAATCTTTTTTATTTTATTAAAAGGGACCTGCTGCCCCTTAGACTCTGCCTACCCCTTCAGGGATTATGGATCATGCCCATAGTTATGTTTGCTTTTTACGCATGGGCCGACGCAAGTAGGGGCAGCTGCCTCCCCCTGTACGTAAATATACTTACTTACAATATTATATTTAAAATTACTTAGATTATCAAAATCATAGGCTTTATTTTTGGGTTTTTCCTATTCGGGTTAGAATATACCACCAAAAATGCACCGAAGTTTTCTCTACTAATCAAACTTCGTTAAGTTGAGAAAGTGCGCTGTCGAAAAGTATGACGGAAGTGCATTAACAGCGCATGCTTTCACGAAAATAGAAGTTTGAACTATTTAGCAGGTATAAAGTTTTCACTTTGGGTGCAGGAATATGCACTTACATTCTGTAAGAACTGAAAATACCTGGAAAAAGGATATTTTTATTAAAATAACTTTATAAGCTCGCCACTTGTCACTACTATTTCACAATTTTTTACCTAACCCAGCCCATTGTCCCATGTTGGTTTGGGATTTAAAAATAATGTGCCAAATGTGATTCTTGCCTAGCATGTCGTAGAAGACGACTAATGGTGTATCGGGTTTTGGCTATGTGATTGTGTGGGCGACAGGCTAGCCACTTGTCACCACTTTTTCACAATTTTCCATTTAACCCAGTCCAGTTTTGTTTCTGGCTAAATGTGATTGAACGGGCCTGCTGCCTCTTTGACTCTGCCTACCCCTTCGGGGATTGTAGGCGTGATGTTATGTGTGTGTATAATTGGAATTTTGATGTGGATGTTAATGGAGTTTAGATCATCTTTTGTCTGACCCTTTATCATCTTTGTCAATAAATTAAGTGGCCCTATCTTATCTTCCCTTTTAAACATTTAACTTAATTTCAACATTTGTAATTAAAAAATACAATAAACCAAGCTTTGTTCTATATCCTATTATATCTTCTTGGTGTGAAATTGCTGTATTTAATTTAACAGGTGCTTTTTCTCGTTTAGCTTACATCGGTTTTTCTATCCCTTAGAAAAGTGGGTATATTCTAATTAATGATAGATCCCATATGTTTATTTCTGTATAACTGACAAAGTGCACGCTACATTTATTTGCCAAGTAATTGAAATGTGAAATAATCCAACAATGATCAACAAATGGATGTTCCCGTTTAAAATATCTATTAATTAAAAACTTGGGTTACTATTCTTCAAACGACGCTTTTTTTTGTTACTATAAATTATGGAAACTAAAAATTTAAAATAATATGCCACTGTGTTCCTTGCCTAGCAGGTCGTAAAAGGCGACTTATGGTATCGGGTTTTGGGTGTGTGATTGTGTAGGCGACAAGTTATTCACTTCACAATTTTCCATTTAACTTAGCCCAGTTTTATTTTTTTGCTGAATGTGGTTGAAGGGGCCTGCAGCCTCTTTGAATTTTTCTACCCTTTTGGGGATTACGATGGTGATGATATGTGCGTAGGTATGTATATATGTAAATTGTGAAAATTACTGCGAGTATCGAATATAATATCGAAAATGAGTAAACTTTACCTTTGTTGGAAAAAGAAAATTACTTAATTCAATTAGATACCACAATTGGTATATTCCATGACACGCTATCAAAATACCATCAAACCTGATATAATCTGATATGTTTCAACGGATAATCGTTTTTGTTGGAGTTACAATACAATAATGAGTTTGGTAGTTTGAAAATACTATTGGCGTGACAGGTACTATTTCAAAATGTCATTAAAACCAGATTAGTGAAGTTAGAAACCGACTTAGGGTACCAGTTTCAATAGTTTGGTATGAAACTTGAGACTGAATCTTAAGGTGGAATACCAAAATAACTTCGAATTACACCTAACTTTTTTGTTATTTATTTATAGACTGACTCGATCGCGCATTTGGTAATGACCCTGCCTCATCCGCCAAGAGTTGTCACCCAGGACAAAAATTCTTGTGTCTGAGTGTTAATATCTTATATATAAGTATATTTTTGTAATACCACTATTGTTTCTGATTTACATAACACAAGTGCTGAAGCTACTTACCTCGCAGTCAGATCAATATAAATCACTTATATTGATCTGTTGTCTATTATTTATTTATTATATTTTTTTCCTAGTTGGAAGTCATAATCAATAAAAACAAAAAAGAGCGGTGATAGCTCAATGCTAAGGACATGAAACTCCTCGCTAGAGGTGTTGGTTCGAACCTGTTTCTTTGAATTTTCAAACCTACGAACGTTTTTACAATAGTAACTCGGTAGTGAGGGAAAACATCGTAAGCTATGAAAACCACCACTTTGAAGTTAATATGAAAGTAATCATGATCCATACACCTGGTTCCTGATTCTAGATCGCTATTCACAGTCAACTCTGAGATAGAATAGCATATAACGCTTGAAAGACAAATGATTCTTATATCACATACAAGTACATTAGCACTCACTGAATCAACGTAATATAATTATCCAGTACAATATTACAAACAGGATAAATTTGATTTATTCCCTTGTTCACGGCTATTTAACCTTGAACTTGGAAATTGTCGTAGTAGTCCTTATAATATAGTCCTAAGAACGCATAAGCTAAATAAATAAATAAATAAATTCTCCAGACTGGCATACCAATTCCCTAGTTCCAAACTAAACTTATGCTTGTCCTATGGATACAAGGTAGAATGATCTCGAGTCGACTCGAGCACTAATGTCCATGTTCATCACACGAAACATTTACCCCATGCAAGATTCAAACCCGCATCCCTTGGTTTCGTGGCCAGGGTCTCTGAGACCACTCGACCAACGGGCCTGTCAGTTATTGTTGACTTAAACATATTTTCTTTGTTCGCAGTTGATCGTCTATCCAACCCGCCCCGGCCTTCAGACCATGGGAGCACTGGTCACAATGTTCTTCATATGGCTGACAGCATTCACCCTAGCATCACCCCTATACATATTTAGAAGCCTCAAGACTCACAAACTAGGTTTAACAGGAATGGAGTCTGTCAGCTTCTGCATAGAAGACTGGCCTGTCCGAAAAAACGGACGAGCTATCTACTCATTATTAAGTTTGATCTTCCAATACCTATTGCCTGTTTTAGTAGTAATAATAGCACATGTTCAAATTCATAGAAGACTCCGAGGTCGGAGAAGGACCACGAGGAAAACGCCAGCAATTCTGATAGCGATAGCAGCGACTTACGTTATCAGCTGGTTTCCCTTAAACTTTTTCAATCTAGTAGCAGACTTCAGCTCAGAACCACTGATGGATGAAAAGCCAATGACAATAACTTATGCAATATGCCACATGTTTGGAATGTCCAGTGCTGTCTCCAACCCGCTCCTATACGGTTGGCTGAACGATAACTTCAGGAAGGAGTTTGAGGAGATACTCTGCTGCTGCCACAAAAAGGGGCATCTGAACAAGAACACCAGGGTGAAGAACAGGAAAATGGACACGGAGTTGACGGCATTAGCACAGTTGGAACACACAGTCACCGCGAACACGAAGACGTCTCAGTGTTCCCAGATTTTCTGACTAAAGACCTGCTTCAAATAGCAGGAGACGAGCAGTGTTGAGATGCAACACATCTGAACACAGTGTCAATTTCAGTGACTGCTTTAGTGTAGTGTATGTACACGTGCTGTGTAAAAGTTCCTTTGTTATCGTTATTTTTCACGTTATCAGATACCATGTTGTAATATAACTGTATTATAATAATAGATTCTACGAATTGTTTTCTGTAAGACTAGATTTACGTAGATAGATTGTACTGTACGTTTTTCTGAGCCCAAAACGTAGAGTACTTTGTATATTAAATAGGTTAATTTTAGCAGTAGGTTTTTTAATTAAATACAATATCACAAGGAAAGAGTTTGTGTTTTATTTTGCTTACTGAAAAAACTGGTCGTTTACTTAAAATTCAGGTAGTGAGCATCTGAGTAAGATTAAATAAATTCACCTCAAAAATGTTTCGTAGACGAGATCCGGACGTGAAATTAAATTCTTTTGCGAGGTGCGGGTGGGATTCCGTACATTTTAGGGTAAGTGCTAGAGTTGGTAGGAAAGTTGGACGGTTTACATTTTTGGATGATTATTGCTGTCTTGAATAAGTATTTGGGGAAACAGTTACTGTACCTATAGCGGTGTATTACGAAGAAACCGTAGCTATATGATACTAGAAGCGTAGCGTAATGGCAATTTATGCGACCCCAATTTATTTTAAAAAAAATCCAATACGTAGTATTTTATAAATAGGTAATCAAAGTTAGTTATTTAACTAAAACAATCTGATTTGGATATAACTTACGTATGTGGTCAACTTCAATTATTTTAACCACGGACTAGTAAAAAAAGAAGGACTCCGCGTCACTAACTAGATATTGAAGCTGCTCAGGTGCTCCAACTTGACACACAACTTACGTCACACATTGACATAATAAGCGCTTCAAATGACAGATATCCGATATCTGATATCCTTAAGTATCTCAATCATACATGCTTCACGTGAACGTGGCTTCACGCTACAGTATGACAGCGTGGAGTCCTTCTTTTTTTACTAGTCTGTGATCTTAGCAAGAATAGTTTTGAAATAGTATTAACAGTATTTTTTGGCTGAATGTGGTTAAGAAGCTTAGCTTAGCTACCCCTTTGACTCTATCACTATCTCTTTGTGATCACTCTACATACCAAATTTGTGATCACTGCAAGAAAAATGTTAAGATTATTTTTTACTTTCCTGTTGTCGGGAAAACTAATCTAAGTTTTATCGCCAGATTCCATCGTAAACTTGGATAAGTTTCAGTTAGAAAATTGATTTCATAGTTCATTAGTTATTCAATACTTTACTTAGTGTATGGTCGGTTTATTGTGAAGTCGAGTGTAATTTAATAGTTATTAAACATTTGAGAAGATGTAAAAGATGACTGGGTTATTCAAGTATGGCCTTTTTTATGATGGCGAAGATTCCAGACAGTAATCTGCTATTATATGTTGCTACAAGTAATCTTTTTATAGTTCAATAATTAATAAATTTATATTTTGTGAATGACTGGCCCGTTGGTCGAGTGGTCAGAGGCCCTGGCCATTAAACCAAGGGTCGCGGGTTCGTTTTCCGCTAGGAGCAAATATTTCGTGTGATGAACATGGATATTTGTGTATGGATAGTCATGGATGGTTATAAACGCATTTAAGAATGTCTGTCCATTCACCCAGTATCCATAGCACAAGCTTATAAGCTTAGTTTGGGACTAGGGAATTGGTGTGTCAGTCTGAAGAATTTATTTTTTTATAATGACAATATATTTTTGGCTGAATGTTGTTCAAGGTGCTTATCGCTATTTGAACTTTGCCCTTCGGAGATGATATGACATATATAAACGTTATAAGATCATATACCAAAATACGCAAATAAGTTGTAAAACAATAAAAATATAACTGCATAATATCATAGATAGATTCTTATAAACTAACTAACTAAACTTCACGCTACTTCTCTAGCGGGGTAGGCAGAGAGAACCGATAGATTCTTCTAAGTACTTGAGAACTAACTAGAATTACTACATACCTACTTGTATTTATAGATATGTAACACTTTATATCGTAGATATATATTCATATATAAAAAAATATAGTGACAGAATAAGTAATTTATAAGTAAAGAATACATTTTTAATAACAATTCTAATTTTCCACGCAGTTTTAGCTTATATTTCCTCTACAAAAACGAGTCATGTGCAACTGGACGCAATTGCCTATGAGGACGCGTACAGTGACGTCACGTATAGGCCCTTGCCCTTCGACTTCAATGATTTATTCGCGAAAAAAACCGACAACGATATGCATTTGGAAGACTGTATGAAAGACTTTTACGAATGTGCTACTTATGTAAACAGGTAAGTTTCATTTTAATAATAACGCCACTAGTATCCGTCATTTTCGGAGTTCGGATGAAATATAATCCTACATTATAAATGCGAAAGTTTGTATGGATGGATGTTTGTTACTCTTTCACAAAAAAACTACTGAATGGATTTTAATGAAACTTTAGAATAATATAGCTCATACACCCAAATAACATATAGGCTATGTTTCATCGATGTACCACGCCAGCGTAGCCGCAGGCAGAAGCTAGTACCTAATAATAATCTAACTGATTTTGGTAACGGCGGCCAATTTCAATGAAGGGTAGCCAACAACGTAGGAGACATTATAGTGCATAAATGTGTTTACGTGCTTTCCGAAGCACGGGGGTGATTAAACTGACAACTTCCTGACTCCGGGCTGTTACTGAGTAATTTCAATATTGAAATACACAGCCAAAAGAATTTGGCCCAACCCGGGCTTTGAACTCGGTAACCCTCTTGTCCTTGGGTGGCGCATACTACAACTAGACCAACGAGGCAGTCAAATAATATACACACATATATAATAAGCCCCGAAGGGGTAAGCAAAAGTAAAAGGTGTTAAAGACCACTTTTAGCTTAAAATTAAACTAGGTTGGATTGGATGGAAAATTGGGTAAAACTGGTGACAAATTATTGGTGTTACCTACACAATCATACACCCACGAAAATTCCAAAGTACTACTTACTTTTTCATGTTTCCGAAACCCTACCCCTTCGGGGATTACGGGCGTGATGATATGTATGTATGTATGTTTCCGAAGAACTGTTAGAAGTTGCTTCAACGTAACATCTAGACTCAGATCTTGGTTCATGCGGATCTGGACTGAATTGATATATTTGATCCCGTTACCATGGGATTTTTAATCTCGTTCTTAAATCTCTACTCAATAAACTACTTGCCTCCATACATTAGGGTATACATTTTTTTCCATACAAACTTTCTAATCCCGTTGATACCGTACAACATGGTCCTGATCATTAAAAACACAATAAATCAAGAATAGGGATGTTGACACGTTTACATTTAATTTTAAAATATTACAGCTTAATACAGCTTAATATTTAGTCAGTTGACTATATGAACTAGTGACGTCATAACTGTCAAGCACATACAAAATCTATGAAATTATTGCGTTTTGACAGCTTTTAAAAAGCATTTTAATTGACTCGCCAGTCAACATCCCTATTATCAAAAAATAAAAATGATTTCGATGATTCATTTTGATTAATATACATTTTACGTACCATTGGATTTTACAATTATATTCGCTTAATCTGGCTCGGGTTAAAAGCAATTTCCATCACATAGGAGACACTGGTCCTTCCGAATTAACTATCATATTATCCACTAAGCTAAAAGTACATGATGCATTTAACTATCTGCATGGGTCCATCATCCCCATTATCCGCCCGCTCTCATTAAAAGTTCGTCTTTAAAAGCAATGAGGTTTTCATTGAAAACGTTTTCGGCTAGGTCAGTATAGTTAGTTACACACATCTGGCAAATTAAGGTCTTTTAGTAAGTGAGTTTGCTAGAAAATTAAGTTAAAACAGCCATTTAAGTAAATATCCACTTTGTTGTACAAGTAAGCACGGGATGAAATAAAAATAAGATGATGTTATTAGATTAGGCTAGAGGTAGTTAGTTGGTTTTCTTTTTCTTGGTTCGGGAAATTATTGTCGTTAGATATTATCAGAAATGGAGATAAAATTAGTGTTTCAAAACAATCGTTTTTAATTTAATAAAAGTTAAACTAATTTGGATTTTATCAACTCAACCATATTACACTGGTTATTTAGACTGGCTCGATGAGCCATTCGGAAGTGACCCTGCCGCATGCACCAAGAGTTGTGGGTTCAATCCCCACCCAGGACAAACATTCGTGTGATGAAGCCTTGAGTTTGTTCTGTGTCTGGGTGTTAATATCAAATATTAAAGTATATATTTGTAATACCACTGTTGACTCTGATATCCGTAACACAAATGCTTAAGCCATTTACCTCGATGTCAGATCAATGTATGTGATGTAGTCTGATATTTTTTTTATTTTTTATTATGTAGTTGCTTCATCATATTTGTAAATAAATTATTTGAATTTGAATTTGAATTTGTTTTTTTTTCAGGGAAGTACCAGTCTGCGCTTTACGTCAAGACGAATACCACCTTTTTCCTAATATTTGCGAAATGATCTATGAAAACTGCAAAGAGGACCGGATTAATTGTAATACATTTTATTTTATTTATTTTCTGAATAGCATGTTTTTTTCTAGATAAAACCTGGAATTGCTTAGTTATTTACCACGAAATATTTACATAACTTTTTCGATCTTCACTTTATCTCCGGTGAAAATCGAATCAAAATCGACCGAGTAGTTTCTGAGATTTCAGAAGTGTGATTTACTTGGGATTTCAGAAGCAAATACATACTTTAATATTAGATACTAGCTTCTGCCCGCGGCTTCGCTCGCGTGAGAAATCAATGAAACATAGCCTATAGGTTATTCGGATGTATGAGCTATTATTCTAAATTTTCATTAAAATCTATTAAGAAGTTTTTTTGTGAAAGAGTAACAAACATCCATCCATACATACAAACTTTCGCATTTATAATATTAGTAGGATTATCACCAGATACATAAAAATACAAGTATTGATCACAGGAATCTTTGTTTAGAGTCAAACCCACAACTGTTGACGCATAGGACAGGGTCATTACCGAATAGTGAATAGCTGTCGCAAGCAATTTGTATGATTCGGCATTTTACAAATGGCGTCGTCCGTTTAAAAACGCTCGCTGTTTTGAAATATGCCGAAGGCAAATTGGCGACTCATTCAATCAGTTGTTATAATTTCGACATTAGTTGTTCTTCTTCGGTTCTGGCTGTAGGATCGCAGTTGTACCTAACACTCCTCCTCGCTTCGCTCGTCGTTGTACCTATTATTTTAACTACTACCTAACCTGACCCAAACTAAAAACTTGCGGCATACCATATAATAACCGCAATATACTTCTTCGGCATATTTCAAAACAGCGAGAGCGTTTTTAAACGGACGACGCCGTTTGTAAAATGCCGAATCATACAAATTACCTGCGACATAGCATATGCATGCATGCATGCATACATGCATAACATCACGCCCATAATCCCCGAAGGGGTAGGCAGAGTCAAAATGGCAGCATGCTCATTCAACCACATTCAGCCGGGCACCAAATAAAGCCGGGCTGGGTTAGATAGAAAATTGTGAAAAAGCAGTGACAAGAGGCTAACCTACGCCTACACAATCACACACCCAAAACCCGATATACCATTAGTCGCCTTTTACGACATGCTAGGCAAGAACCACAGTTGGTATATTCTTTTTAAGTCCCAGACCAACACGGGACAGTGGGCTGAGTTGGATAATTGGATGGTCGACATAGCGATATCATAATAGCGAACCAGTCAATTCCTATGTAGTCTTGATACCCCTTTCCCCCTTGGTAAGGCGGGTTTCATACACTAAACTACCATCTTTCTTAAATTAAACATTCTCCTAGCATTATGTCTTATGCTTAGTCGGGGTCCACTTAGACCAATACCCAATATTTAGCGAATCTGGCCGAACCACATTGAAGCGATTGCCGATCTTACCTTCGTAACCCTGAACTACTTGGGGAACGAGATTATTTGTATCATAATTACACATCCATAGTTGTTGGATTGTGCAGGTCTCATCACGATGTTTTTCTTCACTGCCGAGCTAGTGGTATGAATATGTACATAGATTTCAAAAATCCAAAGTATGGGTTTGAGCCCGCACTCCTCGGAAGAGGCGTGTCCTTACAATATTATATCTTTTAACTTCATATCTCTTATTTATATATGTGACGAATTGACATGATAGAAGATACAAGATTAAAGGATAAACATTGTCAGTAGCAATGTCCGTCCGTTAATCTTGTATCTTATCTTGGTCTATTGCAGATCATTGGCGTTACCATGACGACGGCAAATGTTGAAATAGAAATGTGAACGAACGAATATGAATAGAAAGACTACATTTATTGTTTGAAGAGGATTTTATTAAAATTGGAGTCTGACGGAGATGTGTTTTATTATGTTGCAAATAAATGATGTACCTACAGACAATACCTATTTTATTAGCGCAGGTATTACCTATTACCTTATACAAAATAAGTTCCATGTTGGTCTGGGACTTAAAAAGAATGCGCTGTGTTCCTTGCTTACAACTTTTTTAACGATTTAATATCTAACCCAGCTCAGTTTTATTTTTTGGTTAAATGTTGTTAAGGGGGCTAGCTAACCCTTTGACGCTGCCTTTCCCTTCGGCGATTACGGTTGTGATAATTTGTATACATCATCATAACATCACGCCCGTAATCCCCAAAGGGGTAGGCAGAGTCAAAGGGGCAGCAGTCCCCTTTAACCACATCCAGCCGAAAATAAAACTGGGCTGGGTTAGATGGAGAATTGTGAAAAAGTAGTGACAAGTGGCTAGCTTGTCGCCTACACAATCACATACCCAAAACCCGATATACCATTAATCGCCTTTTACGACATGCTAGGCAAGAATACACAGTTGGCACATTATTTTTAAGTCCCAGACTAACACGGGACAATGGGTTGGGTTAGATGGAAAATTGTGAAAAAGTAGTGACAAGTAGCTAGTTGTCGCCTACACAATCACATACCCAAAACCCGATATACCATTAGTCGCCTTTTACGACATGCTAGGCAAGAATACACAGTTGGCACGTTCTTTTTAAGTCCCAGACCAACACGGGACAATGGGTTGGGTTAGATGGAAAATTGTGAAAAAGTAGTGACAAGTAGCTAGTTGTCGCCTACACAATCACATACCGAAAACCTCATATACCATTAGTCGCCTTTTACGACATGTTAGGTAGGAAACACAGTTGGCCAATTCTTTTATAGTCCCAGACCAACACGGGGCAAAAATGTCTTTACATAATACCTACAAATCAAAAATAAAGCGCAAAATAAAGTTTCATTGCTGATTTTTTTATATATTAGGTATCTGTTGTTGTGTGATATATTTCAGCTAAAATATTTGGCGACATTAATACAAGATGCATTTAATACCACCCTCTAAACTTTTCCGGGCCTTAGGTACCGTTAATATATTACATTTATGAAAAAAAACCAATACGAAAAATTTATCATTAAAATATCTTGAGCGGTGACGCACGGAAATATCTACAAACGTGGGTTTTTAAAGATAACTTTGTGATGATATAACTCAATATTTTTGTACTAGGTGACATTAAAAGAAAAAAACATGTATGTCGTTATTTTTCCATACAATAGATGGATGATGACTGCATTAAAAAACTATAACTCTATTTAGTCCGTCAGTTAGATTATACAAAAATACTAAACACATATTTTACGCTTTACCAAATAAACAAAAACTCACAAAGTTAAAGAGCATCAAAGTTATGGAGCGGGGGCTTGCGACGTCACTATTGTAAAAGTTGTACGAAAGCGTGACGTCATGCGCATCTTGAATGCAATGTATCTTCGTCAATATTTTGCTTGACAAATAAATAAAAAAATACGTATTCAATATTTTTTATAATCTAACTGTCGGACTGAACAGATTTTTTTAGTCATTTAGCCTATTGCCATATTCTAATTCGGAGAGTGGTTTTAATTGCATCTTGTATGTGTATGTATACAAAATAAAGCGTAGAATATCAAAGTTCAACTGTTTAGCTAAACTTTCCCTAAGTAGATACATAATATATATAGACCTGAATATATATATAGATATCTGTTATTATGCCTACATATATTTCAGCATACATATTTGGCGACAATAGTTATAAGTACATATTCTGTCTACTAAGGAAGAACCCTATAAATGGCCTTTGTCCTTTAATATCATAAATATTAGCATGTTGGATTCAAAATTATAAATACGAAGATATAGGATGGAAGGATTTTTCAAATCTATATCGATTTAGATAGATAGGTATGTATTTTTTACACTACATTAGTTTTGTTAAAAACTATGATAAAACTCGAACATTCAAACAACTATAATAATACTTACTCATCACCTTCTTAGCGTTGTGTCCCGTGCTTAAACGGGTTTCGCTTAGACCATGATCCGGGATTTAGCGAGTCTGGTAATTACATTGAAGCGACTATTAATCTGACCCACGTAACCCTAAGATAGGGGAGTCAGACAATTTTCGGATCATGGTTACAAATCGAAAGTTGTTTGAATTTGAAAGTTTCATAACGATGTTTCCTTCACCGCTGAGCTAGTGGTATAAATTCGTACATAGATTTGAAAAATCCAGAGGTACGGGTTTGAGCCCGCACCCCTCGGGTGTGAGGCGCGTGTCCTTACCATTGAGCTACCACCGTTCTCTACTTTAATTATTCTAGAGTCACTAAATTCAGTATCATTGACAGCTTAATCCCATCTTAGCACGATATTAACAGTAGATGATGGTTCTATTTTCTTCCTACCAAACGCTTGGCAACCCGAATTTCATCTCCTTTTCTTAACTTAATTATATTTTATTAGGTCTTGTCCTATTCATTACACGCCTGCTCTTAAGTAATTAGCTAAATTACACAATTTTTCTTCCCTCAGGGCTTTCTGTTAGCTATTTACATAGACGGCGATGATAACTGTGTACATAATTATTTATTAAAGCTAGTGTATATTTATTTTTGTCTATATATGGCTGAAAGTATTTTTATAATATATTTAATGTGAAAGAATCTGTCTGTCTGTTGAGGCTTCACGCTTAAATAATTAAATAATAGGGATGAATATTGAATACTGGATCAAAAACCTATCATTCCATTTAGTCCGTTACTTAGATTGTACAAAAATATAAGACACATATTTTTTGAGGGTTTGTGACGTTGATTTAATGTAAAAATTGTACCTAATTATGTAATTGTACCTAAGCTTGACGTAACGCGCAACTTGAATGCACTGTATCTTCGCCAGTGTTTGTTTAATAAACAAATAAAAAAAATTGAGTTCTATATTTTTTTAATTATCTAACTGATGGACTAAAAACAGGTTTTTTAGTTACCTCGCCTATTGTTATGAAATTTTGCATAAATTTATCAATCAATCAAATATTTTTTTTGCATAAATTAATATTTGAATTCTGAAAAGGACATACGCCACATTTTTTCTTTTGCACATTTTAGATCACCCGAGCGGAGCCGCGGACAAAAACTAGTATCTAATCGTACCTAAAATCTTTTATTTTTGTTTATGAGACTTTCAATGATTGCCTTAATCTGATGTCAGATTAAGTGTCTTTTATTAAATTTACGAGTACCGACGGCTACAAGAAACGCCTCCTAAATTACCTTAACTAAAAGGAACATGGATTTTTTTAAATTAAATTTCTAAATATAGAATTAGCAACTACCGAGTTAATATTAAACGCCATACTACACTAACTAACAAATCTCAATGAAAATAGCAAATTTTATTTTTTACCGAATACACAATCAAATCAAATCAAATCGTTTATTTTCAATACAGGTCTAACATGCATGATATCAAAAATTTAAAAATTTAAGGAAACTCTCATTGTACAGGTACTTAGTAATTTACACTGAGTTTCAATGACGTCCAGAGTTTCTTAATTCCACAAAACTTGTAAACTTTTTTATTTCTTAGAAACGCATCTCAAAGATACTACAGGGACTTAACCGAGAAAATTAGTTTCGACGAATAACATATGGCTGTAGGGGAATAACATTCTTCAGACAAGCGGGAGATCCCTCTGTGAACTTGTGAACTCGCTATCGAATGTGCGTCTGCGCAGATTGCATTGAGACTCTTATTACGAAGGAAGAGAGCTCATATTCGTATCATTGTTAATGATAAACAGACGAGCTTACAAAGTTAGTATATAAACGTGCAGCAATATTGGCAGTGCATCATTCGCAATCAAGCGTTTTCGGAATACAGTTTTAATTCGATTTGAGAATCTTAACTTTTTAAACTTTCAAAATGAACTTCGCTAAGTTTTTCTTCTTCGTCTTCGCCCTGTTCTTGGCTGCCAGCACTGTTTCTGCCGCGCCAAAATGGAAGATCTTCAAAAAGATTGTAAGCTAATTTTCTTTTTTTTTAATAAAAATTTAAAAAAAATAACTATATATTCAAATTCATTCTCAATTTTGATTTCCAAATTTTTTTTTGAAAGTATCTTTATTTTTCTTCACTGCCCAAAGCATATAAATAACTAAACGTAACAATTTATTTTTTATTATTTTCCCGCGCTTTAAAGTACTCCTTACAAAAAAGGCTTTCATATTATTTTATAAACTTTATATAAAAAACTCCCTTTTTCCGACATTTATACCAATAAAGTCGAAATATGTCAAGACATTTTGACGCCGAATATTGATTCTTATTTTTTTATTTCTTTGCAGGAAAAAGCGGGCCGCAACATCAGAGATGGTATCATCAAAGCCGCGCCTGCAGTCCAAGTTGTCGGCGAGGCTGCCACCATTTACAAGGGAAAATAAACCTCATACTTTAAGTATTAAGTCTCAATATACCACTGCACTCGTTATCGATTTAATTGTAGGACATGATCGAACAATAATGCAAAATGTAAGTTGAATTTCGAACACAATTATATATTGCGTACCTGTATTCAGTTTCGCAGTCGGAGTAATTAATGTCAATTTGTAATCTATACTATTGTGATAGAGCATAAATTGGCTTATTGATTGTAACCACTATAGAAGTTGAATTGGGAATTCTATGAATGTTTTAAATGATTATTGAAATAGTATATTAATATGTTAATAACTGTAAAAGGTACTTTTCAAATGAGATGAGCAAATACAACATACTTAATTTTTTTTAGTGACAGTGGATATAAAATAGACTTAATTTCACACAAGCATTTATTTCATAGACTCTGTTATTTTGAGTCATGTGATATTTAATTTAATTTTAAACTATTCTGAGTGTTATATGATGTATAAATTAATTTTATTGTAAATAACACGTCTACCTTATGCAATGTGTAAATATTTTTATAAACGCTGCCATACTAAGTTAATATTTTTTTTTACAAATAAATATATATTAATTTACTTCTGTCTTTTTTAATACTTGCTAAAAAAATACCCCATCATATAGCTTAACAATTTTAAATAATTTACAACATATATAGGCTTCATTAATTAATTACTAAACCAATATATATGAAGCGACAAACACATTTTTTTTCTTGACCTCAGATCCTTATTCCATCTCTTACGAAACAATGTAGTGTCTAATTAGAAACCTCTACGCATGATATCCCTTAAGTAATTCAGCATCTATCTCTTCTTATCATGCTCCACTCTAAAACATAAATAACAAATACAAATAATAACTTAATGTAAGGAAAACTATTTAAAGTTTCTAATACATACATAATGTACATACAATTAAGCCTACAATTCCCATAGGAGTAAGCAGTGCTTAAGAGACAGTAAGCTCCTTTACACAACTTAAAATATAATTAAGTAAATAAATATCAGACTACATCACATACATTGATCTGACTCCAAGGTAAGTGCTTGTGCCAAGGTAAGCTTAAGCACTTGTGTTACGGATATCAGAATCAACAGTGGTATTACAAATATATACTTAAATATTGTATATTAACACCCAGACACAGAAGGAACACAAGTAATCATGATTGTCCTGGGTGGAGATCGAACCCACAACTCTTGGCGACCGGGGCAGGGTCACTACTGAATGTGCCAGTGAGTGAGGTAGATGAAAAATTTTGAAAAGTGACAAATGACGCCTGCATTTTCCAATGGGAGATGCTGAGCCAAAGGATCGATGTGCTCCTTAAAGCACATTTAGCCAAAAATCGTGTTAGGTAGGATGTAATATTATGAAAAATAGTGACAAATGGCTCATTTTCAACTTATTTACGGAGCCTCACGGTGGTCATTCTTCGGGCGTTGGCGCAGATTCCGGGCTCCCCACTGCGAGACTCTACGCGAAATCTACGTCTACGCCGCTGCCGATCCATGCGGCCCATCTCGAGGGAGAGGCAACCTCGCCCCCATAACACCTCGCTGTGCTTATGACGGCACATACCACAGTGTCACCCCATCCTATTTAACGGACGAGGATCCACGTGTCGTCATCTTCTCTGGGGCTGCTTAACGAAGTGAATGCAGGCCCCCCCGCAAACACTCCACAGCCCCAAAGGCCATTTTAGTCGCCTCCTACGACAGGCAGGGATACCACAGGAGTATTCGGAGCCCCCCCTGTAGGGCGCACACCGGTCAATCTTACGACAAGCTAGATCAAGTACATAGTTGGAACATTCTTCTTGAATCCTAGACTTACACGGGAATTTTTATTAGGGTATTATACAAATTTTTGGAACCACTTTTACAGTATAAGGAGGCACGTATTTAATACAAAAAAGCGGTTTTTTGAAAGTAAACAAGTTGAATTTGAAGATAATACGACATTTCGAAAAGTCGCTATAAATTTTCCCGCTAAAACGTTACGAGCTGAGTTTTGTTACATTACTGTAATGTCATTATGACGTCATATTATATTTTACAAAATGAAACTTACGTCTCCAACTATTACAATTCTCGTACTCCATTTCACAATAATTAGTGAAGGTTTTATACTCTCCATCATAATGTCTTGCGCATACAAAGTTTTTTCTGTAAACAAAAATGGCCGTTGGTCTGTTTATCAAAAGCAGGGCTATCCAAGCAAGATAGGATCTAAGGGCCAAATAAAAATTAATTTAAAAGGCCGCAAAATATTTGAAAAATAAATATAAATTGTTTTATGATTTTTGTATTTTTTTACTATCACATCTTTAAAAAATTCTGTCAATATCAACATCTATGTTAGTTGTTTCTTGATGCAGTGTTAATTAGGTTATTTACACAAGGAAGATAATTTTTTTTTGCAGGCCGCATAAATTCAAGCCACGGGCCGTATGTGGCACGTAGACCATGGTTTATACAGCTATGATCTAAAGGAAAAAACGAAACATGTCAAGTAATATGATAGTTTGGTTAGTTAGTAACAAAATATGATCACTTTGTTGTTCTTCTGTTGACACAAAACGCTGTCTTTCATTTAAAAATAATTCTAGAGATATAAATACCCTACTAACATTTTGAATACGTCCTTAAGTTTTCCCAAATAATCCACACAAGTGATTGTTTTTGAAAAAGCATGCAATAAATGTTCTAAAAATACTTACTTATAAGCGGAAGGGCAATCCTTTATGAATACTGTACAGCCTTTATCTATGAGGTCGGCTTTCCTGAAAAGGGACATTTTGGGGTAAAATCGTACCCTCCATGGCTTAGTGTGGCTTTTGTTCACGTAATCTGCCGCCATGGAAACTGTGATCAGAGCTGAAAAAAATACAACAACAATAATAATTCGCTGTTACCCTTGACTTTGAATGTAATTTAAAGTTAAGTAACCATCTAATAATTTAGTTATAAAGTAACCTCTGCCTACGCATAAAACACCTAATCTGCTTAACAAATTCTTAGGAAATTTGATAGATTAAAATTCAGACCTGACCTGACGAATATAGATCCTATGATTTAACTTTACAAACCTAATTCCAAGCAGATAGAAAAAACTACCAGAAAAATCTAATAAACAAACGACCAAATTGGTCGTGTGTTAACAGACCTGATTTTAGGAGTCATAAAAACCCTAGAGCTTGTATGAAGCAAGTGAGGAGTGTAATGACCGTTCCATATGGCGATCGGTTCTCTGCCTACCCCGCTAGGGAAGTGGTGTAAAGTTAGTTAAAAAGTAGTTAGTTAAAAATATAAGTTTAGAACATTACTGGAAACTTAAAGTTGAGTCCATTTACTTTATTTTATTAAGCACATATCACTTTAAGCCACAGTTCTAAACATCACACCTCCTTTAAAAATAACGACCAAAGTTACTTACAATAACATACTAATATAATTTGAATACGTAACATAGCATAAAATATTCCAACACCGTACATGCACAGTATTTTTATTACTACTGCTCAATAATCATAAAATTGGAAACTAATATTTATGTGCAGTCACTGTGACATGGCATTTGTGAAATAAGTATCCTTTAAAATAAAACATAAAAATATTTTTTCTTCATTCCCACGTTGATCTGGGACTAAAAAAATATGTACGAACTAGAGAATGCAATCCCGCGGCATTTTTTTCTGGGTCCAGTAATCCAACGTTCTAATCTCTAGTATTGTCATCCCACGGCATTGAACCAGCAGTTGTCGCACAGCTAAAATTGTCCCAGATCCAGTATTGCAATCCCTAGTGCTAACTGTGTTACTTGCCTAGTTTAACCGGGTATAGGACTGGGGTAATTGAGACAACAGTTGGTATGAGTCTCAACTACCCCATTACGTTGAGTTCGCCGCCAAATATCACCGCGAATGGGACTGGTGTGGAATGAAACAAAGGTTAATAGATGTCTGTAGGTAACTGTAGGTAACTGAAGATGACTGATTTATTTAACGTTGTATTACAGTTTATATATCACTCTATCTGTTAGTAAATGCTTGATCATGTTATATCTCGTACGTGCGATACGTGCTATATTTTACTACGTGCGGCAATGCGGCACACCTAGCATACCGTAGAAAGCGACTAAATGCTGTATCGAGTGTCGGTTTTGTGATTTTTTAACCACTTTTTTTTTAATTTTCTACGTACATACAGACATACATACATAACACCACGACCATAATCCCCGAAGGGGTAGGCAGAGTCAAAGGGACAACAGGCCCCATTAATCACATTCAGACAAAAATAACACTGGGCTGGGTTCGATGGAAAATTGTGAAAAAGTAGTGACAAGTGGCTAGCTCATCACCTATACAATCACATACCCAAAACCCGAAATACCCGTTCAATTGTCTATCTTCGGTACCAAAGACAAATTTAATTTTGTTTTAACGAGTTTTAATGAGCTTATCGCTCTTTGGATTCTACCAACCCCATCGTGGACTTTTTACAAGAATCATGTTAAATTTGTTATCAAGGCTATCGACTCGAAAATTGAATTGACAGTTTCTGGCGTGATTACTATAATACTATCATCTTTGACTGAAATGTTAAATTACTACTATTGTAATCATTGTAATTATATGTGATTTAATTCTTGATTATGTTTTAGATACCGTATAAAAGGTTTTCATTCTGTGCAAAATTATATATAAATATATGAATTCCTAATAAAGCACTAGTAACTTTTTATATTAAAAAAAAATAATTAGGATAGAATAGTAGTACTGTTCACAAACTCGGTATAGGGATGTTTACCTTAAATGATTTTTAAATGTTAAAATAAATTAAATTAAATAAGAACAACAAATTTAGGTCAACATTTTAATCAAAAAAACAGAAATAAATACGTCCTATTGCACAACATCTATCCCGCGATTCCTTGAGCTTGTCCAATCACAGCCACAGCAGGGCCCGCTTTGATGACACCGTCGCGAACACGCTTGACCGCTTTCTCCTGCAAAAAAATAGCTTGTGTTTTACTCAACTCTTAAAGTGTGGTAAAATAGGCTATATTTATTTACTAAACCTTAATAGTGCTGTCATAAAAAAGTAAAACATGCAACACGATTCCTACAAAAATTAAGTTACATTCCAAAGCTTAGTCGGTATACCGAGCTAGTTTAATAGGTCATAAGCGGTAAACTATTTTCTATCATATTGATTAAGTGTTTTACGGCTTATACATATATTTTGGTGGTTGAAGGTCCTGGCCATAAAATGATATTGAACTTGTAAGGGAAATATTCGTGTGATAAATAAGGTCATCTGTACTTGTGTCATGTATATTTGAAGATATATTTAAATTTTACCCGTTAGTCAGTAAATAAAACACAAATAAGCATACTGCTTAGTTTGGCGATATTGGTATAATACATGTCAATTTTATTTATTACACCTGTTGATCAATTTTTAAAGCCGAATATGGTATTATCGTTCCTCTATGGCATTCATAATCAATAGACTATTATATCAAGTAGCTACATACATTTATATTAGGCCAAGTTTTGTAATATTAAACATATTATTTATTTTTTAATTCGTTAATCTATTTATTTTTCCCTTCTTTTGAATGTTGATTTACGAAAAAATCTAAGACTAAAATAACAAGATTTTTTTGACTTAAGCTAAGGTAATATAAAAGTAAAAAACTTAAAATTTGCGTTATGAAACAATTTTCTTTAAATATGCAAAATATTAAGCCCTTTTATGGCGGAGACAACGCCATAAAAAGTTGCTTTCTGTAAAAAAAAAGTTTAAGAACAAACAGGGCCACACTCCAAAACTTCTGCGAAGTTTCTTAGGATATCGGTTCTCAAAATTACGAGTCCAAAAATATATTTTTTTAAAGTTACAATATCTGTATGTAACAATGTATGGTGTAACCATGATTAAAAAAAACGGGACATAATTCCTTACTATAGTAAGTTTTATCTGGCTCCACTTGGATTAAAATTCGGTCTGTTACATACAGATCATCAATACGATCTGAATACTTTTTTAACCGACTTCAAAAAAAGGAGGAGGTTCTCAATTCGACTGAATTTTTTTTTTCTTGTATGTATGTTCCTCGATATCTCTGAGAATCGTTAACCGATTTCCAAAATTCTTTTTTTATTCGAAAGGGTTTACTCCCAAGATAGCACCGACTCCAAAGCTAACTGATTATTGTAAATATTTAAATACGTGTTAAAGATTAATACTTTCATCGAAGCAGTCGGAATGATTTATTTTATACTTTTTAGTGTTTAGACATTTAAATAGCTATTAAGGCAGGTTCTTACTTGTGTTTTTTTCATAAACATTTTTTGCGGGGTTTTTTGAAGTCGATTTTTATTTTTGTTATTTACATAGGCAATTACAATAGTTTTTAAACCATGTTTTATTCCGGCTAAAAATATATATTATGGTACTCACTACTAAAAACGGGCGTGATGTTATGTATGTATAAAACAGTATGGCGTGCGCAACGTTTGCAACTAGGTTACAAGGTCGTTTAGTCCGGTTAATATTATTTCTAATAAGCTCAAGTTACGAGGCAACACAAAATGAATTATTGAGTTGCTGTTAAGTACCTTTAATTTTTTTATACTGATTCTTTAAATGGAAATATTTGGCCCTTAGTTCGGTTTTAATAAATAAATACTAAAATCAACATTGTATGATTTTTACGGTGTAAAATACTTTTTGCACTTTAAAAATACAGGGCTTATTAACCATTTCACAGGGTTGAAGCCTTTCAACCTTCATCGCAATCGTTAAGAAGTAAGTGTGATGAATACAGAATTACTATGTCATGTATACATTTTTTTCAAAGAGTATATATTTTTTTCAAAATATATTCTCAGTTATCGAAAAATGTACACAAAAGCTCATCTACAGATAGAGAACCACTGAACTGGGTCGTTGTTCCTAATATCGAGTTGGAAAGTGATGCAAGTTATGTCCGGAATAATAATGGGAGATTAAAATGTCTGGCAACACGCCGTTGTAAAAGTTATTTATTAACTTGTGTATAAGTATTTAGGAGCATTTTTATTACAAGGGCAGACTTTGAAAATTGTTTACAACGAGTATATCTATGCATAGCATTAAGTGCATTAATGTCCCATGTTCACCTGGGACTTTTAATTTTTTGTAAGTGAGGAATGCATTTACGCACCATCCAGGTAGACCTGAGTAAGAGTCTACAAGGGTGTGTCGGGCTCGGAACATGGCTGGCAACACCAGTTCCTCTACTATTTATGATATGTACAGTCTAAACCTCACGGCTGCCATTCTTCGGGCGCTGAACGCAAAGCTATCGAGATCCCCACTGTCGGAATACTCGCGAAAAGTTAACGCAGCGCGCATGTTCACCTGGGACTAAAAATAACGTACTAACTGTATTCCTATTGTGTAGAATTCACCTATGGTTGGTAAAGGTAATTATTTAAAAAAAAAACTTACAATTTTCTTCCACCCCTTCCAGCGAGGCTCCGGTGCTCCAGATACTAGGGTAACCGCCATCAAGCAAGCGAAGAAGAAAAACAGGATCTTTCCGAAATTCATTTTTATTTTTTTCTGAGTATTTGTTTCAAAGAAATTTCCTTGTGCAACTGTTACCAGTTCACCAGTCTGAATACTGTGATACTACATACTGCGTACACTTTCTTTTTATACTATTTAATAACTGAATAGCGACATATGTGTTTGCTAAAGGATTTTCATATCTGCGACTTATGAAATAAAAGTTATCACCTGTGTTGGCCTAGTTAATGAGGATAAGCCTCTCTATTGAAGTGCATTATTCTGCAATTCGTACAGGTAAGGGGAACACCCTTGTGATCACTGATTAAGGATTGCATTGATTATAGAATGCATTATTTAAAGGAGGCTGTTTGAAATAGTTTAATTAATTGTAAAAAATTTCTAAATTGAGTAAAAAAACAATATGATTTTTCTGAGAATTCAAACTAAGTCGTATCAAATTTTTTACGTAAATTGATAAAGTATTTTATGTGTGAAAACATAAAAGACAAACGGACAGTCAGAAAGAAAGCTACTTTCACATTTATAATTTTAGTAGGTGAAGACCAGCTTATGCCCACGGCTTTGTTCACGTGGTACAACGATAACACATAGTCTACGGGCTATTACAGTCTTTAATATATATGTGTCCCAAATTTCAACCAGAACCCTCTAGTTAATAAGTTAATATCCATACATCCATCCTCACAAAATATCGTATTTATAATATTAGCCATTGTACTGAATGAATCAAATTAAATTCATTCAATAGCACGCAATAACGTCATCCAGTCATTAAGCAGTCTTCATGTGACGTCACATATTATCCTCAGATATCTTCCTATTCCGTCAATAAGAAAGGTCAGTTGTAAGAACGAATTAAAATCTAGAAGGTTCATTACACCCATCTTTGCAGTTAAGAGTTAATTACAAAGTATCAGCTGTGCCATACAATATATTGGGTGTCATTGACCTCTGATATTTGATATGATTTCAGTGTTGGTCCAGTAGATAAGGATGTTTATACTTATCTGCGAGTATAATGACCTTGTTTGGCATAGCGAATGTTTGATTTACCTACTATAATAAGATACATTTATGATATGTACAGTCAAATGGTACATTTATAATAAAAAGGATGTTATACGGTTTTGTCTGTCTATGTGTTCGAGCCTACATCCGGCTGCACCGATTTTGACGAGTTTGTCACATAGATAGTGCCAAAAATAAGCTATTTTATTAAAAAAAATATTTAGAGTAATGCTATTTTTTACAAGTTTTCATGGAACCCAACTTAATTGTATTTACTCCTTTATGTGGTTTAATGAGATTATTTCTTCTTGGCCTCTGCCTGCCTCTTGTGGGTTTGTAGGCGTGGTGGTATGTATGTATGTATGTTTATTAGATCGTAGTTAAAAAAATATTTTAATTACATTCGCGGAAAAACCGAGCAAGAGAGAAAGAGCTTAAAAATATACTAGCGACCTGCCCAGGCTTGGTACGGTAAAGACAAAACTATATAAACTTACATATAAACCTTCCTCTTGAATCACTCTATTGGGGAATACCGTATAATAATAAATATCAGACTACATCACATATATTGATCTGACTCCGAGGTAAGTAGCTTAAGCACTTGTGTTACGGATATCAGAATCAACAGTAGTATTACAAATATAATTACACTTAAATATTGGATATTAACACCCAGACACAGAACAAACATAAGTATTCATCATACGAATGTTTGTCCTGGGTGGGGATCGAACCCACAATTCTTGGCGCATGGGGCAGGATCACTACCAAATGCGCCATGGAGCCAGTAGAACATCCCTTGCGTAGTTTAAAGATTGAAGAGAACAGACAGAAGCGGCGACTTTGTTTTATACTATGTAAAGACTATGTTATTTAGGAAATAATAAAACTACACTATATTTAATATTGACATGTTTTATGAAGTACTTAGAAAACACTTGAATGCCTTTGTTATTGACGTTACTGTAGAAAAATACAATCATAACCGCATTTTCTAAGAGGTTTCTTTTATGGGTCAGATAATAAAGCAAAGACAATAAAAATGTTAATTCAATGACACTTTGTGAATATTACTTTCATGCTTGTGCAATTTTCCGAAACTAGTTATTTCTAGCAAAAAAGGAACTGCAATGTTATGCAAGTTAAAATCCCTTCAGGATTGCGCATTCACAGGATTAGAAAATATTCTAATAAAACAGCATTGTTCTTTGTATATTTTATAACAAAAAAAAATTAAAATGAAAAGAGTATAGCTCTGTGAAAAAATACATATGGCTGATATGATGAGGACAAATTTTAACAGGGTATAGGCATATTTTTCATTTTGTGAAAGAGCAAAATGACTATTTTACTTCTTCTATACTAATCAAACGTATAGGTTTGTCCATACAAACTTGGATGGATGTATGAATTTTTGTTTCTCTTTTACGCAAAAACTACTGAATGGATTTTAATAAAACTTTATATAGCTCATATACATCAGGTTAATATATAAGCTACGTTTTATTGATGTACCACGCGAGCGAAGCCGCGGGTAGAAAGTCATGTAAAATAATGTAATTATCCACATTTAAAGGAAACAAAAGAGCTGTGATGTAAGGATACGCACTGTCTGTTCTTTATCAAAGTTTAATCTTTAGCCATATTTTATCGCAATCAATTCAGCAGTTTGTGCGTAAAAATGTAACTGACATACAGACAAACTTATATATATAATATTATCATCATTAATTAATACTTAAGTATATGTGTGTTTTACTACTTATATTTACATTGAAAATGTGAAATATTAAAAAAATGTATTAAAAAGAAATAACTATATACATATTTACGAAAAAGGGTAGTTGTCCGCCTCGCCGATCAAGGTACCCAGAATACTGGCAGCGTTGCCCCTTTACTATTAATACTTAATATGAGTATTGATATATTTTCTGTTTTGCCATTTTGTCCCTATTAATTGTAACTCTGCCTACCCCGCTAGGCAATTGGCGTGCTGTTAGTTCAGTTTAGATTTAAATAGGGATGATGACTTCATTAAAAAACTATAATTCTATTTAGTCCGTCAGTTAGTTTATGCAAAAATACTAGATACATATTTTTCGCTTTATCAAATTAACAAAAAATCACAAAGATAAAGAGCATCAAAGTTTTGGAGTGGGGGCTTACGACGTCATTATTTTGTAAAAAAATTTCGAAAGCGTAACGTCAGGCGCAAAATGGAATGCATTGTATCCTAGTCAATGTTTTATTGACAAATAAATATAAAAAATACGTGTTTAATATTTTTTTATAATCTAACTGACGGACTAAACAGAATTTTTTAGTCATAGATGACTAAAAGTTTATATTTAGTCCATTTAGTTTATTAAGTTTTACTATAGGCTAGAGTCTATTGTAAAACTTAATAAATACATAACTCCTCTTTTCGGAGCGCAGTCGAGTAAAAATAGGTCGTTCAGTCTGCGGGTCTGAACTCATATCTCTTCAGCAGTGACCATAAGTTAAAACAATGCTAATTAGCTGATAACCAATACTGTGAAGGCCATTTGTTTAACTGTGCACACTTTTCCTCGTTTATCGCGAACAATTAAATATGTGCGTCATATTGCTTGACAATGAATTTCAAACAGTGTTTGGTAAAGTACCTCGCTCTTCCTTCTTACAAAACAATTTCCGGGCCACGGTAATTATAGTATTTTAAAGGAATTTTTTAGTAGCTCAATAGTAAGGACACTGGCGTAGGATACTGGTTCAAATCCGGACTGGTATTGATGTACATACATACATAACGTCACGCCCATCATCCCTGAAGGGGCAGGCAGAGTCAAAGGGACAGCAGACCCCTTTAACCACATTCAGCCGAAAAAAAACGGGCTCGGTTTGATGGAAAATTGTGAAAAGTCATGACAAGTGGCTAACTCGTCGCCCTCACAATCACATACCCAAAACCCGATAAACCATTAGTCGCCTCTTATGACATGCTAAGCAAGGAACACAGTTGGCACATTATTTTTAAGTTCAAGACCAACATGGACCCTGGTATTTGTTTAATCTAATTTCGGCTTTATACCTACTACTTGCTAAAAAGTAAGAGAAAACATCGTAATCCTGCACTTAAAAAAAGCGGCTGTCTAATCATAATTTAAATAGCTGGATGTAATAACCATAATCCGAATTGTCGGGTTTTCCTATTTAGGAATTACGAAGGTTAGATTGATCATTCGCTTCAATGTAATCAGTATATTCCTAATTACTAGCTAAGTCCAGGATCGTAGTTTTAGTGGAAGCCGACCAAGCACGGGCTATAACGCTGAAAATATGATAACACAGATACGTAAACTAAACTATCTTCTTTTGTCTAATGTTGGTCTGGGACTTAAAAATAATGTGCCAACTGTGTTCCTTACCTAGCATGTCGTAAAAGGCGACTAATGGTATACCGGGTTTTGGCTATGTGATTGTACAGGTGACTAACTAACTGGCCACTTGTCACTATTTTTTTACAATTTTCGATCTAACCCAGTCCAGTTTTATTTTTAACTGAATAGGTCCCATTGACTCTGCCTGTCCTTTCGGGGATTACGGGATTTTCACGACAATTCTCTAGCAATAGCGCTAGGCAAAGCGCCATGAGGCACCGTGTCGTATATGAAAAGAGTTATATTTGTCAAAGAAGCGAGTGAGGTGTGTTAGAATCGTATCATAAGACATGTTGTAAAATTGGTATAGTTGAAAAAAAAATACCGTATTGCAAGCTTCCAATTTGGAAGTCAGCTAAAACGCAAATTAATTCCAATCCCCAAGCGAAGTTATTCCCAAACGTTATCGAGTTATTCGAACCACAAACGCTTATGGTTCACATCAATTAGATTTATCGTCGGGACTGAACCGGCGTAATGAGTCATAAATAATGCTATTCTGCAGTGTTGATCAATTTGCGTGAGTAATGCGGTCATGATACTCGCGGTCATACTGAGATATTAACAGTGAGGCATCTCCCTGTCAAGAGTGGACTATTATATAAAATAAATAAATAAAATAAAATAAAATAAATTTATTTCGGACCTGGTCCATAAATAATTTTAAATGATAAGAATAAATGGTTAGTCCCAGAATACACTTTTCGCCTGCACTGCCAAATTTACATTGACTAAGAAATTGCAACTAATAGTTATTAAGACTTGGCATTTAAAAAGAGTAACTATCAAGTTTTTTTGCCGGTTTATTTTAGGTAGAATCTACTTCTTGAACCGATAGATGTTGAATCTAGTTCTGACGATGTATAAGTCCTTTTTTAAAGCCTATGTACATAAATAAAAACAGATTTCATTTACTTTCACAACCCGTCTCTAATAAGAAGTTTATAGCGCGGACTAACTATGGCGAGAAAAGGGCAGCCTCTGACCTCTAGTCCTAGAAGGCTAAAAACGCCTTTGACTAAAAGGCACCTACCCGGAAACTTCTAAAATTCTGATATTTTCGGGTAGTCACTAGGGACCTCATCCAGTCCTGCCGCACCAGCCCTCTAAAGGACTTAATCCACCATAGAGGACTTAATCGACAGGCCCGTTGGATGAGTGGTCAGAGACCCTGACCACGAAACCGAGGGTCGGGGGTTCGTATCCCGCTAGGGGCAAATGTTTCGTGTGATGAACATGGACATTTGTACTCGAGTCATGGATGTTTATAAACATATTTAAGTATGTCTATCCGTTCACCTAGTATCCATAGGACAAGATTATAGCTAAGTTTGGAACTAGGGAATTGGTGTGTCAGTCCGGAGAATTTATTTATTTATAGTTCCGTGGCTTTATTGGTAAATCTTCTGCCCGTGGCTTATCTACCGTGGAACATCGATAAAACAGCCTATTGCTATTCCAGTCTATAAATAAACTCTCGAGACTAACACACTAATTCCCTAGTTCCAAACTAAGCTTATAAGCTTGTGCTATGGATACTAGTTAAACGGATAGATATACTTAAATACGTCTCGTACGTACATATCCATGACTAGAGTACAATGTCCAAGTTCATCACACGAAACTTGTGCGCCGCGACCTTTGGTTTCGAGACCAGAGTGTCTGATCGTCTGCATTCATCCAGAACCAAAAAAAAATACGTATTCAATATTTTTTAATGTAACTTACCCATGTTGGTCTGGGACTTAAAAAGAATATGCCAACTGTGGTTCTTACCTAGCATGTCGTAAAAGGCGACTAGTGGTTTATCGGGTTTTGAATGTGTGATTGTGTGGGCGCCAGGTAAGCCGCTTGTCACTGCTTTTTCACAATTTTCCATCTAACCCAGCCCGGCTTTATTTTTGTCTGAATGTGGTTGAAGGGGCATGCTGCTTCTTTGACTCTGCCTACCCCTTCGGGGATTATGGGCGTGATGTTATGTATGTATGTAACTGACGAACTAAATAAAATATATTTCTTTAACTAGGAAAGTTCCCTATTCGATCATGACCACACAACTTAGTAATTTGAAATGTGTCAATGAAATGTGTGTGTGTGAAATCCTCACATTGTATGTAGGTACGTACTTTACTGCGAGACATCTATACTGTGAATATATTCCCCGACTATCTGGCGAAACTTCTTGCGAGCCAGTGTGAAACATCTAATTGCATTTACATTATGTTAAACATCAATATATTTTTTTCTTGTTTTTACCAACATGTAAAATACAAAATTGATTACTGAATCCACAATTGCGCGGTTACGTACATGTAGAAATGTATTTAACGCAAAGGAAATCGCTTTTTTGTACAAGTATAAAATAACATACCTAGCCGTTTTGTCGTAAAAATATAAAATAATATACTAGCATCTGTCCTCAGTTATATAATCCACTAGCAGCGCCCCGCGGTTTCACTCGCTTAGTTCTCGTTCCCGTCGGAATACAGGAATAAAATATAGCTTATGTTACTCGCTGATGAAGTAGCTTTGAATTGGTGAAATAATTTTACAAATCAATACCGTAGTTTCGGAGCCTTATTCAATGTAAACAACATTATTTTTCTTTTCTCTTTATAATATGTGTGAGTGTAGATATCTCGTTTTATTTCACCCAGAACCCTTCAGTAGTGTTTGAGTAATTATAAGTACAAGTATACAATACAATATACAATCTTTCCTCTATTTAATGCTAATATTGAAATACAAATAATTTGTACTAGCTGTGCCAGCGGTGTCACCCGCGTTTATGGTTAATATTATATAGACTATTTCCGTCATACATGATTTCTATGTAACTTTAACCATTAAGGCTGCACACGCGACGGAAGCTTAAAAATGGAGTAACTTCTCTCGTTTTCCCAACATTTCCCTTCACTACTCTGCTCCTATTGATTGTAGCGTGATGAAAAGTATACTATAACCTGCCCAGGAGTAGGTATGAAGAATAATTGTACCAAGTTTCATTAAAATCTGTCGAGTAGATTTTGTTTCTATAAGGAACATAGAGACAGACAAAAAATTTACTGATTGCATTTTTGGCATCAGTATCGATCACCAATCACCCCCTGATAGTTATTTTGAAAATATATTTCATGTACAGAATTGAGCTCTCTACAGATTTATTATAAGTATAGATGTTTTTCTAAAAAAATATCTTTAACGTACGTTTTATCTCTGTTTCCGCAACCTTAAAAGATAAAAGAACAAGTTTGATATTATATATGAAATCAATTTTAACATTCAATATGTATTAAAAAGAAATAACTATATACATTTACGAAAAAGGGGAGTTGTATGTCATTAAACGTCTTCCTAGTAACATATCTCTCATTTTCCATCTAATGTGGTTGAAGGGGCATGCTGCCCCTTTGACTCTGCCTACCCCTTCGGGGATTATGGGCGTGATGTTATGTATGTATGTATATCTCGACCACATTAAAGGCTTTCTTAGACCATAATATTTAATATTAAGTCCTTCTTGGATTTAAATTGCATGGTTATCATATTGAAATGAAAAGGAAATCCTAATTCCCGTATCGCCTAGGCAAGACACATTTCGCCTGGGCAAGGTACTGGGTTGGCATCTGTAGCATTATAGGGGCTTGCTGTCTCTTTGACCTGCCTACCCCTTCGGGGATTATGGGCGTAATAAAAAATATAATAATAAATAAATATCCGACGACATCACATACGTTGATCTGACTCCGAGGTAAGTAGCTTAAGCACTTATGTTACGGATATCAGAAACAACTGTGGTATTATAAATATATACTTAAATATAGTATATTAACACCCAGACTCAGAACAAACACAAGTATTCATCATACGACTATTTGTCCTGGGTGGGGATCGAACCCACAACTCTTGGCGCATGGGGCAGGATCTCTACCGAATGCGCCATCGAGCCGGTCAATGTTATGTATGTATGTATGAGTATGTTTTTTTTTTTCGTATATTGACAACCCTGAGGCCTTTATAGATCTTAAGTAACTAGGCATAAAGTTGTACCTACGCAATTGAAATGTAATCAACTAATGATAATAACAGACCACACTGAAAAACTAGTACCTAGTTGTCAGGCGGGCTAGCAAGTTGTATAGTGGTAATTTTTTTATGTATTAAGTAATAAATAAGAATATTTTTTTACAAAAATATGTTATTTGTGTCACTTTTGATTAAATAAGTACTTAGTACAATTAATTGTATGTTAATCCTTCTTGTTTTTTGTATTTCATTGTTGGGATTTAAAACTTTGAAAGTATTTAATTTATCGATAGCACTATGCCTTATTACCTTTGATTTATTGGAATATAATGGAGCGTGTACTTAATACTAAAAATAAAGTAAGTAAGTAAGTTACTGAATACTTAAACTAAGTATGTATTAACTATATTATCTATTGAAAAAAATTGTGTTTCGCTTTTTTAATATTGAATACTTTTTATTTTTGTTTAGTCGGATAAAGCTATGTATCGAAAAGAGTAGGTACTTACTTTTTATTAATATTTTTCACGTGAAGCCTTTGTCCAGCTAGATCTCTCCATCCTAATAATCTTATTCACATTTGCTTCATAATTATACTATTTTTTATTGATATTGTAGTCATAAGCTAGCTAGCCTATATATCTAGCCACTTGTCACTGCATTTTCACAATTTTTCATCTAACCCAATCCAGTTTTATTTTTGGCTAAATGTGGTTAAAGGGGCTTGCTGCCCCTTTGACTCTGCCTACCCCTTCGGGGATTGTGGGTTTGATGTTATGTATGTCTGAATTATTTTCATAACATTATTGGTTTATCGTGCCATATGGCGTTTGGTTCTCTCTGCCTACCCCGCTAGGGAGTGGCGTGAAGTTCAGTTAGTTAGTTAGTATTATTGGTTTATTTCGTCTTTCAATCTGTTTTTATTCGGCCTCTTAACATACCCAACATAAAATATTTGATTTCCACATTTATACAGTACTTAAATACTTTATTTAATTTAGCAACTTCATTATTATTCTGTCTCATCTTGCCCTTAGACTCAAAAAGTATATTATGTAAACTGTGCTCCTTGCTAAGCATTTCTTTAAAGGCGACTAATGTTGTTCTCTTTGGGTTTGATTGAGTACGCGACGAGCTAGTCACTTGTCACTGCATTTTCAGTTTTAGACAGCATAGCTAAATTTTTGCGGCTAAATGACATTTAGTCAAAATTTACACGGACTATTTCGTAAATCCTGTGCGATCTATTAAGTCTTGGCATTTAAAAGAGTAACTATCGAGTTTCTTGCCGGTTTCTTCTCGGTAGAATCTGCTGTTTGAACCGGTTTATTTTTATATTTATTTTGTTCTGACGATTTATAAGTGCTTTTTGTAAGCCTATATAAATAAAGATCATTTCATTTCATTTCATTTCATTTCATCTTCACATTTTTATTTCTATCCCGGAATGGGAGAAGTTAGCGCTTTCAGGCTTTGCTGGTGTTATTAGTGTTCCCTACTTAAAAGGGGGAGCATATCCCGGAATGGGACCTCCTTGTTTGTTTGTAACTAATATTAGATTTATTTTATTTTGATATAGGTCATTCTTCTGTTTTACTGTCATTTGGTTTTATTTTGTAATTAATTGCCTATGTTCTACAGGCGTTTTATTCATTAAAATAATTAAAATTTTGAAAAATATTGTTCAGGATAATTTAAGGTCTATAACAATCACAATTGGTTTAGTTGTCTAAGCGTTAACATGCAACAGACAGACACAAAGTTACTTTTAAATTTATAAAATATGTATTCATCATCATCATCATCTTCCTAGAGTTATGTCCCGTATTTGGACGGGGTCCGCTTATACCATGATCCAGGATTTAGCGAGTCTGGTAATTACATTGAAGCGACTGCCGATCTGACCTTCGTAACCCTAAGATAGGGTAACCAGACAATTTTTGGATCATGGTTACAAGTCCAAAGTTGTTTGAGTTTGCAGGTTTCATCACGATGTTTCCCTCACCGTCAAGGTAGTGGTTTAAATACGTACATAGATTTGAAAAATCCAGAGGTACGTGCCGGGTTTGAACCCGCACTCCCCGGTTAAGAAAAGAAGAAGTTAATACTCCGCGTGTCCTTACCATTGAGCTATCACCGCTCTGACTAGAAATGATTGATATTTATATCATTTAATTTCTTTCTATAAAACCCTGCCGAGACGAGATTTAAATGTAAACCTATCTGTCCTATATTATTCGTTCCTTGTGTCTTATTATTATATTATATATTTGTCAATTCATTGAACCTTTGTTGTAATCGAATATGGAACTTTCATCTATACAGACAACCAAAATGACGTCAAAATTCATCCAAATGAATATGTAGGTATTGCCTACAGTCGAATATTTACTTCTATGTAATATGTACTACGCACCTTCCAATCTCTTCTTTAAATAAAAACAATTCTATATTAAGAACATTAAAAGATCATACATTAATCTATTTTAATCACTGTTTATAATTTTAATTGCTTTAAATACGCATTTTCCTTATCAACGTGTCTTCATTAATTTCGTAGTATAAACACTGCAATCTCTCAACATCATCTATTCCTGTCTCTTCACGTATGAGTGAGAGAGACACACATATACATCTGTGCTGGGGATTAACTCGGTCCAGAGCCAGGGAGTTCCCTCGTGAACTCGCGAACCCGTTATCTTTATAGTACGCTCCTTCAACTGTCCATTGAAAATACAACCTTGTCTCTGAAGCATTAAAGTTCATTCCTATATTAACACGAACATAAGTTAGCGAGCTGAAATCGGCAAGCTTCCAACTATAAAACACTGTCCGCTGTTAAGCAGGCATCATTCGAAAGACAGCTTAGCATTCGAATTTTGAATCCCTGCATTCAAATTTAAAACTTTAAACTTCAAAATGAACTTCTCGAGGTTTTTCTTCTTCGTCTTCGCCCTGTTCTTGGCTGCCAGCACTGTTTCTGCGGCGCCTAAATGGAAGATCTTTAAGAAGATTGTAAGTATTTATTATTATGTACCCATTAAACCTCTTTGGTCTACCTTAAAAAGTGTATCAGTGAATTTAAAATAAATTATGAATAGATTATCTGCCTATTACATAAGGGCGATATTCGCGTATCTCAATCTTTATTATTTTGCATTAAAAATAAGATTGTGCTTTTTTGGTACCTAAATAAGTATTCTATTCTTAGATTATGCAATTTTATACCCTATCATCACAAGTACTTAAGAATAGTAATCAATACAATTTATTTGTTTAAACCGACCTGAATATCGTATTGGTTTAAATTTTCAAAGATTAGATTACTGGCTAGCTCTTTTTAAGAGTATTTACTTTTGTAACTAGGAATTCTAGGTCATACTTTTTATTTTTGAAATCTATGTACAGAATTAAAACAGAAGTGTGCTTAATTTTTTCTTTAAACTGCGCGGACGCAGTAATTTAAATAATTTGTCCTATAAGATTTAAAAGAACAATAAACAAATAAATGAACAAAACGTACCTTTAATTTTAATAAAATATTTCTTAAAATTAACCGTAGATCATGATTATTTTTTTTTTTACAAACACGTAACATACATTTTTATTGTTCACAGGAAAGAGCAGGCCAGAACATCAGAGATGGACTCATCAAAGCTGGTCCGGCCGTCCAGGTGGTGGGCCAGGCCGCGACTATATACAAAGGTGGAAAGTAGCCTATTAAATACCTTTAACAAAGGTCCATGTATATTAATAGCCTAAGAAAAACCTTTAATAAAGGTCTAGATTAATATCGAATGTTTCTTAAAAAATATTTATGCTATGACTGCCCATGTAAAGATCTGTTATAAATTAAGTATTTAACTAGTTTTAAGATAATAAATAGGAACATTTTCACCAAAATGTGTTTTGATTCATTTACCTCCTCGGTTACGGCCGAATTTTTAATATTTTTTAATTATTTTTACACGTAACTTCTAAAGACACCAAAAACAATATTTAAATTTTAAATAGTCCCTAGGATTAAGGGAATCACTTCCGGTCCTTTTTTACAAACCTGAGATTGACGGAATACTTCCGGGATAATGATCTCAAAAAATAAACAGATTAAAAATTAGTTTTCCTTCAGACTTTTAGAATTGCTATCATAGATTTGTTATTCAGACTTTAATGACTATAATCATAGATTGAAACTGAATTTTTATTTCATTTATTTATTTCCCTTAAGAATTGTTTATGTCACACATTATGACAGAAAATCTTTCATGTTAGTATATAGATTTGGAACCAACCATTGGCCTAATAAGATAAAAAAAAAAAAAAAATTAATTGAATTATCTCTGCCTACTCCGCTAGCGAAATGGTGAGAAGGTAGTTAAGTTCAGTTTTTAAAACAAATTATTCTATGATCACCGTGTTTTTTAATAAGACTTGCTTGAGACAATTGTATTTATATTATTAGCTTCTGCCCGCGTCTCGTTCGCATCGTATAAAATCGATAATAAAATATCTTATGGCTGACTAATGATAACTAACTAACTAAACTTCACGCCACTTCCCTAGCGGGGTAGGCAGAGGGAACCAAACGCCATATGGCACGATCCTTACACACCTCAGTTGCTTCTTGAAACTCGTAGGAGTTTTATGGCTTTTTACATCACCTTCTCGACCAATCTGGTCGTGGTAGGTTAAATCTAATCAGTAGTTTTTGCGTAAATGAGTAACATTTACACATGCATCCGTCCATTAAAATTTTAGTAATTATCATATTCGGAAGATTACTAAGATAATTTTTGCCTCCCTAAAGCCAAATATGTACTTAAATCTAAAGAGTCACCCCAAAAAAACCTCTAAACGCAATATCAACGAACCAGCTGTTCTTCCTTAATTCAATTTGCATACATAAACAATTGTATTTTACTTATCCAACTAGTTTCTGCCCACGATATCATCCGTCTAGACTTCTGAAGGAATATTGTTCCAAATACCATCCCACGGGTATACAAAAATAGGGTTATAGTTTTTCTATTTAGCTACATCAATATCTAATCGATGAGTACCAAACGGTAATTACACTCAGCCATTTAAATGTTAATTGCTGTGCCCGCTGTTTTACCCGCATTTATGGTAAATGTTATATAGCCTATGGTCTTCCTTGGTAAATGAACTATGCAACACAAAAATATTTTTTCAATTCGAACCAGTAGTTTCTGAGATTAGCGCGTTCAAGCAAACAAACAAACAAACTCTTCAGCTTTATACTAACTAGCAGCGCCCTGCAGTTTCAACCGTGTTGTTCTCGTACCCGTTAGAATACAGGGATAAAATATAGCCTATGTTGCTCCCTGATAAAGTAGCTGTTCATTGGTGAAAGAATTTTTCAAATCTGTCCAGTAGTTTCGGAGCCTATTCAATACAAACAAACAAACAAACAATTATTTCGACCAGTTGTATTAGGAACTACTACTGGTACTAGGACTACTAGTATTAGGTACGCGATATAAATTTTATAGTACCTATATGAGTACCTACTTACACGTTACGTTAAGTGATGCGTACTTCATAATGCATAAATGCATTATTATTAAAGAGATATCGCTTTTAGACCTGTTAGTATGGTTTCTAGTAGCATCAATCGTCCAAACATAGAAACCTTTACAATTTTTGTATAGTCTGTCTTTAGAAAAGTCCCGAGAAATCGTATAGGTACACTTAAAAAACAATTGAAATGATTATAAATAAATAATTCATTTAAAATACACTATTGTCACTTTTATCGCATATTAACATTTAAAATACCTACCTACTTACTTTCAGATTCAATTAGAATAACTCAAGATCGACAAAGAAGCATTTGGAATTTCAGAAATAAGGATAAATGACGAATATACCGACGAGAAAATACCTAGCCTTTGTTTTGACTATAAAAGCACTGGCTGATTAAAAAGAGTCGCCATTTGGAAAGGAACATCGAATCGATTTTCAAATAAAATTCAAATATGAATTTCGGTAAAATCTTTTTTTTCGCGTTCGCTTTGTTCCTGGCTGTCAATATCGTATCGGCATCGCCAAGATGGAAGTTTTGGAAAAGAGTTGTGAGTATTTTATACATTGGTGAAGCAAATTATATTAAATATTATTTATTTATTTACATATACTTACATTGAAATTGTACAAGTAAATACATGAATTCTTCAGACCTATTATCAAGTTATGCATTTCATTCAATATGAAATGAAATGAAATGAAATTGAAATGAAATGACCGCCTTGTTAGTCTAGCGGCAGCATGCGCGCCTTAGGACCAAGTGGTCCGGGGTTCAATCCCGGGTCGGGCCAAAAAATGTGCCTGAGTATGTCAATGTTGAAATTATTCAGTAATAATTATTCCGGAGTCCGAAAGTTGGTGGTTTAATTACCCCCGTGTCTCAGAAAGCACGTTATGCCGTTGGTCCTGCGCTTGACGACGACGTGACGTGTTTGCGAGTAAGTGTGTGCGCACTTGTGCACTATAACATCTCTTGCGCAGTTAGCTAATCCTCATTGAGATTGACAGCCGTAACCGAAATCGGTTAGGAGGATATTATTATTATTACTAGCTTCTGCGTCAACATCGCGTTACATCTAAGTATTAAACATAGCTTATGTATTATTCTAATGTATAAGCTATACTATTGCCAAGTTTCATTATAATCCATGCAGTACTTTTCGCGTGAAATAGTAACAAACATCCACACATCCATCCATACATTCGCGTTTATAATATTAGTAAGATTACTACTACTTATCGCTCTTTGTATTTTGCCTACCCCTTCGGGAATAGCAAGCGTGATAATATGTATGTATAACGGATAGATATCTTTTAATATAACTAACTAAACTTCACTTAACTTACTTTTATACAATCATAATTGTAGTACTGATGAACTATGCATTGTGCAGGCCTAGCGGAATTATGAGCCCGCACCCTTCGATAACGTTTCGATAACGTTGGTTATTTATTATAGATATGGTAATAACATTTATTTTCAGACATTGTAAATAAACGTTATTTACCATGTTGGGCGGCAGGGAAAACCGAATATTCCCCCCCCCCCCCCCCCTCTCGACTCAAAAATAATGTACAAATTGTGATGACAAAAAATGATGATTTTTTTTAACATTTTTCTTTAAAGCCCAGGTCAAATTGATTTTTTTGTATGAATTCGGCTTAGTGTGTTCATCGCTCTTTAAAGCTTTGAATTTGAAATATATTATTATGATTATACTTGTACACAGGTCTACATGCTTAATTAAACATGTTCCGACCTTGAAATTTTTAAATTCGAGATGAAAACGAAACCTTGCTTAGTAAATCATTCACCATCTAACCCAGCCCAGTTTTGTTTTTGGCTGAATGTGGTTAAAGAGGCTGCCCGTTGGACTCTGCCTATCCCTTCTGGGATTATGGGATTCATTCATTCATTGACATTTTTGAGTTATTATAACTCTGCCCGCAGTTTCACCCGCGTTTATGGTTAATGTTATCCTTTCTCGATAAATAGGCTATCTAACACTGAAATATTTTTTCAAATCGGTCCAGTAGTTCTTGAGATTAGCATGTTCAAGCAAACAAACTCTTCAGCTTTAAAATATGAGTATAGATTGAATCTTTAGCTTTTTGACACACCACAAAGTTCGGTGACTCATTAAAGGGACAAAGGGATGTACCTACAAAGATACGTCCTTACTTTGACTCAATCGCCTTGACAAGAGTCATTGACCTCCTTCAGACAATATAACAGAGTCACAAAATAAATACACACTTTCTCTTAAAAAAGGTAAGCAAAATCAGGCAGTATCAGGACTGACACTCAAATAGTGATAATCTACATACATAACATCACAAAAGCTGGGCTGCACCGGGTTAGATGGAAAATTGTGACAAAGTAGTGACGATTCAAGTGGCTAGCTTGTCGCCTACACAATCACATACCCAAAACCCGATATACCATTGGTCGTCTTTTACGACATGCTAGGCAAGAACCGCAGTTGGCACATTCTTTTTAAGTCCCAGATCAACATGGAACAATGGGCTGGGTTAGATGGAAAATTGTGCAAAAGTAGTGACAAGTGGCTAGCTCGTCGCCTACACAATCACATACCCAAAACCCGATATACCATTGGTCGTCTTTTACGACATGCTAGGCAAGAACCGCAGTTGGCACATTCTTTTTAAGTCCCAGATCAACATGGAACAATGGGCTGGGTTAGATGGAAAATTGTGCAAAAGTAGTGACAAGTGGCTAGCTCGTCGCCTACACAATCACATACCCAAAACCCGATATACCATTGGTCGTCTTTTACGACATGCTAGGCAAGAACCAAGGTTGGCACATTCTTTTTTAGTCCCCGACCAACATGGGAGTGAATATCGGGGGGGAGGGGACCTAGGAAATTGGTGTGTCAAAATAATTGATTATTTTTTTTCCACAGGAGCATTTAGGCCAGCGCATCAGAGATGGTATCATCAAGGCTAGACCAGCCGTTAAGACCGTTGGAGAAGCAGCTGCAGTTATTAAAATACTGCCAGGATGAATTCAAACAACACGTATCACATACAATTAATTTTATAAGACCGACCTACTCCACAACTACGGAATTAGGATTTAACTATTTTTCTAAATAAAATAAAAAATACTTAGAAAATGTTCGGATATTTTGTCGTTTTTTTTTTTCTCACCTGTTTGGAATTAACGGTCCCATTGATACGATAGTAAACTTCAGGACAAATACATAGCTGTGGGATGATATATGAGCGTGATGTTATGTATGTCTGTATGTATGTATGTTGGATGAAACAGAGTATTTGGTAACTGGGTTTTTGGCGTACCATCGTTGATTTCCATAACACAAGTATGGCATCAGAACAATGTTCTTATGTGATGTTATCTGATATTTATTAGTCTTCACTAATATTATAAACTAGCTGTGCCAGCGGTGTCACCCGCGTTTATGGTTAATATTTTAAAGACTATTTCCGTCATACATGATTTCTATCTAACTTTAACCATTAAGGGTGCACACGCGACAAAAGCTTAAAAAATGGAGTAACTCCTCCCGTTTTCCCAACATTTCCCTTCACTACTCTGCTCCTATTGATTGAAGCGTGATGAAAAGTATATTATAACCTGCCCAGGAGTATGAAGAATAATTGTACTAAGTTTCGTTAAAATCCGTCGAGTAGTTTTTGTTTCTTTAAGGAACATACAGACAGACAGACAAAAATTTTACTGATTGCATTATTGGCATCAGTATCGATCACTAATCACCCCCTGATAGTTATTTTGAAAATATATTTCATGTACAGAATTGACCTCTCTACAGATTTATTATAAGTATAGATAAAAAAGATTTTATTGTTTGTTTGTTTGTATTCAATAGGCTCCCAAACTACTGGACTGATTTGAAAAATTCTTTCACCAATGGAAAGCTATTTTATCAGCAAGTAACATGATCATCCATCCATCCATCATCCCACAGCTATGTATTTGTCCTGAAGTTTACTATCGTATCAATGGAACCGGTAATTCCAAACAGGTGAGAAAAAAAAAAACGACAAAATATCCGAACATTTTCTAAGTATTTTTTATTTTATTTAGAAAAATAGTTAAATCCTAATTCCGTAGTTGTACATAGCCTATATTTTTTTACCCCATATACACGAGAACAGAAACTACGCGGGTAAAATTGCGAGGCGCTGCTAGTTATTTATAAATTGATGAATCTTAGGCCTGATTGTTTAATGTTTGAATGAATTACATATATGAAAGGTTTAAAAAGTCTTTGCTTATTTCTTTAGTTAGACCGAATGACATCCACGAATTAGTGTCCCTATGGATCAGCCGGTCAAATTTTATCTGACTTGAAAAAAAAGTCGTCCCTTATTCGCAATTTACTCCCCTAATCCTTCCGACAGCATAAGTCCGATTTTGAATCGACGAAGCCAAAAAGAGTCCTTGGGCGATTCGCACCACGATACCGATCGACAAAGTATAAAATAGTCCTTCCTGATTCATACCACGGATCAAATCCACGGCTTCAGAACAGCTCCATAAGCGATTCGAACTGAGTGACGTCCTTTTGGTACGAATCGACCAAGACTCACAACCACAAGACCATTTTTTTTTTTAATTTTGTTTTAAACACATTAAAAAAAATCATATAAGTGGTAGAGATCAAATTAACAAGATCAAAGTAGGTATGTATATACATACTTTAATTAAGTTAATAAGATTAAATACTGATATACGGTTTTTAGGATATGAAATCAAGCACAGACTTTATATGACGGAGGATGGCGACTGCTAAATGTGATCGCTGAATGTCTGATTTCATACTTCATCATCCACGCAATTCTTATATTTGGTACCTGAGTAATTAGGAAGGTGATGTTAGGAGTCGTAAAAACCGTAAAGTTTTATATGAAAAGGATCACGAATGTTGAAGAACATACTCGCTCGGCACAATGATATTGACATATTTGCCGACCGCTTGGGACATTTAATAAATAAATTCTTTTCTGTTTTTGACAACGGAATTATGACCAATTAATATATTGTAATTAATGTTTATTTGCGTGTTTGTTTATTAAAATAAATTATTATTCGTTTATTAATTTTATAATGACATTAATTATTTTGATTTATACTATTCGATTTGAATGTAATGGTATTTTAAGTTTCATTATTGACATGATTGTATTGTATGTATTAAATCTATTTAATTTGTATAATTTATTGCTAAGTTTATTGGCGTGTTGGACATTTCTGTAAGCCATTATGTCAATTATTAAGAATAAATGAAATGAATAATGAACTAAGTAACCATATACAAACTAAACAAATTTAAAAATGTATTATGCCTATCTAAAAGCATCTAGCATCGCTTTTCCTTATTGATCGCTAGAATGTCTTAATTTTTTACCTACTATTTGAACGTTGTTTATATGGTTCAATCTCAATAATTGTCCAAATGAATATTCACAGTTTTAAAGATAGAGACTTCTAACATCACCTTCTGTTATCACACAATTAATTAAGCAAGAATAATGGGGTATATTACTCAAAAAAAATTATAGTCCGTAAGTTGGGTTATCAAAAAATATTGAATTCGTATTTTTTGCTTTATCTCATACACGAAAAATAATTAAGATACAGCGCTTCAAAGATCTGAAATGGGGCGTTTTACGTTACATGGACGGTAAGATTTTACACAACTAGTGACGTCACGCGGTTTAAGGCGCTGTAACTCCATTATTTTTAGTTTCCTGAACAAAAGAAAAAATAAGCAAGCAAACTGCACAAAATAGCCTATTATACATATTTCGTGTCTTCATTTGCAATTTATTAAAATCAAATTTTTGGTATGAGCCTAGTCTTCGCCTAAATAATCACAAACCAAATATGCCATTTATCGCCTTTTAAAATATACAACACAGATAAGGAGCACACATCCTTAAAAATAATGTGCCAATCCCAGAGCTAGTTAGTAATTAAACAAAAGCTTCATCATGCAAAATTATTTATTTTCATGAAATCCTGTGTTCATGTTCTTCCAACAAATCGATATCATAACCAAGTTAACATTTGTTACAAGTTCTGCCATGCTTTCTCAGCTTCGAGAATAGTTTCAATAGCGGGTTTGGCGCTTATGATAGAGTCCCTGATTCTCTGGCCGATTCCCTCCTGGAAAAAAATAAACAACATCACTAACTAAATAACTAACTAAAGTTCACGCCACTTCCCTAGCGGGGTCAGCAGATAGAACCGATCACACATATACCAAAATTGATCTGATTCCGAGCTAGTAGCTAAAACACTTCGGTGCCCTCCTAGCGTTATGTCCCGTGCTTAGTCAGGGTCCGCTTAGACCATGATCCAGGATATAGCGAGTCTGGTAATACGTTGAGCGACTTCCTATCTGACCTTCGTAGACCCAGACCAGACCTTAGGTAGAGGAACGAGACAATTTTTGGATCGTGGTTACACATCCGCAGTTGCTAGAATGTTCAGGTTTCATTTCGATGTTATCGTTCACCACCGAGCTTGTGGTATAAATACGTACATAGACTTGAAAAATCCAGAGGTTGTGGGTTTGAACCCGCACCCCTCGGTTATGAGACAATTGAGCTACCACCGGTGTAAATAATATCAGTAAAATAATATTATTATTTAGGTACAATAAAGGTTTCTTACCAGCTCTTTTCCAAGGTTAAAAGGCACTGGATTAGCAGAAACCACAGCCAAGGCTGCTGCAAAAATGACCACGAAACAGATTAAACTGGTGAACTTCATTGTAAGACCTTTTTAACACTGAAAGTAAAAAGAAAGTGATACCCCTCTTCAAGTGAACGATGCTTATATACTCAAAAAAATACTGAAAATTTATTCTAATCTAAATCAATTATCCAAAATACACTCCATTTTGAACTTTATGTGTATGTGGTGTTGCATTTTTGTCAGATATGCCTAAAAGTTTATTAATTTTCAATTCTATGTGAATGATGTAGAGTGTACTTTGAAATAACTATTAATGTCAGAAAAGGTAATTTGAAATGTAAATAATGATGTCAGAATACAAACTATTAATATAATTATCGATTTGAGTAATTTCCCTTCAAGTGATAAGAAATAAATATGTATATACAACTCATACGTATGCCTAATGATAAACTGACCTTACTCAAAATATGCTGCTAATGGAAAATGAACCGTAATATAAAATATTACGGTACATGTAAATTATTTTAAATGTACAAAAAATTTTAAGTCAGTTCACTTTACAATTAAGCATGCGAATGTATGCAACCTTTTTTTGTGTAATGATGAGTATTTACTTATAATGCAGTAATTACCTTTTGAAATAAACTTTTAAAAAATTGCAGCTAAAAATTCAATCATGGCATAAAAATTATAATAAGTAAAAAGTATTTATTTTATTTTCTAATTTAATAAAATATTCAATTTCGAAAAACACAAACTTTCTAAAATTCTTTAAAAAGATTCTAGCGAATTTATTCGATTACAGTGAATTAAATAGGTTATGGTTTAAACTAGTTTAAACACAAAAATATATATACCTAATATATTTTGGAATATGTCAACTGTGTTTCTTGCCTAACATGTCGTAAAAGGCGACTAATGGTACTCGTATATGGGATTTTGGGTTTGTGATTGTGTAGGCGACGAGCTAGCCACATTTCACTAATTTCTTACAAATTGCCATCTAGCCTAGCCCAGTTTTATTTTAGGCTGGTTGCCTCTTTGACTCTGACCCCAAAGGGGGAGGCTTTGGGGATTGCGGGCGAGAAGATAATATGTAGGTATATATTTAAGAAAAACTTAGTTTGAATTCTGCTTAGGTAATTTTATTAGTACATACCTAGTTCTAAAAAACGAATAAAAATGAGGAAAAACAGTCACCTTATCAAGACAATATTTATTTATTCAAAGAGTTATCTAAAAAGTACTTCTAAAAAGCTATAATACTTCGTTTCCTTTTAATTTTACTTGCAATCACCTTTTTAATGAAGTTTTACTTTTTTATTGTCTCACTAAAAAGGTCGACGTCAGTTAATGAAAAAAAACTTTTCAAGGTGAGATAAACGTGGAATTTTAGAAGATTAGAGATTTTAGAGCCAAAACAAATTAAGACTGGTTTCACAGTCACATTTACGCCGATGGCGGTAAGCAACGCGGGCTACTAGCTAGGTGTTGTCTTGTACCATTTTATATCTTTTTTTTTTTAATAGCTTAAAGATATTACTTTTACTTTATTGTAAAATGCTGCCGTGTACTCGCAACCTGTAAACGCATGGAAGGCGGGAAGACTTAGGCATAATTTGAATCCTAACTTCAACGCTGAATCGGTGCAATTAATGTACAGGTTGGTTCATAGGTTTTTTTTGTTCCAAAACTGGCAAGCCAAATTTCTGATCCGGAAATTTCATACATATTTCCTAACAAAATAATCAAAACATCAGTATCAGAGGCTTTAATTTGAATTTGTCCGATGTTGGTCTGGGGCTTAAAAAATAATGTGCCAACTGTGTTTCATGCCTAGCATGTCATAAAGGACGACTAATGGTATTTGGACTTTTGGGTTTGTCACTCCTTTTTTTACAATTTTCCATCTAACCCAGCCCAGTTTTGTTTATGGTTGAAATAAAACTGCTGCCTCTTTGACTCTGCCTACCCCTTCGGTTTGTTTGTTGAATTAAAATTCTTGGGCCCGGTTCCGCTTTATAGGCATAAAAATTAATCCTCGTATCTGCCTCTTCGTGAAAATAATGAAATAATCTTTATTTTAATTTAACTTTAATTAATTAACCTGACCGATGCAAGTTACTAGTATCAATTTACTTGTTTATGCCTGCCTACCCAAGACTTATGACGGGGAAAAATTAGTCAACCTAACGTTTGCATATTCTATAGGTTTTTATACTTTTGATTGGTATGGAATTTGTCTATTAAACAAACCAGTGAAATGTTTAAAAAAAAAATTTTTTTGAATTGTTAATCTGGACTGAATTTTTTTAGTCAACCCATTTGTAATATATTTATTGACATATTTAATTGAATATAAAATGAAAAGTATTTTATATTCATTAACCAGCTCGGTGAAAGTCGTTCGAAGTTGGATCTTAGACTAATAGTGAAAAACTGCCTGCACTTTCCACCCACCCGTGCGTCTTTTAGAGACGTTTTTCAGCCGCGTGCGCAAACCGCCCGGTTCGTAGCAAATGGAAGGATGTGATCTCTGCCCACCTCCATGGAAAAAGGCGTGACATAAATTAAATTAAAAAAAAATTCTATACACTGACACACCAATTCCCTGGTTCAAACTAAGCTCATGCTTGTGCTATGGATTCTAGGTGTGTTCACGTAGTATGCATAGTCTATCCGTTAATAAACATACTTAAATACGTTTATAAACATTCATGACTCGAGTACAAATGTCCACGTTCATCACACGAAACATCTAGGGATTCGTACCAGCGACCTTTGGTTTCGTGGCCAGGGTCTCTAACCACTCGACCACCGGGCCAGTCAAACATTATGTACGTATATATGTTGTTTTAATATAAATCGCCTTACATAAACAGTAACTTATAGTTTCAAAAAGAGCGGTGGTAGCTCAATGCGTGCGAGTTCAAAGCACGTGCCTCTAGATTTTTCAAATCTATGTCCATGATCCAGAATTTAGCGAGTGGTAATTACATTGAAGCGACTGACAATCTAAACATTGAACCAACACCCTTCGGTTATGAGGCTCGTGTCCTTGCCATTAAGCTACCACCGCTCTCAATAAGTGCATTTTCTATATTTTTGAAATGTTTTCAACATTCATATACTTCAAAACGATCATAGGTTTCTGTGATAGGGGTTTGTTTTATTTTCTTATTGTGAGGGATGGCTGTTAAAACTGGAGTGTTTAAAAATCTCAGTAAGGAAATATGCCATCCAGATACTCATCAATTATATTTATTAGTGAATTGAGTACTTATTAGAAATGAATAAAGAAATTTGCTTAAAATATTTTATTCAATTATTAATTATATACACATTAGGGTGTTTTTCTTTTTAAAATTTACAGTGAGCATTATACGAGATAATCATATATAATGTCCCTCTTAATTCCCTCCCTTTATAATCCTCTGCGCGTCGGCGATCGTGTCGACGGCTGGCTTAGCGTTGATGATAGCGTCCCTCACCCTCTGGCCAATGCCCTCCTGAAAAATATACATATATTAAATTAATTAAGTATATATTACGCTTAATAATGGCATTTCGGGTTTTGGGTCTGTAATTGTGTAGGCGACAAGCTAGCCACTTGTCACTACATTTTCACAATTTTCTATCTAACCCAGCCCATGTTTATTTTTGCTGATTGTGGTTAAAGGGGCCTGTACCTTTGACTCTGCCTACCCCTTCGGGGATTATGAGCGTGATGTTATGTATGTGTGTACGACGCAATCCTCAAAGGCGTAAGCAGAGTACAAGAGGCCTTTATCTACCTACTTTTAGCTAATTTTAGAATTGAGTTATGAAAAAATTTAAAAGCCATATAGCGTCTTGATATGTCTTCTCCTACATTTACACATATTTTCTAAGAATAAAACAAAGTAAGGTAGCCGCTTCTGTCTGTCCGCTTAGATCTTTAAAAATACGCAAGGGATGTTGATGCGGTTTTCACAAATAGAAAGAGTGATTCAAGAGGAAGGTTTATATGTATAGTTTCAATTTTCATTAAATTTTTATTTTTATAAAACGCCGAGGAATCACTGACACTGATAATACAGTTTTATAACTAGTCTCAATGTCAGGGATTCATCCTTTTAATGCAAATGTTACGACAAACCCTAGACTGTCCATACGATGTATATCATTTTGTAAATGCAATTGTGGGTTATGAATATGAATAAATGATTATTATTATTATTATGTCTCTCGGCACAATCACGGGACAAGCCCGGGCCTTTGAGGCTTGCATGGGGACATGGGTCCAACATGTAGAGGCCTTTTGAGAGTTTGATCTAAATGAGTGATGGAACACCGGCCGGGTGTTGCCCTTAGTTGCAGTATAAAACATACACTCAAAGGCGACATCCGGCTGATGCAGGACTATTGCGAAAAAGGGAAACTAAAAACCGGGGCTATGGAGGGAGGTTCTACTATGGACAGGAAATTGGGCTATGGAGTGAGATACCGGACATCTGCCTCGAAAATTTCTCACAAATATATTAAGTTGGCAGACGGTGACTCGCCGCTTGTTAATCCAAATTGTGGGCCCCCCAACTAGCTGCCATACGGGCGGCAAGGGGGCAACACTAGAAAGCAGCTAATGTTGTGGAGAGGTGAGACTGCGGGGCGCAAGATCCTTATACAGTCAAGTGCCCCCGGCGTTATGACATTTTACACTTCCAACCTGGAGCATAGTTTCCGCTCTTGCGAATCCACTCTGGCCGGCCGGTCAAGGCAAGCGCAGAGGCGGAGGGTGTGTAACTGTCTGTAAGTGTGTGTATCGCGCATGTCTGTATGGTCTCCCTGGAGGTAGGGTCCGTGGTGTCGCCACCCACCAACGACTCGCCACAAGCCGCCCTGCGGAGACTGACTGCACTGACGGGAGTTGTTGCTCTTCATGGTGCGAAGCTCACCAACTCTCGCCAGCGGGCGATGGGGGCGTCACGTCCCTACTATTATATTGATTTATGCTCACCGTGCGAAGCCGGGGCGGGTCACTAGTATTAAATAAGTCGTTAGTCGCATTTTACTATATGTTAGACAAGGAACTCGACATCTACATTATTTTTAAGTCCCAAGCAAACGTACTTAAGCTACATAAATAAAGTGATTAAGTAAGTTAAATTATAAGTGAATGTTTTATGTTTACAAGACAAAATTACATACATACCTACTTAATCCCGTAATCTCATTTCAAAATTACTAGTTTAAACACTCATATTATGGAATTGGGAATCAACAAAGCTTTAAAGATACGAAGATAATAAATATATATATAAAAAAATATCAAACTACATCACATACATTGATCTAACTCCGAGGTAGCTTAAGCAGTGTTACGGATATCAGAATCAATACAAATATATACTTAAATATTGGATATTAACACCCAGACACAGAACAACCACAAGTATTCATTATATACGAATGTTTATCCTGAATGGAGATCGAACCCACAACTCTTGGCGCATGGGGCAGGGTCACTACCGAATGCGCCATCGAGCCAGTCCACATACCTCTTGTACTCGCCAAAACTCTCGAGAACGTCGTTTTTTAACCGACCTCAAAAAAAATGTGGAGGTTCTTCCTAAATATATCTTATCCTGATGGGGCCCATGCCAAAACTATTGCTTTAGTATGGCTGTGCAAGTTAATATAACTTAACCTATATAAAGTAGTTAAGTGAAAGTACTTACAAGCTCTTTCCCCAGATTCCAAGGTGCGGGGTTTGCGGACACCACAGCCATCGCCGCTGCGAAGACGAAGACGATGCAAAGGAAAGTCGCGAATTTCATCTTTGAAGTAGGTCTTTGCTTCTGGTACCACACTGAACGTTTCTCAGAAACTGATGTCTTCATTCCCTATGGACACAGCTTATATACTCTAGCTTATTACAAATTGCAAATACAATGCGTTTACGTTAATAAGTGTGTTTGATTTTGAACTTTAAAAGAAGGCAGGAAAATATATATTCGCTTTCGTACTGTTTTCTAGTTGCAAACTTGGAAATGAGTTCGGAGTGCAGAGAGCGTACCTACACACCGGTTGAGTTCTTCCCCGTTGTAACAAAGATATCTGAAGTATTATCATGATCTTTGACGTTATAATTAATGAGGACATTGCCCCGTTTCTAAATAGGGTCCTCTTGGTCCATGTTCTTAAACTTAGGGATTCTGGTTATAAAGACTGTAAGCTCAGACCAATAAAAAAAGAAAGACAGAACCATCCCATACTACGAGGTGAGGCAACCAATAGGAAGCCAATAGGGCCATAGAAAGCCGACCGCCCGCCATTTCGCCTTCACCATTTGACAACAAAGGACGGCATATTTTAATTTTTTCTTAACATCAAATTTACGACGTGCGCTGTCACTTACTGAAGGCGAAATGGCGGGCGGTAGGCTTTCTATGGTCCTATCGGCTTCCTATTGGTTGCCTCACCGAGTAGTATGGGATGGTTCTGTCTTTCTTTTTTTATTGGTCTGAGACTGTAAGTTGAACTTTGACTGTTCCATATTGTTCAGAGACCTAAAGAAATGTATGAACTGTGTTCCGTGCTTAGCTTGTCCTAAAAGGCGTCTAATAGGTGTTAAGTTTGTGATTTTTGTAAGCGAAGTCACTTGTCACTAGGTAGATACTTCTTAATTTTTTTATGGCCCAAAGCAATTTAATTTGTGGCTTGTAACGGTCAAAGCTTGCTTTGAATTCTGTCTACCCAATTAAGGAATAGGCTAGATGACTAAAAAATTCTGTTTAGTCCGTCAGTTAGATTATAAAAAATATTGAACACGTATTTTTTTATTTCTTTGTTAGACTAACATTGACGAAGATACAATGCTTTTAAGTTGCGCGTGACGTCACGCATTCGTACATTTTTTTCAAAGTAGTGAAGTCGCAAGCCCCCACTCCAAAACTTTGATGCTCATTATCTTTGTGATTTTTTGTTAATTTGATGAAGAGAAAAATATGTGTCTAGTATTTTTGTATAATCTACTTAACTGACGGACTAAATAGAATTATAGTTTTTTAATGTTGTCATCATCCCTATTGCGGAAGTGTATATATGCATGTAAGTATGTATGTAAGTAAACTATATATTTTAACTAACCTTAGTAACCTATAGACTCGGAGACCAGACAAATTGGGTTATAGTTACAGCTTGTAGGTTTCCTAGCAATAGTTTTCCTTATTGACAAGTATCTGGATGGCGTATTTCCGTACTGAGATTTTTAAACACGAGTCTTAACAACCATCCCTCTTAAGAAAATAAAATGAACCTCAATCAGATAAACCTATGTTCATATTGATTGTTGAAAACATTTAAAAACTGTAGAAAATCCACTTATTGAGCGCGGTGGTAGCTCAATGGTACACGCGCCTCATAACCGAGGTGTGCGGGTTCAAACCCAAACAGGTACTTCTGGATTTTTCAAGTCTATGTACGTATAGCATGTTTCACGTCTATGTACGTACATATACCACTAGCTCGGCGGTGAGGGGAAACATTGGAACAAATCGTCGGGTTAGGAAGAGGGTTAGGTTCGGAGCAAATATTATAATTTTTTAAAGTTCCTAACCTAACCCGCGACTGAGTTAGTGTTTCGGGTCAGGTTTGGAATCACAGGTCGGGTCAGGTTAGGAAGGGGGTTACGTTCGGAACAAATATTTTATTTACCTTCGAATTCCTAACCTAACCTGCTACCGGGTTACGATTTCAGGTCAGTTTCTGAATAATTTTCCAACCAGATACTCGTCAATAACAAAAACATCGATATGTACAGAAAAAACAATCTGTAATTATAATCCACAGATAACCTCCAAATAGATACCGTACGTTCACCATTTTGTTCTAGGTTCAAGTCACAATTTTACGAGGTAGGAACGGGGTGCGGGGGACGTAACACTCATTCATCTAGTGATGTCCAATTGTATTGTGCAATTTATATAGTTTTATCGATAAATTTATAATTATGTCGGACAATTAGTATTTATTATAATTTTATCTCATTAGATAAATAAATTTAAGTTTTTTAGGGTTCCGTACCTCAAAACCGTACCAGACCGTACCAAAAAAAAATCAAATGTTTTGTGGTTGGTGGTATTGTTTGGTGGTTGGTATTAATGATATTTTATTCTATAGAATACTTGAATAGAATATAGAATATTGTATAGAATGCCTGGATTATACACATTGCCGGCAACACATACATACCTAAATTGGTAAATATAAAGAAGGCACAGCTGTTTCCATTACTCGTCTTCTATCTTTCATATAGTGAAAACTATCCTCTGTGAAATGTCTCGAACAAATGACAATGTTTTTGCTCGAGAACTATCCATCACCGCGACATGTGGCATAGATTCATTTAGACTTTCTTTTAGGACTCTTTAACGTAAAAAAATAGGACAATCTCTATTTTTTTACGTTATGCATTATCGACAATGTCGATTCGACATACTGAAACGTACACAGTTACAACCCTCTTGTTACGCATGTATATGCCAGAACGGGATAAAGATAGTGAAATGGGTAATGAAAGAAAGGGGTAGTGACAAAAGACATCAACGCGAGCTGACACTTGTCAAAAAATTTTTGACAACTTTCAAAATTTGTCCATCGTAACTTGAGCTCCGTCTAGAATTTATTATTACTTACCTACCGATGAAAAGTTATGCCATCTTTTTTAAAGTTTGATGTCCTGGAATTCTTCCCACACCATTTTACGGAACGGAATGCCATTTTAACGTTTATTTATGCATAAATACCTACTAAATATAAATAAAAGTGTCTCCGTAAAGGCTAGCGCGCAGATCTATCTCTTAGTCGGCGCTGAAGATGCGCGTGTATAGGCAACTACTTATTTATGTATCAGCATAGATGCATGGGCGCACGTCGATCCTCTTAATGTGGTATCTATTGGAGGTTATCTGTGTTATAATCCAATTTTAAAATTTTAAATTGCATAATATACTCTTCCGCAATAAGGGTTTTTTGAATTAAAACATCCAAAAGATGGCGTAACTGTGACTTGCCGCCTTGTCACCCTCCTCATTTTTTAGTTGTCAGACCAAACTGACATGCTGTCAACAAGGAGCCGATAGTGACAGTGATAAGATCACGAGACTATCTCGTGCCAACTGGCGGTTTTTGTATTTTTGAAAACCCTCATTTCTTAATTAGACAGAATTCAAAGAAAGCTTTTGTGACTGTTACAAGCCAAAAATAAATTTGATGTATGCCATTAAAAAAAATTAAAAGTACTAAAAGACTAGCTTGTCGCCTTCATGATCACAAACCTATTACCTAATACGCCCTTAGTCACCTGTCAGGTCATGTCAAGCACGGAATACGGTTAGTAAATTATTCGACTGGCTCGATGGCGCATTCGGTAGTGTCCCTGCCCTACGCACCAAGATTTGTGGTTTCGGTCGCCACCTAAGATAAACATTCGTGTGATGAATACTTGTGTTTGTTCTGTGTCTGGGTGTTAATATCCAATATTTAAGTATATGTTTGTAATACCACTGTTAATTCTGATATCCGTAACACAAGTGCTTGAGCTACTTATCTCGGAGTCAGATCAATGTATGTGATGTAGTCTAGTAGATATTTATTTATTATTATTATTTATTTTATGTCTCAGATCAACATGGAACAGTAAAAGTTTAACTTATATTCGTTACAACCAGAATCCCTAAGTCTTAGATCATGGTCCAAAAGGACCCCGTCTAGGAACGGCACATACATTTAGAAACATATAATATATCTAATGTCCGCATTAATTATAATGTCAAAGACCATGATAGTACCTAAGATATCTTTATTAAAACGGGGAAGAACTCAACCGATATGAATGTACGCTATTTGCACTCCGAACTTATTTACATGCTTGCAATCGGAAAACAGTACGAAGGCGAATATATATTTTCCTGCCTTCTCTTAAAGTTCAAAATAAAACACTATAATTAATGTAAACGCATTGTGTTTTTGCAAAGTATAATCTGTAAGAGTATATAAGCTGCGTCCATAGGGAATGAAGACATCAGTTTCTGAGAAACGTTCAGTGTGGTACCAGAAGCAAAGACCTACTTGCAAGATGAAATTCGCGACTTTCCTTTGCATCGTCTTCGTCTTCGCAGCGGCGATGGCTGTGGTGTCCGCAAACCCCGCACCTTGGAATCTGGGGAAGGAGCTTGTAAGTACTTTTACTTTACTACTTAATAGCAGCGCCCCGCGGTTTCACCCGCGTAGTTCCCGTTCCCGTGAGAATATGGGGATAAAATATAGCCTATGTTACTTCCGTATAATGCAGCTTTCCAATAATGAAAGATTTTTTTAAATCGGCACAGTTGTTTTTGAGTTTATTTATTACAAACTTACACACACACAAAAATACAAATGTTTGCTCTTTATAATATTAGTATACTCGTAGATAAAGGTTGAACTTTTTTTTTGACGCGGGAAAATGTTTTACGCACCTTCCGGGGCAGGGAAGGTGAGTGGGACTCCCAGGGACCTCTAAAATTGAAGGTCCCAGCTCCGGCCAAGATGTTAGTGGCCGGGGTATACTTATAACCACTCAAATTTAAAGATACAAAGCTAGGTATTTTTGTATCTATATACCTTCTACTTATAGCTTTTTTATTCTAAATTAACCATAATATAACTTACTTAACTACTTTATTTATATAGCTTAAATTTGCTTGGGACTCAAAAATAATGTAGATTTCGAGTTCCTTGTCTAACATATAGTAAAATACGACTAACGACTTATTTAATACTAGCGACCCGCCCCGGCTTCGCACGGTGAGCATAAACTAATGTAAAACTATACCCTGTACTTTTGAATCACTATTTCTATTAGTGAAAACCGCATCTTGCGTAGTTCAAAAGAACTAAGCGAATAGACAGAAGTACCTACTTTGTTTTATACTAAATAAAGATGTGTTTATGCAAGAGAAGACGTAGACTCATATCACTATTCACATTTTTTAAAACTGAATTATAAGATTAGCTACAGGTAGATAAAGGTTATAGCCTCTTGTACTCTGCTTACGACTTTAAGGATTGCGTCGTACAAACATACATAACATCACGCTTATAATCTCCGAAGGGGTAGGCAGAGTCAAAGGTAAAGGCCCCTTTAACCACATTCGGCCAAAAATAAAACTAGGCTGAGATGGAAAATTGTGAAAAAGTAGTGACAAGAGTATAGCTTGTCGTCGACACAATCACATTTGTCCCGTATTGGTCTGGGACTTAAATAGAATGTGCCAACTGTGTTTCTTGCCTAGCATATCGTAAAAGGCGACTAATGGTATATCGGGTTTTGGGTATGGATTGTGTAGGCGACTAGCCACTTGTTCACAATTTTTCATCTAACCCACCCAGTTAAAGGGGCCTGCTGTCCCTTTGACTCTGCCTACCCATTCGGGGATTATGGGCGTGATATTATGTTATGTTACAATCACATACCCAAAACCCGATATAACATTATTACGCGTCGTGGTAATATATACTTATTTAATTTAATTTATGTTTTTCAGGAGGGCATTGGCCAGAGAGTGAGGGACGCCATCATCAACGCTAAGCCAGCCGTCGACACGATCGCCGACGCGCAGAGAATTATAAAGGGAGGGAATTAAGAGGGTCATTATATATTAATGCCACGTATAATACTCATTGTATATTTCAAAAGGAAAAAACGCTAACCAATGTATATATAATTAATAATTGAATAAAATATTTTAAGCCAATTTCTTTATTCATTTTTAATACTCAATTTACTTATTAATATAATTAGGTACCGTATATTGCTATAAATAATAAAAACTGCCAAGATGTAAACATACGTATATTTACAAAGCGACTGCTAGAATAACAATAGGTACTTTATATGAAAATAAAATTAGAATTCTAAACTTGAATACCTACAAAAATAATAAAAGGTATAAAAGGATTAATATAGAAGTAATGAGGCCAGGGTCGGCAACAATTGTACTTCGTCACAAAAACTGTACAAAACAAGTTTCTTGAGATCATTATTTTTCTAGTTATACTTAGATTATTTCAAGACAATAAATTCTCAGGCATGGAAATTGCCTATTCCGAATTGCAATTGATGAAGAAAACAAACAATATCTGAATAATGAATGTATTTTACATATTAGTTATTTTTTCCATCCAACCCAGCCCACTGTCCCATGTTGGTCTGGGACTTAAAAAGACTATGCCAACTGAGGTTCTTGCCAAGCATGTCGTAAAAGGCGACTAATGGTAGGTACCTATATCGGGTTTTGGGTTTGTGATTGTGTAGGCGACAGGTTAGCCGCTTGTCACTGTTATTTCTCAATTTTCAAGTTAACCCAGCCCCGCTTTATTTTTGGCTGAATGTGGTTGAAGGGGCTTGCTGCCCCTTCGACTCTGCCTACCCCTTCGGGATTTATGGGCGTGATGTTATGTTATGTTATGATAGTTATTTTTCACGCCACTTACCTAGCGGGGTAGGCAGAGAGAAACGAACCGAATTCATAGAGTCAATGATCATGTAACTAAGTTTAATGCACTTACTAAATAAATATAAATTTAACGTAGGTACATTTTATGAGGACTACTTAAATTTACGTATGTTTGTATTACATTAAAGATCAGGGTCAGGAATAGCGAAATATTTGTCATTCAAAAGACTTGGCAATTTTATAAAATTAAATGGTAGTTTTTCTTTTTTTAAGGTTGCCGACCTCGTTTAGACTATTAGGCTTAGATTTTCTGAATTAATAGATTATCCAAGTACGAGCCACCATTAATATTCACCGAATTGCCACTGTTCAAGTTTGAAATTTGTATATATGGTTTTATAACTCCTTTACAACGCAAACGGCAATGAATCTACCTCATGTTGTATTTGCCAAAGTTTTCTTTGAAGGGAAAGTCAGAGAAGCCTTTATCTTCCTCTTTTTATTTAATTAGGTACCTTTGTAGTTTAAAAGACATACAACGATATTTATCATCTCCCTAGCGTTATGTCCCGTGCGTAGACGGGGTCCGCTTAGACAATGATCCAGGATTTCGCGACTCTGGTAATTACATTGAAGCGACTGCCGATCTGACCTTGATATAGAGGAACCAGACAATTTATGGATCATGGTAACAAATCCAAAGTTGTTTGGTGAGTAATATTAAATGCATATTGTTTAAAGTACAATGGGAATGAATAGCTTGATAGCAACTGAAGGGAAGGTATAGAAGAAAAAGCATACCGAGCTGAGATGATTTGAGTAAAGGGCAAATAGATGATGATGATTTTTTATTGATGAATCAGTATAATATCCTTTAAGTCATGTATTTTTTTCCTAATAACACTAATTAAGTATATCATGATCTTAGAGAACATTGGAGCATACTCTTCGTAGAGACGAAATGCTAGAAAAAACTAGAAAGAAAATTCAAGCAATTCTTACTCTAAGTTATTGACAACAAACTCTCTTCATTATTATTCTAATGTTTTAATGATACCTTTTGTATGTGCTTGAGACATTATCTAAAATGTCGACATGTTCATTCAACGAATTTTATCTAACGCGTTAAATTAAAAAGTCAAGTTTTTAAGTAAGATGCCGAACCTTTAATTGATGGGCTAGTAACGTAAGTTTTAGGATTCCTTATGAAAAAAGTATTTTAAATATTATTCAAAAAGTAACTCACATGGAATCCGAACAGGCAGCGATTTTTTGACTGGCTCAATGGCGCATCGGTAGTGACCTTGACACCAAAAGTTGTGGGTCCGATTCTCACTCATAAAAACATTCGTGTGATGAATACTTGTGTTGGTTCTGTGTCTGGGTGTTAATATCTATTTTTTTTATTATTTATGTATTTTTTTATATCATTATTATAAGTGCTTAAGCTACTTAGCTGGGACTCAGTTCAATGTATGTGATATTGTCTGATTTTTAAGCGAGTTTAGGTGTATCACTTTTAGCCAACTCTGTCAGCCTCCCCGCTAGGGAAAAAGTGGAGCCCGTCGCGTACGGCAGGCTGTCACCAGTGAAGCTGTGGTGGCTTTTGTCGTGGATCTCGCACAGTATTACCACTCCGGCGACGAAGGGTGCTGTGGGCTTAATATGGGCATAACCCTGGGCACTCCATCTTGCAGAAAAGGAGTTTTCTTTTTCAGACAGCTGTGGGAAGGCGTGAGGGTGCGTAATGCATTTCCCGTGATAAAAAAGATGGTTCTATCACAGCTGCTATATGTATTTTTTATTTCTTCCTCATATAATTTCTAGACTTGTCTATCCGAAGACTTAATGTAATATTTTTAATGGGACTACAATTAATATGCTAATATTGTTTGTTAAGGTTAAAGACATAGACAAATAGGGATGTTGACTAGTCAATTGAGATACTTTTTAAGAGCTGTCAAAACGAAATCACTTCATAGATTTTGTATGGGCTTGTCAACGTGTGACGTCACTAGTTTGTATAGTCAACTGACTTAATATTATGCAGTTTTTGTAAAATTTAAAATCTAAGACTCAATATGATACAAAATCAATAAGGCTTAACAGCATACTACGATACTTTCTTTTTCAGAATTGATATTTCAAAATGAAATATAAATGGTGTCAACGTCCCAATTGCGTTCAAACATTACTTAACAAACATCATCTATTAAGCATTATACATTCACACATAACGTCACACCCATAATCCCCGAAGGGGTAGACAGAGTCAAAGGGTCAGCAGACCCCTTTAACCACATTCAGCCAAAAACAAAACTGGGCTGGGTTGGATGGAAAGCTGTGAAAAAGTAGTGACAAGTGGCTAGCTCGTCGCCTACACAATCACATACCCAAAACCTGATATACTATTAGTTGGCTTTTACTACATGCTAGGCAAGAACCACAGTTGGCACATTATTTTTAGGTCCCAGACCAACATGGAACTACTACATTCACACCTTACTGTATAATTCCCATTAGTATACAGAACCATAAGATCAATTCTCCTCGTAGGCACTTCACTAAAGCGCTTAGTATAAAATTACCTTTCAACTAACTCGAACCACATTCAATTTTGGGCCGTTGCGGAGAAAAATATTGAAAAAAAAAAGCAAAATGAAATTCGCAAATATAATTATTTTTGCTTTTATCTTCTTTGTCGCTATTTGGGCTACCGTGGCTGCTAATGATAATTTGGCAGCTATGCAAAAAAAACTCGTAAGTCATATTTTATTAAATACTTACATGTGTAAGGATCGTGCCATATGGCGTTCGGTTCTTTCTGCCTACCCCGCTAGGGAAGTAGCGTGAAGTTTAGTTAGTTGGTTTACTTACATTACTATTGATAAACAGACCCGGGCCAAGTGTCCCGTGTTCGAATCTCGCTGGGGGCAAACGTTTCGTCTGATAAACATGGACGTTTGTACTCGAGTAATGGATGTTTATAAAAATATTTGGTTATGTCTATCTGTTCACCTATTATCCATAGCACAAGCTTGTAAGCTTAGTATCGAACTAGGGAATTGATGTGTCAGTCTGTAGAATTTATTTATTATTTGTCTGCTCAGGTTGTTTGTAATAGCTTCAATGCTTCTTATAACTAACTAACTAACTAAACTTCACGCCACTTCCCTGGCAGGGTAGGCAGAGAGAACCGAACGCCATATGGCATGATCCTTACACACTTCACTCGCCTCTTCAACATTCATAATCCTTTTTATACAAGCTTCTTATTAAGTGTTTAACCAAGCGGTGAAGTTTAGCTTACATTGGAGCCAGAAAAATGTATCTGATGTTCTTTGATATCTAATATACTTACTTATCAATTAATAATAAGCGCCAAAAGAGAGCTGAAATTTGTAACAAAATTTCTTTGATATAAGGCATTTTGACATCATCATCTTTCTAGCATAATGTCCCGTGCTTAGTCGGGGTCCGCTTAGACCATGATCCAGGTTTTAGTGAGTCTGGTAATTACATTGAAGCGACTGCCGATCTGATCTTTGCAACCCTTAGATATGGGAACCAGTCAAATTATTAGTTAATGGTTACACATCCATAGTTGTTGAAAAGTGCAAGTTTCATCACAATGTTTTCCTTCACCGCTGAGCTAGTTGTATAAATACTAACATAGATTTGAAAAATCCAGAGGTTGAGCCTGGGTTTGAACCCGCATACCTCAGTTAAGAGGCGCATATCCTTACCATTGAGCTTCCACCGCTCAACTACAATGTTAGGATGATACTTCGATGGTAGATTCATGTAGCTTTCAGGATCACCTCTGTAAATTTAACGATTTATAAGTGCTTTCTTAAAGCCTGCATAAATAAAGACATTTTAAATTTATCAATTAATTAATGTCTTAAAATAATGTATTATGTAAAACATATAATTTTAATTATTTAATTAGATTATACGTATTTTAAATTTTCTTGCGCTTGCTGTGACACCATTAAAGGTTCTGCATTTTAAATTGTATAGTAGACTAAGCATTATTATTTCTAAGAAACAATGTAACAACCACTGGATGTCCAAAATAAAAAAAATAAATAAAAATATAATGTTAATTGTACATAAAGACGTTCTAACATAAAAGTATTATCACTTGATATTATTCCACTTGCCTCAAATTGTTATCTATGAATAACCAAATTTGAATTGCAGAAGGTTAATGTCTCGTTGTTATTTTGACATTGAAACCGTTGTGCTTATTCAAAAACTAATTAAACTAATTTAGCTATCAGTTACAAAACGAATTAATTATATATAGTAAATATATTACACAGTCGTTTTACACAGACTTTTAACAACCGAAATGGAGACAGAATGACTTATTTTTTTTTAAATCTTTTTCGTAAGATAATTAATTTTATTTCAGACATCATCATATCATGCACCTAATGAAGGTGTTAATAATAATAACCGTATAAAGGTTAACCTTAAATGTCTCTAGCCACTTGTCACAACTTCTCCACAATTTTCCGTCTAACCCAGCCCAGTTTTATTTCGGCTAAATGTGGTTACATAGGCTTACTGCCCCTTTTGGGATGACGGGTGTAATGTTATGTATATACCTATGTTTTTAGCTTAAGATGACTCTGTTGGAAATTACTATTCAGCCATATAAATTTTAGCAGTACGGTTAAATGGTTTTTCATGTTACGCGATTCAGGTTTACTTTTGGCTGAATGCGGTTTATGGATGTTCTATTATTACTGACAGATTTTTTTGTGCGTAAAACATACATACATAACATTACGCCCGTAATCCCCAAAGGCCTATGTATATGTATATGTAAAAAATAAGTCATTCTGTCTCCATTTTGGTTAGTATAAAAACAATTGTGTTTCTATTATTACCGCCAGATGTTTCTGTTTTACCATAGCTTAAGTAGCTTTACGCTTAGGCGTAATTCAACGGTCGAGTATTAATTTATTTATAAATCGAATTCACTAAATCTATTTTATTAACACTTAATCAACATGTTTTTTTTTGCAGAGTAAAGTTGGCCAAGACTTTATTGATGGAAAGGCAGACGCTGCAAATGAGGCACTGATCGTTCTCCTTAAGGCCATCGGCAGACGCAATTAATTGTACTCAGCTCCCATAAATGATGAAACCAAGCATGCCATAAAGACCCAAGCTTAGTCTAGTCACACATGAAGAATTGAATTGACAATATCGAATTATATATAAACAAAATAAATATTTTATCTTATTACATGTAATTAATAGAAGTGTGTGTATTGTATCATATTCAATAGCTTTAGTATTCAATATTTATGGGTCAAAGCTTTAAGCTTCTATTCACTAAGTTCTATAGCTAAGTGAATAACAATACCGACTCTTATGTTGAGTATTGAATAAAGAGTCATCAATTATCGATGATAGAATCCAGATTTGCAAATTCAGATTTTGAAATATTAATTTATTTATTTATTTATCTTTATTAAAGAAACATACAGCTATTTAATATTTCTTAAAAATAATATAAGCTAGTTGGTACAATAGCAATAAAAAGTTTCCAAAGCTAGGTTATAAATATTGTTTAAGAGACAACTGGCACTAAACAGTAACAACATGAAATTAACTTAAATTTACTTAAATATAATATTAAAAAAAAATGATTTGAGAAATTTTGACAAAGTTGGAGGCTAATCTAATCTGACTTGAGAAGACGGCGAAACTTGTTCATCTTCTCATGAAACATGTCAATATGGCAATAGGCTGCATTGTGTTTGGCGGCAGCTCTTACGGTGTAACTATTCCTTCTGTAGTTAGATCTACAAGCAGATACAAAGAAGTAAGTAAGTTTAGTTCTTATAATATACTGATTGATACCTACTGATATTTTGAAAATCTTTATTTGCATATAAAAGACAAATGATACCTCCATGCGTACAATTATTCTATTAGCTTACCGGCGAAGGTAAAATCGTAAAAATACTTATAGATATATATTTAGGCATTAATGTTAAACAACAATTTTGGAGCGAAAACGGTGATAGCTCAACGGTCCAACCTCGCACTATAAAATTGTTAAAGAGTACGGATTTATACAACGGATGGCCGATCATATTACCGGACTCGCTAAATCCTGGATCATGGTCTAGGCGGACCCCGTAAGCACGGGACATGACGCTAGGAAGATGATGACGGATTTATACCATGAGCTTGGTGGTGAGGGAAAACATCATGAGAAAACCTGCACACACCGATAATTTGACCATAAATATTGTCATAATGGAATATCGGATTGTAATTATATCTTTACTAGGTTAGATCTAAGCAAGTGGTTCCTCGACGACTCGCTCGACTGGTTTTTAAACCTTGTTTATTTAGTTCTTAAAATTTATTATTATTATTTTATTTCAATTATTACATTTATATTTGCATACCAATGTAGGGAGAAATCTACCTTAGTATGGCCGAAAATATGGCCATACCGCGTAATTAACATTTGCCTTATAGCAAAATGTACTTACCTACGAAGTATTGTACTTTACCTCTTAAAAAAAAAGTAAATATGTAACTTTATTTATTTTATTAGATAAGTACTGTTTGTTGAATTTTCGACACAATGTATTCAATTTTGATGTAAAAAAAACATCACTGTACTTACATATTTTTTAATAAATGAAGTTAATACGTGTATTATGTGATCCTATTTGTAAAATTAGGCAAAAGATTCATTCACCATACATATAATTTTAGGAAAATAAAACCTGGAATAACATATTGTATTTTTTTTCTTTTACATTCCCCTACCTTATCTACGAACAAACTTTTCTTGGGATTTTATTATTAGGGCAGCAAGATTGCATAACCGGAATGTTTCTTATATTTTATATCCAAATTAGATTTAGTAAATGTTGACTCAGGGCAATTTTATTCTGTTACTTAATTGTTATTTGACTAAGTATTATAAAGAGACATAAGTTACAATTCTTTGCAAAGGTTAAAAAATAATCTTTAATTGAAAGTATAAATTTGAATCAGATCTAACCCTTCAGTGTGAAACAGAAAAGAAAGGCTTTCTTCTGTAAGATAACAGTCCAGGAAAAGGCTGTGATCCTTTCATTTATAGATGCTGCAAATATACCTTCAAATAAAAGATCTATTATATTTTCTTTTATTTTGCAGATAGATATGCCTATTTCTATAGTTAACTAACCTATGCTAAGACGTTTCCTTGAATATACCTCCATTTAGTTAAGGTAATAATAATAATGAATAAATATCCGACGACGTCACATACATTGATCTGACTACGAGGTAAGTAGCTTAAGCACTTGTGTTACGGATATCAGAATCAATCGTGGTATTACAAATATATACTCAAATATTGAATATTAACACCCAGACACAGAACAAACACAAGTATTCATCATACGAATGTTTGTCCTGGGTGTGGATCGAACCAACAACTCTTGGCGCATGGGGCAGCGTCACTACCGAATGCGCCATCGAGCCAGTCAAAGGTGATATATAATAGCAAATGTATCTAAAGTCTAACTTTGCTATCTCAAAAGTGTAGGCACTAGTCTCCTTTCTGACTATGGCTACCATCCTCTACCGTCAAGAAGTGGTATAAATCTGTACTTATATTATCTAAAATCTAAGAGTTTGTGCACAGATTTTAACGAGCAACCCTTACATATAAGAAGCGAATCCTAAAATACCTGATGGAATGGCGATCTATTCAATAGGTAGGTACTTAGATTATCCTGACTGATACGCCAATTCCTAAGCTTCTAACTAAATATCTATGCTTGCGCTATCGATACACGGTAACAGATAGAACTAATTAAACTCGTTATTATTTATTGCTTTTACACAGCTTTCCATCCAACTCAGCCCATGTAGGTTAAAAAGACTATGCAAACTGTGGTCCTTGTCTACATTGATTTTCAAAAAATTCTAAATCTATGCTTGTCTAGCATATCCTAAAAGGTGACTAATGGTATATCGGGTTTTGGGTGTGTTATTGTGTGGGCGACGGGTTAGCCGCTTGTCACTACTTTTTCACAATTTTCAATCTAACCCAGCCCGGCTTTATTTTTGACCGAATGTGGTTGAAGAGGCATGCTGCCCCTTTGACTCTGCCTACCCCTTCGGGAATTAAGGGCGTGATGTTATGTATGTATGTAAGAGGTGTTGTAGCTCAATGGTAAGCTCCTCTTAACCGAGGAGTGCGGGTTCATACCCGGGCACGTACCTCTGGGTTTTTCAGATCTATGTACGTATTTATACGACTAGCTCGACGGTGATGGAAAACATCGTGATGAAACCTACAAATTCAAACAACTTTGGATTTGTAATCATGATCCAAAAATTGTCTGGTTCCCCTATCTTAGGGTTACGATGGTCAGAACGGCAGTCGCTTCAATGTAATTACCAGACTCGGTAAATCCTGGATCATGGTCTAATCGGACCCCGTCTTAGCACGGATCATAGCGGTAAGAAGTTAATGATGATTTATTTATTGCTAAGTAATATGAGTCTGAAAGATAGCGTCGAAGTAAAGGTAAGAAGAGGCATGCTCCGGTGGTTCAGACATGTGGAAAGAATGGATGACGAATGGTTGACTAAACAGTATATAATATACAATGCGAAAGTGGAAGGATGTAGGAGCCGCGGAAGGCCCAGGCTCACCTACCACGACCAGATTGGTCGTGTATTAACAGAAGGTGATGTTAGGAGTAATAAAAACCGTAGAGCTTGTATGAAAAGGATTATGAATGTTGAAGAGGTGAGTGAGGTGTGTAAGGATCGTACCATATGGCGTTTGGTTCTCTCTGCCTACCCCGCTAGGGAAGTGGCGTAAAGTTTAGTTAGTTAGTTAGTAATATGAGTTTAGGAGTCTAAGTCTGAAGTGAAGCTCAATTACAACCAGGGCTGAGCCGCTCTTATGTGCGAAGTGTGCGGCGCACACATACGTATCACCGCACATTACTGAACCTATTTTTTGATCATCATAGGTCTCGCGCACAGGCGCTACCAACGATTGGCGATGCTCTGACTAGTATCAGATAACGTTGATTTCAACCGTTTATTATAATGTTACAGAATCAGTGACAGATTTAGCCGACGCGAGTCCCGTAGCAAATGCTCACCAAATATTTTTTATAGTGCACACAATAATGCGTCTTTCCTGCCTATGAGTCTTTCTTCAAGGGCTCACTTAAAAAACATGTGAACCCCACCCCCAATACGTAAGGTAAATCCGGGACTGCATAATATTTTGTGCGTCCTACGGCTATCAACGAGATATTAATTATATCAAAATGTTCGTATATACATCACGCCTGCAATCCAAGAAGGGGTTGACAGAGTCTAAGGAAGCAAGCAAGCACATTAAACGACATTTAGCAAAAAAAATCAATGAAAATGACAAGTGGCTAATTCGTCACTTACATAATGACAAATCCAACACCGATTAGTCGTCTTTTACGACATACTAAGTAATATTAATTCCAGACCAACATGGGATAAAATCAGGATGTAAAAGAAGCCTATATTCTTCCTTGACATTCCAATTTTAGATCTGGTAAATTTCTCTACAATCGGTTAATGGAATGTGCGAGAAAATTTTGCAGCTATGAGAATGAGAAAGGATTAGGTATATAATTTAATTGTCTCTCAAACTATTAAATACTTTCTTCAACAACAAGGACACTTTTTACGACCGGTAGGTAATTTGTCGGTTCTGATGTCACCTCCATTTTTCCTGTTTAGTGTTATTCTAAAAAACTTCCACTGATTAGAATTCTATAGCTGTAAGTAACTACTTTGACGTACCTACGTCAAAGGTAGATTCAATAAAAATGTTCGGCTAGTAAAGACAATTGACGAAGACTGTATTTTAAACAGCATAATTAATATACTTTTGCATAATTTTGATGAAGAAAGGTGCAAGCAATAATGAAAATATTAAAATTTTAAGACGCCAAGAGTTGTGGGTTCGATCTCCACCCAAAACAAACATTCGTGTGATGAATACTTGTGTTTGTTTTGTGTCCAAGTGTTAATATCCACTACATATGTATGAATTTGTAATACCACTATTGATTCTGATATCCGTGAGACAAGTGCTTACCTCGGAGTCAGATCAATATGTGTAATGTAGCTGGGTATTTATTTATTTGAGTATAGGTTTATATTACTTTCTGAACCTGAAGGCGTAAGAAAAAACATCCTAAGTAAACTGCACATTCAAAGATCTGAGACGTGTTATCATGAATCAATTGGTCTTCTACTATCTAAGGGTTGAAAAGATCAGGTGAAATTTCCAAACTCAGGAAATTCTGGGTCATGCTCTAAGCCCGTGGTTCCCGCGGATCATCAGTGGGACTACTGATGATAATGCCAGGTATAACATTTGGTCTACGAGAGACTTAAAAATTTTATTTATTCAAAAAAAAATATTGATTAAAGGTTATTTTAAAATTGTTACAGTTTATTTGCAATCATGTGGTCACTGCTAACAATAATGGAATTAAATTAGTCTTAGGACTATGATGGAGAATAGGATGATGAAAAAATATGTTTATAATATCATGCATGATAAATACATTCTCTAATACCAATAGTGAAATTATCATTGTATCGTCTAGCGGATTGCTTAAAATTTTCTAGGATAACAATTTTATTTTCTTTGGTATCAAGTCTTTGGCGTTTCGTAATTAATTGCAGTTGGCAACCTAACCTATTCTGCTGAAATGGAAAATGAATGCAAAAAGTTACCTAGTATAAAACGATTAGGGAAAATTAACATAAACTAGGTTTTGCGAGCATAAATTTCCGTTTAATTGATTGATTTCTTAGAATTCTAATCAATAGTGAACAATTCAACAAAATTATTCATATCAATTAATTTGCCTTACAATCAGCTCAATAAAAGTGCTGTCTTCGTATAAATAAGATGTTTTTCAACAATGAATAGTGCTATCAGATATTTGTTATGGTACTGTTATCAAGTTACATTAGGATATAATGTGTTATGTATGTAAATGTTGGTTTTGGGTGTTTGTTTCATTAGGGCATCGCAAACGTTCAATATTATATACTAGCTGTTGATTGCGACTTCATTCACCTAGACATTGTTCCAATACATAAGACCTTGACTTTCATACAAGGCTATAACCCCTCATTTAGCGTTTCGTTTCCAAAAAACTATTTTTAATGCTAACTTGCTCTGTGTCTGACCTTTATGCAAAGTTTTAAGGTCCTATGTTTGTAGTATGGGTTGTGCTTTAATCGACAGTGCTGACTGTATATCAATCAAATAGAAATGAACGCTGATTAATTTCTATTTGATCACACTTGAGGAGATGGTATACCCATCTTAAATCAAATTGACATGTGCATGGCTCGACTGGGATAGGACTTAACTGACAGAGAGATCTGATGTAAAGCTACTGCGATTATTTAACATGTATGAATCTAACAAGTATGACCAAGTTTTTAGTTGACTACATCATTCAAATTTTGCTTCTTTTCAACATACGGAACCTTTCATTGGAAGTAATTGTTCACCTAAAACTGTTTATTGTGTATAAAATACAATGAAATTCGATCTCGGTATCATTTTGCTCTTAGCTTGCTCAAAGCAAAGAACCAAAATGAAGTTTTCTAACAAAATACTATTTACAGTAATTTTCCTCATTGCAATAACAGCCAGCAATGCTGCTGACACCAAAAATGAGACAAGTGGAGATGTGAAGGGTGACCAAACGGCACAAAATGAAAAGACTACTGATGCATCAAACAACAAGGCACAAGACGCCCAAGCTTCCGACACACAAGGCAATCAGGTTGCCAATACAAATGACACCCAGGCTGCCGACACACAAACCACTCAGGCCGCAGAAGCACAGGATAACCAGGCTGCCGACACACAAGGCAATCAGGCTGCCGACACAAAAGATAATCAGGTTGCCAACACAAATGACACCCAGACTGCCGGCACACAAACCACCCAGGCCGCAGAAGCACAGGATAACCACGCTACCGACACACAAAGCAATCAGGCTGCCGACACAAAAGATAATCAGGTTGCCAACACAAATGACACCCAGGCTGCCGGCACACAAACCACCCAGGCCTCAGAAGCACAGGATAATCAGGTTGCCAACACAAATGAGACCCAGGCTGCTGACACACAAACCACCCAGGCCGCTGACACACAAACCACCCAGGCCGCAGAAACACAGGGTAACCAGACTGTCGACACACAAGGCAACCAGGCCAATGGTACACAAGACAACCAGGCTACCGGTACACAAGACAACAATGCTGGAAATATGGGGGACAATCAACCTGGAGATACGCAAGGCAGTGAAACTGGGGATATGAATGGAAACCAGGCAGGTGATATGAATAACAACCAGCCTGGAGGCACGGAAGAAAATCAGCCTGGAAATACGCAAGGCAATCAACCTGGAGATATGGGAGATAATGGAGCTGGAGGTAGTGATATGGAAGAAAATCCGCCTGGGAATATGCAAGGCAATGAATCCGGAGGTGACCAAGCTGGTGGTCCAAATCAAGATGGAAATACAACAAATGAACCACAGACAGTAAGTAAACTCTATAAAATTTTCGGTCCTATGAATATTAAAGGATTGGGCTACTGAAACGTCAAGCTGTAGGTACTCATGTGCTACATATCGCGTTTAGTCCCGTTAGTATATTTCTAGTGATCATGCGGAAGTCTGAAATCATATAGAAATGCAGAGCATATAAATAGAGTTACTTTAGCATGGACAATATTTAAACTATTTTTTTAACATCATGACTGTAATCTCCGAAGGGGTAGGCAGAGTCAAAGAGGCAGGAACGCCCTTCAACCACATTTAGCCAACAATTAAACTGGAGTAAGATGAAAAATAGGGAAAAGTAGTGAAAGCTCGTCGCTAACGAACTCGCTACATAATTTCACACCTAAAACCCGATATACCATTAGTAGCCTTTACGACATGCTAAGCAAGGAGCACAGTTGGAACATTCTTCTTGAGCCTTAGTAAGTGAACTTACTGCCTTGTCCATGTGTAGTGATACGTGTTTGGTAATTGTTTTTTTCTTTCAGGTGGATATCATCCAACAGTTCGACAAACTTGTGGGACAACTCTTTAAAGATGTATTTGAGCAGTGGCAAAGAAGTTGGTGGCAAAGAAGGTGGTGGCAAAGAAGATGGTGGCCAAGAAGCTCTATTGATAATCCATGGAATAGACGCGTTCACCCAACCTGGTGGGCGTGGGGTCAACCAAGGAACCCTTGGAATTTTTGAAGCAAAGAAAACCCTTGGAATTTTGGAATTTGTAAAGACCCTTTAAAATAAAGAGAAAAATCTTGTTGCAACTTGTTACATAATATTGTTATCTAATAATAAGTAAAACGCTGATCATTACATGTAATTAAACTTAACAGTCGTTTTTCCTTCCTGGTTCAAAGCATTGTTAGCGGGAATATATCACTTACTGGTTGTCCAAGTGGTGGTAGCTCAATGGTAAGGACGCGCGCCTCTTAACCGAGGAGTGCGGGTTCAAACCCAGGCACGTACCTCTGGATTTTTCAAATCTATGTACGTATTTGTACCACTAGGTCGACGGTGAAGGAAAACATCGTGATGAAACCTGCAAATTCAAACAACTTTGGATTTGTAACCATGATCCAAAAAAATTCTGGTTCCCCTATCTTAAGGGTTACGAAGTTCAGACCGGCAGTCGCTTCAATGTAATTACCAGACTCGCTAAATCCTGGACCATGTCCTAAGCGGACCCCGCCTAAGTACGGGACATAACGCTAGGAAAATGATGATGGTTGTCCAAGTGGTAGGAAATGGCATAGCAAAGAGTGGAGTAGGAGTGGAGAAGTTTGATGCTTATCATGACACTTGGTGCTTATCATGATGCTTATCATTACACTTGGTATAAATATTAATTTAATCTGTAAGTAAATTTTAATTTTTATATTCAATCTGGCATTGAAAATAGTAACTACCGAGTTTCTTGCCGGTTTCTTCTCGGTAGATGCGACATTATGAACCGGTGGTAGATTCAAATTGTTCTATTTTGTACCTATTACGTTTATAAAGCGACGAGCTAGCCACTTGTTACCTTTTCACAATTTTCCATCTAACCCAGCCCATTGTCCCATGTTGGTCGGTGACTTAAAAATAATGTGCCAACTGTGGTTCTTGTCTAGCATGTCGTAAAAGATGACTAATGGTATATCGTGTTTTGGGTATGTGTTTGTTTATGCGACGAGCTAGCCACTTGTCACTATTTTTCCACAATTTCCATCTAACCCAGCCCAATTTCGTTTTTGGCTGAATGTGGTTTAAGGGGCCTGCTGCCCCATTGATTTTTCCTTCCACTTCGGGGATTATGCGCGTGATGTTATTTATGTATGTACAAGTGCTTTTTTGAGGCCTATGTAAACAAATATATTTTGAGTTTGATTTTGACTTTGATATAAAATGATTTAAATGGCAAAAAAAGATCATTCCTTTCTATTTGAATTAGTCCTTTATTTGTCTTGGACTAAAGGGAAATTACAAGCCGTGTTGCCTACCACTTGTTAAGGCCACGGAGTATTTCTGTGGTCTGTGGTTAAGGCAAATAATTGTTTACTGATTATAAGGTTTTGTAAAGCAACTCTATATTATTCTTGGATAATAAATATGGTTTTAAGGATCTGATTGCTCCTTGGACTATCCCTACCTTTGCTATATATAGCAGCTATGAACGTAATGGACATGGAACAGAAGGTGATGAAAATGATCATGTATGTTGAAGAAGCATGTGAGATGTGTAAGGATCGTGCCATATGGCGTTCAGTTCTCTCTGCCTACCCCGCTAGGGAAGTGGCGTGAAGCTTAGTTTAGCTTTGAAAATGGAACACATCGCGATGTTTTTAATCAATAACTTATAACAAAATCTATAACGTGGCCGCAGAATCCATTACCCTATTTAACACTAAATTAATAATGCAGCGGTAGTTCCAAAGCGTTTTTGAATGTATTAACCTGTTAGTGAAGTTTGCTTTGAAAAGATTTCAATCAAAGCCAAGAAATAAAAGAAAAATAAAAAAGCACAGAGAATGAGTAAGGTAGAGAGCAAAAGCAAATGAACTCAAGTCTCAAATACCTACTATTAAAATGTTTTCTTATCATCTTCCACATTTAACGGGGTCATCATTCAGGAGTTTGCAAGACTGGCTATTAAACAAAAGCGACTATCGATCTGACCTTCTTGACCCTTTGATAAGAGAACCAGGCTGACTGAATAGTGATTAAACATCTGTAGTTATTTAAATGTGCAGTGTGTATTTTCCTCATGATATTTCCCACTGGGAACAAAATCCCCAGGTATGTGCCCGGTTTTAGATTCATTACCCTCCGCATATGATTTAAACGATTGAAATCTTACTAATATTATGAACGCGAAATTTTGTATGTATGGATGGATGGACGTGGACGTTTGTAACTCTTTCACGCAAAAAGTAATGCATTGATTTTAGTGAAACTTGGCAATAGTATAGTTTATACATTAGAATAACACATAAGCTATGTTTCTTCGATGTACACTGTAAAGCTAGTGTCTTCTATAATCAATCATTCATACCGATAATATGATAATCTCTTTACTCTCCTCAAGTGTGACCGCAGATATACATGTATTTTTTTTTATCAGACATAATCATCCTCATTAGACATTGAACTGACTCTAAGTAAGGTAGCTTAAGCACATGTATAATTACCAGACCAATCGATCGGACATCGATCGACGACATCGGTCAACGTCGCTCGAAGTTAATCACCTGTAGAAACTAGCAATTGTCGTCGACTAATCCAATTACCCATCGATCGATGCCATCGATCGACGATCGATCGATTGATCTGGTAACCCTTACGAATGTCTGAATAAATAACGGTATCACAAATATGTTCGATACTAAGATATTAGTATCGAAAAAATTAACACCCAGACACAGAACAAAAAGAAGTATTCATCACACGAATATTTATCCTGAGGGGGATCTAACCCACAACTCCTGCGCATAAGTTCACTACTAAACGGGCCAACATCGAGCCGGTCGATTAAATATAGACTTTCAGCCCTCTACAGTTTACAATATGTATAATAGACGTCTATGTGGCGCCTGAACAAGCGGAGCATGCCGTGCCCTAGTGGTGCGCGCGCAATACCACGTATTATACTGATGATGGAGGTGCGTTCACGCAGCTTGAAATAGTTGGCGAAGTACTCAGAGCGGAACCGAGCTAGCGGGCTAGGCTCGACGTTGTTTACTTTTGACATCAGATAATGACGGCTATTGTAGTTATACTGTATGATACACTTTTGGGCGAGCGGTCAGAGACATTGGTCACGGAACCAATGGTTGCGGGTTCAAAGCAAGTTGGGGGCGAATGTTTCGTGTGATGAACATGGGCAATTGTATTCGAGTCATGGATTATAAAATTGTTGGTTTCAATATGTTTTTAATAGACCGTACCTTTTTATGGGCGTGCGAGTTGACGACAAAAAAATTTGACAAAATCTGAAGGTGCCACCTTGCAAGCAAGCGAGTTGACGAACAAGTCGTTTATAAACGTATTCAAGTAGATATGTAGCGTAACGTAGATATAAATTTGGGACTATGGAATTGGTCAGACAGTTCTGAGAATTTATTTACTCATTTATTAGGTGTATCTCGTATTAATAAACTAAGTACTCAAAGCGGAATCTATCTAGCTAGCCCGCTGGAATAGACTAGGATTTATTTACTTTTGACATTAGTTATAGACAATATAGACATAGTCATTGATTGTAGTTATGGCGTCTGAGACTGTGATACTCCGTTGGGTGTATCGAGTTGTTGTATTGAAGGTAAAATATTAAAGTTAGGGAAGGCAGAGTTAAAGGGACAGAAAGTCTCTTTAGCCACATATAATTTAAAAATAAAACTTGGCTGGGTTAGACAGCAAATTGTGAAAAATTTGTGACAAGTGGCTAGCTCGTCGCCTACGCAATCACGCATGCAAAATCTGATATACCATTAGTCGCCTTTTACGACATGCTAGGCAAGGAATACCGATAGCATATTATCTTTAAGTCCTACTCAAACATGTAGAAAACATTGCAAAATAATGGTTAAGCATAATAACTCTGAAAGAAATGTTTTCGTACACAGCTTTAGCGATCACCAGGGTCAAGGAAATAGCAGCCCATATAATCAAATTTATAGGACTTTACCAGCAAAATGAAAAGGCTTATCTGTAATCTAATGGTCACTGAATGTAAAGTAATATTACAATGGTAGTTTCATGGCGTTTTTGAAGGTTGTCACAGCTTTTCGGGGCACGCGATTTGTTAACGGAGAGTATAAAGGTGTTGATACATTGGTGACTTTGACAATTTGGTATCACCTTTTAAACATACAAACAAACATAACATCACGCTCATAATCCCCGAAGCGGCAGGCAAAGTCAAAGGGACAGCAGGCCCATTCAACCACATTCAGCCAAAAACAAAACTGGGCTGGGTTAGATGGAATATTATGAAAAAATAGTGACAAGTAGCTAGCTTGTCGCCTACACAATAACATACCCAAAACCCCATATACCATTAGTCGCCTTTTACGACATGCTAGGCAAGAAACACACACACATTCATTTTTAAGCCCCAGACCAACATCGGACCATCAGTTCACCTTTTAACCTTGCAATATATGTTTATGGTACTGATAAGTCCAATCAAAAAATTTGATAGATATAATAGGTATAGGTATAGGTAGATTTAGGCACAAATAATATAATTTATAAATTCTAAACGTTCATATCGTTTGCCTAAAAGTTATACTGGAAAACATGTTACAAACTAAATTCCAATCATTAATGCAATAAACGCCTTTTCTTTGACTTTGATAAGCAGGTACAACATTTTTATTAGTAATTATTAACAATATAAACAAATATCCGACTACATCACATACATTGATCTGATTCCGATATAAGTAGCTTAAACACTTGTGTTACGGATATCAAAATCAACAGTGGATTTACAAATACAGTATACTTAAATATTGGATATTAACACCTAGACACAGAACAAACACAAGTATTCATCACACGAATGTTTGGCACTACCGAATGTGCCATCGAGCCAGTCATCATTGGAAGCATTATAAGTAAAAAGAAAAAATCCTTATAGACTATGGACGGGAAAATACGTACACATTTTTGGTAGCGTACAAATTCTAGGAATTTCAAGATTCAATAATCGTCAACAAGCGGCGTACATTTTACATTCGTTGTATTGCAAACGTGAATGCTATTGTAACTGCTCATCATTAGACCAGCCGTACACTTGTTTGTAATCTTCGTAAATAATGTTATATCCCATGTTGGTCTTGTATAAAGACAATGTGCCAACTGTGTTCCTTGCCTAGCACATCGTAGAGGCGACTATAATGGTATATTTGATTTGTGATCATGTAAGCGGAGAGTTGACCAGTTGTCCCTAATTTTCCGAATCTTCCGTCTAACTTAGCTCATTGAATTACATTTATGTTGAATGTAGTAGCTCTTTAGCCACTGCCCCTCAACGCTTGTAGGCATGATAGTATGTATGTATGTAATGTGTAACGTTTTGTTTGTTTAACGTAGACACACCCTTTCTTTTATTAACCCCCGACCAGATAAATCAAATAAAAGCTTACTTTCACACGCACGCTGACTCAAGTTTTTTCACTAGTAATTACCCACGTTCAATTTTGATTCGTGCGGTAATTTCCTAGAGAATTTACAACCAAGATGTAAATAAATCATAAACAAATATGGTGATATTGTTGCGAAAGATAAGGATATAATTATATATGATATATATTTATATATACATCTTAGTATATATACGTTTGATAATTATATTTATATTGCATAAAAATTTGGGATTGCAATGCTGGTTCCAGCAATCTAGCTTAATTTTAGCTGTGCTGAATCCAGTGGTATATGTTGTTTAATTTAGCTGGATCTCAATCCCTACTAAAGAACCTGCTGGAATCCAGCTGGTTCCAGCACAACTTGAGCTAAAATAGGAAACATTACAGAAAAAAATATATTTTACGAACATGTAAGCTTTAAACGTTCGTTCATTACTCACATACAGGTCACTAAATGACGGTGACGTCAGTAAAAATGCCTAGATAATTTCAAAATTATCAAGGCGTTTACAAGACCTATCCACTTCTTGACGATAAAAGGTGACATGTGTTGACCTATGGATAACTTGGAAATATGAGTATTGCAACGTTAAGTTAAGTGGAAGTTGCAAGTTGGGAATAAAAATAATTCCTAATTTGCAACTATTTAGTTGTCTCATATTTGCAAGGATGTCCCAACTGTGTTCCTTCTCTAAAATGACTTAAAAGCAACTACTTGTTTATTGGGTTTTTTTATCTATCTATACTTATAAATCTGTAGAGAGGTCAATTCTGTACATGAAATATATTTTCAAAATAACTATCAGGGGGTGATTAGTGATCGATACTGATGCCAAAAATGCAATCAGTAAAATTTTTGTCTGTCTGTCTGTCTGTCTGTATGTTCCTTATAGAAACAAAAACTACTCGACGGATTTTAACGGAACTTGGTACAATTATTCTTCATACTCCTGGGCAGGTTATAGTATACTTTACATCACGCTTCAATCAATAGGAGCAGAGTAGTGAAGGGAAATGTTGGGAAAACGGGAGTAGTTACTCCATTTTTAAGCTTCCGTCGCGTGTGCAGCCTTAATGGTTAAAGTTACATAGAAATCATGTATGACGGAAATAGTCTTTACAATATTAACCATAAACGCGGGTGACACCGCTGGCACAGCTAGTATATTAATAAAGCAAAAACTTTGTAACCTTACCTTTGAGTATGAAATTGCGCACACTTATAGTATAAAGAGTGCAGAATGCAATTTTTTTAAGAAAATATGAATAAGATATTCAATTTAAAAAAAAATTAGGAATTATGGTGATTCGACCACTGAGCGACCATAATTAAAGACAAACAAACCAATTATCACAATTTTTTTACAATTTTCCAGCTAACTAAATTCATTTTTATCTTTGTTTTAAAATAAGACTTGTGCAAATATGGATGCTTTTTGATCACGTGACGAATCTTGATACATTTATAGTTTCTTAAAAAAATGTGACATGCAAACAAACAGACACCTAAGTTTTATTATACGGAAAAAAAATCCTAAAACGGATTCCTTAAGCCCCAGGCTTTTTGCCTTAGTTTGATTTTAATGGACGCATTGTACGGCCTCTGGCACCATCCCTGGGGCTGCTAATGAACAAAGAAGACTAGGAACGTCACAAAGTGCTAAGACAGAACAGGTCTTTCAAATTAAATTTAGAAGACCTGTTTTGTTCTTGTACGTTGTATAATATTAAAATCAAGTTGTTGAAGTTAATTATATTAATGCTTTCCAACACCTCAAGGGATATGCAAACAGGAGTGAAAAGCATTATAATAATCCTTAACTCACATTTAGCCGTTTACAAAATAAAGTAGGGTTAGATGGAAAATGGTGAAAAAGTGACAATTAATTGACTCGCCGGCTACGTAATCACAAGTTCAATACACCTTTGCCTTTTACGATATGCTAGGCAAAGAACATAGTTGGTACATTCTTTTTTAAAACCAACACGGGACAACACACAACATCACGCTCATAATCCCCGAACGGGTAGGCAGAGTCAGAGGGCACATTCAGCCAAAAACAAAACTGGGCTGGGTTAGATGGAAAATTGTGAAAAAGCAGTGACAAGTGGCTAGCTCCTCGCCTATACAATCACATGCCCAAAACCCGATATACGATTAGTCGTTTTTTACGACATGCTAGGCAAGAACCACACGGGATAACTGTTTATATAATAACATATTATTTATAAACGCATCAATATAGACCTTAAAGAAATGTCCTAAGGATTTTTTAATAGTCATATTAGCTACGTGATAATGATATTATCAAGTTGACGTTTATATACTTAATTGGTTATAACACAAAACAGTTTAGTCGCATTGCTATATCTCACAAGATGCGGTCGTGTCTCCAGTATATACTCCTGATCACAATATACTCCGGAATATTGGGTAAGTTTAAAAATTCCGCTCAGCTTTAAGATTATGTGCTAACGTTATACCCTGTTCTTAAAGAGTCTGATTATTTTCTTATGTATTGAAGTGACTTTTTTTTAGCTTTTTATATAATTGAACATTGTCCTAGTCGATTTGACTGAAATTGTAACGATATACTATTTTAAGGGTTAAATTTATCCACTTGTTGCATAAATATTTACGATCATTCCCGCAATTCTTGAAGTTCAAGAATCAGTCAGCTCCTAAATCACTTTTAATTATACACTAACTAACTAACTAAACTTCATGCCACTACCCCAGCGGGGTAGGCAGAGAGAACCGAACTAAACTTCTTAAACTACTACGCCGTATTATAAATGTATAAAACGTAAATATTTATGAATAATAGCAATTATAAATAAGTAGGGAAGTGGCGTGAAGTTTAGTAGTAGTAGTAGTATAAATAAGTATTTGTTACATAAAAAAATCTTCTATAATACAATAAATAAATAACCTTTCTCAAAAGATGCTCTTTAATATGCAATTTATATCTATGCTTAGGCATTATAATTATATAATAATGTTCATATTATATTAGCTAATATCATAGAATTTGAAATTGTATGTTGTCATAATAGGTTTTATATACCCAATTGTGGTTTTAATTAATGTTTGCTATAGTAGTTGATTATCGTTGACCACAAAACTATAGAGCTCGGATCCGTCGTCCGATTTTGCGTCCGATATTTGTGGAATTATTAGAATTAATTCTACTTGTATTCTTAAATTTGGAATTGCATTCCAGCGGTGTATAGCTAAAATTGTGCCAGACCCAGATGGATTGCTTGATCTTGACAGGCCAGTTGGTCGAGTGGTCAGAGACCCTGGCCACGAAACCAAGGGTCACGGGTTCGAATACCGCTAGGTGCAAATGTTTTGTGTGATGAACATGGACATTTGTGCTCGAGTCATGTTAAATTAAATTCCTTTTATAAACATCATAAAACGAATTTAAGTAAATCTATCAGTTCACTTAGTATCCATAGCACAAGCTTATAAGCTTACTTTGGTACTTGCGTGTCAGTCTGGAGAATTTATTATTTATTTATTTATCTTTGTAACCCCTACTAGGGACCAGTACAAGTCGCTAGATCCAGCTTTGCAATTTCTAGTCTCAACATATGTAGTTTTTTATTGAAGTATTCTGTTTATAAAATATATTCAAAAATATTGCTTAACATCCCAGAAAAAAAAAGATTCAGAAGGACAAACAATAGATTCGAAAGAGTCTAATCGAATCCATTGCGGGCGGAGCCGCGGGCTTATACTAGCAAATATTTGTTATTTTTCAGTGACCGGACAAAAAAGGTTCCGATGTGATTACAAGTATGTGTCAGCGATAAAGGGATGGGTGAAATATCACGAGATGCCGTCAAACTGGAACGAAGCTCGCCTCAGGTGTCATATGGAAGGTAACACTATAATTTATTTCACTTTTTAATATTTTGACGAGTTTTATATTAGAATTTTTATTCTAGCACGCAATTTTCAATGAGGGTTTTTTTAAATTAAAACATCAGATAGATGGCGTAAGTGATGTACAGTCTTGTGACCCTCCTCATTGGTAAGTTTTCGGAACCAACTGACATGCTGTCAACAAAGAGCCAATAGTGACAGTGATAAGACCACAAGACTCCCTCGTGCCATCTGGCGGTTTTTGTATTTTTGGAAACCCTCATTGAAAAGATTTGTTGAAAAATTGTGAAAGATTTAAAATGAATAGATAATTGCGATTGGCTCGATGGCGCATTCGGTAGTAGTGACCCAGCCCCATGCGCCAAGAGTTGTGGGTTCGATCCCCACCCAGGACAATCATTCGTGTAATGAATACTTGTGTTTGTTCTGTGTCTGGGTGTTAATAACCAATATTTAAGTATACTTATATTTGTACTGCCACTTTTGATTCTAATATCCGTAACACAAGTGCTTAAGCTACTTACCTCGGAGTCAGATCAATGTATTTGATATAGTCTAGTAGATATTTATTTATTTATTATTCTTTTTTAGTTTATAAGTCTAATATCAACATGGAACAGCCAAGAAAAACTGGGTTCGATAGAAAATTATAAAAAAAGTTGTGACAAGTGGTTAGCTCGTTGCTAACGTAACATACCCAATATCATTGAAAGAACATTAAAGTCAATGTTAAATAATATGAGGCTAAATCTTTATTCATACATAGCAACCTATTTGAAAGTTCTGGTTTCTATATTTTTCTTCAAAGAGCTCATGGTATAAATCCATACTTCATCATCCTCCTAGCGTTATGTCCTGTGCTTAGTGAGGTCCGCTTCGATCACAATGCAGGAATTAGCGAGTCTGGTTATCACATTGACACGACTGTCGATTTTCGTCACTTTTAAATAGGGGGACCACACATTATAGATTAAGGTGATACAAATTTGTACTTTCATTTTTAAAATGTCGTGTAAGCAAGCCTAAGCGGTTTGCGGTTTAACTGAAGTAGAACTTCATCCTAAAGAGATAAAGTAAGTAAAATAATATTTTTTCACAGGTGCAGTACTAGCGTCACCGTTGACACCAGCACTGAAGCAAGCTATGGTGTCAATGAACCAGCTGCAATGTGGTTTCTTCACGGGAATACACGCAGCATTTTCGAGGGGAGACTTTGCTTCCATTGAAGGTAAGATAGACAAAACTGGATTGGATCAGATGGAAAGATGTGAAAAAGTAGTTACACAGTGGCAGACTCGTCGCCTACACAATCGCAAATCTAATACTCTATATACCATTAGTCATAGCCTTGCATAGAGCCTTGTTACAACATGTTAGGGAAGGAACACAGCTGATACATTCTCTTATTCCCAGATCAACATAGTACATATGGACTGGCTCGCTGGCGCATTCGGTAGTGATCCTACCCCATGCGCCAAAAGTTGTTGCACCCAGGACAAATATTCGTGTGATAAATACTTGTGTTCGTTCTGTGTCTGTGTGTGAGTGCTAATATTCAGTATTTAAGTATATATTTGTAATACCACTATTGTTTCTGATATCTGTAACACAAGTGCTTAACTTACTTGCCACGGAGTGAGATCAAAGTAGGTATGTCATGTAGTCAAAATTTTTTATTATTATTATTTAACTGTAACAAAGAAATATGTCTCTTCGTAAAATCACAGCAACATTAAACAGATACTAAATAAACCGTTACTAAATCATTTTCCTAATTTGTCTTAACATATAAATAATGTATTATATCATTGCCATCTCTTAATTTTCAATATCTTTTAAGTTTCAATCACTAAAGTAATTACGCTACAACGCCCAATAAAAACATCAAACGAGTAACGCACCTAAGATTTATCTTCAATTTGCGGTTAACGGCAGTTCGACTAATTAATAAACGAGCGAAGTCATTAACAGCAGAACTAAAGTAATTAATGTTTACCGGATATCTTCATTTATACGTAAACATATATTCAGTTAAATAGGGGATAATAACTACTGAGTCAAAAAACTATATGCGCGATCCCGTGGACGTTTTATATATTATAGGCGTGAACGGGGTACACCGACTAAATCCCAGGGGTTTAGTCGGTATACCCTGCCCACTACCACCTTGGGCGGAGCAGGGTCCTCCTATCCATCTTGAGGGCCCCGAGAGTCCGACACACCCTGCTGATTCCCCCCGGATTCAGGGGGACGGTGCGTAACGCATTCCCTGGGTCAACAAAAAAAAGGGTAAAAAACTATAATTCTATTTAGTCCGTCAGTTAGATTATACAAAAATACAATACACATATTTTTTGCTCTAGCAAGATAACAAAAAAATACAAAGATAAAGAGCATCAAAGTTTTGGAGTGGGGGCTTGCGACGTCATTTGTAAATAAAAATTGTACCTACGTGTGACGTCACGCGCAAATTGAATTCGCTGTATTTTCGCCAAATAAATGAAATTGTTTGACAAATAAATGAAAAAACACGGGTTAAATATTTTTTTATAATCTAACTGACGGACTAAATAGAATTTTAAGTCCGTGTATTATGTATTTTACGAAAGTATGAAATATATAAATATAAATAGAAAATAATCGTCGAAATTTATTTTGAATAACTTTAGGACGGCTGCATATAATTGGATATTTTTAAAAATAGGTAGATACGAGTGGGTTACAGACCGAAGAACGCGATAAAAATTTGCATAGTAACGGAATGAACGGGATTTTTTTTTTTAGATTAAATGGTAACTAAGCCGTTCCCTGAAACTATCGACATTAACTACCTACGCTATTATTATAATATAAAGAGGAAAGATTTGTATGTATGATACGAATAAACTCAAAAACTACTGAATCGATTTTAAAAATTATTACACCATTAGAATGCTACATTATCTGATTAACAACAACAGCAACATATTAAAAAAAAAGAAAAATTTACCAATAGAATCCTACATTATTATGATTAACATAGGCTATAGAGTATTTTGAAAAAAGTTGAATTAGGTTACAAAATAAATGTCCAACCATGCGAAGCCGGGGCGGGCTGCTAGTTTTAGATAAGAAGACACACGGGAGTGATTAGGTACATAATTGTATTACTCGTATAAAAATATGAATTTTGAATACATATTTTTTCCGCAGGTGTTCCTCTATCTAGAATCCCTCACACATGGGAGAAAAATGAACCAGACAACTATAAAGACGAAGAAGACTGCACTATCATGTTACCCAACGGCAACATGGCGGATGTCAGGTGTAAAGACACCTTCCCGTACTTCTGCTACAGAAAATCATCTAAGACTACTGTAATTAACAGCTGTGGAACAGCTGATCCTGGTAAGTATCTTTTAAGCTTGAGATAAGGGTTACAATTTTCGTATTTTCCATTAAGAACGGAAATCTTCAATATTAATTACTTGTCTTCCACGAGTATAAGATTTCCTTACAGAGGAACGGAACCATCAAATTAAATTTGCTAATACTTACACCAAGAGTTCTCTAAATTTCAAAAGAAATTCGTCAGAGTTCTAGGTACCTAACTTCTGTTAACAACTGTTGACTAAAAAAAAAAATTGTAAGTTTAAACGGGAAATCTTTATTTAATATTATAAAGCTGAAGAATTTGTTTATTTGCTTGAAGTCGATAATCTCAGGAACTACTGGTCCGATTTGAAAAAAAAATATTGTGTTAGATGGCCCATTTATCGAGGAAGGCTATAGGCTATATAACATTTACCATAAACTCGGGTGAAACCGCGGGCCCAGCTATATACATATTGTAGTAAATAAATCTATACAATTTCTATTAATAAAATGATTCGCTATAAAACATGTATCAGGTATTTATTGGATTGGAATATAATTAACTGGGCCGACATAAACCTTGACAAACTGAGTTTTATTTTGCACTGGCCCGTGTATATCAAAGTGATAATTGACTGGCCCGTTGGTCGAGTGGTCAGAGACCCTGGCCACGAAATCAAGGGTCGCGAGTTCGAATCCCGCTAGGGGCAAATATTTCGTGTGATGAACATGGATATTTGTACTCGAGTCATGGATGTTTATAAACGTATTTAAGTATGTCTATCCGTTCACCTTGTATCCATAGCACAAACTTATAAGCTTAGTTTGGGGCTAGGGAATTGGTGAGCCAGTCTGAAGATTTATATTTAAAATTTATAATTTATAATAATTGCACTAGTAGTGTCAAGGGTTAAATTTGAACGTGTTATCACTATCTAATAATAATTCAATGTAAATGAACTTTTAACTGTGAATGTTATCTTATATTTTAAAATAAAATATCGCATTAAACCCGCAAATCTAGAAAGCTTACGCAGAAAACAAGGAGCAACAATATTTTTTACGCCTTTTAGCTAAAAATAAATCTGAGTACTTAGTTTAAAGGCAAGTATAATAACATCACAAGCTCGTCGCCTATACAATTACAAATTCAACACCATGCACTATTAGTCGACTTTTACGACATGCTAGGTGAGGCCTTACCAAAAGGAAGGTGTAAGAAAAAAAATATTGTTGCTCCTTGTTTTCTTAGGAACAGTCAGTACATTATTACTGTATTGTACTGTGAGTACTGTAGTACTGAACTGAACTCCCGCTTAATTCAGGCATCAGTCTCTCACAATCTTAATATACTCACAATGCAATAAGCAGTATTTGTAAGGTTGTTGAAGAAAATAAATAAACTTATTATTTTTATTTATACATTTTGTACTTCTCGAAATATAAACGTTAAATATTTCGGTATCGTGACTCTGATTCTGGTGTTATTATATATTATTATTGTATGGTATCAATATGGATCTAGCCTTTAAACTTTCCAGAAGTCTACTTTTATGATCACAAACAACATACAATCGTAATCATTGAGCTATTATTATTTATTTATTTATTTATTTATTTATTCATAATTGCACACATAACAAAACATTTGAAATGCAGTTACATGGACCCTGATAGGGTGTAGCAATATACTTAAGTAGGTGCTTTTAAAAATTACATATAATAATTGCATACTTATTAATATCATTAACTTATTTACTTATAGTTACGTAGGCACTTAATATAATTAAATTAACTATTGTTGACATTAATTTATAAAATAATATCACAACAAGTATATCTATAATTGAATTGCACATAAACACATTACCTTATTGCCATAAGACTATATACGAGTATCTTAGTTACTATTTTAATGTATTGTCTGACATGTATTCTTTAACAGAGTAGTAACACTTGTCAACTAGTAGTGCTTTTGTTTTCATTCTAAATATATTATCTTTTGTTTCTAATTTTATATTATAAGGTATTTTGTTATATATGAGAATGCATCTATAATATGGACTTAATTTATATATTTCTAGTTTGGGTTCTGGGAGAGCTAATTTATCTTTACGACGAGGGTTTTTTGTGAATTCAAAATATGATAGGTGGCTATGTACAAATGTGGCTATTTCCAATATGTATATACAAGGAAGGGTTAATATTTTTCGTTTTTTGAAGTAGGGTTTGCAGCTGTCAGTCTGTCTTATATTAAATATTACGCGTAAGCATTTTTTCTGCGCGACGAAGAGGTGGTGTGCATCGACGCTGTCGCCCCACAGGATGACGCCGTACCGGAGCCAGGCGTGCGCGTTCGCATAGTACGCTGTTAGCGCGCATTCTGTGTGGGTATTTCTTTTTAGCAGGCTTAATGCGTAAATGAAGCGTGATAATTTTAGCTTAGTTTTAGCGACGTGCGCTTTCCAATTAATATGCGTGTCAATTGTTAGGCCAAGTAGATTAAATTCTGATACTTCTTTGATGTTCGTAATGCTATTAAATTGATGCAAGTTTAAGGGTTGTTTTTGACGTGGTCTAAATTGAATAATGTTAGTTTTTTTAATGTTAATTTGAAGGTTATGGTCATAAAGCCAGTTTTTAACTAATTCAAAAGTATTTTCTATTGGAGTTGTGTCGTTAAGTTGATTTGGGTGTTCGAACAAAAGGGATACATCGTCTGCGAAGAGGATACAGTCGGAGTTGGCTATCTTGGGTAGGTCGTTGATGTAGACGAGGAACAGCACGCAACCGAGCACGCTGCCCTGCGGGATGGAGCTGGCGGCCGTGAGCGCGGCGGACCGCACCGCCGACACCTCGCCTGACGATTATTCTAGATGCTCTATTTGTACGTATTGTTTTCTATTTGAAAGATAGGATTTCAGCCAACTGTGTGCAGGACCCCTTATGCCTATTCCGTTTAATTTGTCAAGTAAGACGTCATGTTGAACTGTATCGTATGCTTTTGTCATGTCCAAGAGTATTACTACGTATAGAGAAGCTATGTCAAACAAAATATTATCACGAAACATGGACTGAGCGTGTTTCAGCATTTGCAGCGCTAAAACGAACAAATGTCGTCTAATTAAACTATTAAAACACGCAGCGCTAGATCGCTCATAGAGTACATCTCGCGACCAAAAAGTCGTAAACGCCGTGAATTTCATGGCGCTTACGCATGAACGTAGGCGAGTGACTAAACGAGTTGTTGCCGATCGGCAACAACGCACGGCGCAAAAAACTTGTTCGCTGCGTCGGTTCCATACGCTAGTAATAATAGTTCAATGATCGTAATAGGATTATTCACATGTCTTTGGTGCAGTATCTACTCAGTGCTTTTTTGATAAACTAGTAACAGTTGACTCAGATTCAGTCATCCAAATTTGTCCATCACTTCATATTCTTGAGATATTTGAGAAAAAAGTTACGAAATCTAGCTATAAGGCCTGGTTTTAGTATTGATAAATTAATTCATGAATACTAAATATCTAATATTTATCATATTTTATAGACACTAATAATCCTTTTTTTTAATACTATAAATTATAATGATACATAGATTCCTGATCAAAGATTCGCATCAGAATGCTATTTAAAGAATTCTTCTACATTACGGGCACAGCTAACAATGTATGAAAAAAATATATAAAATCTTAACTAGCCATTTGCCTAAAAAATAGTAAAATCTTAATTTAAACATTAAAATGTTAAGCATTCTTACTATTAAACAGTTTTACCAAATATGCGTGTCATTGATTTCTATGCTGTTAAATAAATCGACAAAAATCGTTAAAATAGCTACTTTTTAAATGTTTGTAGTCAAATAACTAAAAAAATGTGACGTAATGGAAAAATGTTTATAACAGAATTGTATTAAGCTGGTTCTGATCAGTTAAAAAAGAGATGGATTATTTCTGCACCAATCAAAAAGTGTAATTATTTGACCAGTAATGACACAGGCTCTTCTAGAGATGATGGCATCCATTTTAAATTATAGATTTCATTAAATAAAGCATATATGTATTCACCTAGCGTATCAATTGCCTTGTGACTTGATGTTTGACTATCACCTTAATAGGAACGAACAGCATAAATACTACCTATATTTTCTCTTTTCCAGAATACAATCTGGACAGTCGAACTGGTCAATGCTACAAGTTCCACAAAACTCCTCGCACCTGGTCGAGAGCATACATGGCCTGCATGGCTGAGGGCGCCTACCTAACCGTAATCAACTCGGACACCGAAGCCACCGTAATAAGGGAACTCTTCGCGAAAAACCCTGCAGGAGCTATGGTTGGAAACTTCTGGAAGGATGTGGCTTTCGTCGGCTTCCATGACTGGACTGAACATGGGGAATGGAGGACTATTCAGGGTAAGAACTGAGCTGAGAAAAATTAAAATTAGCCTAATACTCGTAGTTGCATGAGCAAAAATCAAAAGAAGGCAAAATTTTAGAGAAAATCTGTATATATAAAACAAAGTCGTGTTAGTTACACCATTTATAACTCGAGAACGGGTGAACCAACTTTTAGGATCTTTGTGTTTTTGGATTTATCTTCGTCCCGAATAAGATAATAAGTATTAAAATATGATATTCATTAAAAGAAAAAATATCAGTTTTCAAGAGCAAGTTCCTGATTGACGGAACAAGGTTTGCCGGGTCAGTTAGTAAACTATAAATAATAATAAATAAATATCAGTCTATATCTATACCTGGGTCACTTTTCCTCAGTTAACCGTATGCAAACGATGTACAACAAAGCGACTAATGGCACACACACTGACATATTCAGTAAATCTTCATCCTTTATAAATTCTATAGCTTCTTTGAAATAGATCGATTTGTGGGCATCCTGTCTTATAGCACTGCATCAGTGAACTCTATTCGATCCCAAGATATCAATCGCAGGGCTGATGTAGTTGCTGTGGACATGGCTCTCACTGACTGATTATTTTTGTTTTAGTTTAATTGCTAAGAAAACTCGTGTATTGCGCATGTCGTGGCAGCCTATAATTAAGACATCACTTAAAAATGTTTAAAATGCGTGTGTAAATTTAACCATGTAACAAGTGAATGTTTTGTTGGTTGTCCTAAATAAATAAATAAATAAAATAAATAAATAAATCACATACATTGCTCTGACTCCGACATAAGTAGCTTAAAGCACTTGTGTTACGGATATTAGAATCAACAGCGGTCCCCCCCGCTGGGGTCTTCGGTTTGGCGTACCGGGGGGGCTTAGTAGGCCCTGGTGCAGGACAGGGCCGAAGCTAAGAGAGACCCCGAGGTGAGCTGCGACTGCTCGGCATTTCCCACCGAGCAGTTGCGGCACCGGCCGCAGCCCCCTGCGGCCGGACTAGGATTGCCGAGGAAGAGGAGGAGCTGAGTGTGTCGTTGCTCGCCTCCCTATCCTCGGCAACCCGACAGGGGCGCACTGCGCTGCGTTGTGGTGGGTCGCGGAGGGATCTCCTCTCCCTCCGTGACGACAGGGCTCTGCCCTCAATTTAGGTCGCCGGGCGGAAGGCGGTCCCTTCTGACGAGACGCTCTCCGCGTGCCCTCTGGCTTAGCAGAGGGCACAGCGCGAGAGTGGGCCCACGACGCCGGTCACGGGGACGATCGGCGTCTGAATCCTGGGCGGAGTAGTTGAGACATGCTGGGTGGCCTGGCATGTCTCGACGCGCGCGCGTGCTCGGTGCTGTGCATCCGACGACTGATGGCGTGGGCTGCACAGCATCGACCACCGCCGCGCGAGGTGAGCCGCGCAGCGCGGCATGCGCACTACCGGAGGAGCTGCCGTATAGTCCCGACAGTGGGGATACCGGCTCCTCCGGAACTGCGCCGCGAGAGGCCACGTTGGGGTTTTAGTCGGTTCGAGTCCGACACACCGCCCTCTGCTTCCCCGAGCAGAGGGTGACGGCTCGTGGGAGTTTCCCCAACTAAAAAAAAAAAAAAAAAAAAAAAAAAGAATCAACAGCGGTATTACAAATATTTAGGTACTTAAATATTATATATTAACACCCAGACACAGAAAAAACACAAGTATTCATCACACGAATGTTTGTCCTGGGTGGGGATCGAACCTATAACTCACGGCGCATGGGGCAGGGTCACTACCAAATGTGCCATCGAGACAGAACTATGCTGTTCTGAGGTGGTTTTAGTTTAGACAGACTATGACGGCAAAATTAGACATAATACAGTTTACAGAAACTGCTGAAACAAGTCTGTTGAAACAAGAATAATAATATATGTAGAGTATTATATTATTACATTTTTCTTCATAAGCTACTATGACAGCTGAATGATTAGACCATATTGTCTTCATATTATGTTGTGTCAAAACGCAAGTAAGTTTTGAATCTCTTTTTGGGTCTTAGCCTCAGCTATACTCAAAGTGTGTTTCGCAGAGCCCCGGGGCTCCACTAATCCTTACTGGGGGGTTCACGAAAATAGATACCTAGTAAAATACTAATATTAAGTATTTACGACGGTGATTCGATGCTGCCGCCCGCGCACAAATGGTCAAATCGGTGTTTGATTATTCTAGGCTTACGCCAAATACTCCGCCTCCCAAAAGGGGTCCATAGCCAAAAAAGCTTGAGAACCGCTGATCGAGAGGATCAATCACTTTCATTCAGAAGTTCAGCAATTACCTTGTATACTTGAGTGCATTCACCATCGTCGACAGGTCGATTAGTATCCGTTCTCTTTAATCACTCACACAACTGTACTGGTATGTGAGTTGGTAGTCCATCTTCCTTCATGCAGCCTCTACAAAGTTAACTGTAAATTAAAAAACAAAAAGAAAAATAATATAAAATCTATACTAATATTATAAAGAGGAAAGATTTGCTTGTTTGTTTATTTGCATTGAATAAGCTCCGAAACTATTGAACTGATCTAAAAATATATTTCACCAATGTAAAGTTACATTATCAGCGAGTAACATAAGCTATATATATCCTTGCATTACCATATTTGAACAAGAACTACGCGGGTAAAACCGCTGGGCGCTGCTAGTAAAAATGAAATAAAAATACATAATGTTCACTTATCATCGTTATACAAAGTAATCCAACTTTAACTGTTTCCAGGACAAACTCTTGTCGAAGCCGGATACAGCAAGTTCTCTCCTGGAGAGCCCAATAACGCCACCACTGGAGAATTCTGCGGAGCGGTCTACCGTACTGCCCTCTTTGACGACCTTTGGTGTGAGAACCGATACGCGTTCATATGCGAGAAGGATCCTGCCAGCTTGACCTGCGAAGAAGAAGAAGAAGAATGATCACATAAAGACTGTTTAGAGCAAGGGCAAAGCAGAAAGCCTTTAGCGCCATTAAATATATGCCAATAAATCATACTAATATGAAAAAGAGGAAATATTTGATTGTCTGTTTGTTTGCATTTAATAGGCTCCGAAATTATTGGACCGATTTGAAAAATTATTTCACCAATAGAAAACTACTGTATCAGCAAGTTCCATAGGCTATATTTTATCCCCGTATTCCCACGGGAACGGAAGCTACGCGGTTAAAACCGCGGGGCGCTGCTAGTATGTAATAGGACATTGACAGAGACCAAAGAGCCATAATCATTAAACTCCTACTTTCCATTAGGGTTATTCAACCACATTTAGCCAAAATTTTAATTAATTTGAATTAGATGAAAAATTGCGACAAGTAGCTTTCATCGCCTAATACAATCGTTAACCCTACCCAATGAACCATTAGCCAAGCTTACGATGTGCTAATCAATTAACAAACTTGGTAAATTATTTTGGAGGACTACCTATTACGACACAAAACAAATGTTTTGCCAAAACACAAACGAATCACCAGACTTTCCTGATCCACAAACGTCTGCTAATTTTTTATTATATATCTTCCTAGCGTTATGTCCCGTGTTTAGACGGGGTCCGCTTGGCCATGATCCAGGATTTAGCGAGTCTGGTAATTACATTGAAGCGACTGCCGATCTGACCTTCGTAACCCTAAGATAGGGGAACCAGACAATTTTTGAATCATGGTTACAGTCCAAAGTTGTTTGAATTTGCAGGTTTCATCACAATGTTTTCCCTCACCGCCGAGCTAGTGGTATAAATACGTACATAGATTTGAAAAATCCAGAGGTACGTGCCGGGTTTGAACCCGCACTCCTCGGTTAAAAGGCGCGTATCCTTACCATCGAGCACCGCTCTGCTAATTCTTTATTATGAGCCCATTAAAAAGGTTTTACTATTAAAAGGGTTTTAGGAGGCTTTTGGATATTTTATTGGACTTTTATCAACTACAGAAAGGCTATCGTTTATTGATCTTCACTTCGTTTCGATGGGAATCGTTTCTTAATTATGTTTATAATCTGTTTGAATTTAACTGCCAAGTTGTTAAGAGTTTTTCAATTCGGTATTATGATTTCGAGTAGATAATGAAGTTAATGGAATTTTTACTTTACTTATTTTATAAGTTTCGAGCGGTGGTAGCTGAATGGTAAGGACACGCCCCTCTTAACCGAGGAGTGCTAGTTTAAACCCGGGCACGTAGGTACCTCTGGATTTTTCAAATCTATATACGTATTTTTACCACTAGCTCGACGGTGAAGGAAAACATCGTAATGAAACCTGCAAATTCAAACAAACTTTGGATTTGTAACCATGATCCAAAAATTGTCTGGTTCCCCTATTTTAGGGTTACGAAGGTCAGATCGGCAGTCTATATATACCAGAGAGATGATGATTATTTTATAAGTTTTGTTCTGGAGTTTTATGAGTTTTTGTTAATGATCACTAAATATGGTAGAGCCATAGAGAGCTAGACTACGCTTTTTTATGGGTTAGGGGTGCTGGTTATGGGGACGCTTACGGGTGAGGGGGAAGTGTGAGATGGCTGTTCGACCGTCCGTTCCCTCTTGACGAAAACCAGCAGGTGGTGGGAGCAGGGGCACCCCTATCCACCATAGAAAAATAGGTGAAGAAAATATTTTATAAACATTTTCTTCACCTAAATTTAATAAATTATCTAAGAAATGACGTAAATAAATTATTTTATAAAAAAAATCATTTTTTTAAAAGTGAAAAAATTACGTTTTTTTTCGGTTTTATCTCTCAATCAGTCTAAATGATGCCTGTAGCGACATCTGTCCGTGTCAAGTCTATACGAAATCTAAAATGTATGTGACTGACCAGACATGCCATAAAACAATAAGACACTGACCGTACCCTTTACAATAAATCGAAAGTCTTCTACCACTATTTATGGTGCCCTATCCACTCGTAACCATCATTACAGAGTGACTAGTCTCCCATCACGTATTCAGTAGCATATCAAAACATTACGTCGTGCTGCAAATTAGGTTCAGACATCATTGCTTTCACTCTCAGTCGGTTTGGGTGAAGGCGTGACCCGTTTGTCTATGCCACCGTACTTTTCACTTTCACGTGTAGTGACATGACTACTTAATGTTAAGTTGAAGTGCCTTTGATTTATTGGAGTAAGGGCACTTAAAACGGATTGAGAACAGGAGTAATGGTATCATCATACATCATCATAGGGGCTTGCTACCCCTTCGTCTCTGCCTACCCCTTCGGGGATTATAGGCGTGATTTTATGTATTTATGTATTATAGATCCATTCTCAGAATTTCAAAAATCCGGAACTCAATAACTAGGAGCAGTTATAAGTTTACAGGAGAGGCTCCTAAAGTATAAATCTATAGTAATATTATAAAGCTGAACCATGTTTGTTTGTTTGCTTGAACGCGCTAATCGCAGGAACTACTTGTCCGATACGAATAATTATTTCAGTGTTAGATAGCCCGTTTATCAAGGAAGACTATGTAGTATTAGCCATAAACGCGTTTAAAACCGCGGGCACAGCTAGTATGATCTAATTTTAAGATGTATCAACCAAAGTTCGTCGATGGATAGCTAAAGGATGTTTGAAGGTTAGCCAACATAATAAAAAGTTATTATGTTGGCTCCATATTTATACCATAGTATTTTATTTAACCCTTAAAACACCGCATGGTAAATAACAATACCAGCTGAAGGCACAAATAAAGCTCAACCAACCGCTTTAGTTGCTAGTCATGCTAGTTCGATACTGAAAAATGGGAAAAACGAACATAAAGTAAGATGGCTTGTTCAGTAGTTCTTCGTCGTAGTAGTGCGTAATTTTGAATTCGTCTGAAAAAGCGACGGTAACTTGCCGGTATAATAAACAGATTTATAAGGATATTACGTCACTGGGAGGCGGATGGAAAATTTTAGAAAATACTTTACGAACAATGAACAATGTAAGAGCGGTGGTAGCTCAATGGTAAGGACACTCGCCTCTTAGCCGAGGAGTGCGGGTTCAAACCTAGGCATGTACCTCTAGATTTCTCAAATCTATGTATATATTTATACCACTAGCTCGACGGTGAGGGAAAACATCGTGATGAAACCTGCAAATTCAAACAACTTTGAATTTGTAAACATGATCCAAAAATTGTCTGGTTCCCCTATCTTAGGGTACGAAGGTCAGATCGGCAGTCGCTTCAATGTAATTACCAGACTCGCTAAATCCTGGATCATGGTCTAATTGGACGGACCCCGTCCAAGCACGGGACATGACGCTAGGAAGATGGACTTTATGAACAATGCAATAGCTCACGACCGCAGTTTCACATATGTAGGCATTATACGAGTTGGCAAAATAAATATCTATGATTCTTAGGGAACTCTACTGGGAACTTTTAATTACCTACTGTAACATAGCATAAGGATACGGAGACATTTTCATGAATTCAGGTTTTTTTAAGAAACATCTGACATCATGAGATTTTGTTTCAAAGTAAGTATCTTAAGCAGTTGTGTTATGGTGATCAAAATCGGCGAAGACGGTAGAGTGGCCTTTGCTGTACTGATCACCATAACCGTACCCATACCTGAGACAAATACCTATTTCATCAACAAACGTTTGGCTTGAAACAGGGATAGAACCATTTAACTATTATTACTAGCGTTTGGAACCTACGCAGCGAACAAGTTTTTTGCGCCGTGCGTTGTTGCTGATCGGCAACAACTCGTTTAGTCACTCGGCTACGTTCACGCGTAAGCGCCATGAAATTCACGGCGTTTACGACGTTTCGGACGCGAGAAAAATGTACTCTATGAGCGATCTAGCGCTGCGTGTTTTAATAATTAGACTTAATTAGACGACAATTTTTAGTTTTAGCGCTGCAAATGCTGAAACGCGCTCAGTTCATGATTCGTGATAATATTTTTGTTTGTCATAGATTCTCTATACGTAGTAAAAATAGCTCAATGGATAGAACCCACGCCCCTTGCATTTGACGCAAAGTCTGACTGAAACTAAAACATACGTTTGTTTATCATTCACACACCCATTTCTCATATTGTAGTCATCTTCGTCGCCTCTTACTATATACGGCTTAGGTAATTAGCGTTTCAGATATAACTAATGCCTCTGAGCCACCTCGATACGACAAACAGGAACCAGGAACCCGGTACGAGAAACTGGGGGACAAATTACATTCTAATGTTAATTCGGCAACACCGCTAAACTAATTTATTGTGATGTTGTATATAAATCTATGTGATTTTGTACATAATATGGGAACTTTTCAATTCTAGGAACGCACGGTGAGAAGGTCTAATCACTTAATATTATATTGGTGTAGGAACTAATTTCATTTCAACTTCCTACATATAAGGGCTCCTGTAAAAAGGGTCTTGACAGACACAGGCACCATATAGTGGCGTAGCGCGGGTTCCTGTCGCCGGGGGCGACAGGAACCCGCGCTACGAAATTTTTTCCGCTCGTTTAAATACTCGGTTGTACATACATACATACATACATAACATCACACCCATAATCCCCGAAGAGGTAGGCAGAGTCAAAGGGGCAGCATGCCCCTTCAACCACATTCAGCCAAAAATAAAGCCGGGCTGGGTTAGATGGAAAATTGTAAAAAAGCGGCTAACCTGTCACCTAGACAATCACATACCCAAAACCCGATATACCATTGGTCGCCTTTTACGAGATGCTAGGCAAGAACCGCAGTTGGCACATCCTTTTTTTTTGTCCCAGATCAACATGGGCCTAGTCCCAGACCAACATAGGACGATATCGGTTGTTGCCATTGACATTGTGACCCAAGACCAATTTACTTAATAAATCTTTAAAATTTGCAGCCATATGCTACGCCATTGGCACCATAGCATATAGCCCAATGAAGAGATTTTGAAAGAGTAAATTTTTTTTTTGATCGACTCCCTTAAATGGTTTGCAAAACCATAAATACAAACTCCCAGTGCAACAGACACCCCCTCAAATAATTTCATGTCTCATTCTACAGCCGACCACGGCCGGCGCGTGATAAGAATATTACGGCGGAATGGAAATGAGATTTACAGCATAAAACCTTTTATATGTTCCGTTGCAGAATTGAAATACTGTACGAACTAATGGATTTATTCGAAGCAGGCATTGAATAAAATATCTGCAATACATCTGATAGAGGATTTTTGTGTATTCATAGTAACGCTTGTTTTTAAATGATGCCCAGTATTGTAGATAGTCCTTTATGGAAGCGACTGTCAGTTGACCTTTGTAGCCATTGAAGGTAAACAGACAAATTGGATGAGGTAGCAAAACTATGAATTTTTCTATAAGCAAGTTTCACAATTATTCCCTAATAAATAAAATAATAATAAAAGTCTCCAGACTGGCGCACTAATTCCCATGTTCCAAACTAAGCTTATATATAACCTTGACCCTTGGTTTCGTGGCCAGGGGCCCTGACTGCTCGACCAACTGGCCTGTCAATGTCAAATGTAATCATAATATTGGTAAAAATAAGCGCTTTGATTTAAAAACCCAAAGGTACATTAGCCCCATAGGTATACATACATAGCCAGGTTTTAACCAAATAGCCCTCACAGACACCAGTCCTTTTGTGTGACTTTCTTCACAAATTGGTGGAAGTTTTTTAAAATGGCTTTCCTTTTTAGTTCTTAGTATAACCGTCGGTTTAGGATCGAGTTAAAAACAAAAGAAAACTGTAAAATTATTTAAAAATCGAACTCAAAGACGATCCTGTATTTTTTGAAAACCATCTCTTATCTTAAACGAGACAAGTGAAACCACATTTCTTATTAAACTCGAATTGAATCTGATAAGAAATTTCTATGAAACGGAATAAAGATGCGAGAAAAATATCCAATTTTGCCACTCAAACCTCTATAAGGAATTCTTTGTCGGGAAAAAGATATGACATCGATAAAAGAAAGCCAATAAAAAATATTTTCATATATGTTTTTCCCTATTTCTATTTACAAGAGCGGTATGATATATCTGTATGTAATTTAATAGGTTTCCTCTCACTACTTTGGTATATAATATTCCTATGTGTTGGTTTCTTTAGAAAAAATATGATTACCTTACACGTGTAATAAATGCGATCAGTTGTCGGTTAGCTGATCTTAGCACCTAACGCCTTTTACGTAAAATGAGACCTTAACCTTCCTATACATACACCTATAACTCAGCCAGTCAACTGAACTGCCAGCCGTGTAACAAAGTATTTAAAACCAAATTAGGTCTAGGTCTGAGTTAGTTTGTGTTTACATGTATTTTTGGTACCAAATTTTTTTTTCTTTCTTTCTTTCTTTAATTTACTGTCTGTTTTTCAAAATCGATGACGAGGATTATATATCGTAAATGTTAAAGTAACTCTATCTGTCTGCCTTCGAATAACGTTTTCACGTTTAACCAATTTGATGAAAGCTATACTCGCTAGAGCTTAAACTACTTACTTTGGTATCAGATGTCAACATATGTGATGTTATCTCATCATCTTCCTGATGAGGTCCGCTTAGACCGTGATTCAGGAGTAGCGAGTTTGGAGCGACTGCCGATCTGACCTTCGTAAATTGTAGATTGGGCAACTAGTTCCCCATAGTCAGTGTCTGCTTAAATCATTATCCAGAATTAGCGAGTCTGGTTATTGCATTGAGACTAACCTATCTGACTTTTGATAGCCTCAGATGGAAGAACCAGGCAATGTGGGTCATGGTTACACATCCATAATTGTTTGAATATGCAAGTATCATCACGATGTCGTCCTTCAGTGCCGAGATAGTGGTGTAATTACGTACATAGATTTGAAAATTCCAGAGCTTTGAACCCGCACCCCTTGGATACGAGGCGTGTGTTCTTACCATTGAACTACCACCGCACGTTCCGTGATCTTGTCTGACATTTATGTTCATTTATTTTAATAATAAAACTTACGACGTGCTTTTGGTAGCCAATAAAGTACCTACGTAAAATACTCGGTAGCTTTAAAACCAACTTTACTGTTGTCCTATTTGTTCCAAATGTGACGCAATGTATCTCCCATCTTGTTCCATCCGGGACAAATAAATGTTCCAGCAATTTTCCGGTGCATTTCCACGAAACACAGGCTCGAAACATCGTGTTTGTTTTTAAAAGAACAACTACAGAATTGGGATCTACTAAAAATGGATATGTGAAACGTAACGGTATCTTCATTAAGTCCCATATTGGTCTGGCAATCAAAAAAATGTGCCAACTGTGTTTCTAGCTAATTACCGGAAGGCTTGGCTGAGGAGCGAGGTCCAAAGAGTAGCTAGCTACTATAACCACTTACCAAAATGGAGTTAGTTTGAATCGAGAACTATAAATAAATAAATAAGGTAAGTAGCTTAAGCACTTGTGTTACCGATATCAGAATCAACAGAGGTATAACAAATATATACTGAAATATTGGATATTAATACCCAGACACAGAATTAACACAACGTATGATGAATAATCATACGATATTGGTCCTGGGTGGGGATCGAACCCTCAACTCTTGGCGCATGGGGCAGGGTCACTACCGAATGCGCCATCGAGCGAGTCAATACTCCATACCATACCATAAATACTCGTGGCAAGTGGCTGGCTCCTCACCTACACAAACACAAAGCCAAAGTATCATTATTAGTTGTCCTTTGCGATATCAAAATCTCAGACCAACGTAGTAATAATAACCTGATTAAACGGGAAATTACCGAATGAAAAATCCTTGTATTCATGCATAAACGAAAAAATATTTACTTTTTAATGCAAATAACCAGCCTTTTCTCATTTCACGTCGCGATATTACCGATGTGGTGTGCATAACAAATCGCAATAAACATGTTATTACTGCGCTATTATGACAAAAAAGACGTGACTGAAATGTTTATGTCAGTATTATTTATCCAAACATAAAAAGTACTGCTATTGGCCATGTGACAAAGAGAGTGATGAGTATGAATGTTAGGGGATGGAGAGGAAGAGGAAGGAAATAAGATATGGATGGATTGTGTGAAAGATGATATGACTGAAATGGGAGTGGATAGCTTGATGACGGCCGACCGGGACGTATGGAAGAGTAAAACATACTGCGCTGACCCCAGATGAACTGGGTGAAAGGAAAGAAGATGATGATGAAAAAGTATTGCTAGTCCAGAATTGGCACGCATTGAAAAATATAGGATAAAATTAGGTATTGCAATCCAGCAGCATTTTTTGTTAAATCCAGAGTTTATGCACAGCACAATTTTAGCTGTTCTGGATCTAGCAACATGTGCTAGTTCAATGCCGCTGGATTGCAATCCCTACTGGTCTACTGGTCTGCTCAGGTCGGGTCATATTTTTATTTTCTTATTTCACACCAGGCCCACTTTGAAACATGGTTCAAAGTTAAATATGATTCTTACAACTATGTTAATACTGTTGTTGAAAAGAGTAACTACCGTTTCTTGCCGGATTCTTCTCGTTAGATGCAACATTCCGAACCGGTGGTAGAATCATATCTCTTTCAACTGTTTTTGACGATTTATAAGTGTTTCCTTGAAACCTATACAAATAAAGAATACTTTGACTTTGACTTTTACTTCGATTTTTACTTTGACTTTGACTTACTAGGGATTGAAATGCTGGACCAGGCAATCCAGCGGGGTCTAACACAATTTCAGCTCTGCTGGATCCAGCGAAAAATGCAATCCCAGCAAAAAATTATTGCAATCCCTTGTCCAAAACTCATTCGTAGCTCTAAGTAGTTTATATCGCCGCACGAATCGTGCCAGCAGGACTTATTCCGCTGGTTTCGGAACGACTGGCTCTTGAACCACGACATTTGTTCAGCTTAAAACAAATCCTTTTAAAAATTGTACTAACTAGATGGAAATGGCTATGACGATGAAAAATTTAAAAAGCCTTGAAAGTAATTGCTAGTTAGATTATATTATTGTACTATATTAGTCTAGCATGGCGACTAATGGTAAATAAGGCAGGTATGTGATTGTGTACGCGATGAGGTAGCCTCTTGTCACTACTTTTTCACAAATTTAAAAAAGTAAAATAATTTTATCCAAAGATTATCGTAACATATTTTTTCTTCTAATATTATAAACGCGAACGTTAATGTGGATGGATGGGTGGTTTGTTACTCTTTCACTCAAAAAATATTAAATAGATATTAATGAAACCTTTCGAATAATATAGCTCATATATATACACCCGAATAGCCTAAAAGCCATGCTTAGAGATGCGGAACTGCGAGCAGAAGTTATTGGAAGCCACAACGACCTGTCGCTACAACATCATTCGAAACTACGAACGGGACCTGATATAATCATAGCCGATATATGTCATAATATTGAATTAAATTGTTCTTTTAATAATAAATATCATACTACATCACATACATTGTTCTGATTCCGAGGTAAGTAGCTTAACACGTTCGCGTGAGCAACCACATGTCCAAAATGTTGCATAACGGCGCAACATTTTTTCCATACAAAATAAAGCAACGTGTGAAGACATCGCGCCGTAAGACATACCTACACCATGTAACCAAGCTACACGGCGCAACAAACTACAAAAATGGGATGTAATGCGGCGCAAAGGAACAACGGTATACTTATGAATTTACTCTTAAATTAGACGTCGGGCGACGTTTCGCCGAAATACATATCATAATCTTTAGGACGTCATAAGACGTTGCGCCGTTTCCTAAGCATATACTCAGGACGTCGTGCGACGTAGGTCACGCGAACGTGTTAAGCACTTGTGTTACGGATATCAGAAACAACAGTGGTATCACAAATATATAAATAAATATTGTATATTAACATTCAGACACAGAACAAACACAAGCATTTGTCATACAAATGTTTGTCGTGAGTAGGGATCGAACCCACAACTCTTGGCGCATTGAGCAGGATCACTACCGAATGCGCCATCGAGCCAGTCAAATTGTACTAGAGCCATTCTTTATTTGTGTCGCAGATGCGTAACTAATAACCGAAAATATCTTTTTCATATCTTCTCCATGGGGCATTAAAAATAACGGCCTAATAAAAGTTGCCATATTAGAAATCAATGCTATTAGAAAGTTACTCCACTATTATAAGTAAGTATATCTTCACAATTGTCGTTGTCATCAAGTTTTTGTACTATCATTTCAAATATACGGAATCCCCGCTTCACCGGACCATATAATGTGGTAGGGCGTGCGGTAGTGAGTCAGCCATGTTCGGAAAATAAACATAATCCTCGAAGGGATAGGCAGAGCAGGGACAGCTAGCTCTTCAACCAAAACAATAAAACTGGGGTCGGTTAGTGGAATATTGTAAAAAAGTAGTGACAAGTGGCTAGCTTAAAATCACACACTCAAAACCCGATTAGAATTATATAGTCGCCTTTTACGATATGCTAGGCAAGAAAACAGTTGGTACATACGTACATCACGCCCATAACTCCCGGAAGGGGCAGGCAGAGTTAAAGGACCAGTACCTAGGCTACTTCAACCACATTTGGCCAAAAACAAAACTAGGCCGGGTCAGACGCAAAATTGTGAAAAGCCCCTCACCCACATAATCACATACCCAAAACCCGATATACCATTAGACGCCTTTTACGAAATGCTAGGCATGAACCAGAAATGGTACAAACTTTTTTTTATTCCCAGATCAACATGGGTCTCTTTTTTGGGCTACATTTTATGGAATAGGGGGTGTATTTTATTACAAGCTTGTATTTAATTTATTTGTTGGTAGTTGTCAATTTAAGAAGATTTTTTAAATCGTTTATTAAATATTCAATAAAGTGTCAAATTTTATTGCAAACAAATTTTAATAGCTGTTACCTTACATACTTGTCATTTAAAAGATGTTATCAATTAAGACAGGCCCATTGGTCGAAGGGTCAGAGACCCTGGCCACGAAATTTAATGTTTCGTGTGATGAACATGGATATTTGTACTCAAGTCATATTTATGTTTATAATTGTATTAAACTAATGTCTATCGATTGGGTTGGGATTAGTGAGTTTCTGTATCCATTTGGAGAATTTATTATAAATTAATAACAAATTTATCAATTTCTAATAAATTCTGCTCAGTCTTTTGTACAATAAAAATGGTACCAAACTTGGCCATCTTTTTACTCTGACCATTTCGTTACATACAACATTTCCCCAAACAGTAATATTGTGACAGCTCTGTCAGTTCTATCACTGAGTGCCAGTTCTATCACTGAGCTTAAGTAGCGTGACGTGTTTTTAATAAACAACGAGGTTTATTTAGTTAATGAGTCGTATTAAACAACCTTATTTGTATTATTTACAAAGCCTTAAAGCGTGTGCTTCTGTATAAATACAAACATCTTCCCCTTTCCTTATTGATTGTTTATGATTGACATTAGATCTCCTGTTGTTTGGTGCTCTTCCCATGATACAGATTTGGTATAAGTATAAATTATGTATTGTAGCTTTGTATGTATTTGTATGTACTATTTGATATTTACACAATTACGCAGTTGTATTTATGTATGTATGTATAAGTATAATGAATTTAAGTATTGTATCATCCTTTCTTTTGTATCCCTATTTATTATCGAAGTAGTATGTTTTACTGCACGGCCCTACCCCTCTCTTTTCGATAGCTTATTTTTCTCTACCTGAAGGTTGTCTGGAAGAGATTGCTTCTAGCGATAAGACCGTCAAAATTGTATTGTATTTGTTTGTATCCTTATTTCTGTATTTGTTTTTCGTGCAATACTGAATATATCTATATATATTCTTATAATATACCTTCATAAGAACATTGAGAATTATTGTCGAATTTCCATCATTAGGTGACTCTAGCCTTTAACATGCATGATGATATATGGACATAGAAATATATATTCGTACTAAAGAGATATACTTGTTGTGATATTATTCTATAAATCCATGTCAACAATACTTAATTTAATTCTGCTATGTGCCTATACAAATATAAGTAAGTCAGTTAATAATATTAATAAGAATATATGTATTATAAAACTTAAAATACTTACTAAGTCTATTGCTACACCCAATCAGGGTCCATGTAACTGCATTTCAAATGAATTGTTATGTGTGTAATTATAAATAAATAAATAAATAAAATAAAACGAAACACGGGTCAAATAATAATATGTTCATTCATAGAGTCAGTGTAAAAAAAGTTTTAAAGGTATCTCAAAGCTCACGACGTTACAAGAATTATGTTCTACCTCATGATCCTCCCACGATTATGGTTTTGCTTTCTTTACGGCGTAAGGTAAAATTAGCGTAAAGTTAATTGCCGGTGTCAATATGGGTGTGTAAATCAGTGGCGTAGCTAGGTGGCAAAGGGCCCTAGGGCAAAAAAGAAACTAGGGCCCATGGGCGCACGCAGCTTTGGGTCCAGGCCCCCCCTACTGCAGGGAGGGCACTAACATTTTTCTTCCTACGTTAGACAGAGTCAAATAAAACTCAAATGAAGAGGTGTGCTTATCAGGTTTTAGAGCCCCCCCAAGCTTAGGGCCCCGGGGCGCTGCCCTGCCTTGCCCCTGGGTAGCTACGCCATTGGTGTAAATCATATCATTTAGTAAGAGTCTGATACATATATATTTGAGGAGTTAACTCATGATTTCAAACTATAACTTATTTAAACAGGCTCTGAGACAATAAAGGTTTTTGATGTAAACCTTACACAACGTGTTGTGGTAGAAAGCTGGAAATCAAAGAAGTAGAACTTCTGTTTTCACTAAGTTAACTAAAAAAACTACTACAATCGATTCTATTAACGTTTCTGTACAAACAGTTTTCAGGTTTCGTATAATAATATACTGAAATTGACTTAAACATAACATCACACAACATAACATCACGCCCGTAATCCCCGAAGGGGTAGGCAGAGTCAAAGGTGCAGCAGTCCCCTTTAACAACATTCAGCCAAAAATAAAACTAGGCTGGGTTAGATGGAAAATTGTGAAAAAGTAGTGACAAGTGGCTAGCTTGTCGCCTACATATTCACATATGTATATCCAAAACCCGATATACCATTAGTCGCCTTTTACGATATGCTAGGCAAGAAACACAGTTGCCACATTCTTTTTAAGTCCCAGACCAACAGGATAATGGGCTGGATTAGATGGAAAATTTACTTTATATATGTATAAAGACAAACGCACTTACTATTATAATAATAGAATTTGTTCGAATAGAATACGAACGAACCACTCAGTACCATTGATCACGAACATAGCCATAGATATAGAAGAAAGTGACTTTATTTTTCGCAAAACATAGATAATGATATACCTACCGACACGCATCATGCGTTGTTCTTCGAAATAACCGCTCTTTGTATCACTGTTACAAGACATTGACAGTCCAAGTAATCATTATGTACCGGTATGTCAATTATAGTGATGCGACATGTGAAACCGGTATATACACAAACATACTTTAACTGGCCCGTTGGTCGAGTGGTCAGAGACCCTGGCCGCGAAACCGAGAGTCGCGGGTTCGAATGCCGCCTGGGGCAAATTTTTTGTGTGATGAACATGGACATTTGTGCTCGAGCCATGGAGCAGGAGTCGCCTGACAATGAAATGGAAAAATTTTCTCGTTACAAGAACTCGAGGAATCCAATTTCAGACCATCTCTATCAAGTCATTTGTAACACACATCACAACTGAAACTTCAGCTTTGTCTGAAGACAAATTGGTTCGTTACCAACTTGTAGAGGTAGAACAAACAAATAGACGTCAGATGTTAACGTTTAACGCGTCTAACACGAACTTGGAACGAGTTTTGGTTCAACATTTTGAGCCGGCTTTAAGGGCGAGTGGAGTCGCTCAGGGCGCCAGATTTAGGCCGCTAGACCTAAAGGACAAATGTCATCATCTTCCTAGCGTTATGTCCCGTGCTTAGACGGGGTCCGCTTAGACCATGATCCAGGATTTAGCGAGTCTGGTAATTACATTGAAGCGACTGCCGATCTGACCTTCGTAACCCTAAGATAGGGGAACCAGACAATTTTTGGATCATGGTTACAAATTCAAAGTTGTTTGAATTTGCAGGTTTCATCACGATGTTTTCCCTCACCGTCGAGCTAGTGGTATAAATATGTACATAGATTTTTTAAAATCTAGAGGTACATGCCCGGGTTTGAACCTGCACTCCTCGGTTAAGAGGCGCGTGTCCTAACCATTGAGCTACCACCGCTCTTGTATAATCATCACGTATCATATACGTATCGTATACACATAATGTATCATCACTTTATGTCAATTCGATGTTATTATATTTCATTTATATCATCACACCCGCTATCCTCAAAGGGGTAGATGTCTTAGTCTACTACCTATCATGGATTAGAAAGCGTGGTTTATGGACTTTGCGGCTAAGGAAAAACAAAGTCGAAATGGGTTAGATGGAAAATTGTGAAAAAATGGTGACAAGTGGCTAAGTCATCGGTTATGTCATCTCAAACCTAATACTGAATACACCATTAGTCGCCTTTTTCGACTAGCTAGACAAAGAACACAATTAGCACATTCCTTTTAAATCCCAGACCAACATGGGGTCAAAAAGAAAAGGCGTCAGAAATACCGTATTTTTCTATTAGTCTGGTTAAAACAGGCGCTATAGAAATTTTACCCAAGGTCCTAAGCCGGCTCTGAACCGTCTACTTGGTCAGAACACGTTAGTCTCGAAGTTAAACGTTCTCACGAAGTTTCTGGAATTTCTTCGGTACTTTGAATTACGAGGCTTCGTTGTGTTGAAAGGAAAAAAGAAATTGAGTTTTAGATTTTGTTTCAGTAAAACTATAGAGCATTTTGGTCTAATATATAGATTCAGCTTTATTTTGAAACTAGCTTCTGTCCGTGGGGTTACTCGCGTGGCACAAACCAAAACAATATCATTTTTGTTATTCTAATATATTAGCTTTATTACTACAAAGTTTTATTAAAATCCATTCACCAGTTTTTGCGTAAAAGATTAACAAACATCTACATATTTGTCCATCCATCCATAAAAATTGGATGGTTGGGATTGGTATGCGTATCAGATATGTTAAAAAATGGAGAAAGTTTACGTGTTCCTTAATTCGGAGCTCAATACGGTTGAAGGAATTTCATCAGCTGAATGCTAAAAAAAAATTAGGGCAGTCCTCAAAGTTTATAGATAGATATAATAACATATTTTATATGTTTTATGAAGTTACGTACCTGCATATGATAGTCTTGATTTTATGCTTCTGAACATATAAATAAAGATATACCACAAAACATCACATAGATTAATATAATGTTATAAGTTAAGTTGCTTAAGTAGCTTAAGCACTTGTGTTACGGATATCAGAATAAATAAATTATATACTTAAATATTAATACCCAGACATGAAACAAATATAAATATTCATCAAACGAGTGTTTGTGATGGGTGGGAATCGAGCTTACAAAGCTTGGTGCATAAGCAGGGTCACTACCGAATGTGACATCGAGGCAGTCATATGATGATAATGCAAGAGCCAACCTGTTGACAGGTAAAATTTAACTGTATTAAATCATCGGGATGAGCTGATGAAAATTCAACACACAAGAAAAGCCGCGAGCGAAAGTAACTTGGCAAAAAAGTATATAAACAGGGTATGAATATTATGTGACAGGAGGTTCTAACTTTTTTTTTATTATCATGTTTTCCGATTCCACATAATTCTATACTTACTAATATTGATGAAGAATTTGTGTGTTTGTTTGTTTGCTTAAACGCGTTAATCTCAGGAACTACCCAGGCTCCTCTTTCCCACTGGATACACTGGAACGTGCCCAGGGCCCCGCGATCGTGAGGCCCCCCTAGTGCAACGTTGCACCTGGACACATAAGGAAATTAATTGTTCTATTGATAAATTAAACAATTGGAGCGGTGGTAGCCCAATGGTAAGGACACGCACCTCTTAACCGAGGAGTGCGGGTTCAAACCCGGACACGTACCTCTGGATTTTTCAAATCTATGTACGTATTTACACCACTAGCTCGACGGCGAGGGAAAACATCGTGATCAAACCTGCATATTCAAACAATCTTGGATTTGTAACCATGATCCAAAAATTGTCTGGTTCCCCTATTTTAGGGTTACGAAGGTCATATCGGCAGTCGCTTCAATGTAATTACCAGACTCGCTAATTCCTGGATCATGGTCTAAGCGGACCCCGTCTAAGCACTGGACATACGGCAAGGGAGATTATTGGTAAATTGAACAATTAATTTTCTAATGTACCCAGGGCCTCTACTAGGTTAAAGATGGCACTGGAACTAGTGGTCCGATTTGAAAAGTTATTTCAGTGTTAAATAGCCCATTTATCGAGGACGGGATTGTATAGCCATAAAATATAAGCGCAGGTGGAACCACGGGCACAGCTAGTCATAAATAAGTTAGGTAGCTTGTGAGCTAATACGATCAACTTTGTTGCGAAATAAATTTTATTACTGTTATACATATTTCTAGCCCATACATGTTGAATATGAAAGTAAAGTTTTGATAGGATCTCGTCGAATATATTATTTTTATCTTATTACTAGCTTTTACCCGCGGCTTTGCTTGCATTTAATCTTGTTTCTTTATACAAACTTTAAACCCCCGTGTCACCTCTTTAGGGGGTGAATTTTAGATAATTCTTTCATAGTAAATGCTTTGTTCTATAGACCTATCTACGTGCTAAAAATCCATTAAGTGGTTTGAGCTGTGTGTTGATAGTATTTAGTACTAACTTTTTCCCACGGTTTCGTGCGTTTTTTTCTGCATGTCATGCAGAAAAAAACGACGACCTAAAGCCCTAGGTAGGTACCTAAAAAATATGTTTTATTAAAAACCTATAGGTATAAGATTTTAACAAAAACATCTTCTAAATCGAAACACCAACTCCCGTGACCAGTCCCTTAATAGCCCCCTAGCTATTAATTTTGATTAATCTTCTTCCTTACTGTAGATCAGCAGTCGCTTCAATGTATTGAATGATTCGCTAAGTCCTGGACCATGGTCTAAGCGGGCCCCGACTACTCGGCACATAACGCTAGGAGGATGATTAAACGGCATACCAACTACTCTATAGTGACAAATTGACACCAAACACTGCGAAACTAAGAGGGAATAAGTCAAAAAAGTCGCCGACAGCAAATTGCTTTTTCCCCAACATTTGAGGTCGGTTCGTAAATTAGCTATATTAATTATACCTCACTTTGTCACAGTACTATTCAATAGCAGTAAGAATGTATAGTTTTAGAGGAAGACAGCGTAACGAGCCAACAAGGTAAAAAAATTAAAATAGCTGACATTTAAATCTATTTATAGTTTTAAATTTGACTGGCCCGTTAGTCTAGTGGTCAGAGACCCTGAACACGGAACCAAGCGTCGCGGGTTCGAATCCTGCTAGGGGAAAATTTTTTATGTGATGAACATAGACATTTGTACTTGAGTCATGGATGTTTATAAACGTATTTAAGTATATCTATGCAATCTAAGAGTTCAAGAAGCGATAAGTTCTTTAAATAATTTTCATCATCAATCATTAAATGTTGGATAGTACTTACATTTTGTTAGTGTTATTTTCAGTTATTAGCTCGATTCTTTGACTTGTCATAGTGACAAATTTTCATTTTCAATTTTATTTTTACAAGTGTTTCCTCACTGTCTATTACTAATTGTGTCTTGAGCTACACTTATCAGTATCGATCAACCCTCGGATGAGGGGTTGGTGTATTGGATGAGGAAGACAGCCCATTGTTGTTCTGTTACGAGATCGGGCGATATTTTTGAGTTATTTGTTGTTCCCTTGTTTTGTGGGTAAACATTTTGTTTTATTACTATCTTTTTGTGTAAACAGTTTTTTTCAAATCACGATAGCGTTAATTTATGATTTATTGAAGTTCACTTTTAGAATGTCCCAGTTGCCCTGGGTCATTCTAAAAGTCCCAACTGTTCCTTGCCTAGCATACTACTGGGGAATTTCAATATTGAAATAACTAGACACACATTTTTGACCCGACCCGGGAATTGAACCCGGGACCTCTTGGTCCTAACGCGGCGCATGCTACCACCAGACCAACGAGGCAGTCAAACCTAAGATAATCCAGATTCAACTTGATTTAGTAGCACCTAATTAAAATAATATGACACGCTAGCGACTAACATAACCAATTAACACCTAATTAGACCACGTTTCCTCAAACACATCTCGAAACACAATTATGATTAATTGGCTTTGCAACTGCCTAATTTCTCAATATAAAAGTTAATATCATCGCGAAAATCTGACAATATGAAATCATATGTATGACGACGGACCAACGGATGCGGGTTCAAACCCAAGCCCATACCTCTATATTTTTTAAATCTTTTTTGGTATTTATATAACTAGTTCGACATTGAGGAATCGGCATCATGATGAAAAATGCAAATTCAAACAACATTGGATTTGTAACTATGATTCAAAAATTGTCTGGTTCCCCTATCTTTGGGTTATGAAGGTCAGATCGGCAGTCGCTTCATTGTAATAACCAGACTTGCTAAAAAGGGAAATAACGCTAGGAAGATGAGTATGTATGACGCCAGATGACTTGACTGACAACAAAAAAATATGTTTAAGTTGGCATAGAATACCAACCCAGTTATATTTTTTGGCTCAACGTGGTTCAACAAGCTCACTGCACATTACATTCTGCCTGTGGCTTCAAGGACTGCATATAAAAAAATATGTTGGTCCCATGTTGAACTGGGACTTGGGAAAATAATGGGCCAACTATGTTCCTTGCATGACAGTACACACTTTTTGAGCCCCAGACCAACATTTGACCATATTTTTATAAAAAAAAACCTCCGAATTATCTATACTATAATAAATCTCTAGAGAGGTCAATTCTGTACATGAAATATATTTTCAAAATAACTGTCAGGGGGTGATTAGTGTTCGATACTGATGCCAAAAATGCAATCAGTAAAATTTTTGTCTGTCTGTCTGTCTGTCTGTATGTTCCTTATAGAAACAAAAACTACTCGACGGATTTTAACGAAACTTGGTACAATTATTCTTCATACTCTTGGGCAGGTTATAGTATACTTTTCATCACGCTACAATCAATAGGAGCAGAGTAGTGAAGGGAAATGTTGGGAAAACGGGAGAAGTTACTCCATTTTTTAAGCTTCCGTCGCGTTTGCAGCCTTAATGGTTAAAGTTACATAGAAATCATGTATGACGGAAATAGTCTTTACAATATTAACCATAAACGCGGGTGACACCGCTGGCACAGCTAGTATATAGTAAATCCTCCGAAAATAGAAATGACGTCTAAATTTTTAACCGACGAAAAAAACGGACGAGGTTCTCAAGTTGACGCGTATATTTTTTTATTTTATATGCATGACAACTCATAACTCTTTACAGAGTCGTCCGAGCTTGATAATTATTTTTTTATTGGAAAGGGTAATATTTAGTTAAGTTTGTCCCATAAATTTTGGGCAAAAAAATCCAACCCTTAGGCTAGTAAAGCAGGGGATGATTGGTTGTTCCTACGGTGGTTTAATTTTTTGTTTAAAAGTTTAAACATTTTGCCGTTCCGTTTCGATCCAGGTATTCCCGTTTCCCGACGCCGTACAAAAAATCCCAACGATTCCGGACCACAAAGGAAGCACAGCTTGACACGGAAAACTTTACTCGTTAAAATATTCGTACGGAGAAAGTTGTTCCGTCCGGTTTCGAAGCTTCACATATCGAGAAAGTGGTGTAAGCGCGAATTAATCATAATTTGTGTGCTGTGATTCGGTCGTGTCAGTAAATGTGGATTTTTGGGTCAGTGCATCCCGAGATCACTTCCTGCATTCTTCAATTCAAATCAATAATTGGTTTTGACTGTATTAATGATAGGGGCTGATTCTAGATATGATTAATTATTATCATACTTACTCATATTATAAAGATGAAAGATTTGATTTTTTATTTGTTTGTTTGTATTGAATAGGCTCCGTAACTACTATGCCGATTTGAAAAATACTTTCATTAATAGAAAGCTACTTTATCAGGTAATAACATAGGCTATATTTTATCCCCATATTCCCACGGGAACGGGAGGCGCTGCTACTATTATATAGATAGTAACAAATTACACGATGGAAAGACAGCTCACACGAGACAGGCAAAGGAAAGACAGCCAGAGACAAACCAAAGAAACAAAAGGTATAAACTCAGCCCTATAGCATAAGCTTATAGCGTCTGTCCAGCCTGTCGTCGACAATTTGCGTAATACTATTAACAAGTTTGGTGTGAGGATATCAGATTATACGAAGTGCTGCTTCAACACTTGCTGAAGCAAAAACTTTCTTACCATTTTTCTTGAAATTACGCGAAGGAATATGAGATTTATCACAGTTAAACTTTATATGGAGGAGAGCAGAAAGCCAATACTTTAATAAATAATGCATTACAAATAAAAATAATAATTATGGTCTAATTTTGCTCGCATGTAGCAAGATGTAATTCCCGTGGGAACTTTGAATTTTTCGGGATAAAATGTAGTCTATGTCGCAATCCATATTTTAACTTTCAGCCATATTGATTCAACCGTTTTGCCGTGAAAGAGCAAAAACATCCAATAGCGTTTAAGTGTCATAAAAAAATTAAAAAAAAAACGTAACATCACGCCCATAATCATAAAGTATCATGATTTATAAAATATCATTATTATATATTCTTTGAGGTAGCTGTGTAGTCCTGGCTGTGAATATAGTCCTAGCTCCTTGAACGTTTTTTACTTTAGATAAGCATGATTCAATTTGTTTGATCTTGGTAAGTAGTAAATTTAAGCACTTGTGTTACGGATATCACAATCAACAGTTGTATTACAAATATATACTTAAATATCATATATTATGTTAACATCCAGACACAGAACAAATACAAGTACCTATTCATCACACGAATGTTTGTCCTGGGAGGCAATCGAGCCCAAAACTCTTGCTTCTTGGACAGGGTCAATACCGAATACGCCATCTAGCCAGTTAAACACATTAATATGTTAACTGAATTCCCTAAATCTTCGATCATAATTTAAGTGAATCCCAACTAAGCACGGAACATAACGATACGGAGCTGATGAGGACATGCGTATGTTTATACATACTTGACTGCCTCGTTGGTCTAGTGGTAGCATGCTCTGCCTAAGGACTAAGAGGTCTAGGGTTCAAATCCCGGGTCGAACCAAGAATTTGTGGCTAGTTATTTCAATATTGAAATTACTCAGTAACAGTCCGGAGTCAGGAAGTTGGCGGTATAATCACCCCCGTGCCTCGGAAAGCACGTTAAGCCGTTGGTCCTGCGCCTGACCTCTCTCCGGTCATGTCGGATTGCCGTCTCACCGGACTAAGAGAATAAAGGAATAGAGAGTGCACCTGTGTTTGCGCACACACTTGTGCACTATAATATCTTCTGCACAGATGGCTAATGCTCGTTGAGATTGGCCGCCGTGACCGATATCGGTTAGGAGGACAATATTATTTTATACATACTTACTAGCTGACCCGGCGCACTTCGTAACGCCCCGTTCTCGGATTTTCAATACTATTTTTTTTTATTTACAGCGCAACTTTTTTATTTTTTTCTTTCATAAGAACCTTCAATTGACAATAACAAACACAACTAAAAAAGAATTAGCGGAATCGGTGAAGCCGTTCTCAAGTTATAGATTTGGGGTGGACCACCCTTAATATTTAGAGGTATGAAAAATAGATGTTGGCCAATTCTCAGACCTACCCGATAAGCACACAAAATTTTATTAAAATCGGTAAAGCCGTTTCGGAGGAGTACGGTAACTAACATTGTGACATGGAAATTTTATATATAAGATATACCTATATACATACATACGTATATAACATCACGCCCGTAATCCCCGAAGAGGTAGGCAGAGTGAAAGGGGCAGCTCTGACCACATTCAGCCTTAGTTGTGAAGCGGATAGGTGCTAGTTATTAACAATCATTACCAATTCAATATATCATTATTTCTTATAATATTTAGCAAATCTTCTATCATTTCTAATAATTTTGAATGTTAATGTATCAACGTACCCGTGTTACAACATGCACCTGTCTCCCCTACTATTCCATAATTTTTTAGGCTTAAGAATTAACTTTTTGATTGTACCGTATTTTAAGTAATCAATGGCTGTACAAGCAGAATATTTTTAATATATTTGCTCCAATCCACTGCTTCAATTGAGCCCTGTTAAATAACCCGTCTCGTGCTGAAGAGCGAAATGCTTTTCCTGAACATTCCCAAGGCCGAAGGAACTATTTCATTTTGTTTGCGTTTCAATTGTCTTTGCAAACAGATTTCAGTGGCAATGAATATTACAGCGGGTGGTTTTCTTGAAATGCACATTTTGTATTGCGAAATGGGTTGTGATGATTAAGTATATTGTTTGCTGTATTGGAGCACTAGTACAATAGGGATGTTGACTGGCTAGTCAATTGAGATACTTTTTAAGAGCTGTCAAAACAAAATTACTTTATAGATTTTGTACGGGCTTGTCAACGTGTGACGTCACTAGTTTGTATAGTCAACTGACTTAATATTAAGCAGTTTTTGTAAAATTAAACATCTTAGACTCAATATGATACAATACAATAAGGCTTAACAGCATACTACGATACTTTCTTTTTCAGAATTAATATTTCAAAATTGAATACAAATGGTGTCAACATCCCAAATTTTTAATTATCTACTTATTTTGCTAGCTTTATAATCGACTTTAATAGACTGTGTCGATAGCGCATTCATTTGACCCTGTACCCTTTACGCAGTAGTGGGTTCGATCCCAAGACGAACATTCATGTTATGAATTTGTGTTTGTTTTTTGTCTGGGTGTTATTATCCAATATTTATTCAAGTATATATTCGTATTTTTATATAAATATCACTGTTGATTCTGATATCTGTAACACAAGTGCTTAAGCTTCTCAGAATCAGATTAACGTATGTGTTGTAGTCTGATATTTAGTTATATTTATGGTTGTTTGCTTATATCAGCCGGATAAATGTACTATTTCAGCAAAAATATTCACTTTACTAGACCGTTGATTTTTCAAATGTATTCCTTTATCAGGGAAGACTGCTCTTACGTTTTCGTTAAAAGTACCTATATTTAATTTGCTTTGTAGCAGAAACTATCCGTCTCTGTCGGAGTTTTAAAAAATCCCTATGTTGAACGAGCGAGAACAATTGTTTATTCGTCCCATGTTGATTTGGAATTTAAAATAATATACTAATTGTGTTCCTTGCCTAGCATGTCGTAAAAGGCGAATATCGGTTTTATATTTGACACAATAAAGACGCTTATAAAGTATATACTCTTGTATTTATTTATATAAAGTAAATTATAATTCTCTTCTTGCATTAAAGGATGTGGTTAACCACCTTTAGAATGAGATAAAATAATATTATTGTTCGATTTTTCCTCATTTCTGACTAAGTAAGCGTAAGCGGAATTTTACAAGCCAGTCCAAGTTTTGTTTATTAACGTTGGTACTAGTTAGTACTAGTGGTTCGGTGGTTAGGACAAGTGGAAAGGATGGATGACGAAAGATTGACTAAACAGATATACAATGCGAAAGTGGTAGGATGTAGGAGCCGCGGAAGGCCCAGGCTCACCTACCACGACCAGATTGGTCGTGTATTAACAGAAGGTGATGTTAGGAGTCATAAAAACCGTAGAGCTGGTATGAAAAGGATTATGAATGTTGAAGAGGCGAGTGAGGTGTGTAAGGATCGTGCCATATGGCGTTTGGTTCTCTCTGCCTACCCGCAGTAGTTAGTTAGTTAGTTTCTCCCTTAAATAAATCCAAGGGGTTGGTGGGTACCTTATCATCAAGATAAATTACTCCCGGGAGTCTCTAGCGAGGCAGTGAGGTATTAGCCAAACTGTCCCTCAAAATGTGTATATCAGGATCGTAGCAAATGGAAGTACGTGATCTCTGCCTACCCCCATGGGAAAAAGGCGTCACATTATGTATCAGTATGTATGTATGTCCCTCAAAAATATTGAAATTACTTATTTAAAAAAAGAACACTTAACCGACGAGCATGTATGAAAAAACTTATGAATGCAGAAGAAGCGAAAGGTGTGTGTCAGGATCAAATTGATGTATGCTATATCTGCCTACCCCCATGGGAAAAAAGGCGTGACATTATTTATGTATGTATGTATATTAAGAAGGATAATTTGAAATCCAATTCCTAAAGACGTCAAACGTGCGGTAATTCGCACGGCGTAAATGAAATAGTTATTTATAAAATTTTATATTTAAAAATTATTTGACATTTGGCTCAAAATTGTAGGTAACATATGTAAGCCATTACGTATTACATGATTTTAAAAAAAATCATCAAAAATGACTGATAATTTTTAATACCGGAATACGCAATTTAACTATAATGTTATTATTTTTATGCTATAATCTAACTTTTTAGGCAGTTTTTTTCCGGTACCTCAGTTCCTAAAATATTAAAAAAATGTTCCTAAAATATTCCCCGAGGAATAGGTACATAGGCGATCCCAAACTTTGTTTTACAAGTTGAAAATAGAGCGAGTGAAGTCACGAGCTGCGTCTATTATTAGCTCAGCCAGTATGAACATTGTTAACATATATATATCAAATTGTAATATACATTATTTTACATAAGGGTTTTGAATCTGAAACAATGAAGTCGCTTATGAAGTATATACTCTTGAAAGCAGTTTTTTCTGTGATATCGAGTAAGTTTATTTAATGAGCCTGCTATAAGTTGTATATATTTATTAAAAGTGATAAAGTGGTAATTAGATCTAAAAATAGAAGATATTATAATTTTAATGTTCTATCTTTTTTTGCTCTGATAAGTTGTGATCCATGTTGGTCTGGGACTAAAAATAATGTGCCTACTGTGTTCCTTGCCTAGCATTTCGTAAAAGGCGACTAATGGTATATCGGGTTTTGGGTATGTGATTGTGTAGGCGACGAGCTAGCCACTAGTCACTACTTTTTCACAATTATTCATCTAGCCCGACCAAGTTTTGTTTGATTTTGGGCTGAATATGGTTAAAGGGGCTTGCTGCCTACCCCCTTCGGGAGATACAGCGGAGGATTTCATGAATAAATAGTGACAGATGACGTACATAATCACAAATCAAGTCTGTGGACCAAAAAAGTCTTTGGATTTTGTTTATCATCATGAATAAAATATGTTACCAGAAGTATATTGATTGCCCGATGGTCGAGTGGTCAGAGACCCTGGCCACAAAACCAAGGGTCGCGTGTTGGAATCCCGCTAGGGGCAAATGTTTCGTGTAATGAACATGGACATTTTTACTCGAGTCATAGATGTTTATAAACGTATTTATGTATGTCTATCCGTACACCTAGCATCCATAGCACAAGCATAAGCTTAGCTTGTAAGAAGGGAATTTGTCAGTCTGGAGAATTTATTTATTATATTTTTAAGGATTCATTGTACTCATAATTAGAGTTATTCATTTACGCGGACCACAGGCCTATGGCCAACTTGGGACGAGTTGCAGAAAATCAAAAGTAATTAAAATGGCATTCGTCAACGTCCCATGTACAGTTGCCAAAACAAGTGTCTATTAAATAAAATAATAATCCTTTTCTTCCCAGTTTACGCCGGAAATAAGTTCCGATGTGATTACACATATGTGTCAGCGATAAATGGATGGTTGAAATACCACGAGATGCCATCAAACTGGAATGAAGCGCGGCTCAGATGTCACATGGAAGGTAATACACTAACCTGACAAACGTTTTGAAGATTCTCGATGGGACATGTCCTTGAAGACCATAAAGATGGACATGCCGAGCGGCCTAGTACATTTCAACTTCGTCTAGTGATCATCATCTTTCTGACACTATCATCTTCCTAGTGTTATGTCCCGTGCTTAGACGGGGTCCGCTTAGACCACGATCAAGGATTTAGCGAGTCTGGTAATTACATTGAAGCGACTGCCTTCTGATCTGATCTGACCGTCGTAACCCTAAGATAGGGGAACCAAAAAATTTTTGGATCATGGTTACAAAATCAAAGTTGCTTGAATTTGCAGGTTTCATCACGATGTTTTTCTTCACCGTCGAGCTAGTGGTATAAATACGTACATAGACTTGAAAAATCTGAAGGTACGTGCCCAGGTTTGAATCCGCACTCCTCGGTTAAGAGGCGCGTGTCCTTACCATTGAGCTACCACCGCTCTTCTTTCTGACACTATGCCCGGTGCTTAGTCGAAGTTCGCTTACACCATGATCCATGATTAGCAAGCCTGGTTATTACAATATAGCGACTGCTTACCTGACTTTCGTAACGTAGCTTAGGGGAACTCAAGTTCACTCTATACTAAGTAACATAGGCGAACTCAAGCTCACTCCATACTAATCTAACACTCACCAAAGTCGAACCAGTAAACAAGCGTAGTACGCTGCGAGCCAGTTCTCTGGTTGCCCCAAAGATAAGGACCAACTAGAGTAAAAAAAAATCACGTATGAAGGAGCACAACTTTACAACCAACTACCGTCAAATATATAAAATTAAACTTCTTATAATATTTTTTTTATTAAAACTGGCCGAATATATTGTCGGAAAGTATCTCTAAATTTGAGATGTGAGTTATTGTGCCTCTGATTGTTTGTATGCCTTTGTCTAAAACTGTTCGGATCAGACGAAAGAAAAATTTCAACATTGTTTTATATGCAAGCGCTTTTCTCATGTAAGTGACTGTATCTTGTCTTTTATGAGAATAAATATCTTTAAACCTAAACCTAACTAGGCAAATTAGATCATGGTTAGTTGTTTCATATCAAACTCTTATAGTTTTAATACTAGAAATAAAAACAAACTTGCTGTTCCTAATCATAGACTCCAAAAGAGTGGTAATTCATTTATTGGTATAAGTATTAAAATGTTTAATAATCTACCACAAAGTATTATAACATTACCCCTTAAAATTTTGCATTAAATCATTTTTAATGAGTAAGGGCTTTTACAAGATACAAGATTACCTCAATGACAAGGATTTATGGTTAACTTCATAATGAAGTGTTCACCTGCAGTGATATCTAGTCGAAGTATAGATTAATTGAGTACAATACAAATTTGTGAAATTTGGCAATTAAAAGAGTAACTATCGAGTTTCTTGCCGGATTCTTCTCGATAGAGTCTACCTTCCGTATTATTTCTTATCGTTTTTTATGTATATTGACTATGTATAAGTGTTTTCTTGAAGCCCATATAAATAAAGATATTTTGAATTTTTTATATTTGCCGCCCCGAACAAGTGTCGCCCGGGACCGACCGACCCTTTCGCCCTTACTACGCTACGCCATGGGGCAAAGATAAAATTATTTGCGTTTCGCAGGTGCAGCACTAGCGTCACCGTTGACACCAGAACTAAAGCAAGCCATGCTGTCTATGAAACAGCTAAACTGTGGGTTCTTCACCGGTATACACGCGACGTTTTCAAGGGGAGACTTCGCAGCCATTGAAGGTGATACCGCATTTTAAATTATATTACCTACTAGCTGTGCCAGCGGTGTCACCCGCGTTTATGGTTAATATTATAAAGACTATTTCCGTCATACATGATTTCTATGTAACTTTAACCATTAAGGCTGCACACGCGACGGAAGCTTAAAAAATGGAGTAACTTCTCCCGTTTTCCCAACATTTCCCTTTACTACTCTGCTCCTATTGATTGTAGCGTGATGAAAAGTATACTATAACCTGCCCAGGAGTATGAAACTAATTGTACCAAGTTTCGTTAAAATCCGCCGAGTAGTTTTTGTTTCTATAAGGAACATACAGACAGACAGACAGACAAAAATTTTACTGATTGCATTTTTGGCATCAGTATCGATCACTAATCACCCCCTGATAGTTATTTTGAAAATATATTTCATGTACAGAATTGACCTCTGTACAGATTTATTATAAGTATAGATTTATGTACTTATGATTTTGTTGCTTTAAATTAATATTTTTTGATTTATAACCACGCTATTCAGGCCTATTTAAAATTAAAACTGTTGCAGAAACAATCGTTTGTCGTGGCTCTATAATTTTTGTTAATATAGATTTGCAATCGATTAAGTTGTTGAGGCGTAAAGCCGTGATATACAACGTTGTGTTATAAATAACGATGGAGAAGATCAAATTTAAAGTAGTAGGTATAATTAGCCAGCATTATGGTGACTTATAAAAAAAACATCGTCAAAGCTAACTTTTCCTAAGAATAATACATTATGCTAGGCTTAATTAAATTTCAAATAAACTTAGGCAATCTTAGTAGGAATATGTCGAATGTGATTTTTAACAATTACTTTGCATTATCTCTAGAAATTATGCTAACGGGACTAAAGGACATGCATTATGTAGTACATGAGTAATTACATACGGTTATACTATTTTAGTTAAATAGTTTGATGATGATGATTTAATGCACGTATGGAAATATATACCTATATCATGATGATATCGTCTACACCGCTTAGAGAATGGCATGAAGCCAGTCAGTTATTTCATTATTGACAGGCCCGTCGGTCGAGTGGTCAGATACCCTGGCCACGAAACCAAGGGTCACGGGTTCAAACCCCGCTAAGGGCAAATGTTTTGTGTGGTGAACATGGACATTTGCACTCGACACAGAACATAGAAAAGAGGTATTTTCTATTTTCTGTGGAACTTGAGTAATGAAAGTTTATAAACGTATTTAAGTATGTCTATCCGTTCACCTAGTATTTATAAGTAGGACAAGCTTTAGTTAGTTTGGAACTGGGGAATTGTTGTGCGAGTCTGGAGAATTTATTTATTTATTTTTATATATTTCGTTCATAACAGGCGTCCCTCTGTCCAAAATAAATCACACATGGGAGAAAAACGAACCAGACAACTATAAAGACGAAGAGGACTGTCTCATGATGTTACCCAACGGCAACATGGCGGATGTCAAGTGTGAAGACACCTTCCCGTACTTCTGCTACAAGAAAATGTCCAAACCTCTTACCATTAATGCTTGTGGAACATCTGATCCAGGTATGTAGCTTTTATAGTTATTATTAGCCTTGCCGTCCGCGAATCCACTATTAATAGATTACCGATAGACTACCTATATATAAATTATTGTTACGATGGAACAAGTCATTTGTTATCAAACTATACGACTGACTCGGTCTACACAAAGGCTATACAGGGTGACTGGAACTGAACCCGCCCGCATTTAAAACGTTGTAATAATGCAATACTCAAAACACCCTAAAGATTATTCAAAGTACGATATTATTGATTTTGGTAAGAAATAAAATAGGTAGGTAATAAGATACTTACGTCCTAAGTCCAGGTGAGTATAAGTCGGAATTATTTTTAACGAAATGTCCGACCTTATTGGCATCAACTTTCGGCAAGTTTCCGTGATCCGGCGTCTGATCATACAAATAATGTACAAAGATAGACTTTAAAATCGTAAGAAAATATGGAACTCGAGCGTAAAGCAATGGCAGAAGTGGTTGTTAACAGACGTGAGACGTCACAATACATTCAGCCAATCACAACCGTTTGCGGACACGTGGCTGCTACTCAAAATAAATTTATTTATTTTTTTGGGTGAAAATATATATTAATGCATATTGCTTTTAAAATTCGTAATTAACGCGGATGACAATAAATAAGTCATTATTTTTCATACTGTCAAATAGCCTATTGCAAATAACTATGAGTTATGTTTGTACGACAAGCTTTCGAATTAAGTCTGACTGCACTTGATCTAATTTGTGATCCTTTCAGAATACCACTTCGACAGTCGAACTGGTAAATGCTACAAGTTCCACAAAAATATTCGCACCTGGTCAAGAGCATACATGACCTGCATGGCTGAGGGCGCCTACTTGACCGTCATTAATTCGCAAACCGAAAGCATTGTCCTAAAGGACCTATTTGCTAAGAATCCTCCTGAATCTATACTTGGGACCATATGGAAAGATGCGGCTCTCATTGGCTTCCATGACTGGACAGAGCATGGGGAATGGAGGACCATTCAAGGTAGGAACAGCAATGAGAATCACGAAACACATCGATCGGTAATTTACCTGAGAGGGGAATGACGTCGACATAGATCAAGACATGATAGTAAAGGAACTGCTCACTTTTATTCAGAGCCGGATCTCTTATAGGGCTATAGCCCAGGGACTTGCGGACAACAATAACCCCCTTGAAAAAAATATACATATCTAACGAACAGAAAAAGGGTCACTAGTCTACCTAAAAAAAACTATTTTATGTAAGCACAGGGCCAGCTCAGCTCCGGGCCCATATACCCAAGATCCGCTTCTTGCTTTATTTCTGGGTGGCATTAGCCTACTCTAAATTGGCACATTGCATCTTTCGAAATAAATGTTCAGGAAATTCCTCTTACTACTCCTTGTTTTACGCTTATTAATCATAGAGTAATCAGACAATATGCTTTTTTAAAAACTCTCTTGGATCTGTTTATAATGTCATGGGTACTCGTATTATCCTTATTTTTTCTTTTCTGTTTAACATTTTCTACGGCCATTATCACAGTCTCAGCTAAGTGGCCTTTCACCTCTAGTTATATCTTATTTTCAGAAGAAACCTCTTGGTTATGTTATAAAGTTATAACCCCAAAAAAAGAGCCAATCTAGTTAATCACCTCGCCTCGCCTCGCCTTGATTGTAACTTAGTACTACATACATATCAACACGCCTCCTATCCCCAAAAGGGTAGGCAGAGCCCAAGGGAGCAATGAGCTCCAATGCTCTAATGGCCAAAAATCAAGCCTGGTTAAGATGGAAAATTATGGAAAGCTAGTGAGACAAGTTAGCCACTTGTCTAGCTTGTCTGCAATATAATCACAAACTCAATTCTAAATAAGCCATTATCCTTAACGTTTACTCACCTTTTACGTCATACTAAGCAAGAAACACAGTTGGTACATTTTTTTCAAGTCCCAGACCAACATGTGACTTGAGACTTTGTACTAGATCTCAACGTTCTTCAACGGTTTCTGTTTCCAGGTCAAACTCTTGAGGAAGCTGGATTCAGCAAGTTCGCTCCAGCGAACCCTGATAACACCTCCAATGGAGAATTCTGTGGATCGGTATTTCGGACTGGATTGCTGAATGATATATGGTGCGAGGTGCGTATCCCGTTTATATGCGAGAAAGAACTAGTCAGATTGACGTGTGATAATGATTAGTCACTGAGAGATCTTAGAGAAACAGAAAGACTGGACTGAAACACTTAAAATCAAGCCAAAGCAGATATAATTAGTGGACATCGATAGGAAAAAGGAAAGCCGGTTTTCATGTTAAAATCCCTTCTCTAAATGTAATGTGAAAAATAATACAACAATTTAGTTATATATATATATTAACAATAGTTTTAGTATTAATTAGTTTAGACAATAAGAACAATAAAAAATAGTTTAAATTATTTGTAATATTAATAAAGAATACTAAATTCAATTATTTATAAAAAAAAAACTTTATTTTCTCCCGTATGCAAGGTACATATTGTTACATTTCTGAACATTTGGTTTAATGGTTGCCGCTATGTATAGTAATGACCATGTCTATAATAAACATTATAATGGCACGTTCGGTAGTGAACCTGTAATATACGTCAAGAGTTGTGGGTTCAATCCCCGCCCAGGACACACACTCGTGTGATGAAATGATGAATATTTGCGTTAGAACAAACACAAGTATTCATAAATATAATATAAATTTATATATAATAGATATCAGACTACATCACATACATTGATCTGACTCCGAGGTAAGTAGCTTAAGCACTTGTGTTACGAATATCAGAAACAACAGTGGTATTACAAATATACACAGAACAAACACAAGTATTCGTCACACGAATGTTTGTCCTGGGTGGGGATCGAACCCACAACTCTTGGCGCATGGGGCAGGGTCACTACCGAATGCACCATCGAGCTTGTCAAGAGCTAGATCATAATCATTTAAATATGACGTCAGTCTAAAGCTGTTTTTATCGGATTTTTACTTAAGTTTGATGTCAAGTTATTCGACCTCATTCGAACTCCCAAGTTCTACGTCACCAACTGTTCCGGAGCTGTAATTGACGCCAAACTACTAATTAAGTTCCCAAGTTAACTAAGCCACAGTGCAGAGAAAACGTCAGTAACTTCAATCTTCTTAGCGTTTCGTCCCATTCTTAGTTGGAGTCTGATTCAACCATGACTTTGAATTTTGTTAATCAGGTCATGACACTAAATCGTCTGCTATCTGACGATTAAATAGAAGAACTGGACATTGATGCTCATCATTTTTATCCATAGTTGGCGAATATGCAGGTTAGTTAGTTTTCTATTTCTAGTAGATATAGACGTATTAAGACATAATTAAATATGTCACATCACGACCATAATCCCCGAAGGGGTAGGCAGAGTCAAAGGGACAGCAGGCCCAATAATTCACATTCAGCCAAAAACAAAACTGGGCCGGGTCAGATAGAAAATTGTAAAAAAGACAAGTGGCTAGTTGGTCGCCTTCACAATCAAATGTAAATTCGTAATAATACCTTCACGAGCTTGGCACTTTAAGAAAGGTACAGTGTAAAGAAAAGTTCAGTTATCTATACTTATAATAAATCTGTAGAGAGGTCAATTCTGTACATGAAATATATATTCAAAATAACTATCAGGGAGTGATTAGTTATCGATACTGATGACAAAAATGCAATCAGTAAATTTTTTGTCTGTCTGTCTGTCTGTATGTTCTTTATAGAAACAAAAACTACTCGACGGATTTTAACGAAACTTGGTACAATTATTCTTCATACTCCTGGGCAGGTTATAGTATACTTTTCATCACGCTACAATCTATAGGAGCAGGGTAGTGAAGGGAAATGTTGGGAAAACGGGAGCAGTTACTCCATTTTTTAAGCTTCCGTCACGTGTGCAGCTTTAATTGGTTAAAGTTACATAGAAATCATGTATGACGGAAATAGTCTTTTTAATATTAACCATAAACGCGGGTGACACCGCTGGCACAGCTAGTCCTTAATAATAAATTAAATTAGACTCTGTTTCGTGGTCTGTTTTGTACGCTGTCACATCTCAACCACTTATCCGGTCATCATGACATTTTGAGCACACGTTGATCTAACTTAATTTTACAATAATAATGTGTGCAACGGTTGGATAATTTTGCAACGCAAAGAAAGTTGCGGGCCGAACCTAGTAAAAAATAATACTAAACCTTCACAATATTCAACCCAATACTAACTAAAATAACTTGAAAAAAAATTCAAGCTAAATAATACTGTTGCCAACACTGGCCTTATCACTTCTGTATTATTACTTTTTATCCTACTAATATTATAAATGCAAAAGTTTGTATGTATGGATGGATGTTTGTTACTCTTTAACAAAAAAAACTACTGAATGGATTTTAATGAAACTTTAGAATAATATAGCTCATATACACCCGAATAACATATAGGCTATGTTTCATCGATGTACCACGCGAGCGATGTACGTGCCCGAGTTTGAACCCGCACTCCTCGGTTTTGAGGTGCGTGTCCTTACCATTGAGCTACCACCGCTCTTTATTTCGTATTATTTATCTTTATTTATATGGATATAAAGCATCAGCACGCTTTTCTCGTATGCAATATACAAACTACTTCCACTGTTACAATTTTGTGTAAAACCTTCACTGTCTTACTACGATTCACACTTGGCCGATTTTTTCATCTTATTACCTTATTACATGAGAATATCCACTTTCGAAAATCATATCAACCACGAAACATCGTTAGGCATTTGTAGACACGGCGATATAAAAGTTTGTATTTTGAGGTTACCCGCAATTCCCGGCAATGAGAGCAACATACCTTTATCGTTATTATATTAGACATATGTACCTATGTGACATCTACATATACTGCTAATATTATAAATGCGACAGTATGTATGTTCGAATGTAATAATGTCTTCATAACCGATATTGGTCAGGCGGCCAATCTTAACGAAGATTAGGCATCTGTGCAGGAGATATTATAGCACTATAATATCTCAAATGTTTGCGCACACACTTGTGTGCAAAAGAATTTTTAGCGTTATTTACGCTAAAAATTCATGTCACTTTAAATGCAGCTAGCCCCGAGACGAGAAATTATGTCTTTAGGATTCTGTAGTCAGGGGTAAACAGTACCCCGAATAGAATGCATGCCTTCATTTTATAGGCTTCACAAATCACTTATTAATACATAATCAAAACGAAGAATGAGAAAATTGTCACCGGTTTGTAAGATTTTAATCCGACGAAAAGAAATCAAGATACTCGAGAACTGTCAATATTCTAAATTAAAGTGTTATTTCAAATAGAAACACTTGTGCACTATAAAATCTCCTGCACAGATGATGATGATTAAAGATTACACTTAAAAGGGCATACCTGGGGCGACCGTCTGGAGGACGGGCCAGTTGGGCGCCCCAGATATCGATGGATTGACGAAGTTGTAAAAGACCTGAAGGAAAACAAAGTCATGGAAATACTATAAACGAGCTTCACTCTATTTCCCTAGAGGAGCAGGCAGAGAGAACCAAGTACCATAAATATTATACTCGCAGAAACGATGCTTTAGCTTTTGATGTGTAAATATACAAATATACACAACATCACGCCCATAATCCCCGAAGGGGTAGGCAGAGTCAAAGGGGCAGCATGCCGCTTCAACCACATTCAGCCAAAAATAAAGCTGGGTTAGATGGAAAATTGTGAAAAAGAGTTGACAAGCGGCTAACCTGTCGCCTACACAATCACACACCCAAAACCCGATATACCATTAGTCGCCTTTTACGACATGCTAGGCAAGAACCACAGTTGGCATATTCTTTTTAAGTCCCAGACCAACACGGGACAGTGGGCTGGCTTGGATGGAAAGCTGTGAAAAAGGAGTGACAAGTGGCTAGCTCGTCGCCTACTCAGACACATACCCAAAAGCCCGTAAACCATTAACATGGGACAAATGTGTAAATATACATTTAGTAAATTAATGGAGTATCATTATTTAATTTAAAACTGCTTTACTTCATATACAATAAAAACGAATAAGTCGTCTTTATACAAAAATATATACAGTCAGAGACACAAGGCATAGCTAGTTTGAAACAAAGTAATTCTTTCGACATGAAAGGTACAGTCAACACATTACATTTGGGTTTTATTACGTAGCAACAAGGTTCTTAGTAAATAGCTTGTGTGCTTATTAGATACACGTACGAACGGATATTAGGAATAAAATGTAAATCGGGTTAGCTTCCAATAAATGTCTCAACATCTTAGCGTATTGAAGTAAGTATAGGTTTCCACATCCATTTCTGAGTCAATGGTATTATCCAATTCCAATATGGAACGCGTTTCCGAAGGCTATGTGAGATTGTATGAAGAGATACGAATAGCAATTGAAGTTACTAGAAGAGCCTGCGGTTTTACCCGCGAAGTTCCTGTTCTCGTTGGAATATGGAAATAAAATATAGCCTATGTTAGTCGCTGATAAAGTAGCTTTTCATTGGTGAAAGAATTTTTCAAATCGGTCGAGTAGTTTTGGAGCCTATTCAATGTAAACTTTTTATAACCACATTCGGTAAAAGATAAAACGGCTGGTTAAGAAGAACATTTGTAAAATAGTAGTGACAAGTGGCTAGCTCGTCGCCTACACAATCACATATAATACACAAAACCCAATATTACGCTTTATTACAGCAATCTTCACTTCATAAAGACTTTTACTTTTCTAAGAATAGAATAGAAAATTTTAAATTTACTAGCAACTCAGTATTACATAAAGTACAATAGCTAACCCTTCACCTGTCAAATTCACAATAGCAATACCTATTATTATGTCCAGTAGACTGGCGTTGAATGCGCAGAGAGATTATCCATTCATTATTACACTAACTTACAAGCCGTCGGAAATACTTGCGAACCTCGCTGCGCGTCCCCTCGCGCTTCCCCGTACCTTGCCCCGTTTTCGCCTATCCAGTATCGTTGCTAACGTAAGCGCCGTTGCATGACGTCATTACGCCAGGTTCGCAGATATTTCCAAAGGGCTGTACTACTAATATTCCCATGTTGATTTGAGACAAAAAATAATGTAGGTACCCACCACGGACTAGTAAAAAAAGAAGGACTCCACGCTGTCATACTATAGCGTGAAGCCACGTTTATGCATGTGTGAGTAAGATACCTAAGGATACTAGATATCGGAAATCTGTAATTTGGAGCGCTTATTATGTCAATATCAGACGTAAGCTGCGTGTCAAGTTAGAGCTCCTGAGGAGTTTCAATGTGTATTTAGTGGCTCGGAGTCCTCCTTTTTTTACTAGTCCGTGGTACCAACTGTGTTCCTTGCCAAGCATCTCGTGAATAAGTGGTAACTGAATATTGTATTTGTGGTTATGAAGTCGAAGAGCTTGTAACCTGTTTAATACATTAGATAGAATCCATGGAGGGGTAGGCAGAGTAGCACGCCTGGAATCTCAGGGCTGATGGTTTGTATTTATGTAATATTATTATTATACTTTATATATTTTGTCTCAGCATCTAGAGCGGTGGTAGCTCAATGGTAAGGACACGCGCCTCTTAACCGAGGAGTGCGGGTTCAAACCCGGGCATGTACCTCTAGATTTTAAAAAATCTATGTACATATTTATACCACTAGCTCGACGGTGAGGGAAAACATCGTGATGAAACCTGCAAATTCAAACAACTTTGAATTTGTAACCATGATCCAAAAATTGTCTGGTTCCCCTATCTTAGGGTTACGAAGGTCAGATCGGCAGTCGCTTCAATGTAATTACCAGACTCGCTAAATCCTGGATCATGGTCTAAGCGGACCCCGTCTAAGCACGGGACATAACGCTAGGAAGATGATATTTTGTCTCAGCATCTCAGCTGGTAATTTAATTTTAGTTCCGGGTTTTTACCAAGCAACAAAATGTTATTCCTGTGGGTCTGGTTGGTTATAAGGTTCGTCTTGTAGGAATCGTCTTAACAATTCGGCAAGTGTTAAGTATAGCGGCTTTCCGTATTGTATTAAATGAATTTTCTGGAAGACCTAATAATTTAAATTTATTATTGCCTAATTATCATTATTAATCCTTGCTTGGCATATCGTGAAAGGCCACTTATGTTTTAAGTGTGTTGCTTAATGGGTTAATGATTCTATAGGTGACGAGCTAGGCACTTTATCACTATTTCCTACTCAACTCTTTTTAATTGATAGCTTAATCTGTGCTTATACTTTCGGAAATTGCAGTTGTGTATTATTTTGCTTGACTGGCTCGATGGCGCATTCGGTAGTGACCCTGCCCCATGCGCCAAGAGTTGTGGGTTCGATCCCTACCCAGTACAAACATTCGTATGATGAATACTTGTGTTTGTTCTATGTCTCAATATTTAAGTATTATATTTGTAATACCACTGTTGATTCTGATATCCGTAACATAAGTGCTTAAGCTACTAACCTCGGAGTCAGATCAATGTATATGATGTAGTCGGATAGTCGGTTATTTATTGACTCTTGGCTAACAATAGCCATACTGTTGTCTTCAGATTGGCGTTCAATAAGCAAGGAGATTATCATTATCAAGGTGCTAAGAAAGTTTGATCAGTAAGACGTCCCGTATTAACACGTTAGTCAATAAACGACCGGCTACCAGACTCTCTAATGCTGTTTTGTTGTAGTGGTCATCAAATTCTATACGGACGGTAATCGCTAGAGTCCATTCACCTGCTTTGTTCATGAGGTACAGTTGAATCTCGATAGTAACTCGATCATAAATCACTTTAGGCTTCAAATAGAATTTATTTTTCTTGATGAATAGTTAAGAATAAAAAAATAAATGCGTATACTTAAGTGCCGGTATGTATTTTGACTTATATATAAGATGTTATGTGTGTGTGTTTTTTTATATTTACAATGTAGACGTTAAATTGTGCACAATTATTTATTTTTACTTAGACTTACTTCATTTAGTCGTAGAAGACTTTTCTTCTTTCGACTTCATTTAAACATATCGTTTACCTATATCAACCTCAAAGGTACAATAATTGTTGAAGAAATCATAAGGTTAAATTAATGTCTTGCATTCTTAATATAACTAGTTAGCAGCAGACACTCTCTCTATTTACCTAAATAAAATCCTCAACTAATTCTATTAATGGAATACTATTAATGGAATATTTTTTAAATGTCACAGAAAAAGAATAGAATCGGAATAATACATGCACATATGTAAAATTAAAGTGTTTATTTAGTTTTTTACTGAAAACGTACAGTTTTTCATTTAATTAAGTCCTTCAAATTACCTATTAAAACATAAAACACCAAAAAAGGTCTGGTTTGTGCTGCCAGAAATGTAAATAAGGAAATATTACTATCGATTTTGTTATTTAATAATAGTATTGCAATCGAAATCTGTAACGATAGACAAATAAAAACGAAATTAAATTAAACATTGACTTAATATACTGAAAGAGATCATAAAGATGCCACTTCATTACCTCACTTGAAACACTTTAAAGCGACAAGAAAAACTAGTTGAATATCAGCTACGAAACAAAACCAAAAGACACAATAAGTTGTCACTTCAATAACTCACTCGAAACTACAATCTAAAGTGAAAGGAAAACCCAGTGAGGTTGAAGCCGATAGTACTGCAGCGTCGCAAGCGCACGAAAGAGACAAGTGAACGTCGCACGCCATGGCATTCACCATTGCAATCTCCGCGGGAAAACTCGTGAGCGCAAAAAGTCCACTAGAAATTTTGACGAGCAACGAAAGTCTACACACACGACCTCTTCAAGCGAATGACCGTGACACCGAGGACGCAGAACAGAGTGTGTTGCAAAAAGCAGACAATATAAACGTCACATCCAGTGTTTTGTTTAATTCTTGTGTGCACTTTGGTTTAAGTTTTGGAAACGTTGTGTTGTTGAATTTTTTGTTTTTTTTTTTCGTTGGTTGGTAAAAGTGATATGTAACCAGTTTGGGTGCGTTGGCCGGCGTAAAAGGTGCTAAAAAACTGGGCTTGCGGATTTCTCTTTCGATACAGTACGGATTTTTTCGGTGAGAGTTCTGTCAACATGGATTTCTTCGAAGCTTTAAATATGTAAGTAACTCTTATTTCCATTTAAATGAACATTTCTACAATTAGAAATCAATTGAAGTCTATAGACGATATTATCTTTCTTACCAAGTAATCAACCAATAATTATATTGATCTTAGATAAATAGGTGATACTATTCTCATTGCTACGTTAACAATTAACAATTTTGCCTGAGTAAAGTGATTGATCTGATGTAGAGTTTTTGTGGCGTAAAGAAAGTCTAGACGAGATGTCCTAAATAATACAAGTCTCGTATTCACACAACTTGTCGTCGTCATCGCGTACAAATGGATGTTGCGATATTCCAACAGGTTGCATCGAGATTTCCACATCTGTTAATATCTACAGCGATTAAATTATTGATACATTGAAACATATATACAATACTAGTTGTTTAAATGAATATGTTTCCTCAATACCTTTTTATACCCTCACCCCCAAGCGAATAGTAATTATTTAGTACTGAAAAGATATGCGTCCTGGTTTGCATCTAAACCTTTGTATGTGAGGCTTGCCCTTACCATTAAATAAGCACCAATATAAAATAATAATAATATCTAATAAATCTTACTAGATAAATATATAATAATAATAAAGATAGAATAAATAAATCAACTGACATAAAAACAACAAACAAAAAATGTTTAACACACATTTCTATAATTAGGCATTCATCATGCCAATTAACCCACATAATTGAGAATGAAGCAAACCATTTTTATATCTCACTATTATACCAGCTCTACCTAATCAAAAACCATAAAAATACCCAGCTAACGTTTACTGCAAAAGGAGTACATATACACTTGCTAGCGATGTAAATTGCAGGTTTTCTAAAACACTTGGTCCCAATTGAATCGGTTTGAGTGATAGTATGTCAGACGCTCTAATTAACAGACAAAAATACATACAACGCGATTAAACGTGTGTGATCAATATTCATGAATTTGCGATGTCTAATATTATGTTGATCTGTTATTAAAAACAACTTCTCTTTTTAAGTATTTGTAGTATCATTAGTCTCTTTTTCATTATTAGAATTTAGCGTTTTATCTTTATTTTGTTAAATACTGACTTGGTCTGGAAATTTGATGAAAAATTTGTTGTTAATGCAAAATTCACTGATTCTATTAATTAAATACCAGTAAGAGCAAATAGTGCGGTGCTCATGTGCAATGACTATTTTGATCTTATTGTATAAACATGCCAAATATGATAGGTAGTGGCACAACGCATAATATTGCTGGTTTTTTGGGTGTTCTTGCTGGGTTGGATGTGCTGGGAATACTTATGTATATACTTTATTAATTTTAACATATATGCATATAAGTATTCCCAAATTTTACGGTTTTGATCTTGTTGTATAAACATTGCCGAATATGATAGGTAGTGGCACAACGCATTTGATTGCTAGTTAATTGGGTGTGCTTGCTGGGTTGGGTGTGCTGGGGATACTTATGGTTATATTTGTATTTTAAAATATGTGCATATAAGTATTCCCAGATTTTCGGGTAGGGTAGATGAAAGAATTTATATCACTGTCTCCGCAAGAGTTCTGTTATCAAACAAATCCAAATGTTTGCTTTTTATAGAAGCATGTATATCTTTACCCTTATTTCAAGGCTTTAGAAAAAGATGGACAACATTTGCTGAACTACCGAAATCTCGGATACTGTTTATTGCAGACTCTCGTCAGGTCTGAGGTCTCAAAGTAAAATTATGATACAATTATCATCTTTACCAAATCATCATATCAATTGTAGGTTTCGCGTACCACTAAAATATGTTTTAAAATGTTTGTAACCATTTATCATTCATAGATCATTAGACGGATAATAGTCATCGTCATTATCAACTTTTACTTTAATCTTACTGTGAGTACAATATCTATACCTATTTATTTTTCCAGCAGCTATTTCGAATATCATTTATCAACATTGTCTACGCTATTATTATAAAGAGGAAAGATTTGTATGTATGTATGTAATAAATAAACTCAAAAACTACTGCACCGATTTAAAAATTTATTTTACCATTAGAATGCTTCATTATCTCTGATTAACATGGGCTATAGAATATTTTTTAAACAGTTATGTTAGGTTAGAAAATAAATGTCCACCTGTGCGAAGCCGGGGCGAGCCGCTAGTAATAAATATACAGAAACCACTTAATAACATAAAAAATCTGATAAAATATGAATACCTCAACTAAATTATTCTACGGTGTTTGCAATTAAATTTATAATTTTATTCATATTAATGTTTTTAATGGGACTGTGGTAAACATAAAATTTATCAATTTAGGTCAATACCTACTCAAAACCTTTAAATGATTTACTCATTTAGCTTAGCAATGGGTGACAAAAATTCCAACTCATCCCATGTTGGTATGGGACTTAAAAGAATGTGCCAACTGTGATTCTTGTATAGTATGTCGTAAAAGGCGACTAATAGTATATAGGGTTTTGGGTATGTGATTGTGTAGGCGACGAGCTAGCCATTTGTCACTGCTTTTTCACAATTTTCCATGTAACTCAGCTCAAGTGGTTCTTGCCTAGCATATCATAGAAGGCGACTAATGGTAAACATATCGGGTTTTGGTTATTCGATTGTGTAGGCGACAAGCTAGCCACTTGTCACTACTTTTTCACGATTTTGTATCTAACCCAGCCCGGTTTTATTGTTGGCTGGATGTGGTTAAGGGGGTTTGCTGCTTTGACTCTGCCTTTTTAGGGAATATGGGCGTGATGTTATGTATGTATTGGAATACATACATAACATCACGACCATGTTGGAACACACGACCATCCAGCTTTAACATCATTAATAGGATTAGTGGGATAGTGATAAATAGAATGATAATTACCTAGCCTAGTGTCCCACCATCGCCTAATGAAGTATGCGGTACTAATTAACAGTTCATTAAGGCTTAGACACACAGGGCAATTAAATTGTCGATGACCGTACCGATTCTCATGCTGACAATTGTCCGAGCTATATCCTAGTTCACATAAATGTTCAGTTATGTGAACTGCGCGTAATGGATTATGCTAAAGAAGGAATGTACTGGATTGGGGTCACTTTGGCTTAGGAAGATAAATTTCATCTTTTTCTTCACGTCCCTAGTCCTGGAGCACGGTTTTAATGAACATCATCAAATGAATAAGTCTGACCATTATATTTAAGTGACTATCTTCTGACCTTATCGTTTCGATCAGGATCCAGATTGGGCCATGACGTTCCACAATTAATTGTATTCATACATTTACCTTTAACGTTACGAGATGTGAGAGTACAACATTACCAGTATAGAAGAAGGATTGAATAAATGATAAATTCCACGTTCACTATAATAGACCAAATTTCACGTGGCTCCAAAAAGCAAAATATAGATTTTGCTTTAATTTTAAAATATGTGCATTATAGAATTTATAGTGTGAAACATAAGAACGTTGAATGTTGACCTTTAAACAACTTTGCTTTCTCTTTCACTAAAGAGAGCCAGATGTATTTCCAATATAACGGATGCGGTATTATTTTCTATGAAATTATGTAAACTTAGTATATTTAAATTTGGTTGACACCAAAACAAGAATTCTCTAACGGTTCAGTTTCGCTTACTTAAGTTTTGAATGGATCATAAATTATCTACAAAACTCTTATTTACATACCACGAAGAAAGTTCTTGCCTAAAAATAGTTCTGATTAACATACAAGGTTAGCGATTCCCAAAAGTAATTTTGTTCGGGCTTATTTAATTGCAAGCTTGAATTTGGACTAATTGTTAGTAATTTAAATTAGTGCGGGTATAATCAAGTTTCTTCAATTAATTATATACAGATCTGTATGAATTTAGTTTTTGAGGTATGAATAATTTTATTAGTTACCTATATTAAGTTTAATAAGAAATATGCCAGGTATTAAGTTATTTATTGACTAAAAGGGTTTCGAGTGTTACAAAATTTCTTGTTGTGACTTTTTTGTATATTTTAAGTATGCATTGTGGTTTCTAAACAGTGTAATAAGTAAAAAAATTGTACGGGGTATTTATTCCAGTACATTTTTTTTTTCGACATTTAAACACCTTTTATTCCTTTCTCATAAATCTGGTGGTTAAAACAATGGATTGTTTTTAGGTTAATAAATGTTAACATTTTAGGCAGTGGATTTAAGGAAATAATGGATTTTTATCTAACTATGTATAATGGAAAGTTTTGGTTATTTATTTGTTTGTTTGTATCGAATATGCTTCGAAACTATTGGACTGATTTGAAAAATTATTTCACTAACAAAAAGTTACTTTATCAGGGAGTAACATAGGCTATATTTTATCTCCATATTCTCACGGAAACGGGAAGTAAGCGGGTAAAACCGCGGGGCGCAGCTAGTATGAAATAATTACATAATATATTCACACTTACTAACTTTTACAGAACAACAGTGCGTTTTTTAATTTTACAAATACCGTTCATATTTAGTCACTTGACTAGACAAACCAGTGACGTCATATACCGACAAGCCTATACAAAATCTATGAAGTGATTGCGTTTTGATAGTTTTAAAAAGTATCTCAATTGACTTGCCAGTCAATAAACAAATAAGGAAAAATGGAAAACTTGCACGTGACCTTATAATGGAGGAATCGAAAACCTTTCAAATATCTCAAATTGCCCGATTTTTTGTGATGTTTTTCACGTGCGGAAAACACGCGAGGAAATATGTCCAATATTATTGGGACTAAACAGTATCCATTCGTTTTTGTCAACATTGTAGAAATAATAAATAAATATCCGACGACATCACATACATTGATCTGACTCCGAGGTAAGTAGCTTACGCACTTGTGTTACGGATATCAGAATCAAAAGTGGTATTACAAATAGATGCATAATTAATTGGATATTAACACCCAAACACAAGTATTCATCACACGAATGTTTGTCTTGGGTGGGAATCAAACCTACAACTCTTGGCGCTTGGGGCAGGGTCACTACCGAATGCGCCATCGAGCCAGTCAATAAAAATTGTGTATTCAATTTGCAAATATCTACTTCTGATTCTTATTGAATGTAGCAGTTAATTACAGAAGCTTTTTAATCGCTGAGTTATATTAGTAAAAAGTATCTAGTTCTAACTTTTTATTTGTCTAGCAAAAATAATCAAGTGCTACAAATTTTAGCACTCAGTAACGGGGGTATTGACCCCATTCACGCTGTATCTTCTTTAGTATTTGTGTAAAAAAAATGTGTGTCGATATATTTTGTTCATCTAACTGACGGACACATCCTAATTGCATTTCAAAAATTCGTTCCCTCCCAAACAATAGCATTGCTACAATCTTTCCTTTCATTGCTATCAACATAAAACGCCCCATATTTCTATTCTGTACCACAATACAAATATGACGACGCCTCCGGGACACGTAACGAATGGCAGCTGACGAATGGACCATCGAACTTAAGACCCCCCCCCCCCCCCCTAGATCCGGTTACCGAGAATAGATCTATCAAGCCCAATGGCGGCCATCTATGTCGCAGGCGATGCGCAAAAATTTATATTTCATGATATAAATCCTTATTATTTTAACCAACTTCAAAAAAAGAGCTTTTTAATTTATCAGTTTTTTTTTATTTATATGTGAGCACCTAAGTACAGTTACAGATAATCTGTGAGTATAGTGTAATGCCCCTTAAATCAGTGCTTCTAGACTTGGGGCTTACTATCCATACAAAAGTAGATTGGTTATTATAATTATACAAATGTCTGGCTATTTGTAACGTAAGCCAAAAAATATGTTTGCTAATTTTCTAAAATAATTTTAATTGTATCCTACTAAGGATAATGAGTTTAATATTTAGATAAGAGGTTTACCTTGTATATCGCAGACACAGTCAGGTCATTAATGATTAGGAGACACTGTCCTAAACATTAGAACTAGATAACAGAATACGGCTGTCAAGCTCAAATGTCTTTAACTGATCTGCTATGTAGCAAACGATGCGCAGAAATGAATATTTCATGCTATAAATCTCACTGTACAAGATTTATTGCACAGCTGTACCGTCAAAAAATAAACTGACTCCAGTCGGGCACATGTTCGAGATAGAATTTAATATACATGCAGAGATATATTCTGCTGAGATGAATTTGTAGATCAATGAAATAAAAATTCGTAATTTCACTTTTTATGGGTCAATTTTGTATACATCTACCTGACTAGAGAAGAGCTGTCCTAGATTATGTTAGCTAGCATCCATTCAATGTTCTTTCATTTTATATGATTAAAACATGCCCATTCGTCAATACCAATCTAATTTACAGTAGATACATATATTTTATCAAAATACGTTAAGCCATTTCTGTATGACTGCGTCATTACCATGAAAACATTATTACAAATTCCCACTTTCATAAGTACACCAGGATTTTTCACGTTTAAAATTAGATATATTCCAAAACGTCTACCTTCACAATTCTACAGCGACATGTTATTATAGAGATATCAATCTTTATTGGAACCACGGCAGGTCTATAATGTGTGTATCGGCCGCGAAACTTTTCTCATATCGCCAGTTTACTCATAGTAAATATCGCGGTTAATCCATCTATAAAAGTTGCGGATTGTACAGAAGCTCCTTGAAGTGAGAAAGAGGAACGTGTTTCTCTTTCGATGGCAATGCATTTGATGAAAATTTACACTACTCGCTTCTATTAAAGGCGTCAAACAAGCATTGTATGGAATTTGATTAAAATTTGCGTTACTTATATACAAATGCATATCATTGTCCATAATCCCCGAAAGGATAGGTAGTGTCAAAGCTAGCCCTTTAACCACTTTCGGTCAAATTAAACTGGGTTGGGTTGGACATTGCTTGCTTTTTTACACTACTAAAGGCGACACAGAAGCATATGGCCAGCCTAGTAGTAGGCCATTGTAGGCTATGGACAATTGTAGATAGCTTAAAAGGCTACAGACATATCATTAACTAACTTGCAAGCATTTGCAAGGTAATGCTATGCAACTTACGCGTGCATAACGTAGGCCCTTTAAAGGAACTCGGTAGCTCAATCCATAGTGCATGGGAAGAAATTTTATCAACTTTTTTTATCCTATTATTTATTGTTTCCAATAAATCTTCTCTGATGTAGTAAAATCCTCGATCAAAGTGATCCCTTAAATGTATGTTACCGCAAAACCGGTTCAGAACTTTAAAAAGGTAGCTATCCCACCACAATTTGACCCCTCCACGTGTACATTTCACATTCAAAGGGTCGAAAACTCCAAATTAAAGTGGTTTCCGACCAGTTGCGCAACTTTATTAGCTTGTAATCAAATTAATGAACAAGTAACAGTGGCAGTTAGGGGCTATTACCTGGCGATGATTCAATTTTAGTTTCCATCGCTTTGGGCTTCGCTGGGCTTGTTAATAAACTTTTACAAATTGCCCTTAAGCCATTCGCGGTGACATTTCACGCGAAAATTTTCCGGGTTTTTTTTTTTAGTTTTTTAGTCCTTAGTGATTTAGAAATAAAATTCAGGCCGTCTAGGGCGTAAATGTATTTTTGGAATCATTTCAATTGTTCTATGTTAGTCTGGGAATCAAAAACAATGTTATCCTTGTCTAGCATATCGTAAAATGATAGTACCTAATGGTGTATTGGGTATTAGGTTTGTGACAATGTAGGCGATGGGCTTGTCACTACTTTTCCCAATAGACTCAAAAAAAATTTTTATTCCGTAAGTTGGACTATCGAAAAATATTTAATACTAGCTGTGCCAGCGCTGTCACCCGCGTTTATGGTTAATATTATAAAGACTATTTCCGTCATACATGATTTCTATGTAACTTTAACCATTAAGGCTGCACACGCGACGGAAGCTTAAAAAATGGAGTAACTTCTCCCGTTTTCCCAACATTTCCCTTCACTACTCTTCTCCTATTGATTGTTGCGTGATGAAAAGTATACTATAACCTGCCCAGGAGTATGAAGAATAATTGTACCAAGTTTCGTTAAAATCCGTCGAGTAGTTTTTGTTTCTATAAGGAACATACAGACAGACAGACAAAAATTTTACTGATTGCATTTTTGGCAATGGTATCAATCACTAATCACCCCCTGATAGTTATTTTGAAAATATAATTCATGTACAAAATTGACCTCTCTACAGATTTATTATAAGTATAGATGTATTTTTTGCTTTGTATAATACTTTAAAAAATTACAAAGATACAGCGCTTCAACGATCTGGAGTAGGGCACTTTTACTTGTAGGGCTTTAAATTTTCCGGAACGAGACACGTGTGTTAAGCTAATTTAAGTTACATGTGGGATATGACCCGAACAAGATGTTACAAAACTCGGAAATTTAGCTCAACCATTATTTAATGATACATACAACCCTTATAAATGGCCCGAGGGAAATTCAGTTCTTAATTAGAAGTCTGCCAGGCAAGATATTATATGCGGGTAAATATTGACACAGAGATTCGTATGAGCTCAATTTTAGGTAGGTACATTCTGTATTTGCTTAAATCTACAAATGTAACAGTAATTAGAATTTCAAATATAGAAATTACTTCCTTTCAAGGCAAATCTCGCAGTTTTTTTAGTTCACTGGAAATAGTACTCTTTTTTTCATGAAGATATATCAAATTCTTTCTTGCAATCCGATAGACGAAAAGCTTATTTAGACTAAGACGGAGGGGAAACATTTTAACTAACTTCAATAAAGAATTTAACTGTATCCTTGAAAAGGGCTCACTTTCGCACAGGCGAATACTTTCTTTCTCTTTCTATTTTTGGAAGCCAAGACTTACTTTGGGTCGCTGTGCCATCTAAGTTAGTTAGTTACAAGCCGTGAAATGTTATCAATAGAATTACGCCATGTTGCAACAAAATGAAGTTGAGGTGTGCCATGTTGCAACAAAGCGCATTCTTTGAATTCCTAACGTCTTGTAAGCTATGCGATGACAAATTTCGCGGATGAGTTGACAGATTCAAAGCTGCAATTGAGTTAGCGCAGTACTGCAAATACTACTTCCTCACGAATCGGACGAAAATGTTGATGCAGCGGAACTGATGCCAAGTGGAACAGCTCAATTGCCTCGGGCGTTTTGAACTGATTAAAAATTTGGTTTCGAAGTCTCTAGCATTGGAAACAGAGTAGAGATTTTCCATCACCATCTCCTAGTATTGTATTCCGTTCTTAATTCAGGTTAAGATACCTCTGGTTATTATATTGAAGCACGTACCGATCATCAGCTTCCTAGCGTTATGTTCCGTGCTTAGTCAGAATCTGCTTAGATCATGATCCGGGATTTAGCGAGTCTGGTAATTACATTGAAGTGACTACCGATCTGACGTCCACAAATCTGAGATAAGGGATAAAATAAATCATAGTAACACATCCATAGTTAATCAAATGTGCAGAATTCCTCATGATATTTATCCTCGCCACCGAGCTAATGGTGTAATTACATACTTAAATTCAAGAAAAGAGAGACCAAGACATCCGCATTTCTCTCCAAGCAACAAGCATGTACTTAATTTTTTTTTTAAAGAGAAAGTTAACCTTTTAGAACCCGACACGAAAAACTTCATTGATGTAAAAATAAGAAAACACGGCAAAAAAGCCTTGTTACCATATTACATACATTTTTGAGGCCCCAATCTCGATCCCTTCCATGCGAGCCACTAAACATTGATTTTCGTGGCGAGAAAGTTCAATATTGTAAAACATGAGAGGTTTTTGCAATAAACTGAAATATTCATGGTAACTTCATTGTTATATTCTTACGTGGGAAGAAACGGGGCGAGCAATCGTAATCGGTAAGTGTTTACATAGAAATGGGCTCGGTATATAAGCCGTGTTACTAGCAAAACGATTTGCGCGGAAAAGTCTGGCGGTTTTCGCGAATTATTTGAAAGTGAACACTCTGCGGGCTCTCTCGAGTTATGGCCAGTTCCTAGCCAGGATTTGCTATGATAATGATCATGGATCATGGTTGATTAAACCTATATAAATTGCACCCAATTTTTATCATGTGGGATATAGATAAAAGTGTCATTATAAATTATATTTAGCTTTTAATCCGTGGTTTAAACCATAACAATAGATCATTATAATGCTATCGCAATGACAGCTTATTGAACTCAGAAAAAAAAAGTTTCAAACTAAGCTAAGTTTCTATCAAAGCAATCCCAAACGTCGAGATTTTGCCTGAAGCATTCATATTATCATCTATAAAAAATCTTCTATGAAATGAAATGAAATTAAATTTCCTTTATTTACGTAGGCTTAAAAAAAGCACTATCTCAAGCAAATTTTCGTGTCAAAATATGTCGTTACAAAAACGTGGGATAAAATGGCCTGCTCAGCAAAATCGTAAAACGTGTAAGGCCCAGTTTACACGGACAGACGCGTCATCCGCGACCTTATGCGCTTGCGCACTATCTGTGCTGCCTCAATGGCAGTTTGTAGGTTGTGTGACCGCGGACAGAGTGGGTAGGGTGGCGGTGCTAGCGTCATTTGTATGCAACCTCATTTTTATTAGAAACGAATTCAGAACACTGTTTCTATAGAATCGTTTATAGAATCGATTGAGATAATTTTAAGAGCATGTTACATTTTATATGTTAACCCAAAAAATATATTCAAAACCTTAAACGAACTTACACTCTATTAAAAACCGCATGCGCATCATTTTTTACAAGGTCAGGAGGTCGGCATTATATTGTAGCCATACTAACCAACCTTATTTTTTAGTGTCTTCATGTTTAAATCGTATACAAAATAGTAGTTAGAAGTAAAGTCTACCCGCTATCAATGAGACACACCTCTTGCCCGCATTTCTCAGAGTCGTTCTGTTAGCCGGACCGCCCGCTGCTAATTGGTCGGCAACTTGTTACCACTAGTTTTGCTTTACAACAGTCGTTGTGTTAATTGATGATGGACCATTGCCAGGCGACTTCATTTGCAATGTTGTCTTCAGTTAACATCTAGTTAATGAGAGTAATTAGGAAAATTAGAGCACAGTGTTTGATATCATGAGAGGTGATTAGACTCGAATTGGGATCTGAGGGATGTTTGTTCAACTTAATCTTATCACGTAGATCTGGATTGAAAACAAACTAGTTGAAGATTTGTGTAAAAAACTTAGTCTTTAGGGAAATCATATTACTGAAACTTACATATTTGGTTCACTATGTATCTAGCAATTATCGATTTTTTTCGATGGTTTTACAAAAATCAAAAGCAGTTGCTGCAATGTAAAGGATACGCTAGAAAGAGGTGTACATCAAGAATGATACGAAGATGATGATAATGATAGCTCAGTGAATAGGACTAAGCATCTTACGTTAAACCACTTTATGTTAAGCAATTCCAAGATTACACCACATATTAACTTAGCGATGAAACAATCTACTTACTTTGAACCGTGAGTCAAAGATATCTGGTTCTCAAAGGCTCTGATGGCAAAAGATCAAATGGCAATCGCTTTAAAATAATACTGAGGTAGTCTCTGATATCACTTTCAGTGCTAACCTCGACTTATACCAAGGCATTGTTAAGTAAGAATTCTGACTTATTAATACTAACTAACTAATCATCACGCCGCTTACCTAGCCGGGTAGGCAGAGAGAACCGGACGCCATACGGCACGGTCCTTACACACCGAACTTGCTTCTTTAACATTCATGATCTTTTTTATAGAAGCTCTACGGTTTTACTGACTTATTATAGACAGAAAAATGTATATCTGTTGCAAACTAATTACCTCACGAAATAATTTATTTATTACTAAATAAATTGACAGACCACATCCAAAACATTGGGTCACGCTCTAGAACTTTTCTGATAAACAGAAGACCACTGAGCTAGGGGTAGAAATAGTTGCGATAGAGAAGACTGCGCATGCGTACCTCTGTCGCCCCTCACACCTTCAGCGGCATAGATGGAAGACCCGGAGGTTTTAGCCGGTAAGAGTCCGGCATAACACACTCCCCGGCGAGGTGTGTATCCATGAGGATTTCCCCCGGGAGAAAAAAAAAAGGGGGTAGAAATAGTGGGTGTTCCGCTTATAACATGTGTGTAAAAACAAATCCCATGGTCCCATGTTGGTCTGGGACTTAAAAAGAATATACCAACTATATTCCTTGCCTAGCATATCATAAAAGGCAGTTTTGAGGCGGTGAGCTAGACACTTGTCACAATTTTCCATCTAACCCAGACCAGTTTTATTTTTGGCTGAATATGGTTAAATGGGTTTATTGCCCCTTTGACTGTCTACCCTTTCGGGGATTACAGGTGTGATGTTATGTATATAAATAAACTTTTGTGTAGTTAGAGAGAAGCACATAAACATTTCTGAACCTTCCTAACAAATTATAATTAATGCAAAAAAGGATCACTTCAATTTGTTCGTTTATTTTCCATACATGTTTGAACTACAATTTGTCAGAGATGAAAAAAAAGGCTACGGCGTATATCACCTCCAAAAGTTCGTACTATTTCCTTTTTCTATTCATAACATACTTCATGGAGTTCAAGTATATCGTCACAGACATTGTTCGTCAGGTATTACGAAAAAAATCAAAAAGCTATTTCTTTCAAGGGTCTAGCTAGAACCTCAAACGAGACATTGAAGCCATATACGCACCTACATTGTAGGATTAAATCGTCCGACCGTTCATAAGAAAAAGGGTTCAACGGACAAATGGACAGACAAAAAACAATGGGCTTTTTTGCCTTTGTGAAATTATGTACGGAACGCTAAAAACTTACGAAAGTTAAACATATGGGAGAAGCAATATCCAACATTGGTTTTGTACTAGTCTTCGGTATAACTTGGCTGAAAGTGTGTTTGATTGTCGATGTTTTTTGTTTATCGATAAAATAACCTAGGGCTACATCATTTACTAATTAAGTATGTATTAGGAACTTTCCTTTCAGATTGACTGGCCCGAGTGGTCAGAGACCCTGGCCACGAAACCAAAGGGTCGCGGGTTCGAATCCCGCTAGGGGCAAATGTTTCGTGTGATGAACATGGACATTTGTACTCGAGTCATGGATGCTTATAAACGTATTTAAGTATGTCTATCCGTTCACCTAGTATCTATAGCACAAGCATAAGCTTAGTTTGGGACTAGGGAATTGGTGTGTCAGTCTGAAGAATTAATTTAGTTATTATTTATTAGATAAACTACAGCTTTTAGTTTCACAGATCTCAAATAAAAAAAAAATATACTAGCAACTGTCCCAAATACCCTATTAGGTAACATGTTGGTCCTTAAAAAAAATGCACCAACTGTGTTTTTGGCTCAGCATGTCGTAAAAGGCGACTTATGATATCGGATGATCGGGTTTTGAGTAGGTAGGTGGTAGGTGATTGTGTAGGCGACGAGCTACCCACTTGCCATGCCACTACTTGTTCAAATGTATCCATCTAACCGTTTTATTTTTCAACGAAACTGGTTAAAGGGGCTAGCTGTCCCTTTCACTCTGCTGGTCTTCCGGGATTGCAGGTGGTATAATGTGTATGTTTATTAATACAAACTACAATTTTTTTATTTTCACAGGCCTTGGATAGACTTTTTCAATGTTTTATGTAACGTACATACGTACATACACTTTAACCATGATCCAAAAATTGTCTGGTCCCCCTATCTTAGGGTTACGAAGGTCAGATCGGCAGTCGCTTCAATGTAATTACCAGACTCGCTAAATCCTGGATCATGGTCTAAGCGGACCCTGTTTAAGCACGGGACATAAGCTAGGAAGATGACATACGTACATAAACTTCAATTAACATTATGGGCAGATGTACATATACATATACGCATTTATCGATAATCAACATAGCACAGTCTCCTCCCTATCATGGGCATTTGTATGAAAATCTGTCCCGAAAGTTTAATCTGAAATATAGCGGTCATCCTATGGGACGAGTCCCGCTGTTTACCTTTATTGCTGTCGCTACCATATGTGTTTTTTGCTGACATATTTTTCTCTTGAACGGAACTTGAAATCCGATTAGATCTGAAGTGATCGGTGCACATTTTTCGAGTGGGAAAATAATGTCGGAATGATCGATAGAATTTAGTTTTGTTTTTGGTTTTGTGGACTTGGAATGGCGCAATTAAGATGATATTTAACAGTAAACTAACTGAAAAAGCATACTTCTACCACGACAACCCAATTATGTTTATTTTGTTTATACATATAACATCACGCCCGTAATCCTTGAAGGGAAATTTGGTTGGGTTAGATGGATAATTGTGAAGAAATAGTGACAAGTGGCTAGTTCGTCGCCTTGACAATCACATACCCAAAACCCGATATACCATTAGTCGCCTTTTACGACATAATAGGCAAGGAACACAGTTGGCCCATTCTTTTTATGTCCCAGACCAACATGGGATAATGTATAAGTTAAATCAATTAAAAGAGTTACTAAGCATTAAAAACTAATATAGCAAGGCAACCAAATACATGATTTCAACATATAACCGATTTTTACGAAAAAGTTTACATATGAAAACAGAGAGATTGTCATTTTATTTTACTATTGCTCTCATAAAAAAGACCTTGACTATCTGTAATTCTAAAAATGTATCCAGCCTTCCGAAATAGCGAAACTAAAAACAAAATATTATCATGTTCTTATCTTTTTGCCAAATAGCTGAAACACACTCGAAAAATAGACGCTAACCAAAATTCAGTTGCAGAAAAATATTCAGCTGCATCTAAAGACTTCTATCCATACATAAAGTCATAAGAATTTCAAGTTTTACTGCCAAAAAAGTAGAGGGGAAAAGCAAAGGGGCGATTCAATCTACTAATAATACTGTCATATCTATAATTACTTACTAATATATAAAGCTGAATAGTTTATTCATTTGGTTGAACGCATTAATCTCACGAACTACTGATCCGAACTGAAATATTAGTTTTGTGTCAAATAGTCAATTTATCGAGGAAGGCTATATTATAACATCACGCTACTACACAATAACATAAACGTGGGTGAATCCGCAAGCACAGCTAATGCTAAATAAAATAATTTTATAAATAATCTATACTTATAATAAATCTGTAGAGAGGTCAATTCTGTACATGAAATATATTTTCAAAATAACTATCAGGGGGTGATAAGTGATCGATACTGATACCAAAAATGCAGTCAGTAAAATTTTTGTCTGTCTGTCTGTCTGTCTGTCGGTCTGTATGTTCCTTATAGAAACAAAAACTACTCGACGGGTTTTAACGAAACTTGGTACAATTATTCTTCATACTCCTGGGCAGGTTATAGTATACTTTTCATCACGCTACAATCAATAGGAGCAGAGTAGTGAAGGGAAATGTTAAGAAAACGGGAGAAGTTACTCCATTTTTTAAGCTTCCGTCGCGTGTGCAGCCTTAATGGTTAAAGTTACATAGAAATCATGTATGACGGAAATAGTCTTTATAATATTAACCATAAAGGCGGGTGACACCGCTGGCACAGCTAGTATTATAATTAAATTTTAATAGAGAGACTAATAATAACCAAAGTATTTATTGAAATATATAGTGACATTAATGGACAAAATCTTTCTCTATCAATATAATTAGGTAAATAAAATAATAATAACTATATTATTTGAAATTTTCGTGGCAAGTTTTAGACAATTTACATTAGGAATTCCGTACAACTATCGATCGCAAATTACCTGTTTTTAAAAAGGTGAAAGTAAAATTCCGACCGCTACACGTTACTGAGGATGAAAGTGGAACCGAGTGGTGACCGTTCAAACTCATCCTGTCACTCTTATTCCTAACGAGCAGAGTTCAAAATCGCACAGCAATTATAACAGAATACTTACAAATGAACTTAGGAAATGCTAGCAATAGAATTGTGATATTTAGCGGCGTGTCTATTATGTGCGTGCAAAGTTTATTGAGCGAATATAAAACTAATTAACATACAGTCTTTAGACATTCATTTCATTTATTTGTAGCTAAAGGAAATTGACTGGAATGAAAATAACAGTGAAACTAATAACGTGGCGTGAAACAAAACTAATTTAAGATAGTATAAAGGTTTTTGCCGACGATTCATGGAGCACGCGATTCCGTGCAAAATAAAAAGCGTTGACCTGAAACGTTGCAGAGTTAGTTAAAATGAAGTTAACTGAACCGAGGGCTATTTGATTAGTTAATTATAAAGTAAACTGTTAAATAAACGAGGAATATTTAATTTTCCTAGTCTCAATTAATGATCGTGAACTCTTTAAAGGGACATATATGATTTTTTCATAATGTACAAATAGAAAAACATGGCTTCTCCCGCGTTTATGATTAATAGCCTATTGCTTTCCTCTATAAATTACTATTCAACACAAAAATATTCTCCTAGCTTTATATTTTAGTATAGATTATACTGAATTTAATGCGAAAATCACATTCATTGTACTTACCGTCGCCAGGAAACCAAACAAATTTATGTTTCTCCTGTTAATGAAACCACCGTTTTGATTTACGGAGCACACTTTAATTACCGAGCGAATGCTTAAATTTTGCGCATTGGCAGAGATCCAGTGGAGGTCCAATGTAACAGACTGTCTGTATTTATTGTCTGCTTTGTTTCCGTGATACAATTGTATTCATCTTTTGTAAGTCTCATCTTATTTTAGGGACTTAAGAGAATAATAACCCAATTGTATTTCTTGTCATTTTGTAATAAGCGACTGATGTTGTTTTGCATTTGTAATAGTGTAAACGACGAGCTAGTCACTTGTCACTACTTCTATATATATTTTTCATCTAACACAATTTTATAGGCCAATGTGGTTGGACTCTGTCTACTCCTTAGGGGCGTGATGGCATGAACTTTAAGTATTTGTACTAGTTTTCCTTACACAAACTATCTGAGTAATATTCAGAGGCACCCTAGGGGCGTTGCAAAAACCAATTCCTCTTTATTTTCTATGATATAAGTACCATCTCACTTATAATTACATTTCATTCCCCATCACAAAGACATTTCAAATCTTGTCCCCTTCTAGAGCGGATTCGTGACATGTGCCAATGAAACGTGACTTGCCTGTCGAGCCGGATGATGCCGATTTAATTTGGGGACATCAGTTATACTGGCTCTAGGACAGATGGAAGAGATTATAAGTATTACTTGGTATAGTTTGTTTAATATTTTTTTGATACTATTTAAGTTTAAAGATAAATAGTTTTTTTTTTCTATCCCTAAGGAATAGTACTTTAATTTGGATAACCTGGATACCGTATATTTAATGTAGTACCTCTAAAATATTTAACGAAAACGTGACGATTACTGTATTAAAGACATGAAACTATCTAGATCATCATCATCTTCCTAGCGTTATATCCCGTGCTTAGACGGGGTCCGCTTAGACCATGATCCAGGATTTAGCGAGTCTGGTAATAACATTGAAGCGACTGCCGATCTGACCTTCGTAAACCTAAGATAGGGGAACCAGACAATTTTTGGATCATGGTTACAAATCCAAAGTTATTTGAATTTGCAGGTTTCATCAGGATGTTTTCCCTCACCGTCGAGCTAGTGGTATAAATACGTACATGGATTTGAAAAATCCAGAGGTACGTGCCCGGGTTTGAACCCGCACTCCTCGGTTAAGAGGCGCGTGTCCTTACCATTGAGCTACCACCGCTCAAAAAAAAGAGTAAGTCAAGAAACTATGTAGATCAACAATTAACCTAATTCTTTTGCGAATTTTTAACATAAATCTAAGCGTCAATAAAAATTACAAGCATGCATTCAAAAAGCTAGCCTGTCTCCCATACAATCACATACCCAAAACCCGATACACCATTAGTCGTCTTAGACAAAAACCACAGTTGGCACATTATTTTTAAGTCCCAGACCAACATGGGACAATGGGCTGGGTTAGATGGAAAATTGTGAAAAATTAGTGACAAGTGGCTAGCTCTTTGCCTACACAATCACATACGCAAAACATCATATACCATTCGCCTTTTACGACATGCTACGAAACTCAGTTGGCACATTCTTTTTAAGTCCCCCACCAACATGGGACCTCTTCACGGAACAACCTTTAAAGTAAGTACTAACAGTTTTCTCAAACACTGTCAGCAGTCTTTATAGTTTCGTTTTGCTGTAAAACAACGTGCTTTAAAAAGCAATACCTGTGATGCCTCTTTAACATATAAAACTGCCAAGTGCGGCTCAGAGGGTTCCATACAAACTTGTCCATCAAGGAATACACAAGAATATATTGTTTTACTACAGCATGCCCTAATTGAAACATGATTCAAAGTCAATAAATACATACATACATACATACATAACATCACGCCCATAATCCCCGAAGCGGTGTGCAGAGTCAAAAACAAAAAAAAACATACAAATGTTAATACTGACTTTAAAAACAGTAACTACTGAGTTTCATAAGGGATTCTGTACGAGCCAGTGGTAGAATTATATGGCTTAAACATCTATATTTGATAATATTAGGTAAATTCTAAAGGTGCCAAGTCGATCGGGCGAGTTTTTTTCGGGCGAAATGACGAACAAGTCGTTTTTAAGTGTATTTTTCATAGACATAATTAAATAATATTTGTCTATTTGATCTTTTAAGGAACGATAGTACATCGGCACGGCTTACGCGGTCTAAAAATATTGCAATAATCATGCAAATGCATTATATTTATGGTTTTCGTATTTTACTATCACTTATTACTTTACTATTAATTTTCTTAAATTTTTAACTTATTCTAGGGCGGGCATACAGCAAAAAAACAAGGTGACCCTATAAGGGTTTCTTTTTACCTCTTAAAAGAACACTCAAACAGGCTGATCCCTTCTTGGGTCAAGTGTGAATGTCGTATTTAATTATTTAGACAGGGAAGTTGGTAGTTTTAGAGCTGTTTTATTTTACGATAGAGTATTTTGACTGTGACAACATATCACGTAAAAGACCAAGTATGTCCATCCGTTCACCTAGTATCCATAGTTGTTCAGTATAGTATGCTAGTATAGTATGCTAGAATTTAGTTTTATATTGTTACCAATAGATGGCAGTGCCTGTACTATAGCTCGCGGTATTGTTTCGTTTTTCACGGCACATACTGGATGACTTTTTTTACCGTCAGGAAAAAAGAACTGTGTAATGTGTACCTAAAACCATTTCTATACATGAGTGTGTTTATAAAATACAACTGATTTTATAAATTTTGGAATATCCAAAAAAAATCATGAATTTGAAATACATTAGTGCATGCGTATTATTTGTAGGAAATGTAGTAAAATGGTAGCGGTAGCGCGGCGCGGGGGACGCGCGGCCGCCGCCCGCCCCGCGTGTGCCTGAATGAATTGAATGTCGTTCATTTTGAATCCTTGCAAAAAAAAAACCAGCGTGACAAAAAATCGCAAATTTTTTTCGTGTTATTCATAGGATAAATTTAAAGTAAATTTCAATCCTTCCTTCATACTTTTACGGACTTAGGACCGCCAAAGATGCAGTAGGTTACATTTTGTTACCTACATTTTGTTAAGTTAAAAGAAATTAGTACCTACATACGACTTATTAACTTATTTACAACACGCTGTTTTGGAATGGATTGAGGCGTACTTAAAGATTGGAATCAACTTATTTACAAATCACACTGATTGTATTTACATTACTAATTAAAACTTACCTTTTAACGATATTTTAACAGTTGTTCAAAATGTTCTCCGTTTCTTTCCAAACACAAACTAGCACGTCGTTGCAAATTGTTTGTTAAACTGCGAAGAGTGTCTCTATCACTTTTTATAATATCGAAAGCGTCTATTATTCGCTGTTTTGTAGTCATTAACACTTTGTGCTTCCTCAGTGTACACTAGCCGCTTCAACTCGGCCCACAAATAAAAATCTAGCGGCGTTAAGTCCCGTAAACGCGCGGGCCAGTTCACAGGCCCGCCAAGGCCTATCCACCTATCAGGGAAAACAGCATCCAAATACTGGCGGTCAGATCGTTCGTAATGGGCAGAACAACCGTCGTGTTGAAAGTAGAGGCCTCGTAAATAAGTCAGGGGAACGTCATCTAACAGAGGGTCAATGACCGATTGAATCATCTGTTGGTATGTAGCACCTGTCAATCGTCCTTCAATCCAGACCGGCCCAATAATACGATCGTGGATTATCGCAGCCCACACATTGACACTGAACCTGATTTGGTGCGAGTCTTCTTTTATTTTATGTGGGTTTCGGAAGCTCCACCAGTGTTCATTATGAACATACTAAATGCCCACACGGGTAAAAATGGATTCGTCGCTCCATAGGTTAGGTTAGCCAGCGACAAAACTCCATGCGGGGTCCGGGATCAGCGGCGTGTAATGCCTGTACACGTGTAAAATGGTACGGATGCAGATTTGACGATCTTTGGTAGGTTCTCAAAATTAAATTTGTACTAGGAATCCGCGGAGCCAAAATACCACTGTTCCGCAAAGATTGTAGATGGCTCGGTTCTGCGTACATTCGTTGCGCTGCTTATACACTTTCACTACACTGAATATAACACCTAACCATTGCTAGGTATTCCACATTTGAATATTCGTAAGTTTTTATAACGTACGTCTACGTAATTACGGCGAGCGAACGATAGGTACTTCCGATACGGTCACGCGTATATCACAAGGCACGACAGGTGAGTGACTGAAGAAAGGTCAAAGGGGCCGCCTGGCCGGCGCGGGCGCGTGCGCGGGCGCGCGGGGTTGAAATCAGTAATAATAATAAGTGTGCGCTGCGCAACAAAGAAATAGATAAACACGAGCGAATTCATTGATGTTTAGCGCATTCGGAGTAGGGTGAATATGCGTTTGAGTTTTGGTGGTTTCGTATTTTTATTATCTTTTTTCCAATATTCGTTTTTTAAATGTTATGTTAGTCAAAATTAAGTTAGAATTAGATGGTTATGAGGATAGGTTATCTATTAAAAAAATTAAAAAAAAAAATTTTTTTTTAAAGTGATCATGCTATCGTCATCTATATCATTTACCTATCTCACACGTAAATTTTCCTGACGGTAAAAAAAGTCATCCAGTATATAGGTCCAAGCAACTTTCATTATACTGCCTCCGTTCATATTGCGAAGAGGTTTTATTTCACCTCATGGGTATTGGGAGTTTATACCGAAATTGTATAATAGCACAACCATAAAGCTTAACTTGAAAACTAGGGCATGGATATGTCAGTCTGGATAATATATTTATTATTTATTTATTACTATCTTGTGTTTTGAGCGTAAATGAGCTATTGTAATAGCTTACCATCAAATGTGTCGTACATCAACAACTATTCTATTGTGGTCTATGAATAAATAGTTTTGGATTATATTTTTTGATTTTGATCAACATCACTGTAAACAAATAATTGGTGTGTTTCTATAACAGAGTCCAAGTGACATGATAATATGATGACATGACATGATGTGATACCACCAACTGATGAAGGGACAATCACATGCCTGTTAGTGTTAGGGTATCCAAGTACTTGGATTACTTAATTATGAACTATTTTTCACTCCATAAGACTAAGCGGCCAAAAAATTATGCCGTGGAGTAAGAATCATACACCTATATATATTTGGCTTTATTATAAATTTACATATTTATTACTACTCGTAACTTCCGATTAAAATGCAATTCCCTTCTCTCATGGACTGTTAGGCATCATCTTTATATCTAGCGACTAGCTCGATGGCGCATTTGGTAGTGACCCTGCCCCATGCGCCAAGAGTTGTGGGTTCGATTCCCACCCAGGACAAACATTCGTATGATGAATACTTGTGTTTGTTCTGTGTCTGGGTGTTAATATCCAATATTTAAGTATATATTTGTAATACCACTGTTGTTTCTGATATCCGTAACACAAGTGCTTAAGCTACTTACCTCGGAGTCAGATCAATGTATGTGATGTAGTCGGATATTTATTTATTTATTTATTATTTATATCGAATTCGTATTTCTGTTTGCCAAAGAATACACGGCTTCCTTATATTTAACAATGCAATCCTATGAAAGGAAGTTCTCAAATATCTCATGCACAATAACATTTCCTGTTACTGCAAACTCGGAAGATCGCTTACAAAGTTGCAAATACGAACAGATTTGTACGGATCAACATTCATTTCGCATCCCACACGCGAGATCAAAGATACGTTCATATTTACATTTCTGATGGCAAAGTTTTGCTCTGTATGAAAAATAAACCATCAAAGCCTACATACATTTTTCTTCTGTGTCACTTCTGTACATAGTATAAAACGACGTCGTCGATTCTGTCTGTTAGCTTAGAACATCTAAACTACGCTAGAAATGTTGATGCAATTTTTATCTATAGATTAATAAATAAATATCAGACTACATCACATACATTGATCTGACTCCGAGGTAGCTTAAGCCATTGTTAATTCTATGTTATCCGTAACACAAGCTACGGATAACATAGAATTAACAATGGTATTAAAAATAGCGAAAGTTTGTGAGGATGTGTGGATGTTTGACATTTTTTCACGCAAAACTACTGAATGGATTTTAATGAAACTTTACAATTTTACCTAATAACATATAGGCTATGTTTTATTGATGCTCCACGCGAGTAAAGCAGTCAGAAGCTAGTTACATATAAAGCGGTGGCTTGGAGGTGAAGTGAGCAAGGCAAGACTTGCTCGTAAAACTGATAAACTTGTACAGATATGATCAGACTGCCTCGTTGGTCTACTGGTACATGCACCACTTAAGGACCAAGAGGTCCCGGGTTCAAATCCCGGATTGGGCCAAAAATTTGTGGCTGGGTATTTCAATATTGAAATTACTCAGTAACAGCCCGGTGTCAGGAAGTTGGCGGTTTAATCACCCCCGTGCCTCGGAAAGCACGTTAAGCCGTTGGTCCTGCGCCTGACCTCTCTCCGGTCATGTCAAATTGCCGTCTCACCGGACTATGAGAGTGAAGGAATAGAGAGTGCACTTATGTTTGCGCACACACTTGTGCACTGTAATATCTCCTGCGCAGTTGGCTAATCCTGTTGAGATTGGCCGCCGTGACCGAAATCGGTTAGGAGGACATTATCATTATACAGATATGGCTTTTTTCGGGAACTTTCTCTTTATTAGAACTTTTTGTTGATAAAAAATGTGCAAAATTTAACAACCTTATAGCCTGACTTGGATTGAAAAATGATATATATGTCAGAAGTCTTCTTTTATTATATAGTTATAGCAGCTACATCTATTATAAAAAAGACCGTAGGTAGGAAATAATTGTTATAAGTATGATGTGAATTTTCAAGTCTAGGCATGCATTCAAACCTAGCTTAAACCTAGCAGTGGCGGGACAGCCTAAGTCTTTCTAAATCTATATACTCAAATTATTTTACGACATTCTCACTCACTTCAGCTAGTAGATTAGTATTTAGTTAATTGGCAATCTAGAAGTACGTGGTTGCATTTCAACTGGTGCCTCTCTCAACAACACATCCTACTATCCTACTAATATTATAAACGCGAAAGTTTTTGAGGATGTATGGATGTTTGTTACTCTTTCACGCAAAAACTACTGAATGGATTTTAATGAAACATAAGAATATATAGCTTATACACCCGAATAACATATAGGCTATGTTTTATCGATGCACCACGCGAGTAAAGCCGCGGGCAGAAGCTAGTAAGTGATAACTTTAATTAACAACCATCAATTTTATAACTAGTGACAGTTCTCTGGACCTCTTAAGACATTTAAGGGATCAACTAAGGTCCATAGAAGTCAGTAAAACCCTGCACCGTACAATAGCTGCTTAAAATGCGTAGCCTCCTCACACCCAGAGCTCTTGAACCGTGAAATCAAAGTTACTTTCCAAGATGGCATACTAATTGGATGTATGTAATGGCATATCTTCCTGTTAGATCGAATGGCAGGGAGCCAAGAGAACTGGTGCATTTGTACAAAATTTATAACCCGGACGAATAAGGAAGGCTCGATAAATTTTTATGTTATTTGCAATTTCTTTTGGCACGGGAGGTGTTTTTGTACAGTTGAGTGCAAAGTAAGTGTAAATAGGTGCTAAGTTAAATTGGCTCGGAAAATTGATTAACATAAACAGATATGCAATATTTTTACCGGAACCTTTATATGCTAAATTGTTCGAAAAATACAAAGTTTCTAGTACTTTTTTACATTATAAAATTATATATAAGTGCATGTAATAATTGACACAAATAAAATGTATTGTTAATATTATTGCCATAAGGCAATATATTAATTACATTAAAAGTTACACTTTACTCATGTGTATCACACTGCACTGTGAAAAATTATATTAATATATAATATTGCTCAACCAATTACATCTAATAAAAAATAAAGTGCCCAATATCCTTGCACTCAAGTGTAGTTGAAAAAGCGCAAAGTCAAGGGCACATTTAATATTTGGCAAGCTGAGGTTATAAATGTTTACGAGGTGCATTCATTACAAATCACGCAACAATAATGGGCCACATAAACAAAGCAGTTTATTTGTTTTGTACCACTCCGCAACGGCCCGCGGATTTCGGTATTCCAAAAGTTTTATTATGGAATGTTTTCTCGCTAACCTTTTTGTTGGACCCGCTATAAAAACCTGAATTTTGATAAAAGCGGCAAAGAGTGAGTTGTAAGAAAATGAGTGGTACCTAATATTTTCCTATAACTCCGAGTAAAGGACTACATAAAGTTTTGTTAGATTGAACGCGCCAATCTCAAGAACTACTGGTCCGAATTGAAAAAAATATTTGTGTTGTATTGTTCATTCAACGAGATAGGCTATTTAACATTAACAAAAAACGCGGTAGAAACCGCGGGCATAGCTAGTTCCTTTATAAAACCAAACGATTTTTTTAAAGTATAAAAAAAATAGTGACCAACCAAATCATGTAGGTTGAGAGAGCTTCTAAACTGACCTTTGTGCAAAACTTTTCCTAAGGGAATCTTGACAAACTTTTTTATTTATATAAGACTAAGAATATGTAAGTTATCCAAGGAGCAGGAATTTTTTTATACACTATTTATCAATAATGGAATAAAGCTAGGCTAGATTGAAAATTGTGATAAAATCAGTGGCAACTTGCCAGTTTGTCGCCTCTAATATGGATGATGACTGCATCAAAAAACTATAATTCTATTTAGTCCGTTAGTTAGATTTATACATTAATAATAGACACATATTTTTCGCTTTATCAAAATAACAAAAAATCACAAAGATAAAGAGCATAAACATTTTGGAGTGGGGGCTTGCGACATCACTATTTAGTAAAAAAAAATACGAACGTGTGACGTCACGCGCAACTTGAATGCATTGTATGTTCGTCAATGTTTGTTTGACAAATAAATAAATAAATACCTGTTCAATATTTTTTTATAATCTAACTAACGGACTAAACAGAATTTTTAGTCACCTTGCCTATTCACCACAAGTCGCCTTTTACGACATACTAGGCACGATTGGTAGATTATTAAGTCCCAGATCTGGAACTAAAGAAAGTAGCAAGAATACAAGGAAGATTTACTTAGAATACAAGTATCGATCTTCATCAAAACGGCCTTCAGTCGAGATTACATCTTTACGAGTTCAAAGTTTCATAGCCGGAACTAGCCTTTATAGTCCTCGTATCGGATAGCCGAGTTACGCTAAATGACTATGGCACGAATGGTCTGTGGTTACTGCTGTGTGCATGGGTGTTTGTGTTGCCAAAATATTGCATACAAACCGTCACGTGTAATAAGATCTTACGTTCTTGTAGCGAAGTGATGTTTGAGAATACTTAGCTAGGTAATATACATACTATTCATCATTTTCCTAGCGTTATGTCCCGAGCTTAGACGGGGTCCGCTTAGACCAGGATTTAGCGAGTCTGGTAATTACATTGAAGCGACTGGCGAACTGACCTTGTAACCCTAAGATAGGGGAACCTGACAATTTTTGGATCATGGTTACAAATCCAAAGTTGTTTGAATTTGCAGGTTTCAACACGATGTTTTACCTCACTGTCGAGCTAGTGGCATAAATACGTACATAGATTTGAAAAATCCAGAGGTACGTGCCCGGGATTGAACCCGCACTCCACGGTTAAGAGGCGCGTGTCCTTACCATTGAGCTACCACCGCTCTCCACTCGTAATATACATACTATTACGCCCACAATTTGGGAAGAGGTGAGCAGAATCAAAGGAGTAGCAAGTCTCTAAAAACTCAACTCTCTCTTTGTTTGTTTGTACGGTTGTACGCGCTAATCTCAGAAACTAGAAGTCCTATTTGAAAAATTATATTTGTATTGTATAGTTCATTTATTGAGGTGGGCTATAGGTACGTAAAATAAACGCAGGTAAAACAGCACAGCTAACATTAAAATAAAGAAGTGCCTAGCTCGTTGCCGATACAATCACTAACCCAATGACCGACACCAAAAAACTTTACGACAAGCTAGGCAAGACAGATACAGCTAGTATATTTCTACAGTCTAAACCAAAAAAGTCATCGTTTTTTTACAATTATAAATTTTAAGATAATTACAAGTAAGATTTTTTTACAAAATGGATTTAACTTAAGGCGATATTTTACACGAATATTATGATGGGTTTTATTACTCCCAAGAACTTTTCCCTACAAACTCAAACAAGCTTAAAAAATCCCTAAAGTTGTTAAGATAAGCAGCGCTTCAAAGGCGTTATACTCAAAAACGTTTAAAAAATGCGAAATTCGTTTTTTAATTATATTGAATAATTAATCATTGCTGTTTAATACTATCTGTACTCTTTCTACATTTTAACTAACTTTTCCATACGTCAAACTCCAATAAACAGGCAATTTTATTTAAAAAGTTGTTTATAATGATGCAAATGAAATAAAAAATCTATTTTTTTTTTCTTCATTTATTTACATTTACATAGTACATTTATTATATTTACATAAATATTTCTGGATTACGATTGACAAAAAAATTGTTATACCGTTTTAATTTAGGTTTTACAATGTTAAGCCCTTTGTTTATGTCAACATCTGTGGAATTTTGTCAACAATTATAATATTTAATAATCTAAAAAATCTATAAGACCATAGATACACAAATATAAAGTAACCTCATATCTATAGTGCCAGCATATACATATACTTAGTTTGGAGCTAGAAAAAAGTTTGTTTATCTTAAAAGGTTATTTATTATTCTTTATAAACAGAACAACAGTCACGTTGCTAATGGCAAGATATTTCACTTCCACCAATAAATAACGTCGGTATCTAGTCAAACGTCCCATATCTGGTACAATATGCAAATACTTGCAAAGTTCGTTCCTCATTTGGATGGCGACGAGCCAAATGGGTTACCGGATCAACATTCAGTGCTTTGTGCTAACAAGCACTAAGATTGTGTAACAAGGATTTAGAGTAGTTCTGGCGTAACAAGAGGTATCATACATTGTCGTGACAAAGTGGCGTTAGCGAATCTTCTTAGCTATTTTACATACATACAATCAGAGTGTAGAACAGGGTTTCCCAATCTTTATTTTTTGCATACGCTCTGAATAGATTTGATAAAATTCAAACGTATCTTTTATGCCACCCGTGACATTTCTCTACGCCCCCTCTAGGGGTGGGCTCACTGGTTAGGAAGTCCTGGTCTAGAAAGTTCCGTCAGTTCTATTCACTATTATCATGATAATCCTAGCGTTATGTCCCGTGCTTAGTTGGGGTCTACTTAGGCCTTGGTCCAGGATTAAGTGAGTCTGGTAATTACATTGAAGCGACTCAGATGTGACCTGCGTAGATAGGGAAACCAGACAATTTTTGTATTATCCATAGCTGTTGGAATGTGCAAGTTTCATCTCGATGTTTTCCCTTGCCGACGAGCTAGTGGTTTAAATAAGCCGCCTAATATACCTGAGCTTAAAATTGTAATACCAAGCGAATAGGTACATAATAATGCCCAGTTTCTTTTCGCAGCCTAACATTGTTAGTTATGTTACATATTTAGATTAACTTAGATTAGATTATGAAGTCCTTGTGAGTAGCATTAAATTTATTAAACTAACTAACTAACTAAACTTCATGCCACTTCCCTAGCGGGGTAGGCAGAGAGAACCGAACTAACTAACTACTATCTTATATTTTGGCCCATGTTGATCTGTGACAAAAAAAAGAATGTGCCAACTGTGGTTCTTGCCAAGCATGTCGTAAAAGGCGAATATAATGAAAATATTTTACCGTTTTCTATCATATATATATATACTATTACTATTTATTAAAATATAAGACAATGTATTAGAGACAAGTCTATTACATAAACCTGGCGGTTTCTTGGACATTTTATACAAAGTAATGTTATCAGAAACAGCAATATAACCCTACACGTGTAATATTAAAATAATATATCAACAAAATTCTTGACATTTCCAGAAATAAACCTCGCAACGAAATTGCCCTTAAACAGAATAAAGGAAGTCAAGACAACGTTTCAAGATACGTAAAACAATTGAATCCTATTACGGAACAAGATGAAAAAGTAGAATCGAAGATACTAATTAATCGAGTGCTTTAATTATAGCTTTTCACTGACGACGATAGCAAAAACGGATCGAACGAGTGGAACAAACGTATCTACAAATAGATTAATATTTTAATAGTGAAAGTTTAGAAGGAAAGTGGGGTATTTATTTGTAACTTCATTAAAACTATTCAATCGATTCGATGTAATGTATTGAAATAAAAAATTATATGATACAATACAGATAGGCCTTCTTCATATATATATATATACACATATATAGTTTAAATAGCTATAGATATGTACAGATTTTAATATAGGTTTGTGTCAAAAGTTATATTAAATGAAATGAAAGTTGTATTCCTAAACGGAAGATGAAATTTCTACAATATTCTTTGAATATTGGGATTGACTGAGACATGCATCTTGGTAAATCTGCCTTGTATTTGTTGCCTTTTTTTACATGTATTTATTTATGGGCGTAATGCTATCTACATACATAACATTACGCCCATAATCCCCGAAGGGGTAGGCAGAGTTAAAGGGGCAGGCCCCCAAATTCAGCCACAAACAAAACTGGGCTCGGTTAGATTGACAATTGTGAAAAAGTAGTGAAAAGTGGCTAGCTCGTCGCCTACACAATAACATACCAACAACCCCATATACCATTAGTCACCTTTTACGACATTCTAGGCAAAAAACACAGTTAGCACATTCTTTTTAAGTTCCAGACCAATATGGGACAATGGGCTAGGTTAAATGGAAAATTGTGAGAAAGTAGTGACAAGTGGCTAGTCGTCGCCTACACAATCACATATTCAAAACCCCATATACCATTAGTCGCCTTTTACGACATGCTAGGTAAGAAACACAGTTGGCACATATTTTTTTCAGTCCCAGACCATCATCTGACTGTATTAATATCTATCTAATCTGTACTTACTAATATTATAAAGCTGAAGAGTTTGTTTGTTTGTTGGCTTGAACGCGCTAATCTCAGGAAGTACTGGTCCGATTTGAAAAATTATTTTAGTGTTAGATAGGTCATTTATCGAGAAAGCATATAGGCTATATAATAAATTAACCATGAACGCAGGCAAAACCACAGGCACAGTTAGCTCAATATAAATAAAATAAAATTATATGATATATTTTCATAGTTCTTGAACAAATATTTAATCTCTGTCATCACCTTGCGCATATAGTACATCATAAACAATAGAATACAAATCACGAGATAAATACAGACGAATTTCATGGTTTTTTAATTCCGTTTCCCGTGAAAGTAGACTTTAAGCGTAATGGCGATTTAATGCGACGCTAAATAATGTCTCCATCGAGATAAGATGACAGTGATGAGGTCGGCTGCTGCTGGAGCGGTGGTAGCTCAATGGTAAGGACACGTGCCTCCTAACCGAGGGGTGCGGGTTCAAACCTGAGCACGTACCTCTGGATTTTTCAAATCTATGTACGTACTAGCTTCTGCCCGCGGCTTTGCTTGCGTGGTACATCGATGAAACATAGCCTATATATTATTCTGGTGTACAAGCTATATTATTCTACAGTTTTATTAAAATCCATTCAGTAGTTTTTATGTGAAGGAGTAACAAACATCCTTACAAACTTTCGCATTTATAATAATATTATTAGGATTTAAACCACTAGCTCGACAGTGAGGGAAAACATCGTGATGAAACCTGCAAATTCAAACAATTTGGATTTGTAATCATGATCCAAAAAAAAATCTGGTTCCCCTATCTTAGGACCACGAAGATCAGATATGCAGTCGCTTCAATGTAATAATGATTAAAGCGGTTAGCTGCCCCTTTGACTCTGCTTATTTTGCTTGTTCCGTGTTGATCTGGGAATATAAAATAATGTGCCAACTGTGTTTCTTGCCTAGCATGTCATAAAAGGCGACTACTGGTATATCGGGTTTTGGGTGTGTGATTGTGTAGGTGACAAGCTAGCCACTTGTTACTACTTTTTAACAGTTTTCCATCTAACCCAGCCCAGGTTTGTTTTTGGCTGTATGTGGTTAAAGAGGCCTGCTGTCGCTTTGACTCTGCCTACGATTATAGACGTGATGTTATGTTATGCGTGTTTGTGTTATAATATATGATTATTTTTATATAGACCGCCGGGTTGATTCGGAGGGTCGGCTTTGATGTGTATTTGGCTTTATACACAAAGAGCGAACAGCACCATTTACGACCTAATCTAAGCATGTTCGCTGAAAGGGTTGTCGCGAGCTGAAACATAGAAACACTAAACAAGAACTCGTAAAGTCCTGTTGTTACAAGTTCGGAGATGTGTAGTACTTGCCTGCATTTAACGGACGAACACGTTCAGTCTTATTTGCTTGTTATGAAGTTCTGTGGACTTTACAGCTAAAATATACATCATGTTTTATGACATATACTAGCCGTGCCCGCGGTTTCACCCGCGTTTGTGGTTAATATTATATAGCTTATAGCCTTCTTTGATAAATGGGCTATCTAACACTGAAAAAAATGTTCAAATCGGACCAGTAATTCCAGAGATTAGCGCAAGCAGACTCTTTAGCTTTTTATATTAGTGTGGATGTAGGTACAGTTCAATGCATATAAGAGCTGGAAGTAATAATTAAAATTTTGTTCCTGCTTAAATTATGTTGTAATACAATGATAAATGCTATCAACAATGAAACAAATTTCAAATATACTTGTTTTTTTTGTATATTTTACTTTATTGTGTTGAATAGTGCATTTATCGATGTAGGCTATATGCTATATATCATTACTGGCCTGACTGGCCCGTTGGTTGAGTGGTCAGAGACCCTGGCCACAAAACCAAGGGTCGCGGGTTCGAATCCCGCTAGGGGCAAATATTTCGTGTGATGAACATGGATATTTGTACTCGAGTCATGGATGTTTATAAAAGTATTTAAGTATGTCTATCCGTTCACCTAGTATCCATAGCACAAGCTTATAAGCTTAGTTTGGAGCTAGGGAATTGGTGTGCCAGTCTGAAGAATTTATTTATTTTTTATTTATTATTACGCTACGCGGATGAAACCGCTGACACAGCTAGTTTAAAAATAAACTCATCCAATCCATTAGCAACTCGAGTGCACCGAAAGTTTCGCAATGCTCGTTCATCGGTCACTATGCAGCTGAGCCACAGAATATATGCTGCGGAAGTATACAACACTTTCACATCACGTCTTAATTGTTTGCTGAAATGGAATACAAATGGATGCTGTGCAAAATGCAATAGGCATTATGATACTTGCATACAATTGTACATATTGACTAGCTCGATTGCGCATTCGGTAGTGACCCTGCCCCATGCGCCAAGAGTTGTGGGTTCGATCCCCACTCAAGACAAACATTAGGTATGATGAATATTTGTGTTTCTTCTGTGTTTGGGTGTTAATTTCCTGTAATCAATATAAATAAAAATTAATGCCACTTTTCGTTGTAATTTTATAACTCAAGAACGGGCTCACATATCCAAACCAAATGTTTAGCTTTGTTCGGAATATTTAGTAGATGGTTTATGTGAAGTTTGCACAAAATCGGTAGAGCGGTTCTTTATTTATCACTTTATACGTAGCGAAGCACGTACCGGGGCGCTAGTTAAGTATATATTTGTATTACCACTGTTGATTCTGATATCTGTAACACAAGTGCTTACCTTGGAGTGAGATCGATGTATGTAATATAGTCGGATATTTATTTTGACTGGCCTAATGGTCGAGTGGTCAGAGACCCTGGCCACGAAACCGAGGGTCGCGGGTTCGAATCCCGCTAGGGGCAAATGTTTCGTGTGATGAACATGGGCATTTGTACTCGAGTCATGGATGTTTATAAACGTATTTAAGTATGTCTATCCGTTGACCTAGTATCCATAGCACAAGCATAAGCTTAGTTTGGGACTAGGGAATTGGTGTGGCAGTCCTGAGAATTTATTTATTTATTATTTATTATTTATTTATATGCATATAAAACTACAGATACATAATATCGTCCTGTGTTGGTCTGGGCCCAAAAGATGTGCCAACTGTGATCCTTGTCTAGCATGTAGTTAAAGACGAATAATGGTGTATTAATTATACGATTGTGTAGCCTACAAGTATTTGTCACTACTTTAAAAAAAAACTAACCTAACTAAATAATTTTGTAGTCAAATATTAACTGATGCGGTAGTTTCTGATACCATTAGAAATATCATGAAGACGGTTTGTATAAAAAAGGCTTTATCAATTAACAATGTGATTCTATCAAACGTCTAATTGTAAGAACGAGAAAATGGAATTATACAACAGCAGAGCCATAACAAGCTCTTGTAAACGCCAGCAAAATAAATTTGGCATAATGATTTGTTACCGGTAACCTTTTCACTTTTATAATGCCATCTCGAATGTGTGACTGTAGCCACTGTGACGTATACCCGAGGGCCGTGAGAACGGTTTGACATGGTGACTCGTTTCGTTGTCAAATTGTTTCCGTCAACAATCATTTAAGTTACCCACAGACTAGTGGAAAAAGAGGAAAAGAAACAAAAAAATGGATGGATTTCGTGAAATTTTACTAATATTATAAACGCGAAAGTTTGGATGGATGGATGTTACTCTTTCACGTAAAAAGTACTATATGGATTTTAATGAAGCTTTACAATAGTATAGCTAGGATTAGGTGACCGCTAGTTCTTTTGTTTTCAGAGACAAGTAACCAATGAGTGTACGTCTCACATGATGGTAATTGATCATCGTAGCTTATAGGCTCTCACATACAAACATAGCATCACGCCCCAATTCCGCGAAGGGGTAGGCAGAAAATAAAACTGGGCTGGGTTAGGTGGAAAATTGTGAAAAAGTAGTGTCAAATTGTCGTCGCCTACACAATCACACACCCAAAACCCGATATACCATTAATCGCGTTTAATACATGCTAGGCAAGTAACACAATTCGCACATTATTTTTAAGTCCCAGACCAACATGGGCTCCCACAATATTAAGCAACGCGTGTTAGAGGAATTGCCGGCCTTTTAAACAAAGTTTCCGCCTTTAATATAAAAGAAACGATTACAACAGACAAGAATTATAAGAAGCAGTGAAAATGTTCCTTAAATGGAGAGCACTTATTATAATTGGGCGAAACTAACGTTATGATAATTGTAACACCAATTTTGGTAATCGTGTGTCATGAAGACTTTCATTTTGGTTGATGATAGTTTCTGAAGTTGTCAGAGAAATGTAACAAATAATTACCTACCTACATGAATTGGATAGTATATTGCGTGATTTTTTAAGTAATAGGTACTTACTATTTAATTTATTTATTTTTTATCTAATCAAACCATGTACTGATTATGATTATTTGATGAGTATCATTAAAACTTAAATATGATTACCCTGCCTACCCCTTCGGGAATTATGGGCGTGATGTTATGGACGTTATGTATAATTAAAACTTAAATTTATCCAATGTTGGAATGAAGCGGTGGTAGCTTATCCGTGTCCTTACCATTGTAAGGACACGCGCCTCTTAACTGAGGAGTGCGGGTTCAAACCCGGGCACGTACCTCTGGATTTTTCAAATCTATGTACGTATTTATACCACTAGCTCGACGGTGAGGGAAAACATCGTGATGAAACCTCAATGATGAAATTCAAACAACTTTGGATTTGTAACCATGATCCAAAAATTGTCTGGTTCCCCTATCTTAGGGTTACGAAGGTCAGATCGGCAGTCGCTTCAATGTAATTACCACTCGCTAAATCCTGGATCGTGGTCTAAACGGACCCCGTCTAAACACGGGACATAACGCTAGGAAGATGATGTTGAAATGAATGTACTAACTGTGTTTCTTATCTAGTTTGTCGTACAAGCTTAGGCGACTATGGTATACATAGCCACTAACCTATTAATGTAGTTTAAGAAGCGCGGTCTTTGGACTCTGCCTACCCCTTTGGGGACTACGGGCGTGATGGTATGATTGATATATTAGAAACATTCGAGCTTAGCCATCTTAGCTCAACCAAAGGTTATATTAGAAACTTACCTATTGACTTAACCTAAAAAGACAAAATTTAAACAAAAATCCGTCTGGCATTATATTAAAGTTGTTTTAGGCAAAGACAGATCTAAAATTAATAAACCGAGTCTCTAACAAACTTCCCGGGAACAGTTTGGGAAATTAGCAAAAACTCGATACGGTCCTTTTAAATTGTAAAAAGTTTGTCCATCAAAGCTTCAAGTTGACTGAAGTTTTTATAGAAAATTGCCGTAGACGACTTTTCTTGAGTTTCCTTTCAAGACTATTGTGTTGCGATGAAAATGGATTCACCTTTTTATTATTAAGCTCATTTTAAAATCTTTAGAATTTCTGTGCTAGTATTTAGGTAGTAGCTAGTTTTACAGTACCTAATACTTCTAGTGTTGCAAGCATCTATATATCTATAGACTTCCTTATCTTTGTTTTCAATGTTTAACACATTGTCTTCATTTTAGCTAACTATTGTATACTAATTACATTCTTATTTGTTACAGGTAAGTTACTTGGACACATAAATTGGGGTTGGTTTACTTATCCTAATAGGCCAGATGATTAAAAAGTTCTGTTTAATCCGTCAGTTAGATTATAAAAAAATATTGAACACGATTTTTTTTATTTATTTGTTAAACAAACATTGATGAAGATACAATGCATTCAAGTTGCGCGTGATGTCACACATTTGTAATTTTTTTACTAAATAGTGATTTCGCAAGCCCCCACTCCAAAACTGTTAAGCTCTTTGTCTTTGTGATTTTTTGTAAATTAAATAAAGCGAAAAATATGTGTCTAGTATTTTTGTATAATCTAACTCACGGACTAAATAGAATTATAGTTTTATAATGCAGTCATCGTCCATATTGGTATGTATTGCTTTGTGAAGATTATACTTAGACCTAAGAGCCGTTAACATTTAACAGTGGTAGATAAATACATACCCCTTACACCAGAGGGACCACTTTTTTAATGTGATTTATTTTACTTTAGGTACTGAAAATAGTTTTTGAATAAACTATTGGTATATTTCTATTTCCTATAAATTCTCATACAAATATAGGCGAAATATAGTAACTTTAGTAAAATTTAATTTATTGGACACTAGCTGTTTTTTTTTTTGTATAAAATGTTGTATACGAAATAAATCCAATATGGATTGCTTACCGCATGTAAAGTAAACCATTTTCCGACAAAATATGTATTAAATTAAATGTACATTTATCAAATATCAGCAATCAAGTTTCACAGAAGCGGGCGGACTACGGAAAAATATCAATTGATTTCCTATTTATAAACGCTCTGCAGTGAAATTAATTTTCGCTGAAATAAAAAGCAGTAGAAATTACTGAATACGGTTGGGAAACCTTAGAAATAACTCTCTGTGGTGAATGCTCTAGCCATTTATCTAGTTCTAGTTCAAAGAAATAGAACAAGGAAGCGGTACGCGTGTCAGTATGAGCCGTAGACATGTGGCATGTGGTGGTGGACATGTGGCAACTGCGCCACACCATTGCGCTAACTCATTTCACTATGACACATGTGTTAACTCAAACTAAACTAACTTTACGCCCATTCCCTAGCAGGGTAGGTTCCCTAGGCAGTGAAAACCGAGCGCCACATATCACAGTCCTTACACGCCTCATTCGCTTTTTTGACATTCATAATTCTTTTCATATACGATCTTTGGTTAATACGACACCATCTGTTAACACACGATCAATTTGATTGAGGTTAATGAGCCGGGCTACCGCTTTCGCATTGTATATCTCTGCTTAGTCAATACTTATTCAATCTTCTATTATTTCCATATGTCAAACCACCAGAACACATTTTATTAATATTATAAAGGCGAATGTTTGTATAGATGGATGGATGGATGTTTGTTACTCTTTCACGCAAAAAATACTGCATGGATTTTAATGAAACCTTACAATAATATAGCTTATACATTAGAATAACATATGAGCTATGTTTCATCGATGTGTGACGTGAGCAACGCCGCGGACAGAAGCCTCATGTTAACTCACTTAATTAAATGTAGTATAACGCACTGAGAAGAAAAGGAAATAGAAGCACTTTCGCGCTTAGCACCTCACGGCTCACATGGCTCAGCGCGTTAATTTTGCTGCGCCATGGCGCAACATTGAGTCAACTCACTGCGCCAGTGGGACAGTTCGTGACGATGCTATCTGAGTTATTCGCGTCTGCTTCAAAGCACTCCCTGCGGTCCAGTTTCTTCGTAAGTTATAGTCTGACAATAATAAAAACCAAATACCCGGTTGTAAATGTAGGAGACAATGGAATGAATGTGTACTGTGGGGGTCAGAAAAGTCAATTCAAGTGGAAGATATAAGCGTTACATTGTAACTAGTAGAGTTCGTTGACAACTAGGTGCTAGTTTACAACTCACTGAAATCAGACTTAATTATGAATTACCAATTACACGGTATTGTTATCCTTTACTAATTACACACTAAAAAAAAAACTAACACTTCGTGGATTATGGGCGTGATGTTATGTATGTATGTATGTAAAGTTTATGAACTGACTAAGATAGTCAGAATATCGTCGTTTTATAACAAATAAAATAGAAACAAAATCCTTTATTTTGGACAAACTTAAATGATCTATAGTATTATTAAGTAAGGAATTTTCATAATTTACTCATTTATCTAACATATAATATAAAAATGAATCGCTGAATGTGTTGCTAAGCAAATCTTGAGAACAGCTGAACCGATTTCGCAATTTTTTTTTTTCAGTTGTAGGTATTTGTTATTATCAAGTGAATGCTCTTATGAAAGAAAATAATAAAAATTGCACAGAAAAAACAATATGGGTATTGAAAAACCAAGAACGGGGCGTTACGAAGTGCGCCGGGTCAGCTAGTTTTAAATACAAATATGCCTCGAAAACTAATCTCCCATATGACTTCCATCTTTCATCATCAAATCGTTCCTTGGGTTTGAAAACTATGTCACATTATCATCATTAGGCTCATGTATGAAGGCCCTAGTACCATTTTTACACTTATCGGGAACAGTGTGTCAAGCATAAACATTTTACGTTTCATGTAGTCATTGTAATGACCACTGGAATTTTCGTGAAACAATGTTATAAATTCACGCTGCTCTGTCAAAACGTATCATGATACATGTGTTGTTGTCCACTTCTTCATCCACGAGGGGTTTACAAATTTTATGAATTTGTAAATGAATTAGAAGACTTTTGTATTATTAGTCACTAACTTTTGTTAGCGGAAGCCGTCGCATGAAAAAAGTAAATGATAGGCAGTCAAATAAACAGCAATATCATCTTCCTAGCGTTATGTCCCGTGCTTAGACGGGGTCCGCTTAGACCATGATCCAGGATTTAGCGAGTCTGGTAACTACATTAAAGCGACTGCCGATCTAACCTTCGTAACCCTAAGATACGGGAACCAGACAATTTTTGGATCATGTTTACATATCCAAAGTTGTTTGAATTTGCAGCTAGTGGTATCAATACGTACATAGACTTGAAAAATCCAGCGGTACGTGCCCAGGTTTGAACCCGCACTCCTCGGTTAAGAGGCGCGTGTCCTTACCATTGAGCTACCACCGCTCGCTCAAATGAACAGAAATAATAAAAATAAAAAACCAAAAATAACAATTACTTTCGCATTTATAATTTTAGCCTGGGACTTAAAAATAATATGCCAACTGTATTTTTTATCTAGGATATCGTAAAAGGTGACTAATGGTATATCCGGTTTTAGGTGTTTGATTGTGTAGGCGATGAACTAGCCACTTGTCACTTTTCCACAATTTTCCATGTAACCTTTAGTATTAGTTTTATTTTTAGCTGAATTTAGTTAAAGGGGCTTGTTGCCCCTGCCCTTTAACTCTGCCTACTCCTTCGGGGATTATGGGCGTGATGTTATGTATGTATGTATGTAGCTTAAAATCATAAAAAATTCAGTCGACACAAACTAATCAAGATGAACGCAATCTGGAAATATTGCAATTATAGTCGCAATTTTGTTTAATGTTTCTGAAGGAAAAGCTTTTGTTGAGGCGTCAAGTTAAGAGCTTGCATTTATATTTCCCGAGCGTTGAGCATCCTCATGCATACGATTATAGCAAGGTGTTTTCTTCCTATCTTGCTGAGTAATAGTCGCACGTTTCTACAGTATACTTGATATAACTGTTAATCCTACCTGTTCTTTGAAAGATGTTTTATGAAAACTTCTAATATTAAGCCCTATTGACTGAAACTTATCCTTCTCTAAATATGGTAGACTAGCAGTGCCTCGCGGTTTCACCCCGTAGTTCCCGTTCCCGTGGGAATATGGGGATAAAATATAGCCTATATTACTTCTGGATAATGTAGCTTTCTAATGGTGAAAGAATTTTTTAAATCACAGTAGTTTTTAAGTTTATTCGACATACACACACACACACAAAAATACATATATTTCCTCTTTATAATATTAGTATAGATGTATTTATTACTTAGTAAAAAGCATTTAAACATACTATTAAGACCGCAATCCCCAAAGAGGAAGAAAGGGGTAAAAACTTATTACATTCAACTGAGCTGGGCTATTCTCCAATGTTCTATTTAAAATTGGAGAATTAGTGGCAATTGCCTAGCACTAGCAAAACCACAAAATCGATACTGGGTAACGCCGTTTATAGTTTATTTACAACATTCTAGACAAAGAACACATCTGATACGTTCATTTTCTCAGACTAACATGGAATTAGCCATCAACTTAAAAAAACAAGTGCAAACTAAACTACCAACTTCTTGGAATAAAAAAAAAATATTTCTCTGAAGACTAGTTTTCATACAAATACTAGTAACTACTACTTACTGTTTCTATGCACGGGTGCATAGAAATTGCATCCGTGCATAGAAACGAGTGCAAACAGAATTCGCCAAAGGCAGAGCCGCTTGCAAAATCTAGTATGGTAAATAATATTTCTAATATAATAGACAGAATGAAATAACAAATTCTTGCCTCTGGTTTCCCTTTTCCAGTCGATTTCACTGACGCATAAAGTTAACCAATACTATTGACATCTGACACCATACAGAAATAGCTTTAGATTTATTTTCTACAAGCATAATATAAGTAAAAGAGACATTTATGTGCCTACGCACAGAAAGATGCAAAACTTTTAAACAGAATGGAAAACTCGCTTCAGACTCGGTGACGCAATGACTGCTACTGCGAAAAGATTAAGTTTTCATGAAATCAGTTAAAACTTTTAGTTTTTATTGTTGTTTCATTGATATTATTTTATTCAGTTTGTGCTCGATATAGAATAGCTATAGTGCCTACAGGCACTGAGTTAGCTGCCATTCTATATTTTTCCACAATTTTCCTTCCAACCTAGCTCATTTTATTGATGGCTATAAGTTAAAGAAGAAGCTAACAGCTCTATAGAATATGTCTCCCTTTAGGCCCAGTGTTATTGATGCGATATTTCATATAATAAGCAACATTGACAGAAATATATCTCTCATGGAAGTCTCACTGACATTACAATCCCCAATTCCACTGTCGATCGCTGGGTTTTCAATCGCGCAGAGTACAAGGAGCAATTATGGTCGTTAAAACATGTTCAGCCAAAAATAAAATTGTGTTTGGTTACATGTAAAATTGTGAAAAAGACTATATCGTCGCCTACATAATCACAAACGCACCATCCAACACTTAATTTACGACAAGGAACACAATCGCTAAGTACATTATTTCTACTAGATACTAACAAAAAATATAAGATACATCAATAAACCAATTCACTGATTTATCTGCGCAATATCGTTACTTTAGCACACATCCCGAAATACTGGCCCCAAAGTATTCGAGTCACGGTCTGGACGTGGATGAAATAGGCTGAACAATTCGCTACCTACAAGGTGTTGGCTAACTCGATAAGGTGCTGGCGAAATGTGGAGTATTTTGTCGAGTTGCTTTTATCTCTGAATACTGTTTTTTGTCCCGTTTGTGTTCATTGTGCGGTGCGATTGTGCTTGTATTGTATTATATCCGTTTGAATTTGGCAGAGACGACCATTGGGGTCATAACTAACTAACTAAACTTCACGCCACTTTCTTAGCGTGGTAGGCAGAGAGAACCATTGGGGTCATGTTTGCGCGAAATTCGGTTTAGGTATATGGAATATTTATTTAGTACATAGTCTAGGTATATACATATTATCTCGTCCGTATTCCTGAAAGGGGTAGAACCCATAGAGCAGCAATCTTCTTAAAGCAGTTTTTCTTGATCTGAACTTCTGTTTAATTAAGTAGTATTTGAAATATACTATTTACAATAAGTTTACAGCCCAGTTGGCAAATACATTCCAGAAAAAAACGTACAAATTTCGCGTTTTTAGAATTACAAGAAATTATTGACCTATTTTTTTAATTAGGTAGTAAAAAGTAAAAATGTTTCAATATTATCCTAACTAATTAAAGAAAATATGAATTACCTACATTCAATTTTGTATTTTATTTATACTGACATAGGTGGCAAACAAAGCCTATGGACATAGACTACGGTCCATAGACATCTGTGCCATCAGAGGTATCCCAAGTGTTTAGTGTTTTCTATTCTAGAGCTTTAGTACTTTTCAAGGAAAAGTAGCAATATTTTCCCTTGCAATCTAAAGTTTCTACCATTAACCGTTTTCAAACAAAACATAGCAAAACTGTTTTAAGGCTCGCACTTCCTCAACGGCCGTGAAACTTCAAATCAACTTGCCGGTAATAACATCATAACTTCTGTTTAGATGTGGCCCATGTCACAAGATTGTGCAAAGGAACATATGACGTCATAAATAAACAGCATTTTGGCCGGGCCTTTTGTGAACATTACGGTTCTTGCGAAGTTCTATTATAACTTTAAATGTTAATAGTCATCATGCTCGCAATCTTCGAAGGTTTAAGAGTGATTAGTTCCTTAAACCACATTTAGCTCAAAATAGAGTAAGATATGATGGGAAATTATCAAAATTTAGTGACAAATGACTCATTCATCACCTACATAATTACATTATCAATACAACAATAGTCATCATCATCTTCCTAGCGTTATGTCCCATGCTTAGACGGGGTCCGCTTAGACCATGATCCAGTATTTAGCGAGTCTGGTAATTACATTGAAGCGACTGCCGATCTGAACTTCGTAAATAGGGGAACCAGACAATTTTTGGATCATGGTTACAAATTTAAAGTTTAATACACCAATAGTCTCCTTCTACAATAAGCAATGAAGATATTTGGTACATTCATTGAGTCCCAAATCAACATGGGACTGTTTAATTCTGCTCAAAGATAAATAAATACATATTTGAATTTCACATTTTCTCACTCCAACTAAACTTGTATGGTAATGCTATTAATACTAGGTAACGATGAGACTAATAAATACTTTTAAAAACATACAAATCGACAGACCCGTTGGTCGAGTGGTCAGAGATCCTGGCCACGAAACCGAGGGTCGCGGGTTCGAATCCCGCTAGGGGCAAATGTTTCGTGTGATGAACGTGGACATTTGTACTCGAGTCATGGATGTTTATAAACATATTTAAGTATGTCTATCCGTTCACCTAGTATCCATAGCACAAGCATTAGCTTAGTTTGGAACTAGGGAATTGGTGTGCCAGTCTGGAGAATTTTAAAAAAAAAAAAAAATCACTTGAGTGCAAAGCACCTTACCACACGAACGTTTTCAAATATCAGCATTTTAACTGACGGCCATAGAATAAATGGTATTTATTCTCCGAATTACCAAAAAGATACAATAAAAGATAAATCTGCTTCAATTGTTCTAAGGTAACCGTACCCAAACTGTATCAGAACAGTTCCCGCAGTAAACAAATGTTGCAACATGTTCGTAACTTTATCAAATAACGTCAAATTCATCAAACAAAGTTGTTTCCTTGTCACAAACAAGTTCACATTTTGTTAGCGCCCCAATCGGTCTTGTTAACTTATTTTGTACCAGATATCGACTTATTCAATTCCCTTTCATACTGTCTTCCGTGACTTGAATATCTTTTGCTATAAATGCAGACTGTCTTTTAAACTTCTCCGTTTGAAATAAAACGGGCATATGGCTAATGCTAAACTTCTGTTTTAGTCATACAACAATGAATAAATTTAACTCGTTTCATTGACTATGCTTTGAATTTTGTAAATATATAGTTAAATAAAGTATTAAATACTTGGAGAAAACTATTCAAGATGCACTTAATAAATGTCCCATATCTGGTAATTTCAGAAATGCTTAATCTTGAAAAAAATTAACATAGTAAATTAAAATTAGTTTAGATTAGAGTGGAATAACAACATTTAAAATTGCATATTTGGATCCCATTTAACGAGTGTCCCACATTTGGTCACTTTCATTTAAAAGAGACCAAATACGAAACTTATTAACACAAATGTTGAATTTATGTTAACAACTTAGGACGGAAACTGGAACTATCATCACATTATCACCTGAATGAATCGGAAATTGTTGCTATGCCCAATCATATATGCGATATATTTTGCGCCTTATTAGCATTTAAAAAATAATAATTTCGGGAATCTTTAATGATAAAATTAAATGACTCAACCAAGAGGCACCTACCAGAACGATACTTTGTTAATTGATAAGATTGGTGCTGATGATGGTAGATGGATTGATGGATGGTCTGGTTATGACCGTAGAAACTAAAACGATAATAATTCTGAAGCAAACTTCCAGTAACCTATCAAAGGTATGCAACAACGATTATGATTGAGCGTCCTTCATAATGAATTGCAGAACAATAAGAAAGCTGTTCCCGACACGATTAGCCGTAATAACAAAATAACGGATGAGACAGTAGATATCTCTATCCTGCAAGATGAATGGGCGTCTGTAATAAAGCAATTAATCAAATTGACTGATTTCGGTGGAATTAATCTTTGTTTATTACTAGCTGTACCTGCACATTTGTTTTCTTGTTATCTTTACTGTCAGAATGAAGTATTAAAGCACAATTCAGGCTTTTTCGATATTGCGGTTTTATTATCTTGTTATTTTAAGGCTACTTTTTCTATTGACAGACCGGGGTAGTGCTCGACCTTAGCCTCGAATCTAAAGGTCGTGGGTTCAAGCCCTGCAAGAGGCAAATATTTTTTAAGATGAACATGGTCATTTGTATTTATAAAGGTCTAATATACCTAGTACATAGAAACATAAAATGGTTAATTTGGAGGATTTTGGGTCTCGGAAGAACTAAATAAGTCTGAAGAAGAATAAATTATAATATACATAGATTGTCCAAGATGCAATATGCTCATTCAGACACTTTTATTCAAAAACACAATCGAGATGCAAAAATTAAAAGTAGTAATAAGTATCTATCTTATCGCCTACACAGACACAAACCAAACACCTAATACCTACACCATTATTCACCACAACATACCACAAGAAGAACGCGTTGCCCCTATCTTTTCAAATTTCACACCAACATATTATAAGTATTATTAATAAATAAATTATAAATAAATTCTCCAGACTGACACACCAATTCCATAGTTCTAAACTAAGCTTATGCTTGTGCTATGGATACTAGGTCAACGCATAGACATACATAAATTCGTTTATAAACATCCATGACTCAAGTACTAATGTCCATGTTCATCACACGAAACATTTGCCCTAGAGGGATACAAATCCGCGACCGTTGGTTTCTTGACCATGGTCTCTGACCACTCAACCAACGGGCCAGTCAGTCGGGACATTGACCTAAACATTTCAAACATCGAATCGAACAGCATCCCAACTAAAACCGAACCAACTAAACCGCTTCTACGTCAGAAAACTGCCGAAAAACGCCACCCAACATTTCCGGGCCAAGTACACTCGTCAAATTTGTTGCCACGTATTTTGTCAACGTGCTCACGAACATTGGCAGATATCGTCAGAGATATTGAATGCGACAATAATTTCCGGATAGACGCAGAGGGCGTATTGAAAGAGGTTCCCCCGAGATTGATTTAAGGAAGAATTCTAAGCGGGAGGATATAGATTTCGTTTTGTATTAAAAGATAAGAGCTATTGACAATATTACATGATTCTGTTTCCGTGACATCGTTTTTGGCGATGATAAAATATTGGCAAATATCCATCTTATGATTTCCGTGTACGTAATGTGAATGTTTTTGTTTTATGGAGTGAGAACAGCAATAAAACCTCTTAAATTATAATGATACAGTTGATATAGGTATATGTCGATACGCAGTTCGTTATATTATGTTTTAAATGCACACATATTTTTCCCATTAAACTGAGTTCGAACTGTTATCACATTTACATGTTTCTTTGGGATAATATCTATGTAATAATAATTATTAAGTAATTTAACAATATTTCTTATCGGGTTCTGTACAGGCAGACAACGTCTTAAACACCTAAATGGTAACTAAGTTGTAAGTTCCTTTACATTAAAGAACATATAACACCTATTATGTACACTTAGTGAGCAAATAAATGTTTGATTTGAATTGAAGCTAGTCTTATATACAAAATCTAATATATAACTACTACACTGCTGCAGAGATTGCTATTAATTATAATACCTACATTAGCCAGGCTAGATGTTAGGTCACAAGTGTAATTAAGTGTCTAATCGGTTGGCTTGTAGCGTAGCTACGTAGTCAGGGGATCCGTTGCAAAAAAATAAGTATATTAACAATATAATAGTTTATTGCACAAAAACACACGAATAACAAGTTACAGCAGAAAACAAATTGCAGGAATTGAATTGTGCATTGGGAGAAGTGCAATATTAAATTGTACAGAGGCCCCCAAACTAGGCTGTGCCTGTATCTTGGGCAACCAAATATAATTTAAAATATTAAAAATAGTTATTTTATCCTATGAGTTTATAGCACATGCAGTTATGAATAAGAACAAAGAAAGTGTGAGTTATTTAGGTGAGAAGGTACAATATCAATAGCACTAAGAGGATCAAGTAGTAGCTTCGAAATCAATTACGACATTAGGTTTTCTGCAGCAAAGTAGTCAATCGATGTAAGCCACTTTGTTAACACTGATTTTTCTTCCGGTACTGTACATTCTTTGATATTAGAAAAACGGACCACTGAGTTATAAATGTAAGCTCTGATTATGTTAGATTTAATAAAGTAAATATATTTGAGATTTATTTAAGCTTATTCTGTAAATCATCATAAGCCGCTCTCCTTCGGTTTAAATCGAGATGTTTTTACTAAATAGCAGCATAAAAGCCATCACTAGCCGTGTCATTAGACACATAACTCTGTCCAGATAGGCTCGTTTGTTGGGTGGTCAGAGACCATGATCACGAAACTAGATATCGCAGGTTCAAATCCCGCTAGGGGCAAATGTTTCGTGTGATGAACATGGGCGTTTGTTACTCGAGTCATGGATATTTACAAAACGTATTTAGTATATCTATCTGTTACATAGTATCCATAGTATAAGCATACATGCTTAGTTTGGAACTAGGGAATTGGTTTATCAGTTGAGAGAATCCATTAATTCATTTACGGTTCAGGGGCCTTCTAATTTTAGGGCCCCTTTGTAACTACGTCTCTAGCAGCAGCATCAAATTTGCAATTACAATCCAAAGCAATGCAGTGGAACGGCCTGCATCATTAATTCACTGTGACAAATCATTTCCCATTAGATAATCTGGAGTGATCTGCTCCAACGGATTTGAGTAAATATTATAGTTGTGTGGTGCAATTTAGTGTGATTCAAAATTATTATTGTAGTATTATGCCTTGCCTACATTATTAGGAAGATTTTTATTTGCGTCTCTGTCAGTCTACGTTTCGTAAAGCAGGATAGAAAATAGAATCTTTACGCTATTGCGAAATTTGTTCTTTTACATAAATAGCATGGATGGCAATGGTGGATCCGACAATCCAGCTAAGCCAAGCACAAATTTAGCTGTGCTGGTTCGAATGATATGTGCTGGTTCAATGCCGCTGGATTTCAATCCCTATTAAGGATTAAGACATATTCTCATAAGAATTACATAAATTCACTTAAACGAGAAATACATTAATAGAACAAAATGTATAAATTTTCGGAAATAAGTGGTCACCGAGCGTGCCAGGCAATTGATAAATTAAGTAGATATTTTTTTATAACAAAAAGTGAGGGTATGTTTCCATTACAACAGGATCCGAGCAATGCAAAAGCCGGGGCGGCAGAAAACATTATGGATCTATAGAAGGTTTTACTAGATGTGGCTAGGCGGCAATTGCGACAACGATAGTAAAATTTAAGAACTTCAGTCTCTAAGGGGTTAAATCCAGCCGCGTCTAGAGCAATTTCCGACTAATGCTCTGCTGAATCCTGCGTTATGTGCTAGAACCAGCAAAAAATACATACATAACATCACGCCCATAGTCCCCGAAGGGGTAGGCAGAGTCAAAGGTTATGATGAATGGTTAAGAATCCCCACGGTATAATGAAAAGACTCCCTCCGCCGAAGATGGACGATACGGGCGGGGTATGCAAACTGAATCCCTGACCCCGGGGTGTAACTTCCACGCCTTTATCTAGGCCTAGTCTTACTCTGGATATGATTGATACATTTCAATATTTTGATGGACATTTGGGAGAACGAATGGCATTGTTCATTCTAGACAGGTGTATGCAACAAAAGACAGAATTGAAATTTTAGTAACAAATGCATTTTATGATTTACTAGCGGCCCGGTACGTGCTTCGCTACGTAATAAAGTGAAATATTAAAAAAGTTTCAATTTGACAGCAAAATCCCCCTTAAAAAAAAGATCCGCCATTTATTGAATTCATTTGTTACAAAAAATGTGATAAATAAAGAACCGCTCTACCGATTTTGTGCAAACTTCACATAAACCATCTACTAAATAGTCCAAACAAAGCCTAAACATTTGGTTTGGATAGGTGAGCCCGTTCTTGAGTTATAAAACGAAAAGTGGCATTGATTTTTATATACATATTTTGATTATATAGACGATTAACTTTGGACTAGTTGATTGTATCATAAAACATGTTTATAAAGTGACTTGTTACAACTTAACTTCACAATTATGACTGGCCCGTTGGTCGATTGGTCAGAGCTACGAAACCAATGGTTGCAGTATATAGTATCCATAGCACAAGCATAAGCTTAGTTTGGAACTAGGGAATTGGTGTGTCAGCCTGGAGACTTTATTTATTATTTAAAAAAAGGCTTTATAAAGGCACTTGCGAGCATAGTCTACTTCTTAGTGGAATAAAAAGGTTAACTGTAAGCCTCAAACCTAAACTTCAAGATATCACTACAATCGTAAACTTAATAAATGTTATTGCGCGGGCTGATTATTATTCCAACCACAAACGATTGTGGTCTTAAAGCAACTACATTTAGAAACTAGATACCCCCTTGGTCTGTAAACCTAAGTCTAGCCATAGTTTTACTGATTCAATAAAACTCTTTTCAACTCAACATGGAACTCAAGCAATTTAGGCTCCGAGACGGAATAATAAAAAATTGGCTAAAAAAATGTTCGTCTAATTATTATTTCGCCTAATAATTAAGTCCGTTTGTGGCCGGTAATTACTTAATGCTTAAGAAAGTATAGGTATATGAATCATACTCATAACAAAAAAAAGGTTTTGTATGATGATATCTTGCACATTGTGCCATTTTGGTCCTAAACGTTGGTCTGGGACTTAAAAAAAAAATTGCTTAACTAACTGCGTTCCTTGCCTAGCATATCGTAAAAATGGACTAATAGGGTTTTGGCTATTTGATTCTGTAGACAATGAGCTAGCCAATTGTTACTGCTTCTTTTTATTAAATTGTGATAAATTAAAAAATAAATTTGGAGCCTATTTGTAATATCAAACAGCTAATTACTTCCTGCTTAATAAAGAAAGAAAAAACAATTGTAAGTAGGTTAATCAATAATTTTGAGTAAACATGACATACATTTTTTATACCGTGCTCACTGTTTTCATTAGGTATACGGAATGAGAGTCAAATTCTCAAAACCTCAATCAAAAAAATGTGAAAATTAAGCACTTTACACCTTTGTTCCCTAAGATTTCTCCTTCTTTTGTTTTTAAAAGTAGTTAATTGAATAACTAACACTTTCTTTTAGTAATACATGAATAAATTTGTACACATTGTATTAGTTGGTATACCTAAAGTTAACTAAACTTCACGCCACTTCTTTAGCGGGGTAGGCAGAGGAACCGAACGCCATATGGCACGAACGTTACACACCTCACTTGCTTCTTGAATAATCGTGATCCTTTTAGTACAAGCTCTAAGGTTTTTAAGGCTCCTGACGTCACCTTCTGTTAACACACGACCAATCTGGCCGTGGTAGGTGAGCCTGGGCCTTTCGAGGCTCCTACATCTTTTCACTTTCGCATTGTATATCTGTTTAGTCAATCTTGCATGAGCATGCCTCTGTACCTTGACTCAGGCGCTGTTTTTATCTTTTTAACATCTTCATTCCGGACGCAGTTTAATTTTCTAATATTGCCAAAATTCTGAGATATGATCTCTTAAAGGAGGTTGGCGATATATAAAACAATCTATATATATAAAAATGAATTGCTGTTCGTTTGTCTCGCTAAAACTCGAGAACGACTGGGCCGATCTAGCTGATTTTAGTTTTAAAATATTTGTAACCCTCCAGGGAAGGTTTGTACGGTAAGAAAATATGATAACATTGCATGGAAAATAATAAAAGAAAATCCGATAACGAGGCGTTACGAAGTGCGACGGGTCAGCTAATATTATATAAAATACAAATGTCTAATAAAACTGATATAGTCTAATTAAATAACTACATAGAATGTACATGAAAACATATCAATGACGTAGAACATTTTTTTAAATCATTAGCAAAGACGAATTATTTAATTTATTATATTATATCACGCTCGTAATCCCCGAAGAGGTAGGCTAAGTCGAAAGGACAGCAAGCCCATTAAACCACATCCAGCCAAAAATAAAACTGAGCTAAATAGCAAATTATGAAAAAGTAGTAACATGTGGCTAGCTCGTCACCTACATAATCAATCACATACTCAAAATCCGTTATACCATTAGTCGCCTTTTACGACATGCTAGGCAAGGAACACAGTTGGCGCATTATTTTTAAGTCATAGACCAACACGGGACTTTTTAAAATATTTAACAATGGATACGCTACCACAATTAATTATATGCAAATAAGAATAAAATGGAAACTCTATGGTAACTATTGATATTTATCACAGAGTAATAATATACTACGTACAAATATTTACAAACAAATATTCCTAAAGGTTTATAAATCTAGACTGGCCCGTTCGCCGAGTGGTCAGAGACCCTGGCTACGAAACCAAGGGTCGCGGGTTCGAATCCCACTAGGATCAAATGTTTCGTGTGATGAACATGGACATTTATACTCGAGTCATAAACGTATTTAAGTATGTCTATCTGTTCACCTAGCATCCATAGTACATAAGCTTAGTTTCGAACTAGGAAATTGGTGTGTAAGTCTGGAGAATTTATTTATTTATTATCTCCCCTGTACAAGAACAGTCTCTTCTATTGCATTACATTGGGCAATATACTCGAAAGTCACGTTTTTCACCCCAATTTCCTTACGAATTAGAATGAAATCATACCTTTTTATTGGTGTTTCGCGATCCCCAAGTCCGGCCGGAAACTGTAACGGGGTAAAGGAATAATTTCAAGGGTAACTCCGACAACGGGGGCATTCAAGCAGGGATTTTACGGCCACTGTTTCTAAAGACGGAATAAAAAGGTATTTATTAAAATGGCCGGCTCTGATTTTATATAATGCTATAAAATGGCATTTTCTCTCCTTATTTATGGTTCGGTGAGGGTTTTAGTACGCTGTTAGTAGTTTGCCTAAACTGGAAGTTGTTCTGTAGGTTCATTTAGTTAAAATGTCCGTAATAATTTGTATCTGAATTGTTGGTTTTCACAGCTCTAAAGAAATTATAGCATGTTCGTAGAATTGGGGGAGACCTTTGCCCAGCAGTGGGACACGATAGGTTAAATAAAAAAAAAATTAAAAAAAATATTGGTCGGGCACTTAAGAGTATGTGCAATCCAGCGGTATTTTTTGTTGATGCTGGATCCACCAGAGCTAAAATTGAGCTGCGCCCTGCAGGGGGGGCAACCAACACTCCTGAGGTATCCCTGTCCGTCGTAGAAGGCGACTAAAAGGGCCTTTGGGGTCGTGGGAGCTTGCGGGGGAGCCTTTTAGCTCTCAATCGTCCCCAGAGAAGGCGACAGCTCACGTATAACACCCCGTCCGTTAGAATAGGGTACATAGCTGTCTGTGTTGTTGCATACACCGCAGGTGCCTGGGTAGAGAATTCCACTCTCCCGAGATGGGCCGCAAGGTGTCCCGATAGTTTTGCGTACAGCGCCCGAAGAATGGCAGCCGTGAGGTTTAGTCGGTAGGGGAACTGGTTTTGCCAGCCGAGTTCCGAGTCAGACACACCCTTGTAGACTCTTACTCAGGTCTACCTGGATGGTGCGCAAATGCATTTCTCACTAATTGAGCTGGACTCTACTGGATTGCCAAATCCAGCATTCCCATCTCTCGTAGGGATTGAAATCCAGCGGCATTGAACAAGCACAAGTCGCTCAATCCAGCGTAATTAAAATTATGCTGGGTCCAATTGGATTTCTGGATCCATTGCAATGCCTATGTGCAACCTATTTACATCTTTAGCCAAGCACATAAGCCAAACTCACTAAACTATATTCAGCCAAAAATAATATTGAGTAGGGTTAGATCGAAAATTGTGATAATGTGACAATTGGCTAGCTTGTTGGTTACTATACCTTATCACAAACCCAATATATTTTTTTACATACATACACACATAATCCCCTAAGGGGTAGGCAGAGTCAAAGGGATCGCTGCCCCCCTTAGCCACATTCAACCAAAAAATAAAAATGGGCTGGGTTAGATGGAACATTGTGAAAAAGTAGTGACAAGTGGCTAGCTCGTCGCCTACACAATCACATACCCAAAACCCTAATGGTATATACCATTAGTCACCTTTTACGACATGCTAGGCAAGAAACACAGTTGGTACATTCTTTTTAAGTCCCAGACCAACACGGGACATATAATATAATAAAATATTTAATATAATAATCGGAATATGTAAAATCTTCACTAATTATACAGTAAATCAGAAATGGACATATCGGTAGGATTTGTAAAATCTTCTTGTATGAGATTGTCCGATTAATGAGAAATGCTGTAGGCTATATTACGCGGAGAAAGTCACAGCTGGCCTTGGTAATATAAACCTATCTGATGTGTCATCAGAGAAATGTAATGTATAGTTATAATATATACAAACCAGTTTTTATAAGTACGTGAATTGAATAACCGCCTGGTAAGGTCGCAACCCGTGGTACTAATTAAAATTAAAAACCCACAAATATATGCACACACGGGTTTATTGGATAGTTCTCTTTAACAAGAACACCTTAAGACTATATATAGATCCGGAGAAACGTTTCGCCTGCGCGATCTAAGATACACGCAGCGCCATCTATTGACAGCGTTGCGGAACCATATTTACTATGGAGCTGTACATGAATATAAATAATAAGTAAGACTTCTTTTAGAACATAATAAACTTTAGTTATTTAGCTAAATACTGCACACGAAAAAGCAAAAGGATTTCCTAATGTCATTTTCTACCTCAGACCAAAATGCAGCATTTGAATAACAGTTTAACATAGTTGTTTTTGGGCTGTTAATATTAAAGTTAGTCATTTACTTTTAATTCCAATTATAGCAAACAGCTCGATTGGACGTCAGCAAGCGGTTGAAAAGATATTATGAGTTGAATAGAAGCTCAACCTAATAGACTTATAGTTGGCATTACAAGGAGTGACTTATAATGTTTTTGTCAAAAAAGAAATATGGAGTCGCACAGAAAAAATATATATAGATATATTCTTTATTGCACGAAAAACAGATACAGAAATATGGATACAAACAAATACAATACAATTTAGGCGGTCTTATCGCTAGAAGCAATCTCTTCCAGACAACAAAATATTTTATTTATTATTAAATTTGACGCGGACAATGTCATGCATGAGCAACAACTGGTATTAAATAAAATATTATCTTCATTTAATTTCTGTCACTTCCGTTAAACTGTTAATGTGCAATTAAGGACCAAACATCCAACACAACACCAAACTTTCACATTAACTAGGTTAATACCTGATCTTCATTAATGGTCACGAACAGACCATGAGGTCGTAATGCCTCCCAAACGCATTCGTCCCAGGATCCAAATCGAAACGTGAATATTTTAGCGGTCCCGAGTTATGGGGACACTTTCACTGTAGGGATGGGAAAAAAATATCGATATATCGAAAAAATATCGAAAAAAAATTATTTTTTCAAAGTATAGTCGTCGTTTAGTCTGGAAATATCCGATGATCGAATATCAAATTCATGTCGTTTTCGATATTTTATAAGAGTTTTGTTACATTATTTTTATTTTTATAGTGAACGCAGTTCTACGGAAACATCTATGGACGATTTCTTTGTCTCTAAACTTAAGCCGTGTGTTAATTCCTAGCAACTTAGTCGTGTTGTGCCTAAAAAAAACGGTTATTAAAATTTTATGGAACTGATCCAACAATTGAACTAATATGTAAATCTACGATGTGTTTTTTTTCACTTTCGAATATTAACTTAGGTAATCGCGCTTTTGGGAAAAAATATCGGTACATCGAAATATCTTAATCATATTTCTGTATTATACGATACGATATACATCGATATATTTTTCCATTTGTCCATCCCTATTTCACTGATCTCGTGATATGTTTTTTGTCTTTCTCTTATTACTCATGCTGTTTGTAATGTTTCGGTGTAAGATGAGGAAACGAAAGTGGTATTACAAAAACGTGTATGACGTAGATGGGGTGATTGATTTGGTGAATTCGACGAATCCGGATTCTGGTCTCAGGTGATGACCAAAATAGTGATGGGAAACCAGTGCTTAAAAATATACTATTAAATAAAACAAAAAAAATCTTATACATATGTACAATATAAAACGAATAAAAATTTTGTTTTAAACCCAGACAATTCCCTTTATGAAAAAAAAAAGATCCATTTAGGCAAGTCACATTGAAAAAACAAATGAGCGGGCCACCGCCTTACAAAGTCTAAGAAATACTGGTACATAATGTGTTTTACTATATATACATCCAAAAAAAATGTATTTAATATCTGTTTGTATATTTGTATTATACAGGGTGTCTACGATATCCTGTTCTTAAATGTCGATCAGCCGTCTACAATCCTACTAAGCCTCACTCTCCATCCATCTGTCTACCAAGCTTTATCACATAATAGTTAGGCAGTTGACATTTTCTTAGCGCGTATTACTATTATCTCTTTAACGACAGAATTAATAAAACAGAAAAATAATTATACAGAAAATTTACTTCTGTTTTAAAGCAAGTAATGGTGTATTTGGTTCGTGATTATGTACCCGATGAGCTACCCACTTTTCTACTTACCTACAACACGGGACAAGGGTCAACTAAAAAAATCATGATATTTTTTTTTTAACTGTATTCAAAACTTTCTCAATTTGCATTCAAAAACATTTAACTCTTCCAAATAAATTTGAAAATTTCCTCTCAAAAATTTCACACAAGACACCTGACCTTGCCTCAAACCCAAGGTATCACTTGCGTGTCACTCTCTTCGCTAACAATATGTAAAGGTGTCAATTACATTAGCGACTCTCTCGTCCATTCACAGGGTTCACTTGTGGTAATTAAGAAGCCTTAGGGCTGTGAAAGATTTCGTTAAGTGTGTTTGTCTATAGAAGTGGTAGAAGGCTTCTATAGCCTTCTATATATTAATATTGGTTGAGGTACTATATCAGTGACTGTTGTATGTCTATTTGGCTAAAATTAAGAAGGGATGCCATTTAAAGAAGTGTCTTAAGCTGGTTGAAATTAATGTATTTAAATAGTAATTTCCAGAACGTTTGGTTTAGTCTGGAGTTTGAAAGGAAATTGAATATCCATCTCACACAAAAAGTATGTATTTACAAACATACATTATTTCACTTAACACACTGATTTTCAAATTATTCATATGTTGTCTAACTTCATTTTATGAATAGAATATCCAACTAAATGTAATATACTGAAAATTACGAATATTTGCTTAGACGCACTACACATCTTACTTGGACTAATGGTATTTGTGTATGTAGGTATAAGTTTTGTTATTCACACATCAGTTTACCAGGTGCGGTTTCACAACCTACACAAGTACTAACAGTTAATTGTTAGCACATTTAAACAGCTTCAAATACAGAGAAAACGTTTGCTCGAAACTTAAACAACGTCAGTACAAAATATGGGACAAGGCTTAAAATCTAATCTCAGTTTAAAATGTATTTTACTTACATTTCCAGACGAAACATTATTTTGTTTTCAGTGCTATTATTTAAACCGCGTCTACATTTAATATTTAGGTAACATTTTAATAGTTGCCAAGAAAAAAATTAGGCTCTCAGGAAAAAACATCTTTAAAAATCACACTGTTAATTCAGATCTTATTTAAATGATCATAGGGCTATATGATAGCCCATAGGGCCCAAATCTCTAACAAAAATTTGATTTCAATCTCTTAATACCCTTTGTTGAGGTCCAGGACAGGCATCTTCAGCATTCTTCCACTCCACTAAGTAGATGAAGGACAACCCTATAAATAACATAAGGAAAACAGATAGAGTGCCTTGGCAGGGACAAATAGGTGGTCCTTACCTACATGAATAGAGCGTTGATGTGTCGCCTGAGAAAATAAAAGAAAAATAAAGGGAATTTCCGGGAATTCTCTTTGATTATAACATTTCTTGGGCGTTCATTAATTATAAGTGAAGGGTGTAGCGCTTTTTGGGTTATTCTATGAAATTATTAGGCTTATATATAGTGACAAACTAGAGAAACATTTTCCCTATAAGTATATTTAATCCACAATTTTGTAAGAATTGCACAAATACAGATAAATCATCTGTGATATTATTCTGTTGTCAAAGTATTTTTTTTAGTTCAGTTCAGTTCATTAAAGCTCTAAATTAAAAAAAATATTTTCTGTTTCACAGGTAAGTACCAGATATTATGATCACTGCAACTCACATAAAATGAGATTAACAAGTAAGTATATTTAACTCTACTATATGACAGGCCCGTTGGTCGAGTGGTTAGAGACCATGGCCACGAAACCAAGGGTCGCGGGCTGGAATCCCGCTAGGGGCAAATGTTTCGTGAGATGAACATTTGTACTCGAGTCATGGATGTTTATAAACGTATTTATATATGTCTATCCATTCACCTAGTATCCATAGCACAAGCATCCCTAGGACTAGGGAATTGGTGTGTCTGTCTGAAGAATTTATTTATTTGTTTAATTATTGTAAAGAAGGGTGTTCTAAACGATACGCACTGTATATCAAACTCAACTTTCTTTATTATTTCAAATCGAACGAGCAAACGTTCAATAATACAACAATAATGCGTAGTGTCAACAGATCTATAGCAAACAGCTTTAGCAGAAAATAATATCATTAATCTCCCTCCCTCTCTTCTATACATACATAACATCACGCCTTTAATCTCTGAAGGGGTACGCAAAGTCAAAGAGGCAGCAGACTCCTTTAACCACATTCAGGCTAAAACAAAACTGGGCTGGGTTAGATGGAAAATTGTGAAAAAGTAATGACAAGAGGCTAGCTCGTCGCCTACACAATCACATAGGCACCCCATATACCATTAGTCGCCTTTTACGACATGCTAGGCAAGAAACACAGTTGGCACATTATTTTTAAGTCCCCGACCGATTTGAGACTACAAGGCTATTTATAGTACATACAATAATGAGTTTAATAAGTAGGTAAGAGGTTTCTCTTACCTACTTATTAAACTCATTATTCTAAGGAACTAATTTAAAGGATTTTAACTGCATGACGACACACTTTGTCTATGCCTTTTCCATTTCGCACGAGCCATTATGGCGCTCGGTACTCCCCGCCCTACCCTTCTAGGAAAGGGCTGCCCCTTTGACTCTGTCTACTGTCGGGGATTGCGGGAATGATGATAATGTAATATAAATGTAATTTTAGTTTTGGCTCAAATATGATTTCATAAATTCAAATTTCATATGAAAACATTTCTCATGAAAAAGGGCTATTATAGAATTAAAGATTTTTTAAATGACAGGAATCTACAGTCTGCGCTCGCATTCTTGCATGGTCTACTCAACTATTGTAATGTATTACATAAATTGTATTTGAATTATATAAATTTGTAGATGTAGATATTAAATAGCATTTTTATTAAACACATGGCGATTTAAAAGAGTAACTACCGAGTTTCTTGCCGGTTCTTTTCGGTGGAATCAACGTCCCGAACCTGGCGGTAGAATAATTTTTTGGTATTATTATGACTATTCATAATTGCTTTTGTGGAGGCTTCATAAATAAAAAAGCACAAAAAAAAATACGCATTTTACCGTTTCCTGGACTCTTGTCTACCCACCATCACCATCTACATATACATCTATCGGGGATTGCAGGAGGCGTGGTGGAATGTATGAAATAAACTTAGCATCATTCCCTCACAGCTCAAACGTTGCTTACTTATTCATTCGGAACCCCACCCAGAATTTCATTCACAGAAATAGTGTTTGTCAGGTGACAACATAGGCATGTTTTCTGTTTGTCATGCTTGCTATTGAGCTTAGCTTGGTCATATTAGCTTACAATCGAGGTCGCAATGTCGGCGGATATCTTGGAGAAGCAAAAGTTGTCTTGAGAACGTAGAAAGCTGAGACTGTTCAAGATATTTCCATTTATTTTCATGTTACCCAATTGGATTAACCAAGGCCACTTAGCCTGTTAGAAGGCGATATTTCTAGATCTGTACGAGCATACCTACCTAGTCAGATCAATGTATGTGTAGGTATATATCCGTAACACAAGTGCTTTAGCTACTTAGCTAAAGCACTTGTGTTACGGATGTATACTTAAATTAATTAATTAATTATTCTCCAGACTTGCACACCAATTCCCTAGTTCCAAACTAAGCTTATAAGCTTGTGCTATGGATACTAGGCGAACGGATAGACATACTTGAATACGTTTATAAACATCCATGACTCGAGTACCAATGTCCATGTTCATCACACGAAATATTTGCACCTAGCGGGATTCGAACCCGCGACCCTTGGTTTCGTGGCCAGGGTCTCTGAACAATCGACCAACGGGCCTGTCAAATATTAGAAATAAAAATAAATATTAGGTATTAACACCAGACATAGAACAAACATAGTATACACAAGTATTCTTCATACGAATGTTTGTCCTGGTTGGGGATCGAACCCACAAGTCTTGGCGCATGGGACAGGATCACTAACGAATGCGCTATCGAGCCAGTCTCTATGTTTATGTGACCATGATCTGATCGGTATTGTTACAAAATTCAGATAGACAATAGCTTCAATGTAATAACTAGACTCGCTAAATCGGACAGAACATTAGGATGATAATGATGGTGAATGGTGATGATGATGATCGGCTGAATGTCCACTAAAAGCAAAAGCATGTGCGTCTGAAGAAGCGTAGAAAGCAGTGACCGCGGCCGGAGCGCGTTGGTGTGCGCGTCGCGTGCGCGCGCGCATTTCTATAATATAAACAGTCTCTAAGGCACGAGCGGAAGCGATTTTTCTTTGACTTCCTCGTCTCTAATTTTTTTCTGTTATATTAATTGTTTCATATTGAATGACCCTGATGTCATAATAGAAATGACTTTGTGGTTAGGGTTACCAGATAGAAGGGATGAAAAATCCTGAAATATCGTGAAAAATATTACAGACTATTATTAAAAAAACATCTGAAATAATACTCCTTTTACATTGGAAATTCTATGGTTACAATAGTTATGGAGCAAGTTTAATGGAAACAGGTATCTGTTCGGATAAAATTTACGTTTGTATTTTTTTTTTTAATCTAAATATATTCATAATTCCGAGTCTTTTTGCTATACCATGCGGGCATAATAATTAAGTTTCTACTTCTACAGTTAGCTTAATTGCAACCCTTAATAGAAATAAGTTACTTTCTACCCCCAAACAAATAACTACAGGGATTGCTTGATCGCCCAACAAACCCTTTGACATCACAAAGGGTCAACATTACTGAACAAACAGAAGAATTTAAACCCCTACCCGGTAATCTGTTTCCCAAACTTAAGTAAACACGGTAATTTCACCCAGTTTTATGGAGAATTAACGTGACCAGGGTGGTTTTTGGTGCACTGAAATTCAGAAATAAAATGTAATTTTTTATAAAAAAAACTAAATTTTTTTTATTTAAATTTTAGATTACTATTAAAGCGATTTTCAATATTTTTTAGTACTTAACATGTGTTAAGCAGCCGTCTTATGTTATATTTTATAACAGAATGAATAGGTATTATTGAATTATTTATTTTTAGTTAGTGTTTTTTTAACTATAAAATTACAAACCTGTTATCTAAGGTTACATAAAAGCCTGTTTCCTGTTTAAAGGCTCTATCAGGCTCTCGTCGCAACAAATATTTAGGAGTCCTAAGAACAATAACATCGTTTAATTTTATACGATCCTTATTTTCTCCTTTTTTCACACTAATTTATATTTTGAAGTTCAGCTTAAATAATAAACATGAAAAAAAAATTTTAATAATATCATTAGGATCATATTTAACAGAAAAGTCTATCCTTTACAGTCCCTTTAATATGTTAATTCTCTAAGCCCTCTTTAGATAAACAACCGAGCCATAGGGCATACCTAATTGGTAATTCCACACCGCAAGTAGTGGACAAACAAACTTACTTACTAATATTTATTCGCGTTCTGTTGAACTAGTTTCGGCGCCCAGTTCTATTCCGGTTTCGTTAATTGTAAAAGTTTTATGGGGTATTAAGAAGGATTCCTGTAATGAGATTATTGGTGGTCAAATGCCATTGGGTAACTTGGAAAAGAGCTGATCATGTTTTCCCAAAGAGGAATAGAGTGGCATGAATATTAAGGTATTATTTTTTTCCCCGTCCGTTTGTTGATATAAAATATATTATATTAGTATCCACATTTATCCCCGACAGACATGAAAAATAGATTTATCCGATAGATAGAAGTCTATCAAATCGGATGCAGATACAGATAGATTAATAATAAAGTGCTTAAGGCTTATATGTAAATTAAGAACGACTACTGTTCCATGTTGGTTTGGGACTTAAAAAGAATATACCAACTGTGGTTCTTGCCTAGCATGTCGTAGAAGGCGACTAATGGTATATCAGATTTTGGGTGTGTGATTGTGTAGGCGACAGGTTAGCCGCTTGTCACTGCTGTTTTTCACAATTTTCCATCTAACCCGGCCCGACTTTATTTTATTTTTGGCTGAATGTGGTTGAAGGGACATGCTGTCTCTTTGACTCTGCCTACCCCTTCGGGGATTATGGGCGTGATGTTATGTATGTAAGAACGACTACATTTCTTTGAATTTTGATATCTAAGTCATTTAGTACATGCTTGATTCAATATGGAATGAAACCTAGTAGGTATACAAAATGATATCATTATTCGTCTCGTGGATCTTTTTATTGGAAGTAAATCATCCTTATCGCTTTAAGGAAAAAGCTTCAAAATATAGAAATCGCTTCTGCTCCTCCCACGCACACATACACCGTCATTGAGCGAAAGTCGTGGACAGTGGGTCGCGTGAGGAAATCCCTGTTCATTTATAATTCATCCATTGTCGTTAATATGCATACCTGGTGGATGCGCAGTGACAGACAGAAATAGTCCGATGCGGACATCCGTTGTGGACATAACTTTGTTAACATAACTAAGCCAACTAACTAACTAAACTTCACGCCACTTCCCTAGCGGGGTAGGCAGAGAGACATCTTGGTTTAATATAGATAATGTTCTTTGCTAAACTATGCCTTTTCAGGGGTGCTTGTTCTGTAGAAGAAGTCTGCCCATACAATTTTTCGAGAGGTAGGGGGTCCATGAGGATTAGTCCGCGGAAGACCTGAAATTTTATTAGATTTGAATTAAAAAGAAAGGTGCTTTTAAAATGACCACAGTTCATTTTCGACCTAGTGGTCCCTGATGACAATAATGATATTAAAGTGCTCTTAGTCACTAAAAGGTTGGGAGACCCTGGTTTAAGCAACTGTATGGGCTTCATTGCAAAATGAAAATGAGTGTTGATAAGAGAAGAAGGCCCCGGGCCTCTGGGTCCTGGGGGGCCTCATATTATCTACAAGTTCCTGTAATCATTCTGAATCAAACAGTGGGCTTAATGGAAACTTGTGAAAATTAGTGACAAGTGGCTAGCTCGTTGCTTACACAATCACATACCCAAAATCCCCAAATACCATAGTCGCCTTTTAAGACATGCTAAGCAAAAAACACAGTTGGCTTATTCTTTTTATTCCCCAAGCCGACATGGGACAAATGGGACAAATTTTAATGAAACTTTACAATAATATAGCATAAACACCCGAATACATATACGCTATGTTTTATCGATGTATCACGCAAGAAAAGCCGCGAGCAGAGGCTAGTTGTATTATAAATTGCTTATTCTGCCTATATATAGCCTATTTCTTCATATACGAAGCTTGTATATGTAGAAACAGTAGTAGCTCAAGTGCTAGAACCATTCGTCTCTTAAACTTAGATTCCGGTTCAGATAGGGGCACGTAGCTCTGGATTTTTCAAGGCTATATACGGTTTTAAACTACTAGTTCGACTGTGAGGAAAAACATCGTAAGGAAACCAGCACATTTAAAGCCATGGATGTTTAACCATGATCCAAATTTTTGTCTCATTTCTATATGATACAATTGAATAGTCAGATCGGCAGCCGCTTCAATATTATTATTACATACATATCGTCACGCCCGTAATCGCCGCAGGGGTAGGCAGTGGCAGCTGAGCTGGGTAAGATGGAAAACTGCGAAGGATAGTATTATTATCATCTTCCTAGCGTTATGACCCGTGCTTTGACGGGGTCTACTTATACCATGAACCAGGGGAACCAGACAATTTTTTTGGATCATGGTTCCAAATCCAAAGTTATTTGAATTTGCAGGTTTCATCACGATGTTTTCCCTCACCGTCGAGCTAGTGGTATAAATACGTATGTAGATTTGAAAAATCTAGGGGTACGTGCCCGGGTTTGAACCCGCACTCCTCCGTTAAGAGGCGCGTGTTCTTACTATTGAGCCACCGAAGGGTTGTATTATTATATGTAATAAAATTACCAGACTCGCTAAATCCTGGGCCTTGGTTTAATCGGACCCCGCCTAAGGTTATGACGCTAGCAAAATAAAAGATGATATAAAATCATATACACTCAGCAATAAGCTGTTATTTATACATTACAGACACTTAAATATCTATACAGATTAATAACGCTATATACATAAATAAACAAGCGACGACAGCAATTAATGTACTATTAAACCAAAATGGTATTTCTGTCCACGAGAACAACGTTATCGTGTTAATGTCAAGCAAATCACTCGCAAAACACGCAGGAACATTTTCTCGCCAGAAATCAGAAGAAATAAACATTAGATTCCATTTGAGTCCATTCCGTGTGCGTGTCGGTCCGTTTTTCATTCATTATGGAGCTGTGCGATTACAGTTATAAGTGATGGTTAAGTGCCACCTGATTAATTAACACTTATTGGACTGGGGAAATAATGATGTTATTTTGACATTTAAGTTACGCATTTGCCCGATGTTGGTCTGGGACTTAAAAAAGAATGTGCCAACTGTGTTTCTTGCCTAGCATGTCGTAAAGGCGACTAATGGTATATGGGGTTGTGGTTATGTGATTGTGTAGGCGAAGAGCTAGCCACTTGTCACTACTTTTTCACAATATTCCATCTAACCCAGCCCAGTTTTGTTTTTGGCTGAATGTGGTTAAAGGGGCCTGCTGCTCCTTTGACTCTTGCCTCTTCGGGGATTATGGGCGTGATGTTATGTTTATGTTTGTTTGTTTGCTTATGTTACGCAAGTTAAGTTAAACAAGACTTGATAAAGTACGCAATGTGTATATCAGAGGATTTAAAGTCACTCCCATTGTAGAAAAGATGGCTGGAAGCCGTATGCGTTGGTATGGATATGTGATGAGACGCGATGAAGAACACGTTGTAAGGAAAGCCTTCCCAGATAAGAAGAAAGGCAGAGGACGATCACAGGCCACGTTGTGGACAACCGTTACCAAGGACATGGAACGAGCTCAGGTGGAGGAACAGACAACCCAAGAATGAATGTCTTGTCGCCCTAAAATGAGGAGGGCGTCTTAAAAGACATAGCAGAAGAATACATTTAAGTTTTTTTTAAATATTGGCTCAGTATTTTGTCTCCGCTTAGCCTGATGATAAGCAAAAGAGGAGCCCAAATCCCAATTTACTTGTGTAAATGTAACTAGCATATTAATATCACTAAGATAATTACACAATATTTAATATTTGAATTACTTTCCATCTACGCAAAAGATTATAGTCCATTAGTGTCTACGAAAACACAGGTACACTCTCTGTTCCTTCACTTTCATAATCCGATGAGACGGCCGACATGACCGGGGTCAGGTAAGGCGCAGCTCCAATGCCTTAACCTGGTTTACAAGCCACGGAGGTGAAAACCGCCAACTTCCCATCTCCAGACTGCAACTACAAACTACAAATTAGTGTTGTCGCTCAATAGCCCAATATAGATTGTTGAACTATCGATAGGCTATCGATAGACAATCGATTCTGAAAACTATCGGTGAACAGCCATACTATGGATAGTAACGATAGTATTGCCATTTACCGATAGTATTGCACTAAAGAGACATCGATACTATCGATACTATCGATTGGCCTATCGATCGTATAAATGATTTGGCCGTTAAACTATCGATTGAAAAAATATCGATTTTTCGGCAACACTACTACAAATGTTCCGACCGATCCGGTATTTGAATCCAGCAGTGGCGTAGCGTGGTGAATGCAAGGGGATGCGGTCCGCCCCGGGAGCGGCAAATTTAAAGTAACTGTTCAACTTTTAAGGATTTATTTAGTAAATCAGTCCTCGGTCTGTGGGGTCCCCTCCCCAGAAAAATTGAGACTCGCCCCGGACGAGAGGAACCCACGCTACGCCACTGGAATCCAACCCCTCTTAGTAGAACTAGACCAAAGGCTGACTTCAATACTATTCATACATCAATACAACTATTATTACACGAACAGACAGACGGACCCTACCAACAAGCTAAATTGACCTTTAACAAAACACATTTTGACGAGCCTTCGAATTATTCGCACTTTGTTGTCCGTAAATCATAAATTTCTCGTACATAGTACTGAACAATAAGCCTAATAAGAAATCTGTTGTATTGTTGAACATTCGAGAGCATAGGTACAGAATACATAGTCAACTAAGCTTGAAGGTATTAATAGGTACAGAAACTGATGTGATTAGTGTAGGCTGTATCGATAGTCTTAAATATCGATATTGTGTCGATAAATAATTTGAAGAAAAACATTAATGTTTTACTTTAACGTAAATACATAGGTACAGTTTCTGTTAGCATACTATTTAAGGTAATAAACACTTTATCGGTGAAAGCATTTATAACAATTATAGCTGTGCCCGCGGTTTCACCCGCGTCTGTTGTTAATGTTATAGCTTATAGCCTTCCGCAATAAATAGGCTATCTAAAACTGAAAGAACTTTTTAAATCGGACCAGTAGTTCCTGAGATTAGCGAGTTCAAACAAACAATTAAATTCTTCACGGTTTCATCACGATGTTTTCCCTCACCATCGTTCTAGTGTTATAAATACGTACATAGATTTGAGAGAGATAGATACGTGCCCAGGTTTTCCGCACTCCTCGGTTAAGAGGCGCGTGTCCTTACATTGAGCTACCATCGCTTTTTAATTCACATATCGATATCGGCTAAAATAAAAAGAACAGCACTATCGAAAACTATGGTCCGATATCGAATCTACCGGCAAATGAAAGCTGGGTGCGATCTGGAAATCCTTCGCACGTGATCCCTTTGTTCGGCTCTCTTATTGTTATTTGTTTGCGTTTAATCTAATGGAGCTTTACTCGATCTAGGACCTAGATTCTAGGTGTAAGAGAGCTATATATTCTCGTAAAGTTTAATGCGTGACCTCAGACTTAATGTTGGATGGAAAGAAAACTGACGTGAGATCAGAACAAAGATGCAAAGACTACAAAGTCTTTTTAAAATTCATATCATCATCTTCCTAGCGTTATGTCCCGTGTTAAGACGGGGTCCGCTTAGACCATGATCCAGGATTTAGCAAGTCTGGTAATTACATTGAAGCGACTGCCGATCTGACCTTCGTAACCCTAAGATAGGGGAACCAGACAATTTTTGGATCATGGTTACAAATCCAAAGTTGTTTGAATTTGCAGGTTTCATCACCCTGATGATGATGAGGATGTTTTCCCTCACCGCCGAGCTAGTGGTATAAATACGTTCATAAATTTGAGAAATCCAGAGGTACGTGCCGGGTTTGAACCCGCACTCCTCGGTTAAGAGGCGCGTGTCCTTACCATTGAGCTACCACCGCTCCTAAGCTCTTTTTAAAATTTATATATCTATGTTTTAATACGTGAAGTAAAAACTTTGTACACCTTTTTAAGAGAATTACGCGGACGGAGGAGTATGAGATTTGGCACAGTTAAAGCTTAAATGGAGAAGGAGTTCGGAAGCTAATATTTCAATTAATACATACATAACATACACATATAACATAATCCCTGAAGGGTTAGACAAAGTCAAAGAGGCAGCAGGCCCCTTCAACCACATTCAGCCAGAAAAAAATCTGGGCTGGGTCAGATGGAAAATTGTGAGAAAGTGGTGACAAGTGGCTAGTTCGGCGCCCACACAATCACATCCCCAAAACCTGATACAACATTAGTCATCTTCTACGACATGCTAGGCAATAACCACAAATGGCACATTATTTTCAAGTCCCAGACCAACATGGGACAATGGGCTGGGTTAGATGGAAAATTGTGAAAAAGAAGTGACAAGTGGCTAGCTCGTCGCCTACACAATTAAATACCCAAAACCCCATATACCATTAGTCGCCTTTTACGACATGCTAAGCAAGAACCACAAATGGCACATTCTTTTTAAGTCCCCGACCAACATGGGACAATTAATAATGCATGAGAAATACTTTAAATGAATAAATAAACTAATTATCTAATAATTAATTATCACTAGTACTTACAAATCTGCAAATGTTAAATCAACTGTCTATTTTGTTAACCGACTTCAAAAAAAAGGAGGAGGTTCTCAATTCGACTGAATGTTTTTTTTTTTTTTTTTTTTTTTTTTTTTTTTGTATGTATGTTACTCGATATCTCTGAGAATTGTTAACCGATTTCCAAAATTTTTTTTTTAATCGAAAGGGTTTACTCCCGAATTGGTCCCATTGCCACCAAGTCAGGATCTGATGAAGGGATCCCAGGAAAATCGAGGGCAACCCTCAAACTTTATAGGCACGTACAATGTGTTTTAGACATTTTCTAAGATTGTTCAAGTATTTACGCATGGTACTTATCATCTTATGTTGGTGAGCTGATGATGGAAGGTACAAATCCTTAACGATTAGGAATTAGTTTATGATTCTTTAAATATTGATATCTTCGAGAATTGTAAGACGATTTTTAGAGTTCTTTTTTTATTCAAAAGGGTATATCCTGGAGTTGGTCCTATTGGTACCACATCTGGATCTGATGAAGGAATCTTAGGCAAATCGAGGGAAACCCTCAAGTATTATAGGCGCGTACAATCTATTTTAGTTATTTTCTAAAACAGTTCAAGTATTGACGTCTGGTATTCATAATCTCATGTTGCTGAGCTGATGATGGAAGGTGTAACTCCTTAACGATTAGGAGTTCGTGGATAATTCTTTCAATATTATAGGGCCATATTGAGTGTTATTCTCGAGATAGTCTCAATTTCACCAAGTCTTGGTCTAGTGATGGGATTCCATGAAAACGAGGGCCACTCTTAAATTTTAACGACATGTTAAGTGTTTTATTTATTTTTTCTAAAACGATTCCAGTATTTGCGTCTCGTACTCATCATGTTATGTTGCTTAGCTGATGATGAAAGGTATAACTCTTTGAAGATTAGTAGTTTTAAGTAATTCTTTAAACATCAAAGGCTCGTTATACCTTTTCGTCTTTAGTCTCATAAGACCGGCACTGTCTCATTAAAGCAGCTCTTTTTGATTTGGTCTACCTACCTATTAATAAATTTCACTAAAAAGTAACAAATAAGTAAAATTTTAACAAAAATAAAAACCGACTTCAAAAAACCCCGCAAAAAATGTTTATAAAAAAACACAAGTAAAAACTGCCTTAATAGCTATTTAAATGTCTAAACACTAAAAAGTATAAAATAAATTCTTTCGACTGCTTCGACGAAAGTATAAATCTTTAACACGTATTTAAATATTTACAATAATCAGTTAGTTTTGGAGTCGGTGCCAGCCAAACTAAAAAAAAAGTAGACACTTAATAACAAATTACCTTACTAATAACAATATGAAACAAATTAGTTAAAATATGAGTATATTAACTTAATATTGATTTTGTATATTCAAAACCTATTTTACCACCCTTCACCAAGAAACAAATAATTGCAAATTCTGAAATGATGATATAATTACGTGGGCTGGCACCGACTCCAAAACTAACTGATTATTGTAAATATTTAAATACGTGTTAAAGATTAATACTTTCATCGAAGCAGTCGAAAGAATTTATTTTATACTTTTTAGTGTTTAGACATTTAAATAGCTATTAAGGCAGTTTTTACTTGTGTTTTTTTATAAACATTTCTTGCGGGGTTTTTTGAAGTCGGTTTTTATTTTTGTTAATCTTCTCACCATAACATAAGCGATTAGTATGATAAGCACATCTGAAATTTGGATCCTGGCAAAGAACATAGGCTACTTTTCATCCCGAAAAAATTATGATTGATCCCACTAGACATATTGCGATTGTCGACAAACAACCAATAACTTTAACCAGCTGTCCCGGTGCACTTCATTGCGCCCCGTTCTCGGATTTTCATTTATTATTTTCCTCGCAATGTTTTCATATTTTCTTACCGTACAAACCTTCCCTGGAGGTTTACATATATTTTAAAACTAAATCATCCAAATCGGTCCAGCCGTTCTGCAGATTTAGCTCAAGCACTTGTGTTACGGATATCAGAATCAGCAGTGGCATTACAAATATATACTTAAATATTAAATATTATCACCCAGACACAGAACAAACACAAGTATTCATCATACGAATGTTTGTCCTGAATCAAACCCAAAACTCTTTGGCGCATGGGGCAGGGTCACTACCGAATGCACCATCGAGCTTGTAAAAATCAACATCAATCAACCCGCACTTCTATGACATCGCTTATTATATAAAAGACTCATGGCAAAGTTAATTAAGTTCTTGTCAAGTAAAGTGCTCGCTTTTCTTCCTTCCAATAAAAAGTGGCTGCTATCAATATTTATTTACCATTACCAAGCGTTTTAATGAAACGTCGCATGGCTCTTGAAAGGTAATTTAGTTGGTAGCTGGCGATTGAACTTTGTAAGTCTTTACATCGATCCTAAGGTTGTAATAAGTAAATATGTAAAGTATTTACCCATAGTAGTTGTAATTTACCACTGTTCCATGTTGGTCTGGGCCAAAAAAATAGAATGTGCCAACTGTGTTTCTTGCCTAGCATGTGGTAAAAGGCGACTAATGGTATATGGGGTTTGGGTATGTGATTGTGTAGGCGACGAGCTAGCTACTTGTCACAAATTTTTCACAATGTTCCATCTATCCAGCCCAGTTTTAATTTTGGCTAAATATGGTTAAAAGATCCTGCTGTCCCTTTGACTCTACCTACCCCTTCGGGGATTACGGGTGAGAAGTCGTGTGTGTGTGTATGAGTAGTATAAAAAATCGCTTCCTTTTGTACTAAATCCACGTAAAAATTACCCGGTTAATGGCTGAAATTGTGAATCAAACTGGAATATTCAACTGCCGAGCGTTATGGTTAAACTTGGATCTTTTTAAATTTACCTCTTTACATTACCTTTGAAAACATGCTACAATGATGCCCAGGCGTTTTATGAGCGTACAATTATCGAAGAGAATATTTGATCTCTGGTAGTTTAAGCGTAAGGGTTTAGCGCCACTTTGACTAAATGATATAATAATTATCCCATGTTGGTCCAGGATTAAAAAATTACATTTCACATGTGCTTTTTCTCTACATACATAACATCACACTCATAATCCCCAAAAGGAGAAGGCAGAGTCAAAGGGAGTCAGCAAGCCCCTTTAACCACATTCAGCCAAAAATAAAACTGGGCTGGGTTAGATGAAAAACTGCAAAAAGGTAGCAGCTAGCTCGCCGTGTTCCCAATCACACGCCCAAAACCCGATATACCATTAGTCGCCTTTTACGACATGTTAGGTAAGGAACACAGTTGGCGCATTCTTCTGCAATCCCAGACCAACATGGGACAAGCAAGCCTTTCATTGTCTAGGAAGTTGTAAAAATAGAAATAGAAATAGAAATATCTTTATTCATGTAGGCTCCACAAAAGCACTTATGAATAGTCATAATAATACAAAATAAATATTCTACCGCCAGGTTCGGAACGTTGATTCTACCGAGAAGAACCGGCAAGAAACTCGGTAGTTACTCTTTTAAATCGCCATGTATACAATAACAATGCTACTTTACATCTACTTCTACAAATTTATATAATTCAAATATAATGAATGATTACATTCATCTCTCCTATTGTAATGTATAAACATTACAATAGGAGAGTAGACCATGCAAGAATTAGAGCGCAGACTGCAGATTCCTGTCATTGAAAAAGTCTTCAATTCTATAATAGCATGTAAAAGCCGAATAATGGTGCACGTGTATTATAGTATAACTAAAAAAAGTGACATTCTTAACACTGGACTGCTCACAAGAATAAATTACCATTGGTAATAGCTCTGCAAGAAACCATAATAATATAATATAATATTCAACGACATTACATACATTGATCTGACTCCGAAGTAAGTAGCTTAAGCACTTGTGTTACGGATATCAGAAACAACAGTGGTATTACAAATATATACTTATATATTGGATATTAACACCCAGACACAGAACAAACACAAGTATTCATCACGCGAATGTTTGTCCTGGGTGGGGATCGAACCCACAACTCTTGGCGCATGGGGCAGGGTCACTACCGAATGCGCCATCGAGCTTGTCAACATAAACATATAGGTACCTATATGTTATCAAAAAACTTTTTCACCAAACTACCCACATCAACACATAAGCCGATATATCACAAAAGTTGATCAATTGAAACTTTTTTATTTAGTGCTGTGCTTTGGTAAACATGTTTATCAACTTTATATCCAAGTCCATTCTTAACGACTCGTAAAATGGAATCCAAAAAGTTTCGATTTGGGTGTTGGGTTCAAAGGTTCGAGGGTTGAAGACGAACGAAGGGAAATCTTTTCATCTTGAACCTTGCGAATGAAGTGTCAACTGAATCGTTAGATATAATGATTTGGGCAAGTTAGGCTACATTTTGAATTAAACTAAAATAATAATTTTTCAAAGCCCCGTTTCTGTGCTTCGAATTTAATTATTAAATTTATGTAATACTAGCTGACCCGGCGCACTTCGTAACGCCCCGTTCTCGGATTTTCAATACCATTTTTTTTTATTTACCGCGAAACTTTTTTTTTTTTTAATAAAAACCTTCATTTGAAAATAACAAACACAACTAAAAAGAATTAGCGAAATCGGTAAAGCCGATCTCAAAGGGGATTGCTGTCTCTTTAACTCTGCCTACCCCTTTAGGGATTACGGGCGTGATTTTATGTTTAGTTATCTATTATTAGATTAACTGTGTCCCATGATATCTTTTATTAAAGTCTCAGTAATTTTACGAAGGTGGAAAAGATAAAACTGTGGCTTTCTTTCTGTCCCTTGAATGACCGAGAATCGGCCGGATCGTCTATTCCGGTTCTGTCGATAACTGGGCGGCTACCATTTATGGCACATCGTGTGTTGAGGTGCCTACAAACTAAGACAGCGATTGTATATTTACAAGCTGTTGCGCGTAATTTCATCCATTTGGATCATTTTTTCCTTCACGTTCTCCCTAAATCTTATTGTAAAATAGAAATAACCTTAGTTATCCCTTGTTATTAATCTTAGCTTCGAGATATACTTAAAATTATCTAACTAACTAACTAAACTTCACGCCACTACACTAGTGGGGTAGGCAGAGAGAACCGAACGCCCTACGGCACGATCCTTTCATTAAAATTTTCTAGTCAACAAGAATCATCAAAAAGTGTGAATCTACCACCGGTTAGTTCTGCTAGGAAGATCGAAAACCAATACCCGGTTAATTTTCAAATCGAATCAGTAGTTCGTGAAATTAGCGTATTCAAGCAAATAACAAATTGTCCAGCTTTATAATAATAGAATTATATGAATGTATTCTTGTCAAACCAACTATCAGGTATCTGGGTACTTAGCCAAATGCCCGCCAGCGATTCCATAACGAACTTCGATCGAACGACTTATTCGGGTGGACAAATCGGGAACTAACTCAGAGTTCCTACTATGAGTTCTTAGTAAACAAGTTTGTGGTGCGATACGAGCGATAGAGAAGTTCGTTTTGGAATCGCTGACGAGTATTTGTCTAAGCACCCTGACAGTAAAAATTTTGTCAAAATACTGTTCAGTCGTTTCAGCGATTAGCCAGAACAGACATACAAACAAAAAACAACAAAAAAAATGTTTTATTAAGAGTACTTATACAAGTACTTTCGTCAGCACTTACTTATAAGCTGTAATGTTTACATTACGAATAGATACAGTTCTCTCTTCCTACCCTGCTAGGGAAGTGGCGTGAAGTTTAGTTAGTTAGTTAGGTAGTTCACATGGTATATCTAGTCAGTAGCTGCCTCAAGAGCGTGCTCATGTGACCAAGCGTGGGCACCGGTTTGACGACTCAATTATCCACATGCCCGTTTCTGAGGTCAATAGGTGAAATTGGGAGATTTGTGCCATAACAACCGACCAGGTAGAACTTTGAAAAATAAAAACCGAAATCCGACTATGAAATTTTTTTTTAAGTCAAGTCAAAATGTAGCCGTATCGTCTACATCGCCTAGATTTTCGTTTTGTTTGAAAGTTTATTTATTTATTTATTTATTTATTATTTTCAAAGTTTACACTATCCTTACAGGTAGCCTTAACCTAATACAATCGTTGAAAGGAGCTACTTAATCCTTAAACTTTGAGGATTTCAGGCATGACAATATGTACCTATGTTTGTATCTTATGTGGGTATAAACTAGTTGGACAATGAATAATAATAATAACAATGTCCTCCTAACCGATATCGGTCACGGCGGCCAATCTCAACGAGGATTAGCCAACTGCGCACGAGATGTTATAGTGCACAAATATGTGCGCAAACACAGATGGACTCTCTATTCCTTCACTCTCATAGTCCGGTGAGACGGCAATTAGAAGGAGAGGTCAGGCGCAGGACCAACGGCTTAACGGGTATTCCGAGGCACGGGGGTGATTAAACCACCAACTTCATAACCAGACTGTTACTAAGTAAATTCAATATTATAATACTCAGCCACAATTTTTTTACCAATTTTCGAGGCAGTCAGACAATGAATAGACAAACTTAATACTTACAAACATGTTTCCAATAACCGCGTTCATCACGCTAACATTTTTCCCAAGCAAGATTCGAACCCACTCCACCCAACCCTGGATCATTAACCATTCAACCCATCAATGTGTACGAAACATGTTACTCGTCCTTATCAGACGCCACATGTAATGGGTTCCTTCAATTCAGTTGTCACGACCGTGACCCTTGTAACGGCTACCCTTTTCCGAGCGTTGACGCGTGTTATATAAATAGTGCACCATATGCCTTAAATGTTTGTCAACACGACATAATGACGGTCAACTATGTAATACTTTACTAGTAACACTGCATCTAATAATCGTATTTATCTCATTTTGTTATTAATTTAATATATTGTATTATGTTGTGATGTCCAAATGTAATAAATGTTTCTTTCTTTTCATCTTCTTAGCGTAGATGTTGGTCTGGGACTTGGCCTATGTTGATCTGGGACAAAAAAAAAGAATGTGCCAACTGTGGTTCTTGCCTAGAATGTCGTAAAGACGACTAATGGTTTACGGGCTTTTGGGTATGTGACTGAGTAGGCGACGAGCTAGCCACTTGTCACTCCTTTTTCACAGCTTTCCATCCAACCCAGCCCACTGTCCCATGTTGGTCTGGGACTTAAAAAGAATATGCCAACTGTGGTTCTTGCCTAGCATGTCGTAAAAGGCGACTAATGGTATATCGGGTTTTGGGTGTGTGATTGTATAGGCGACAGGTTAGCCGCTTTGACAAGCGGCTAACCTGCTTTTTCACAATTTTCCATCTAACCCGGCCCGGCTTTATTTTTGGCTGAATGCGGTCGAAGGGGCTTGATGCCCTTTCGACTCTGCCTATCCCTTCGGGGATTATGGGGGTGATGTTATGTATGTATTTACGTAGATCTTAGATCTTTTATACTACGCAAGAGATGATGATGCGATTATCACCAATAAATATAGTGATTCAAAAGGAACTTCTATTAGTATAGTTTCATATTTTTTGTGCTCACCGTGCGAATCAGGGGCAGGTCGTTAAATATTCAGGTTCGCAGATCAATTCCTTACCTCAAAATTAAACATCTTTATGTTCTTGTTATGGTTACAAGTTAATTTACTTATTTATATACCTTTATAAACTACCATGACCCGGATACAAATGACCATGGTATATCACATTTGAAAATACCCCTAGCGGAATTAGAACCGGCGACTTTTGCTTTCATAGCTAGAATCTCTCACCCCAGCAACATGTTATATAACTAATTTAAATTATCTTTTGTTCATTTGACACTATTGTTCTCGCTTATTATATATTAATGTAGGTATACGGGTTCAAAACGTTCATTGTACTTCTAATAGAACAATAATGTTAGTATTACAATGGTCGTGATTAATAATAGTAATGAATCCAGTATTATGAAACGTTAGGTATTTATAGCGGGAATGTGATGCTTTGTAACCTGTAACCATAATGTTATGTAACTATAACGTGCCATATTGGTCTAGGACTCAAAAATAATGTGCCAACTGTGTTCCTTGCGTAGCGTGTTGTAAAAGGCGACTAATGGTGTAATGATCTACTTTTTAACAATTTTCCATCTAACCCAGCTCTACTTAATATTTGCCTAATGTGGTGTGAGCTACCTACTGCTGCTCTGTCTATCTAATACCCAAAACAATTTATTGTTTCACTAAGTTGCAGAACTGAGTTTCATCATCGCCCAGACTCGCGAAAATTGCATGTAACAGCTAGTTTTGCGAGGCTCATACATAATACGTTCGCCAGAATATGAATTCTTTTGCTTAGATAAAGTATATAACTTATACGACCGACCGAATTAAGTATAGAGTAGTAAGACAATCACTGTAACATAAGCCTACTTGGCAGAACGCCTAGAGCAGCGGTGGCGAACCTTTTTACTAAGAAGATTTTCAAAATTACAATATAATTGATTCTGCAAGTGCCAGGGATCAGTTGATGTAAATTTTATTACTACAATCACTAACGAGACTAAAGGCGCCTTCAAATTAGACGCGCGAGGAAGCGCTTCCTCGAGCGTCTAATTTGAAGGCGCCCTAAACGCGATATGCATCACATAGTACATAAGTACTTATAGCTTGACTTTTCGGCCGTGGTGCAACGACCATTGTCACAAGCGGACTGGTAGTGTGCGACGTCTTCGTTTGTTCGAGCGCGATTATTCTCTTTCTACCCCTGAATTATTGTTAATCAATGTTGATAAATTTGTCATAAAAACCGTAGAGCTTGTATGAAAAGGATCATGAATGTTGAAGAGGCGAGTGAGGTGTGTAAGGATCGTGCCATATGGCGTTGGATTCTCTCTGCCTACCCCGCTAGGGAAGTGGCGTGAAGTTTAGTTAGTTTTTTTATAAATTTGTGATCTCAAAGAAAATGCGTACCCAGTATTTTATATTACGTGCCAAAGATTCACCATCCCTGGCCTAGAGCTTCTGGCATCCTTATATCCCGCTAGTACCTATAGAACATAGACTTGGCTTAACATTCCGGTAGTTCAGGATCCAGTGAGGTTAGGTAAGATTAGAAACTTCGAGAATTGGGCCGGGGTCAGTACGCTTTACGACATGTCCCGATATTCGAGTTACGAGCGATGTTCTTTATCTAGACTTAATTAGGCAGTAATTTTTATCTGCAGGCAGTAATTAGCCAGCTTCTGTTACTATACAGGGCGTCCCACGGCTATGCCGCATGGAGGGAAAGTACCTTGAATATTGTAGATAGAACATTTTACTGAAAAAAAAACAATTTAACCAGAAATCATAGATTTTTTAATAATTACACGGTTGAACCGGGAATCGAACCAGCTTCGCGAGAAAGACGCCCTGTAGAGCAAAATTATTGACTAATAATTATCTCTATTACTTAAATACCATCAAAGAATTCTATCAAAAGTGTATATATGAAAGAAATATTTTACGCCTGGCTTGCCCTGATAATATCTAATCGAATGGAACTTATAAAACATACAAATTAATTCTGTCATGCTCAAACGATGCTCATACATGTGTCTATTCATTGCATATACTTGAAATATACATATTTTTTAGGGTCTGTGTCAGGATCGTAGCAAACGGAAAGATATGATCTCAGCCTATCCCTATAGATAAAAGGCGTGACATTATGTATGTATATAATTTTTTATATACATAGGTATATGAAATAAATTATGTCATGTCTATTTAGGTTCCTTCGATATTATTTGGTGCCCAAAAATGATTATCTCGTTTACAAAGTGATAAGTAAACTCAATTGTATCCATTCGTTTAAATTCCATAAATGTCCCATAATAACATCTTTGCTTACAATGTGGGTGGAGTTAGGAACATAATTAGGTTGAGTAAGGAAAACATAATGAGTAGGATGAGACGTCATATGATGAATACGGAATAACTCAAACCAACCAGCCAATCATTAAGGGAGCCATTATAAAATCAATAAGCGTAAGTGCCCTTTCCCAAAGGGCAAATAAGGTAGACGGATGCGACCAATTTATTTGATATCACCCTCATTTTCTGGTCACTTTTGCTTAAATCTTGTTTCATTTTCAATTTCTATTCGGTTAAATTAATCGCGAGAGATTTAATTTTTTTCCGCATTTCCAATCATTCGTTCCATTTTCCCCGTTTATTTTATATTGACATTGATTTTATACCATGCTTAACGCTGATGAGATTAGATAAAGTCATCATGAACATTCGATAAATTCAAATTCAAATTTATGTCTACCTGTTCACGATCCAATTTCTTCAGTTACGCTATATAAAGAAGTAAGAAAAATACTTTAATGACTTCACAACGGTTAAAAATACATAACATTAAAAATAAACATTAACTATTCACATAAAGAAAAACAAGAGAAAAAGAAAAAAAGCACATAAGAACGAAGTGATAAAAAAGAACCAGTATAATGTCGAGCCAATTAGGTTCCCATCTCAGCATTTGCCGCTGCGGCGTCGAGTTCAAATGCCACAACAGCGCTGGTATTCAGGAGGAAGTTATAAGTACGAGTATATCTAAGGGTTCTGGAACTCAAAAGTCAATTACTTCAATGTGATTGCCTTGATCTAAACTATGAACGGGTATAATAATAACGCTTAGATCATTACGACTTAGTCATTTAAATTCCTCAGAAATTCATACTTCCATGATATAAAGCAATGTATCGTTAAAATATTCAATATCTTGACTTATTTAACAATTCCAATATTCGTTCCAAAAGACTTATACGCAATTAAATAACAGATGGAATATGACATTCAAAACAAATTTTACACGAATCCAGAGGAATTTTGTTGGAGCCCATTCATTCGGAATGTCGAGTGGAAGTCTTTATTATTCAATTTTGTACCCAAAACTTTGTCATCTCTGTGATAAATATACTGTCTGATAATGAAATGCGTTCAAAGCCTAACGAACAGTTCAAAGGAAAGACAGTGAAGTCACAAATTATAACTTGGCTGGTAAATCAACTTGTTTATATATAAACTACCACATCTCTCTTTCAACAATTCACATAATTTTACATAAATTGAAAGCTTGCAAATGCAATGCAATGTTGCATACATACCATCACTTTTACAGTAGACAGAGTTCAAGGATCAATGAGCTGTTTAAACCACATTCAGCTAAAAATAAAATCGATTTGGATTAGATGAAAAATTGTGACAAGTGGCAAACTCATTAAGTACAATCATACCCAATACCCAATACACAATTAGTCGCCTTTAACGACATGCTAGATAAGGTACATAGTTGGTAAATTCTTCATGAATGCCAGTCCTTGACAATATTGATATAATACACATCCCTATAACAATACGTCCTAAATTCCAGGCAGAGATATCTCACTTTAATACATTCCATTATGCCCGAAAGGACACCAGTCAGTCGCAAGGCCCTTTCCATTGAACAAAAAGGTCCTACTCTGTATCTCATTTGGACAAACAAAGCCTTTGAAAGCTCTTTAATTAACTTGTGTACAGTGTAAAGTATCGGGCCTAGAACTTTTCCTTGTAAAAGCCCATCAATTAATTCGATGATTGTTTCGAAGTAAGAGCACTTTAAACAAGTAACACTGTAGTTTGGGTAAGGTTTTGAAAGTAAACATCTAAAAATGCTATAAGGAAAACTAACACGACCAACAAATAATGTTTTGTGATAATTTACCTTCAAATTAATATTGTAAAAAGCCTAACTGAATTCTTCATTGACACTTACATACTTTCCATTATAATAGCAATAAAACAAACTGACTCTTTTTATTTATTTTATTACTCAGAATTATAATAGTCTTAGAGTTTAAATTGAATATTATTACTTTCTTCAAAAATGGTACGTAAGACTACGCAATATGTTTTTATTTGCTTTAAATTCTCTTCAGTATCGCTAATGGTATTATTAACGGCGTGATTTAACTTGAAAAACAGGAACTGCATGCTATTCATTTTATCATTCCACTTCCAACAGCCATATATCAGCTCAGTAATCGCTCTGTTGATATATTATTTGCACAATATAGCTCCATTTAGCACCCCTAATGAAACTGAGATATTTTTGCCAAGCAACAAACAACCTTAAAATGTATTATATAGAGTTTAATTAAGGTATATGCTAGTTTTCAGCAGACCAGCTGAAATAGATCCAAAGATTGCACGCGATTTGAATGAGGGCTGAAATTTGCCAGAAGTGGTTATCATTATGACACGACAATTTAAAAGCAGTGGTGAGTAATGGCGCTTGTCGCCATGAAAACAATACATACTGTGAAACTTATCTTTTAATATAGATGTATGTATTTTATTCTCTGGAATTTGATGAATGAGTTCCAACGATTTGTAAAATAACTAACAGCGCCCCGCGGTTTCACCCGCATAGTTCCCGTTTCTGTAAGAATATGGGAAAAAAATATAATATATGTTACTTCCGGATAATGTAGATTTCCAATGGTGAAAGAATTTTTGAAATCGGCACATTAGTTTTTGAGTTTATTAATTACAAACATACACACACACACACAAAAAATACAAAGCTTTCCTCTTTATATATTAGTATAGTTATATGTATATGATAATTTATATTTGTGTCTACCAATCTGTTTACCAATGATTTCCTTGTTAGGAATGTGTGAAATGAAATGAAATGAAATTGTCTTTATTTACGTAGGCTTAAAAAAAGCACTTATAAATCGTCAGAATAAGATCAATATCTACCAGTTCAAAAAGTAGATTCTACCGAGAAGAAACCGGCAAGAAACTCGATAGGTACTCTTTTAAAATGCCAAGTCTATTATTACAATTTATACGTGTATGTAAATTTAGCAGTGCAGGCGGACAGCCTATTCTGGGTCTAACCATATATTCTTATCATTTAAATAGTCTTCTATCTTGTAGTAGCCCTTTTGAATCAAACAATTTTTAACATATGATTTAAACTTATGTAGAGGTAAATCAATGAGATTTTGAGGTAACATATTGAATATTTTTATACTTAACCCAATGAAAGAATTACCACTTTTATTAAGTCTGTGATTTGGAACAGCAAGTCTGTGTCTATTTCTAGTATTAAAAGAATGAGTATCTGATTTTTTTGGGAATATCTGAATGTTCTTGTAAACATACATGATACAATCTAAAATGTATTGTGACGCTAGTGTTAAAATATTGATTTCTTTAAACAGTTCTCTGAGTGAATCACATGGTCTGAGGCCGTATATGGCTCTGACGGCCCTCTTCTGCAAAATGAAAATAGTCTTAATATTGGCCGCAGAACCCCACAGCAGCAGACCATATGACATTACACTATGAAAATAACTGAAATATACCAATCTTGCCGTTTCAACATCAGTGTGGAAACAAAAACCATATGAAAATTAATTAGGGAGTGTATATGTCTGTTCATTAGAGCGCTATGACGTCATTTTCCATGAATCAGAGGGAGGCTCCGAGTTTATTGATTTAGATTGAGTTTGTTGTCGAGTAAACAACGGTAGATAGCAATATAATTTTCGATTGAAATTGTGATCTACAGAAGTTTTGCATAATGTATTCTAATTTGTTATCCGATAGGAACAAGGAGGGAACTGTTGAGTAGACTTAGCATTAAGCGAACAAACAATTATATTTATAATGATATATGTACATAAAAATACCTATATATCAAAATAAAATAAGGCTTTTTGTAAGGCGCAATACTCGAAACTGCTAGGCCGAATAGACAATTTTTTAACATACCCAAATTAGTTAAGTTAGAACTGCCTTAGATGGTTAATTTTTATCTAAGCAGCAGCGGCCCGCCCCGTCTTCGCACGGGTCGACATTTATTTTCTAACCTAACCTAACTTTTTCAAAATATTCTTTAGCCTATATTGATCAGGGATAATGTAGCATTCTAATGAAATCGGTCCATTGGTTTTTGAGTTTGATCGTTGCATACAAACAAACAATTTTTTTCTTAATAATAGTGTAGACTGAAAAATCAGTCCTTAATCCAGGTGGTATGTACTACCATATCCGCTAATCCCGAAGGGGCAGAGTCCATGGAGCAATATGGATCTTAAACCAAAAAAATATTAAAAATACCAAAAAAAAAAACATATTTATTTGCGAATCAACGAACACAACGAAATGAAAAAAGAAAGAAAAGACGTTTATTGATTGATAATGATGATGAATTAGCAATTATTTATTATTAAATAAGAAATTAGTTAATGAAAACAAGCTTTATTAGTCTATATTTTAATACAATCAAGGCCGTGTTTGGCTACAGCGTTCACAGCTAGCATTTAGATATAGCTTTAATTTCCAAGTCTAAGCAAAGTAACTTTGTTGCCTAGAATGCTAATTGGCCACGGATATCTGTAACAGTTTCTGCGAGATTCGAAATAGATTTCAGGCAAGAGATTGCTGTACTAGAAGTTAGGTCGACTGAATTGTTAATATAGCATCGAATCATGATCCTAGATTCAAACAATCAGGTTATTAACATTAATTGTAACCTTTAGACAGATTTAGAAAGACTAGAAAATAATGATACGCAATGTTTTTTTTTTTTATTTGTGCAGACTGGAATATCTAAGGGTAAATTTAAGGTAAATAAGACACCTAAATAAAGTAAATAAATAATGAAAATCAAAGAAAAATCTAATATCCTAAACTTTTAATAAAGTTATTTTCAAATGCAAACTCTTGCAATCGTTTTGAAAATAATAACCGTGGCCAAATAATTTAATTTAAAATATACAGTCATTTAGGACAGCAGTAAAGGGTAAAGAATTATCTATGCATCAAATGTGTCCGCAGCATTATCGTAAAAGCTAAAGCCGACATGAAAATGTAAAGCCGTGTTTACACAGGGTGAGGCGAGTGGGAACGTATTGTTATGCGTTTAACTATGGCATAACCAAAAATTACGAGTTAAAACGGCACTTACGTATGTATTAACAATAAGAGCACCGACCTAAGCGCCTAAACTACGCATCAGAATTTAATGGATTAGGCTACCAGTGCTCCTGTGGCGTAAGCCTGACGCCGCAGTAGCATGATGCTAAGGTAGGGACCCAATTGACGCCAATCTGTTGGTCTTTGTTTGTTGATTTTCCTTTTTTTATATTATTTTTGTTTTATATATTTGTTTTCTTGTGTATATTTCAATATTGTGCGTCCAATAAATGTTTTTTTCTTTCTTTCTTGGTGTTTTAAACAAACTCGATTAAAAATTTTGAATCACGCACGTTTCCTTTAAATGTTACCCCTAACCGTCAAGTTAATTGTACCAATATGTACCTTACTAAACGCATATCTGACTTTAACCAAAATCCCTCGCATCTTAACCATATGTCACCAATTTTTCCACTGCTCTTGGAAAACTACTCACTTTTGGGCAAGCACTATCTCACTTAACTCTATTTCTATGTTACTCACATCCTACTGTTGTTTCCTTTTACCGAACAAACCATGCCAAACCCATAAAACCCAGCAGTGCTTCCCACCGCACAACTTTTGGGAATCTCTGCATCGAGCCGACCTCCACAACATACGCTCATGTAGACCAACCTTTAACTGATATTTTCGCTTGTGTGATCCAAGCATTAACTGATAAACGCACATCCATATCTACCTTGATGGGTTTACGAAGCGACACACAGCGCGATTTTTTATGTTTATGTCGGTTCGGAAACGCTGAGTGGGCTCTCGTAATAAAATTCGGTTTAATGACGTCATTCCTTTGTGAACGAGGTATGGTGACGTTTCGTTTCTTCGATGTTCTTTTTTGTATTCTCTCTGCTGGCGTTAATGTTAATTAGGGAAATTAAAATATACTAGTATAAAATGTTATCCATCCATCCTCTTGTAAGTATAGATAGACGATTGTCAATCAATGTTTTACACAATTGAATGTATTAGAACAAAATTTGGATGTACAGATTGCCTCTTAATTTTAATTTTAATATTAAACAATACTTCATTTTAATATTTTTTGTCTAATAAAAATATTACAAGCAAAAAAATATATATACATTTAATAAATTTCAAATAACATCAAATACGTTGAACCAATTCCAAAGTAAGTTAAATACCTCTAGTCGTTTGTAAATCAGTATTAACCAAAATACCACAAACGTATAAACACGATACAAATTACTATTTTATCGCTAACTACTTATCCCGATGCGAAGTTCAATGCAAATTCTGAACCATCACACCAACCACCATTAGGCCACAAAGATAAGGCCTGTGTCCAGCATGTAGGCTACATTTATTAACAGTGTCATAAAATTGCCTACATACATGTCCAACATAAATAAATAAATATCAGACTACATCACATACATTGATCTGACTCCGAGGTAAGTAGCTTAAGCGCTTGTCAGACAGATATTAGAATCAACAGTGGTATTCCAAATATATACTTAAATATTGGATATTAACACCCAGACACAGAACAAACACAAGTATTCATAACACGAATATTTGTCCTTGTTGGAGATCGAACCCACAGCTTTTGGCGCATGGGGCAGGGTCACTACCGAATGCGCCATCGAGCCAGTCAAAACATCGCGTCCGTAATACTTGAAAGGCTAGGCAGAGTCAAAGGTACAGAAAGCCCCTTTAACCACATTAAGCCAAAAATAAAACTGGGCTAGGTTAGATGGAAAATTGTGAAAAAGTATTAACAAGTGGCTAGCTCGTCGCTTACACAATCACACACCCATAACCCTATATACTATTAGTCGCCTTTTACGACATGCTAGGGAAGGAACACAATTAGCACATTCTTTTTAAGTCCCAGACCAACATGGAACATTTATTTATAGTTTTATAAAACTGCCTGCCTACATACTATCATCTATTGTTGCGCTAAACACGAGGAGAATAGAAGCAGAAGAAGGCTAGAAGCATTGAATACATTAAGAACGTATTCACATAAAATCGTCTAGCTTTTATTGGCTTAAGACATGTTTGATCAAATATATTATTACCTTTTGAAGTTCCGTAAGTTCAATGAAAATTGAAATAATAAAAAAGCTAACATTTAAGAAATGTGTAGATACGAAGAATTGTATTAATTTTAAAGTGTAACTAAGCTATTAATATTCATCTCTATATATAAAAAATTCGTGTCACAGTGTTAGTTGCCATTCTCCTCTGAAACGGCTTAGCCGATTTTGATAAAATTTTATATGTACACTTGGTAGGTCTGAGAATAGGTTGTTATCTATTTTTCATTCCCCTCAGTGGTAAGGGTGATCCACTGCAAAGCTATAACTTGAGAACAGCTTTACCGATTTCGTTAATTCTTTTTTAGTTGTGTTTGTTATTGTCAAGTGAAGGTTCTTATAAAAGAAAAAATTAAAAAGTTGCGCGGTAAAATAAAAAAAAATGGGTATTTAAAATCCGAAAACGGGGCGTCAGCTAGTATTACTATAATAAGTCTATGTAACCTTTTGAATTATGTCATTATGGTTATGGAACCGTTTCCCATGAGGCCTATTCTGACTTGACTCTCTTGTCTGCAACTTTTAGGCGCCATTCATGGTTGATTATTCCTCATTCTTCTATTGAATGCCCTTCAATAGGGAGAGATATCTGTGATATATTTCAAGAAATATTAATAAGGATGTCCACGCACTAGCGACAGAAACTGATTATCATCTTCCTAGCGTTATGTCCCGTGCTTAGACGGGGTCCGCTTAGACCATGATCCAGGATTTAGCGAGTCTGGTAATTACATTGAAGCGACTGCCGATCTGACATTCGTAACCCTAAGATAGGGGATCCAGACAATTTTTGGATCATGGTTACAAATTCAAAGTTGTTTGAATTTGCAGGTTTCATCACGATGTTTTCCCTCACCGAGCTAGTGGTATAAATATGTACATATATTTGAACCCGCACTCCTCGGTTAAGAGGCGCTTGTCCTTACCATTGACCTACCACCGCTCCAGACTGATATGGTATAAAAAAAACAGATACTGTCACATCATTAACTTTTGTCACGGGGCGGAAATCGAACCGTTGCGATCGATGCGGAGTCCGAAACATTGCTTAAACGGAGCTGACAAATGCGAAATAAAATAAATAAATACTCCGGACTGACACACTAATTCCCTAGTTCCAAACAAAGTTTATGCTATGGATATTAGGTGAACGGATAGACATACTTAAATATATATGAATAAACATAAACATATATGAATCGAGTACAAATTCATCATCGTCGTTCACGAAACATTGGTCCCCTCTTGGTTTCATGGCAAAGGTCTCTGACCACTGGACCAACGAGTTTATCAAAATGACAGACGTACCTATGCGTTAAGTCGCTGATAAAAGTCGTCGAAAATCGCTGCGATTATCGGAGCCCCTCAAAGTGATATGTCTGCGAGAAGCCTTAATGTGTTTTATAAATCTAATTCGTAGAATTCGTATCAATAAATTTATTTGAAGATAACAACGGATGCTGTTATTGGTATTTTTTTCAATTCAATGGAATTTCTAGATTTATAAATGCTTTTGATGCTTGGTAAATTCCAATATTAGATACACACATGCGTTTATTGAAAAGCGTGTTTGTAAAGTAAAACTAAAGGATTCGCTAGTCAGACGTTTTAAAAAATATATATCCGAATCTTGACATCTGAATAAGCACGACATAGGGAACTAACGTTGCCTGAAATGGTATATTTTATTAAATAATTCATTTATTAGGTAAACAAACAATTTTAATAGGTACAGATAATAAATTACATTAAAACTAGTACAGAAATCAGCAAAGTTAATATCTTAATTTCAATATTTTAACAAAATAGGCATATTACCTGATTGGCGAATTTATATATTTTCAAAGAAAATATACAAGTAAAATTCATATAAATTCGGTACTCAAATCGAATACGGTTAAGAAAACTCACAAATGAAAATCAATGCTTGTGACATTTGAATAGCTTGATTATCCAATTTCCTTTTTTATTGAGATGCTATCTCCAATTATCGTCTTCCATTTATAACATTACTCGTTTACATTTTAATCATTGTTAACAACGAAGAAAAGAAATCAATGCATTTCATTATTTTCCAAGACCAATAACTTTCATACAAACGGGAACAACACGTTTTTGCATGCAACAATCGTGGGAATATCTCGATACCAGGAAAAACAGCGCAATAATCGCTAAGACACTTATTCATTACTGCTTTCACTTGTTACAGGTGTACCAGCCAACAGTTCTGAGAAGCAATAGAAGCGAAATAATTGTAATGGTGATGAGGTTGCAAGATTCGATACAAAAATGGAAGCTAACAGAAGACAAGGGACTACAACGAGACGATTCGAATGGAGGTTCAGCCAGAGACTACTTATAGTGATTTTGTATATAACACTTCTTATTGTACAGACAAATTGTCATACACAAAGTCATGAAAGCTTAACCAAAACAGTTAACAGTTTAGACAAAGTAGATTCTAATAAATGCCATAGCTGTCAGAGTAGTAGTAACGATAAACTAGATGTAGATCACGTTAGTAAATTAAATGTAAGTGATAATGACGTCACAAGTAACGAAGATGTTATGGGTGATGTTATAGAAATTTTGGGAACCATAACTAAAAGATACATACTTGTAAATATGACTGAGTCGCAACTTGAGAACGAGGTTGATAAGATTCTAAATAATGCTCTAAGTAAAGACAAGTATGAAATAGTCGATGGGATTGAGATCAATACAATAAAGAATAGTGATGATAAAAAGAAGGAAGAACTAAGCAATGAAGGCAGAGCTTTATTTAGCAAATACAGCTACGAATATAGATTGTATCAGAAGTTTAAGAACTTTGTGGACACTCATGTTCTTTCAATAAATTTGCCGAAAGCAGCCAAACTAATGGGATTTAGATGTAAGTAGTTATTTTATAATACTATACTAAACTTATACTAATTTACCCATTATCTACGAAGCCTCGTTTGTAATTAAATTACTTGGGTTTAAATCAACACCACTTAGATAATATGATTATTAAAACTGTTCAACAGCTTTTAGGGTACAAATCTGTTGCAAAAATCCAGTAATATAGTACTTCCAACTATGGGTTTTCAAGCATTACAAAATGTTATGAGCAAAATTAACATATACGAGCATATAAAAGCAGGTATTATGTTGCACATATTTTATTTTACTTTATTTTTTCATCAAAAATATAACTGACTTAATATATCCATATATAATACAATTTAATATCAAGTTAGATAGACACTGAATAGGTTTCTAGGTATATTTCCGACATTGAGAACAAGAAGCCCTTCTAATATTCAGATTCAGGTAATCTATGTACATATAACGTTGAACTAGAATTTCATATTATCTAAAGGAGTGATCTATATATGCAAATGATGGTGTTAATTTTTTCATATCAAAAGCATAACATCACAGTCAATTTATTTTTTTTCCTAATTCCATCATAAGGTATTTTTCTAGTCTTATACGCTATTAATAATGGTTGTTGTACCATAACATGACTCTAGTCTAGTTTTGACGTTAAATCGACCACTATCCGATATTCGTGACTTGGTAATACGGAAGCCAGACTAAATAGATCTTGTTTACAGTTCCATAGTTATTCGACTAAACAAGTTTCGCCAAGATGTTCCCTATCAATGCTAAGTTAGTTGTATAAAAACGTACCTACATAGATTTATAAAATCCAGAAAGCTTACCACATTAGGAAAAACGCGTGCAACTACTTAGAAAGTAAAATACACTTTTACACTATCTTTGGACGGTTTCAGCCTTCGGCTTGAACAAATTCTTCGTTCCCCTGCTGATCGGAGGCCAAGTTCTGCTGAAGTCCATCCTGTTTGCCATGTTCCTGCCCAGCATCTTGGGGAGCTTCGGGAAGATCCTGGGAAAAGGTAAGACTAACAAGCTATAACTAATTATTAAATATAAAATAAATTACCTTACTCATAAAGTACAAAGTGAACCGTTCGTCTGATCTACGGAGGGATAGTTTGTCAGAATTATGATAGACATCGTCATCATCGTCACTGACCAGTACTTCAACAATGATCTGCAATCTGTTACAGATGTATGTTGAAGCACTCGTGTGAATATTTATTTAGTGCAGATAATTTACTATACATATGGAATGTACATAAAGAATATAAATAATACTTAATATATGTGTATATATGTATAGTTGCGAATGATTTATCACCTGGTTAAGGTCGCAATCCGGGGCACTTATTAGGTACTTAAAAACTAAAAAAGCACTCACAAGTTTATTGGATAGCACCGTGAACTGGGCCACCTTAGTTTAAATCATAGATTTAGGATGTACAAGATACACAATGACGGCTCGGAGACATGACCAAAAAAATTTAAACATGTGTTGGTTGACGTCTATGTGTGGGTTAAAAATAGTGTTGTCAAAGACGCACTTTTACATTATCGACTGATTCAGTTGTATACCTACTAATAGTATAGGTATTTAAAACACATTCTTAAACTTTTGATTAATTTATGGCATTGATGAAATCAGCAGTTGTGTATATTAGGTAAATCGGAATTAGTCGGTAAGAAATCGCATTCTAAGCAGTTCTATAAACAATGAGATGGTGTATGTATTCCTCCTATATTCGGCGTGTAAAAAATGAAAAAAATAGAAATATGTTCTATGATTTATACCTATAAGACTAAAAGACATGACTTTTGCTTTGACTGATGGAATGAAATGAAACAAATAATATATTAGCAACTTTTAATTTGGTGACATTTAGTTATTTAAAAATAATATGTAGTGCAACAATTTTTTTGTTGCCGTCATTTGCCGTCAAAATGTTTGCTGCAGATAGTGGAGTTCTTATTGGGAGTCCAATCTAGTCTGTTTATATCTCCGCATCCACTTTTTACACAATGCTGGGTTGCTTGGAAACCTAGAAAAATTATCAGTTACTTAACTAACAAATTTACGGAGATAATGAGTTCCCAATGTGAATATAATTATATTTCAACATAACTTGGCTAAATAACTTTGTATTCATGTCATGATGTCGCTAAAAGACGATTAAGTTTTTATCGATACTCGTGACGTCACCGCTTTGTCAAGCACTAGCGTAACCAAACTATTTACTATTTTACACAATATTTTCCCCAATTCTGTTTATAATCACGATGTATACTGAGAAAGATCAATTATAATCAATATACTATTGTAAACATATTTTTCTAAACCGATTACTAGCAACAATTTGACAAAATATGGTTCGAAAAAATCTAATGATAAAATCGTATTTACCTGTGAAAAGTGTATTTATTCGAATTATTCCGTCGTGTAACCTCACAATCGCGTACAGAACAAGTCACCTTAATTGCACATTTAATATTCTCGATTATAATCCAAGGTTTAATACATAAATGCACAAATTTCACTGCGACGTAGAATAGACCGGGACGCTAAGGCCTCTTACTCGCAAAAACATTGACATATAGGTACTTCATTCGCTGTCTCTTTTTCTCTCGGTCGGTTTGCATTTCAGCAGGATTTCTCGCTCCCACGCTTTATGTATCTTTAGCGTAGTCAAAAAATTCTAAATCTATGGTTTAAATACGGGTGCGGAGAACATTTTTATTAACACGTTCTAATTACGTACAGCGCCATCTTTTGACAACATTTCGAAACTAAATTTACTTAGAAGCTTATTATGCAAGTAGGACGCATAATTGTGCAAGTGCAATGTGGATATTATGATAACACACTTATTTAAATATGAGTTGGCTCAAGCTGCCATGGATTGTAGATAAAGAAAAAAATAGGAAAATTGCGTCTTGAGACAGTTTCTTGAGCTTACAATATATTAAATTAATCTAATTTTTTTTTTTACATCCTAATCTTTCATTAATCTGACCCCATAACGCATATCTGAATAAACTGACTTTCTAACTATCGTTAGTAATTCGCAAAAAAACTTCATGGCTACTTGAATTCAATGACTTTCATTTTCAATTTTATTGAGGTATCAACAATAATTATAAAAAGAGAACTCGTATTATTTGCAATTTTCTAATAATTCAATTAATTGAACAGCGACAATCGTCTCACGGCTTAGTCACGTAATTCTACAAGTTTTAATTAAAAACATAGATAATGTACAATGAAATATGAGACAGTGTGTTATCTTTTAAATATTTTTATATTTATGAGTATAGGTTACAATATTATAGGTTATTTTTTTTGTAAAAGTTGCTGGAGATAAGTAAAAATGTTTTGAACTTTACTTCTTACAATAATTTATTGTCTTTAACTCCGGGACTATCAGAATTTATATCTGGATTGGAGTTGAAAAAAGCTTCCTAAGTGTAAAATATGATTTGTTCGTAGCAACTATACTCAACCATGCATTTTGAATTGCAAAAGAAAGAAAGAAAAACCATTTATTGAAAAAACTATCTAATTTTGTAATAAGTTTCTCAAATACAACCCGAACCATTGTAAGTTTATCCTGATACAGTACTAATCAAAATAAAATTGACCATATCCATATATACAATAATACCAGGACTATAATAACATACATACCAGTCGAATTGAGAACCTCCTCCATTTTTTTAAAGTCAGTTAAAAAAACGGATATAATTATGGTAATATCTTAAATAAATAGTATTGCTGCAGAGGAATAGAAACTTTAATTGAAAGTTAGCGAAGTCGCCGAAAAAAGCTAGTTAGTAATAATGTCTTCCACCCTACCCAGCTCAGATTTATTTTTGGCTGAATGTGGTTAAAGGGCCTTGCTGTCCTTTTGATTCTGCCTGCCTCTTCAAGGATTACGGGTATGGTGTTATAATAAATAATAAATTCTCCAGACTGACACCAATTCCCTAGTTCTAAATACTATGGGTACTAGGTGAACTAATTATATCATCTTGACTGAAATGTCCATATTCATCACACGAAACATTTGCCCCTAGCGAGATACCAATCTGCGACCCTTGGTTTTGTGGCCAGGGTCTGTGAAGGCTCGACCAACGGGCCAGTCATATTTATGAATGTCTTGTTGGTCTAGTGGTAGCATGCGCCGCTTAAGGACCAAGAGGTCCCGGGTTCAAATCCCGGGTCGGGCCAAAAATTTGTGGCTGGATATTTCAATATTGAAATTACTCAGTAACAGTCTGGAGTCAGGAAGTTGGCGGTTTAATCACCCCCGTGCCTCGGAAAGCACGTTAAGCCGTTGGTCCTGCGCCTGACCGCTCTCCGGTCATGTCGAATTGCCGTCTCACCGGACTATGAGAGTGAAGGAATAGAGAGTGCACTTATGTTTGCGCATACACTTGTGCACTATAATATCTCCTGCGCAGTTGGCTAATCCTGTTGAGATTGGCCGACGTGACCGATATCGGTTAGAAGGACATTTTTATGTTTTTATTAGTATGATGATAAATGTAAGGCGATGTCATACTAACAGTGTCTTTACTGTGCGATAGCCTGTAGATTAGTATGAGAGAAATAACGTCGGTCGTATTGTCTCAAATCGATATAAATGGTCAGGTTTTAGCACTTTCTATTGAAACTAAATGCGTACTTGCACTTAGTTAGATAAATGATAGTACGTTTTCATTAGTGGATAAGTCTAGATTTTCCTTCCTTAAGTAACAATTTCTACTTATCTGCAAGAAAATATCAGAGATTAAAACATTGAAACTTTTTCAAAATTTTATGCACGTGCTCTGAATTATAGAATCGACATAACTCAATGGCTATTTTGATTCTTTGCCAAACGTCGATGCCAATAACAAGAAGATGCAGCTCAGAAAATTTTCATCAGAGTTACTTTTTCCATGGATTCCAATTTTTTTTTACAGTTTTACAGGAATTAGTTAGTTAAAGCTAGTTGCTAGTTAATTAAAGCTAGTTGCTTTAATTAACTTTGCATAATTAGTTGTCTACGCGACATGTCGCTTGATACAATAAACATGGTCAATGGAATCGAAGCTTATTAATAATTTTATTCCGCTTCAAATTTTGTTCTATTCTACGGAGGTACTTTCACATCCCCTTACCCCTTTCAGGTGGTAGCGACTGTATGTTGTACAGAATCAGTGTCCTTTTATTCCTCATAGGGAGGTACAAGTCGTCCTGAAAGGTGCTCCTGCCTCCTTGGTCCTCCCACTAAGCGATGTTCATCAAACTTCAATTTCCTGACAATAATAACCAGCCTGGTCTTTAATGTACTATCAACTTTCCAGGGATATCCCAGCTATCAGCCACGTCCAGCCAAGCCAGCTACCCACCAGCCAACGCCGACGATCAGACAGGCTACTCAGACCAGAAGGACTTCATGGGCTACGAGACCAACCCCGCGGGGACCTACGCATACCCCAACGATGGTTTCTACGGGAACATGGAGACGAACGACGCTAATGATCTGTCTAACGTGGATATGTCGCGGTAAGGAGAAATAATTGTCGTGTTATAAAAGTATACTGCTGTTCATATCATCATCATCGTTACCTTTTTTTTATCGCGGGGAAATTCTTTACGCATCGTCACCCTGCCGGGGAGGACTCCCAGGAGCCTCTCCTCAAAGACCCCCTCTCCGACCAAAGATGGTAGGTGGCCGAGTTATAATCATTGTCACTTTCATTATCATTGTCAACATCATCAACGTTACGCACTGTCCCGCTGAAACCGGAGGGAAACAGCGGGGTATGTCGGACTTCCGGGGGCCTCTAGAGGACCCTGCTTCGCCCAAGATAGTAGTGGGCGGGGTATACCAACTAAACCCCTGTGATGTACCTCTACGCCTGTATGTAAGGTGTCCATGGGATTGCGCAATGCTCAACCACCATGAACATCAACATACCTGCTAATTTCGATTACAGCTATTAGGCTATAATGATCTCGGGTAGTCATTCCTCTAGCATTGATTTAGAGGAAGTCAGCAATAAGTTCTGCCCGTAGATAGCTTACGTTAATTTTCATCAGGCATTAGTAAACTCCGATATCATTTTACAAAAGTACACAAACAATCTGAAGTTACTACTATTTTAAATACTTATCCTGCAAAAATATTTACCTCCCTAGTATCGATGACTTGGACAGGAATGGTACCAATTAATGCTTCACAACACACAAATATATAATTCATTCATTATTCGGCCCTTACGTGTGCTATCCTGCTGATACCAAATTCTCGAAAACAAAGATTCAACTCCACATCCTAATAACATTACATTCTTAATCAACTTCAATGGAAATTTTGTTACCTACACACCAATTAACTTAATAAAACATATCTTTCAAAGTAAATTACCTCTACATAGAATCTAATTAGCGTCCATATTTGCACAGAAAACAGAAAGGAGCAAATGTGTTATTTTTTAATTAGTTCCCGGTAGAATACACATACCTACACCATACCTACTTGATACACGATGAGGACTTGAAATAATAAGCTATTGTAGCTTACTTCGTATAATTTATACGAAAATCAGAACTCAGCATCGTTGTCACAATTATTGTGGCTAACATAAACGTTGGAATCTCAAAATGTGGCTCCTACCAACAGAATCTCAGAACAGGTTTAAAAAAGTTTTTGTTTTTCAATTTTATTTTTGTAAACACAATATATTTTAAAATTGAATTGGGTAAAACAGGGAGTTGTTAAAAAGTAACCAATAATTGAGTAACAAACAAAAAAATCGTGTCAAAAAAAGCTCTAAATAAGTTCCACGATTTTTTATCAACGATTCCTCCCTTTTCGACGGTTCGCCCAAAATATTTTCCAGAATCAGCATTAATGTTTCCGGATTGCTTCCGCGGACACAAAAACAGACAAGAATTAAACACCAAATAAGGAGCTTATTGAATAATCAAATCTCGACCAGATGCCGTGAATTTCAGACCCGCGGGAATCGTGCAAAAGGAATTCCGGGGGAAATAGGCAAATTGGCCCCGTAATATTAAATCATCCCCAAGAGGGATGATTCGATAAATGCCCTGTCTTACCAAGAAAGAGATTGGACTTTTTATGCAATTTGTGTCCGCTAGCTAAGAATGCTAGGCTATTTTCAACCTTACAAATATAAACAACGTCTAATATAAACATATCATCACGACGTAATCCCCAAAAGGGTTTGTAGAGTCCAAAAAGATAACCTCTTTAAACCCCACTTGGGTTAGATACAGGGGCGTAGCCACCGCCGTATCTGCCGTATCAATTATACGGGGCCCCCGGGCCACGGGGCCCCCGGGCCACGGGGCCCCCGAAGTACGTTAGCAAAAATTAATAAAAACTTCAAAATTAATAAATCAGTTGCTGAAAAAAGGCAAAGAGTGTATATTTCATTCGAATTTGAATTGTTTGTTAAACATTTTGAAAAAAGTGACAGATAGATAATTATGATGAATAAATATTTTATTAATTTTATGCAAACATTTTTTTTTATTTTGTGTGAAATTTTTACCCTTCATTAGGGCCCCCAAATTACAAATTACAACCTTAATATCAACTTATCGCTCCTTAAACCCTGCGTGTATTAATAATTTTTTTTTATATTAGACTACATCACATACATTGATCTGACTCCAAGGTAAGTAGCTTATGCACTTGTGTTGCGGATATCAGAAACAACAGTGGTATTACAAATATATACTTAAATATTGGATATTAATACCCAGACACAGAACAAACACAAGTATTCACCATACGAATATTTGTCCTGGGTGGGGATCGAACCCACAACTCTTGGCGCATGGGACAGGGTCACTATAGAATGCACCATCTTGTCAAGATTGTATTTTTGGGATTGCTGGTGTAATGGTAGGTACCTATGTAGGCAGGTAGTATAAAAAATTGGCAAGATTTCATCGGCATGGCTGGACTTGTGAACGGCGAACAGTGATTTCCATTTTATAAATAGAAATATAATAAAATTATATCGCTCAAGAGTTATTCTGCGTACAGTTCGGAGCTCTGCCGAGGTAGGATCACCCTTTAAATCCTCCTTTAAAACCCACAATTATTATTTTTTTTTAATTTAAGTATATATTTGTAATACCACTGTTGATTATGATATACGTAACACAAGTGCTTAAGCTACTTACCTCGGAGTCAGATCAATGTAGTTGATGTCTTCTGATTTTTTTTTTTATTACAAACATAACATCACGCCCATAATCCCCGAAGGGATAGGCCAAGTCGAAGGGGCAGCAAGCCTTCAGCCAAAAATAATGCCGGGCTGGGTTAGATGGAAAATTGTGAAAAAGCAATGACAAGCGGCTAACCTGTCGCCTACACAATCACCCACCCAAAACCCGATATACCATTAGTCGCCTTTTACGACATACTAGACAAGAACCGCAGTTGGCATATTCTTTTTAAGTCCTAGACCAACACAGGACAGTGGGCTGAGTTGGATGGAAAACTGTGAAAACCGCTTCTTAGACAACAAAACGTTAATTATCAGCATCTCGAAACGGAGGTTATATTTTACAAGTTATTGAATTTCGCAAAATTATGTTTCAGATTCGGCGCGGGTGGACAGAAGGTGTCGTATCTACCCTCCAAAAATGGATATTACAAAGGACAGATGGCTACGGCTAACAATTATAAGGTTTGTCGTTTTTTTTCAATGTAACTATGTATCTATGCGTGTATAATACCCACGTCTAACGTCATCTAGTAAATATAATAGTTTTAGATATATGATTTAAATGTTTATTTGGCACATCACAAAATTTGATTACAAACTTAAACTATAACTAGACTAAACTATATGTAGCCAGATAGGCCTCTGCTCAGCTATTGTCGAGACACAGTGTGCCACGGCGCTGGTTTTCTGCGTACACATTTTCTGAAAATGTTTTCAAAACATAGAAAAGTGTTTTTTTTTTTATTAAAGGTCATGTTTTTAGGAACTCTGAAATGAACATCTAACATCATGGCTTAGTAAAAAAAAAATATTTATAAATATGTTTGCATAAATATCAAGCTAATAAAGTAGGTAGACTTTACTTTAATAGTCAACATAATTTTATCAACAAAGTCTGTTGTCTATCGGCTTCATATTTTGAAGGAATATTTGCGATACAATATTTGCAAGAGATATTAAATTTTTACTAAATTGATTGCGACTAATGATAAATTGTAAAATATTTGGTTTTGGGTATGTGATAGTGAAGGCGACGAGCTAGTCACTTGTCCCTGCTTTTTCACAATTTGCCATCTAAACCAGCCCTGTTATTTTTGACTAAATGTGGTAAAAGAGGCTTGCTGCCCCTTTGATTTTATCTACCCCTTCGGGGACTATGGGCGTGATTTTACCTATGTATGTTAGGCAATAAATATCCAAGCAAAAGTAAAAACTATTTATAACTTTCATTTAAAAATTTATGTGATTTTACAGGTGTTCCAGAAAATTCCAGCTTCGTCTATGATCTTAAGCAACTACGACCCTTTCTACTCACCCCTACTCTCACGTCTTGACGGAATCTTCGCTAGACTCGGTAAGTCCAAGTCTCCAGATTGAATCCATTAAGACCCATATTGTAGTGGATACCTCACAGAAGATAGTACAGTAACAATATTTAATTGTACTTGTTGTAACGTTAAATTTACTTGTATAATAAAATTATTCAGAAAATAGATATATAAAATAGATAAAAAATTAAATTCATGGTACTTCATATATGTATATGAAGATGACCCTAATAAACTGGCTAAATACATTAAATTACGCTAAGATTGAATCCTTTCTTGATACTAATATCTCAAATTATAGAACACACACACACACACGCGCGCACACACGCACACACGCATAGCACAACAATTACCAATGCATGATTTTTTAAAGTTGTAAGTATTTTAACATAGTCTTAAGGTAGAAAATGTTAATGCAACTATAAGAGCGAGCGTTTCTACTAGATTCTCTACTAAAAGCATTTTTTTGCTTAAAAGAGGGCCTCAAATACACTAAAAAACTATATTTTTGTAAACGAAAAACTTTTTAATTTTTTACTGTTCGAGCATAGCAAGGAAACATGAAAAAGCTCAAAAAGTGAAATCGACCAAATTCCCCTGTAAGGTCACAAAAAACTTGCGATTCTTTGGATGTCACGAATTTTCACAAGCTCCACTTAGTCCAGTCTTTTAGCAATACAAAAAAACTCACCTGGGCAGTTTGTTCATTGTGATACCAGCCGTTGAAGTTTGTTTACTCGTAAAACCACTCAAGCGCACCAGAAAAATCCTATTATTATCCTATTATCCTATATATTCTAATTTTGTACACATCCGCTAGTATCCAAAGCACACGCATGCATGGATGCATTTTGCCTGGTTCGATGGCGCATTCGGGAGCGACCCTGCCCCATGCGCCAAGAGTTGTAGGTTCGATCCCCACCCATGACAAACATTCATGTGAGAAATACTTGTGTTAGTTCTGTGTCTGGGTGTTAATATCTAATATTTAAGTACATATTTGTAATACCACTGTTGACACACGTGCTTTAGCTACTTAGCTCGGAGTCAGATCAATGTATGTGATGTCGTCGGATATTTATTTATATTTATGCATCCCTAGTTTAGAACTAGTGACTGGTGTGTCTATATACAGAATTTAATGTTTATATTCTAGGCTCTATTTGTTATTTTCAGTAATTAACACACTGGCTATCGAAAGACCACTGCTACAGAATAAGGAGACCAACGAAGTATGACAGAAAATCAATATTAAGTCGACCTGTCTTATTTCAGGTCTGACCCCTTCGGAGAACTCGGCAGACACCGGAACCCAGATAGGAGGCCAGAGCTTGAGCGAGGTGAAGCTAGAAGCGTGTCGGGAGCAGCTGATCTGTCTGATGTACGCAAGCCCTGCGAAGTATGCTCCTTACAGCAACCTGGTGTCAGCGCAACTGAGCAGGTAAGACCTGAACTGAGAAGGGGATTTTCGGTATGATAAAAATGTCCTCCTAACCGATATCGGTCACGGCGGCCAATCTCATCGAGAATTAGCCAACTGCGCAGGAGATATTATAGTGAACAAGTGTGTACGCAAACACTGATGCACTCTCTATTCCTTCACTCTCATAGTCCGATGAAACAGCAATTCGACATGACCGGAAAGAGTCAGGCAAAGGAACAACAGCTTAACTTGCTTTCCGAGGCACGGGGGTGATCATATCGTAAACCTCCTGCCTCCAGACTGTTGCTGAGTAATTTATTGAAATAACCAGCTACATATTTTTGGCTCGCCCCGGGATTTGAAACCGAAACCTCTTGGTCCTTAGGTGGCGCATGCTACCACTAGACCAACGAGGCAGTCAACAGTTTCGGTATAATAGTGTACTAGCATATGTCATCATCTTTCTAGCGTCCTGTGCTTGGTCCAGGTCCGCTTAAACCACGACCTTCGCATACGTCATCAGCTTCGTACGTCATTAGTATTTCGTTCGTAATGATGTACGCTATTACTCATTAGAGTTATGTCCCGTGTATAGATAAGGTCCTCTTAGACCGTGGTCCTAGATTTAAAATGGTTTCTAAATTGAAGCAACATTTGCCTCTCGCCGTATATTGTTTATACCTAAGTGTTTTATTGAAGCCAATATAAATAAACACATTTTGAATTTTAATTTTAATGTAGATCTCACTAAAGTGGATAGAAAAATTGTTTATGATTAATTAGAACGAATCAGCAATTTTCTCAGGAAAACTTCGGTACTGAAAGTTATTCAAATTACGGTTTGGAACAAAATAAGTTATTTTTAGCCTTGTAGAATTTGAATAAAAATAATCTTTTTATCTTCTCCTCCTACCTTCAAAACTCACTACGCAATACGTAAAACTATAACAAAAGTTCAGCCGATGGGCCATTTTGTATGACAATTTTCTTTTTCTAAATCCTCATGTTGGTTTCTTAAAATAAGCAGGTAAGAGGTTTTGCATAAACTAAACATAACCTTTCATACTAAATAGTTTATCGTATTGCGTAGTGACTTTTGAATGTAGCTAAAGTTCATCATCTCCCTAGGGTTATGTCCCGTGCTTATACGGGGTCCGCTTAGACCATGATCCAGGATTTAGCGAGTCTGGTAATTACATTGAAGCGACTGCCGATGACCTTCGTAACCCTAAGATAGGAGAACCAGACAATTTTTGGATCATGGTTACAAATTCAAAGTTGTTTGAATTTGCAGGTTTCATCACGATGTTTTCCCTCACCGTCGAGCTAGTGGTATAAATATGTACATAGATTTGCCTTTGACCTGCACTCCTCGGTTAAGAGGCGCGTGTCCTTACCATTGAGCTACCACCGCTTGAATATGTAAAGTTGTAATGAAAAATTGTATTGTCATATTAACAAACAAAGTGGGGCGAAAGACAATGTTTTCAAATGCACACGTTGATCGTTATTATCTGTTTATTATCGCCATAACTGATGTCACCATATACCTAACTAGTGATCATGAATCAAATTCTTTATCGACAACATGTTATATACAATGTTAAGATTAGTCATGTTCCAGTAAACATGAGAAATGTCAATATCTATTGCGTATCTAACAATATTTGCCGGAGATAATTCAATATGAGGTCACGAATATAGTAGACTAACATCTGTTTTGCGACGGAAATAAATGAGAAGCTTGTGACGGGGAAAAAACAAGCTTGTTAAGATGATTTGTTCGGGATATGTAATATTTAGCTTTCGATTGGAAAAAAAGGTGTAATAAAAGTATAATAAGCATATGAAATACAGCGTTAGGATATAATCTTCTTACCATTTCACAAGTCAATTGGCCTGCTGTTCCTTTGTTTTTTATAATAAATTCTTCAGACGGACACACCAATTCCCTAGTCCCAAACTAAACTTATAAGCTTGTGCTATGAATACTAGGTAAGCTGATAGACTCAAGTACAAATATCCAGGTTCATCACACGAAACATTTGCCCCTAGCGGGATTTGAACCCGCGACCCTTGTTTTCTGGACTGTTTCTGTTGGCCAGGGTCTCTGACAACTCGACTCAGTCTTTGACTCTGCCTACCCCTTCTGGAATTATGGGCATGATGTTACATTGGTCTGGACCAATGTAACATCATGCCCATAATTTATTTGAACTTCTAGTAATGACTGGTCATTACTAACTCTGGCCACCAAAACCAAAGAACACCTATCTATCTAACTTAGTATTTCATAAGTCACTTGGTCTTGTCATTAAAGACCCTGGGCATAAAACCAAAGCCTATCCTTCGGTTAGAATCTTACGAATCCTACTAAAAGCAAATGTTCATAAGTACCAGATATATGTATATATATTTTATTTTTGGCTGAATGTAGTTAGGGGGCTTGCTGCCCCTTTGCCTCTGCCTACCCCTTCTGAGATTATGGGCGTGATGTTATATATATATATATGTACATATATATGTACCAGATATATTGTATCACGGCTGTACATTAGTGTTTTTTAATCTCTGGTTCGCGACCCTCAGTGGGGTCGCGAAGCCTTATTAGAGGGGTCTCCGGCTAAAAGAAAAGGCAAATTTGTATACACTTTCAGTGAGAAACTTTTTTCTGTATAGCCTAAGGGGTTTTACATATGTATATAATTACCAGACTCACTAAATCCTGGATCATGGTCTAAGCGGACCCCGTCTAAGCACGAGACATAATGCTAGGAAGATGGTGATTTACGCAGAATTCTTTGTACATATCCAGTTATAAAACATCACTTCGCACATAAAAGGCTCTCTCATATCATCTCAGAGAAGTGCCTAATCATATTCAAAATCTAATCAAAATTATGGCTTAATCAAGTGTATCTTTAATATGTTGTCTTTTGCCCTCGGTATTCTCATTTTATTGCACACTTGACCTTTTTATCTTTCGTATATTGAATCAGACGAGGCTGTTTGGCTTAATTTGATTCTGTTATCATTGCCGAGACTAGGGACGTACTACGAAATTTCGTATCGGAAGAGCTTAAATCGTACTTCATAATTTTTCTACCGTGTTAGATGGTATGTATGTAGTACCTTCATATAACAGAATATAAATGAATACGTATTTTTTTCTTTATTTGATACTCGAAAAATTACAAAGATACAGCGCTTCAAAGATGTGAAATTTAGCGCTTTAAGTCACTTGAACGCCAAAATTTTACACACCTAGTGACGTCACGCGGTACTTTTTTAATGCGCTGTATCTTTATCATTATCAGTTTGTTGAAGAAAAGAAAAATACGTAAGTAAACAATATTTTTTTGTAATCTCAAATAGTGGACTGTGAATTTTGTTAAAAGAAAATAGCCTATTAGCAGTATATAAAGCATGTTGTTACAGCCATTGTTTTTAAAACCTATAGAAGGATTATCATCGTTACTCTATAGGAAACATATTGAGGAAACTTGCAAACTTTATTTATTTATTTATTTCTTGTTTAAGGGTTATCTAATATGTCACTTGTATTTAATAACCAGTCTCACTAAATTCCGGTTCATTCTCAAAGTACACCAAAACCAGTTCAGATATTGGGTTTTGGGTATGTGGTTGTGTAGGCGACAAACTAGCGGCTTGTCACTACTTTTTCACAATTTTCTATAGAACCCAGCCCAGTTTTGTTTTTGGCTGAATGTGGTTAAAAGGGCCTCCTGTCCTTTTGACTCTGCCTACCCTTTCGCGAATGATTTTTTTTTTTTACTTTTATAAGAAAACGATCAAATCCGTTATCCGAAAATTTGTACTTCGAATATTCGTAGTACGACCCCGAAAGCATTTCTGTACAGATTCGTGTAGGCGTCATTGGTTCTAAGGAATCGCAATTACTTTAATTATTTCAGTCTAGTTATGGAGAGAGGTAGCGAGAGATGAGAATTCTAGCTCATTTATCTATGAAACACTAATAAGATACAGTCTAGACTAAGTAATTGTTGCATCTCTCTTAGTATGTAAATATATATTTTAAGATTATTTTAAGCACGTACAGAGAACTCTAAGTTACAGAATACATATATATAGAAAAGCTTTTACAAATTATTATAGAAGGATTGTGATCTAAGCAAACTGGCTCTAAGCAAATGCAGGCGTGCCTAACATTTGACCTGCCGTGGGACATTTGGTCCAATGCTAGACATAAGTATTGCAATTATGTGCAAAGTGGTACGTAAGACTCATGTATTATTTGTAAATGAAATTAAGCTCAGTATAGCAAAATTAGAACATTAATAACTTTCCGACAATTTACAGAAACAATCATTTGAATCACGTATGATCTTTTATATTTTTATGAATGATATTTGACTCACAAGAAAGATTAAAAAAATTATATATTTCTAGAGAATCTCAAAACGTTTATTGGTGTGTTTATATACTTGGACATGAGTCGTATATGAGTCACGCATTTTATGAACCACATAGGTATGTCTCGCGTCGCATATTTATATCCATTAATGTCTGAATAATTTTCCAGAGAACTGAACGAACTCCGTCGCCCCGTATCAGACAACCCGGAAATCCTCCGCTTCTTCCGGTACATGCGCGCGGCGCGACGCGGGCAGGAAGGCGCGGACTGCATGCGCGCGCACCCCGCTTGCTCGGCGAATACTGCGCCCGCGCACACCATGATAGCTGCGTACCACGACATTAACAAGCTGGTTACTGCTAGGAAGCTGAAGAACTGAGGTTGGTGTTCAAATAGAATTTCTGACAGAAAACCAAGTGACTTTTAAAGGGTAAACAAACCCTCTGCGTACCCCTTGAAAGTATATTTTAAATTAATACACATTTTGGCAAGTTTTTCCAATTGAACTGCCAAATTGATACATTCGTCTAACAAAACCTAAATAAAGAGCGTTAAAGTTTTAGATAATGTTTAATTTAAAGACTACGAACTATAATGTAATGGCTTCGTAATCAGAATGTAATGACGTTATAAAATTCAAGTATCTAATGAAGATGATCCAATGTTTTACTTGTATCCGATATCTAGGCCCATGTTACTTAAGGCGCTGATTATGTTTGAGTGGTTTTTCCTAGATAAAAATACTTTCTTTTTATAGACTTCTTTTTATTATTCAATACTTTCTAAACATTTCTATATCCTTGACAAAGTATGTCCTAAAGCTGACCGGTGCAATAAAGTCTTGATAAAGTAGATAATCAACTAATAAAGTCACTCTCTCAAAAATACTCGCTTATTTTCTCTTTACTAATAAGTTTATAAGATTTAACACAATATAAACTCCTTTTGTTTTCATTTCAGGCACGAACAATACTTCTGGGGCCAATAAAACACCCCATCCTTACAACTGTGTACTTGAAAAGCGATGAATAACAAAATAACAAAATGTATGTAAATTTTATAGTCCGTATAACTTACAAGAACGGGACAAGGTTAGGAGAATAAACGCTTTTAATATTATTGAACCGTTTTGTGTAGCCATTATGCGAAACAGCTGAACCTAATTCAATGTCTGTCTGTCAGGCTCGGATGGAAGCTACCTACTAAGAAATGTTTATGTAACTAACGTGTGTATAGATGTGCTGGAAGGGAATCTCTTATAACCAACGCGATCATAATGATATCATCATCATCTTCCTAGCGTTATGTCCCGTGCTTAGACTGGGTCCGCTTAGACCACAATCCAGGATTTAGCTAGGATTAATCCAGAGGTACGTGCCCGGGTTTGAACCCACACTCCTTGGTTAAGAGTCCTTACCATTGCTACCACCGCTATTCGATCATAATGATAGTGAAGTTATAAATAAAAAAAAAAGAAATAAAAAACAAATGAGTGTCTAAAATTGAAAAAGTAATATAAGAATATTTTTTTTATTTTTTCTTTGTATATAAATATTGTAAGCCAATGTTACAGCTAAAGACTTAATCCTAGTTAGGTCGTATTCAGTCTACTAACAATTAATATGCTCTTTCAGCAAATTTCATTTACCAAACTGTTTATGATTCCCTTCTAGTAAACATACATTCACGTGATAAACACAATTGCTTTACGCGAATCGGCTCAGACAATTTCAACCAGTCTGACATTTGACATTATATTTTTGACAATATCGGGCCAACCAAATCCTCAATCTAACCATTTATTCAATCGAGTAAACAAAATTTAAATTCTGTATTATGTGAAGCCACTGTAAAAGTTTTTGTGTAATTCAGCTGTATAATATTCTAATTTTATGACTTTTTTGTGTGCATGGCTTTTGAAGCCATTTCTAATTTAGTATGATATGCGTGAAAAGTTTTTGAAACGTTTTAACTGAAGTGGAATATGACACTATTGGCATTATTCAATTAACAATTCTGTTTTCAAAAGTCAAAGTATTTAATAATCTAATTTTTTTAGATATATCATTGAAACATGTTACTTATGGAACTGAGCATATTTGAGCTAGGGTTGCGTGCTGTGAGCAATCTGCTCACTTTAGCTCTAAACGTTGAAGTCGACTCAGGTAACGATGTAAATAATAAAGCCTAACTATAATATCTTCAGCGTTAACTTCCAACAATAATGTTGAATCACGACTTAAATATTAATCCCATCATAAAAGTAAAATTTTTAAATAATTAAATTACAACAACGAAAAATTTTGAATGCGAAAATTTACGGTTGGTTAATCAAGCTATTCGCATTTCTTGATTTCGATGTGACGAATTTATTTAATGTTAAAATTGTTTTCCTACTAACATGGCCATACATTTTATACGTATTTAGGCCGAAATGAAAGTGTATAAAAATATGTTTAGCGTTAGTATAGGTATGTATGTACACAAGAACAGATTCGTGTTGCAATACATACATATAACTTGTAACATAGTGGACAGATTGAAAATGAAATTGCACATGTTCTTGAACCAACATAATGGTTAGTATTTGAATGCCTGTGAGTTTCATATTTGACAAAATACAAAACTGGGTTCTTAGCCAAATGCGCGCTAGCGATTCTATAACGAACGACAAATCGGGAACTAACTCCGAGTTTCGCACTATGAGTTCTTAGTAAACAAGTCTGTGGCGCGATACGAGCGATAGCGAAATTCGTTATGGAATCGCTGGCGCGCATTTGGCTTAGCACCCTGAAATTTATTAATTTCCTTATATGTAACATATGGTGTCAACAATAGCACAATATAATTTTCTACCAGTATGTAAATCAAATCAAAACTATTGGTTTGATTGAGACTAGTTTTCTTGGAATATTTTATTTAATAATTGTAGGCAATTTTTTATATGTTGTATTTATATAAATAAATATATTTTTTTGAGAAAATTTTGAGATGTTAACTGGATATATACATAATTCTCATATTTTATCAATAACTTGGCATTTTTAATCGAATATTAATTTATTGTATTAAATTTTAATAATTTATTTTTTTTTATTAATGAGTGTGAATGTAATTTATTGTACGATTGAGTGAGTACATGTGTGCAAGCTTAACTTATTTTCTAATTTATTTAACTTAATGTGAAAAATATATTTAATGAAAATAACTGTTAAAAACATTTTGATTATCTAATATAAGTTTTTATCCTGTTTTTCATCTTAATTAGAAATTGTTTCTATTTTTATTTTTAGTTGGATTAAAAATTTGAAATATTATATAAAGTTAAATTATGTTGTTATATTTCGAATTTTTAATCATATTTTTGGTTCGACCAAAAAAAGGGAAAATTATTATTAATTATTTATACTTTATATTTAGCTAAAAATATTTTACTTACTTGAACTTTTATTTATTTTTATGATAATGAATTACTTATGATTAATAATGATGTAGTCATGTAGTGTTTGTAAGTAGTGTGAAAAATAAATTATTTGAAGTGTACTTCTTTTTCACAATTTTCCATCTAACCCAGTTTTAATTTTGGCTGAATGTGGTTAAAGGGGCCTGCGGCCCCTTTGACTCTGCCTACCCCTTCGGGGATTGTGGGCGTATGTTATCTATGTATTTATTCCTTATTTATCTTAATCCCTATCCCTCAGCTCCGTAGGCACGTCAATAAATTAATTTCTCCAAAAAGTATTTCATTCTAGTGATGAACGGAGTCCTTGAAATCGGATTGGAAGAAACAATCGTTGAATGGACAATCTTAAAGTCTTCACAAAGAAGACTCTGGAAAAAGCTAGTACTCGTGCAAAATACTAGATTTAGTAAATAGATTAGTTCTCTCTGCTTACCCCGCTAGGGAAATGTCGTGAAGTTTAGTTAGTTAGAAGATAGATATCAATCGACTGGCTCTTTGGCGCATTCGGTAGTGACCCTGCCCCATACGCCAAGATTTGTGGTTAGATCTCCACTCAGGACAAACATTCGTATGATGAATACTTGTGTTTTTCTGTGTCTGAGTGTTAATATCCAATATTTAAGTATATATTTTGTAACACCACTGTTAATTATGATATCCGTAACACAAGTGCTTAAGCTGCTTACCTCTGAGTCAGATCAATGTATGTGATGTAGTCTGATATACCTATAATAGGAACAAGTCTAATAGTTAGGTAAACAGAGTCAAATTGTGGTCCCTGTTCCTCCAGGGTCCTGTCAGTCATCACAATACAATATAGACCAAATTTGTAATCTTGATCCTTTGCAATACATGTTTAACTCTTCTTAAATAAAACATTCGTAATTTAAATTTTAGACACGTCCGATATGTACGAATAAGATTTTTAGTTAAAATATTTTTATGTACTATTTAAAGACTTTGTTAACGGATATTAGAAATTGATAATTGCGATAATATTTTAAGCCAAAGCAAGCAATGCTACAACATATTAAGTCGATACTGGGTGACTAAAAATAGCAGTAGAATCTAGCTGATTTCATTGGTTTGTAGCTGTTATTAAATTAGTCCTTTGGTAATACTGAAATCGCTCAAGAATTAAAACCTGACAAGAAGAGTAGTTCTACCACTATGTTATTCACAATAAGTTTTAAGAATCAACGCCATTTATACAAAACAAACTTAAACTCAAAATATCTTTATTTACGCAGGCCTCAAAAAAGCACTTGTAAATCGTCAAATAATAGATACAAAATATAACAATTTGAATCTACCACCGGTTCGGAATATCGCATCTACCCAGAAGAAACCGGCAAGAAACTCTGGAAAAAAAAATTATGTAAAAAGTGTCCTATGTTACGAATCCAAAGATTCAAATGTAAAGTAAAGATAAAAAAACAACTTAAATGAATACAAGTGAAAGCAATAGGAGTAGGTAAAAGTCATGCTTGACAAATTACCATTACATACAAACAGATACGTTAAGATAAGCAAATGTAGCGGGACATTATCTGCATCTCTAAAACTAATCTAATAAAATAATTTGTCCGATCTTGGTCTGCGCCTAAAAAAATAATGTGCCAACTGTGTTTCTTGCCTAGCATGTCGTAAAATGTGACTAATGGTATATGGGGTTTTTGGTATGTGATTGTGTAGGCGACGAGCTAGTCACTTGTCACAGCTTTCTCAGAATTTTCCATCTAACCCAGTCTAAATAAATCTTAAAAATAATCCATCTAAAAAGCCCATTATAAATAAATAAATTCTCCAGACTGACACACCAAATATCTAGTTCCAAACTAAGCTTATAAGCTTGTGCTATGGATAGGTGAACGGATAGACCTACTTAAATACATTTATACCATCCATTATTCGAGTACAAATGTCCATGTTCATCTCACGAATCCCTTGCGGGATTCGAACCCGCGGCTCCGGTTTCGTGGCCAGGGTCTCTGGCCACTCGAACAACGGACCTGTCAGACAAGAAAAGTTCGTGTTTTGTAATTACTTACCTAAATAAAATTTATTACTAACATTTTATTTGTTTTTTAAGACATTTCACAAAAGGCAAAATCTTAAATCAGTAAATGACTTACGGCAAAAAGATATTGTGAATTAAGGAAATACAAAAAAATGTGTCTTCTTGGAATACCGGTCAATGATCAAACCCAATGAGTCACACTACAACCGTTGCTTGCATCCGGCTTACGACTATCCCCTCCCGCTTTCTTAGTAGAAAGTTGTCTCAAGTTATAAGACCAGACAGACTTAACACTTTCAGAATAAAGTTCATTTTCCATTGTCACAATTCTGCATCGTTTTAGTCATCGGCTGGTGTTATGCAATATTTTTGTATGTTTTTCGGTCAGTGTTGCAAAATTATGCTTGGGGACACGTCATCTGGGACTGATGAGAGGTCAGTGACCTCAAACCTGTTTTTAGTTGGTCGATGGATGCGTTATGCGATAATTTATTGATCATGCGTGATATTGAACTGAGGTCGCTTATTGTTCTAGTAAACATTATTTTACATAATTCTAATACTTAGATGTCCCATTTTGGTCAGGAGCTTAAAGAGAATGTGCCAACTGCGTTCCTTGCTCAGCATATTGTGAAAGGCGACTAATGGTATGTCGGGTTTTGGGGGTGTGATTTTGTAGGCGGCAAGTTAACAACTTGTCACTATTTTTTTTACAATTTTCCATCTAACTCAGCCCAGTTTTATTTTTTGGCTGAATGTCAAAGGGGGCTGGCTACCCCTTTGACTCTGCCTACCCCTTTGGGGCACGCGGGTGTGATGATGATGCTACTATTATCCATAAAATGAAGTAGGTAGATACCATGTAAAGATCTAAAGATCTACCCTCAAAATATTTTACTTGCCATATTTTCTTGTCCTGAAAAACTTATATTATTCATGGCAACCCCATCCACAATCAAGTTGAATTGATAGCAAATTGCATGCAATTTAGTCGAACGAGAGGTTTTCAAGCTGAAATCTTGTCTGATTGCAGATTTGATTACTTTGTATGAAAATCGTGAATCCGAATATAACTTCAAGTGTTCAGATTTTATGAAAATTTACTTGTGCCATTAGGTAAAACTACGGTTGATTCGCTATTGCCTGGATTGTAGAATAAAGTGTGTTAGAAAATATTAGATACTTCATATTTAGGGTTCTGTACACAATGAGTAAAACGGCACCCTATTACTAAGACTCCGCTGTCCGTCCGTCCGTCCGCCTATCACCAGGCTGTATCTTATGAACCGTGATAGTTAGGCAGTTGAAATTTTAATTTAATTTTATTGCCACAACAATAAATACTAAAAACAGAATAAAATATATATTTGACGGAGCTACCATACAACAGACATGTTTTTTTGCCGTTTTTATAGATAATGGTACGGAAACATTCGTGCGCGAGTGCGACTGCACTTTGCCGGTTTTTCTTTTCGCTTTATCTTCAGGTGTAATTGTGTTATGGGCTATCTGCAATAATTTATTTAAAATGGAAGACAATTATCGGTTACATGGTATACCATTTCTACCATGACATGTTAGACATATACGTGTCGTTGTACAAATTAACAAGAGTTTCTTGCCGAAATATTTCTGGTAGAGCCAACATCACTTAGCAATATAGCAATATAATAGGCAATTCGACAGACCCGTTGGTCGAGTGGTCAGAGATTCTACCCATGAAACCAAAGGTCGCGGGTTCGAATCCTGCTAGGGGCAAATGTTTCGTGTGATGAACATGGACATTTGTACTCGAGTCATGGATACTTATTAACATATTTAAGTATGTTTATCCGTTTACCTAGTATCCATATTACAAGCTTATAAGCTTAGTTTGGAACTAGGGAATTGGTGTGTCAGTCTGGTGAAATTATTATTATTATATTCAACCAGAACTTTTTTCTGATCTTTTTTATTAAGCGATTTATATGCGTTTGTTTCAACCCTTTAATTAAATAAAAAGTTCTCTCAATTAAGTTAGACTTTGACTTTGTGATAGGGCCTATGCCATTAGTTATCAGTCAGGAATTATAACACAACCTCAAACCTACATATATTTTCTCAACCTCTTGCAATCGTTCTGTAGGAAATTCATGCCTCTAGCTCCACACAAGGCTTTTATCTCTTATATATTGCACGTTGCAGTTACACCAGACAAGAGCTTAAAGTGCTTCCAAGTGACCGAGTGATTGATTTAAGGGTTGTCGTGTCCGTCCGTCCGTCTGTGTATCTATCTAGATTGAGAGGCTATAAAGACATCTGAGAAGCGAGTGTGTCTATTGGCTTGCCATGTATACCACTAATAGAGTACATTAGCAGTAATGTACGCCACTAATAGCCACGAATAGAGTAGAATATGTATAGTGGGACAGTAATGAGATTATTACCTACTAGCAAGTAGTTCCCGTTCCCGCAGGAATACAGATATAAAATATAGCCCATGTTACTCGCTCATAGCAGCGGTAGCTCAATAGTAAGGACACGCGCCTCTTAACCGAGGAGTGCGGGTTCAAACCCGGGCACGTACCTCTGGATTTTTCAAATCTATGTACGTATTTATACCACTAGCTCGACGGTAAGGGAAAACATCGTGATGAAACCTGCAAATTTCAAACAACTTTGGATTCGTAACCATGATCCAAAAATTGTCTGGTTCCCCTATCTTAGGGTTACGAAGGTCAGACCGGCAGTCGCTGCAATGTAATAACCGGACTCGCTAAATCCTGGATCATGGTCTAAGCGGACCCTGTCTAAGCACGGGACATAACGCTAGGAAGATGATCTAAATGTAAAGTAGCCTTATTCCTTATTATATCACCTGATAGGCTAAAGAAAATTTTGTTTCGAAAGTAAGCCGAAACAAACAGACAGACAAATCAAAACCTAAAAATGAGTTTTCCAAATCGCGAGCTCCTTAAATCACACTATATAGAAATTGTTTGATTACTAAACAACTAGCTTCTGCCCACGGCTTCGCTCGTGTGGTACATCGATGAAACATAGCCTTTATATTATTCGAATGTATGAGCTATATTATTCTAAAGTCCTGTAAAGTTATTCTCACAATACACACTAAATACCTAAATACATACTAATTACTTATAATATGTTTTATTAAGACAAGACTGCCAAGTCCTTATGTCCCAGACCAACATGGGACAGTGGGCTGGGTTGAATGGGAAGCTTTGAAAAAAGGAGTGACAAGTGGCGTCGCCTACTCAGTCACATACCCAAAAGCCCGTAAACCATTAGTCGCCTTTTACAACATGCTAGGCAAGAACCGCAGTTGGCACATTCTTTTTTTTTTGTCCCAGATCAACATGGGCCAAGTCCCAGACCAACATGGGACAAACTGACTGACAAATAATAATAATTTTTTCATATACCCAGCTTTAAGTTGAGTCATGGCTGTGCCTAACAATATTTTATATATAACATCCTGTAATATCAATGTTTATGTTGCCGTCTCTTCTTACAAATTAAATATATGTACACCAAATATTTTTAAAACATTATCATTAATTTTTATGCGTCTGTCTCCCGTTAGAAACCGTATCGTACTTAATTTTAAAAGAGTGACTATCGAGTTTCTTGCCGGTTTCTTCTCGGTAGAATCTGCTATTTGAACCGGTTTATATTTATATTTATTTTGTTCTGACGATTTATAAGTGCTTTTTGTAAGCCTATATAAATAATGATCATTTCATTTCAGATCATTTCATTTCATTTCAAATCCTCGTTTCAGAGCACCGTGTTACCCGTACAGGTCTCCTGTATACGAGCGGTCTGTACGGATCTCCTGGAGAGCTGTTATATCAATCAGCCTTATAAAATATTTAATTTGACGTTTCATTAAAATCTATTCAGTAGCTTCGCGTGAAAGAGTATCAATCATTTACGCATCAATCCATCCTTACAAACTTTCGCAATTATAATATTAGTACGGTCTTTTCTTATTATATTTTATTTTATAAACAAACAAACATAAGCCACGCCCATATCCCCGAAGGTAGGCAGAGTCATAGGGGCAGCATGCCTTCAACCACATTCAGCCGAAAATAAAGCCGGGCTGGGCTTGATGGAAAATTGTGGAAAAGCAGTGACAAGCGGCTAACCTGTCGCCTACACAATCACACACCCAAAATCCGATATACCATTAGTCGCCTTTTATGACATGCTAGGCAAGAACCACAGTTGGCATATTCTTTTTAAGTCCCAGACCAACATGGGACAGTGGGCTCGGTTGGATCGAAAGCTGTGAAAAAGGAGTGACAAGTGGCTAGCTCGTCGCCTACTCAGTCACATACCCAAAAGCCCGTAAACCAATAAATTATTTTATATTTTTACGAAATTCTTAGGTTCTAATTAACTAACCTTAGGTACCTCTAACAATCCTACTATTGTGTGGTAGGCATTTGTACTTGAATGAAAACTTGTTCACTCAAGACTAAGTTACATAAAGAAAGTGAGAGGAAACACTGCTTGCTTGAGGAACTAGGAAACAAGTACTGAATCTAGGTTGTCTAGAAAGCATCTAGGTAAATTGATTACGAGACGGGACGATCGTTTAGATTATAATGATAAAAGTTTTGACGCATGTCCCTTATTGGTTTGGCACTTAAAATAATGTGCCAAATGTGTTACTTCCATGTCATGTCGTAAAAGGTGACTAATGGTATATTATGTAGGCTAACTAGCCTTTTTAACCGACTTCAAAAAAAAGAAGGAGGTTCTCAATTCGGCTGATTTTTGGTCTAGATTGTTTTGGAGATGGTCGAGTGGTTAAAGATCTAGGTTCTGAAACTAAGGGTCGTAGGTTCGAAAACGCTAGGACCGCAGGGACAAATGTTCCGTGTGGTAAACATGGACATTTGGACTCGAGTCATGGATGTTTATAAAGGCATTTTTCAACTGTTACCTAGTGTCCACAGCATAACCTATTACTTGACGATTTACAAGTGCTTTTTTGAGGCCTACGTAAATAAAGATATTTTGAGTATGAGCTTGAGTTTAACCTTACCGTATATGCTTAGTTTGGGGCTAGAATATTAGTGTGTCAGTCTAAAAGAATTCATTATTTATCTAATAAACTAAAGCATAATTAATAAAATACGTATGATGAATAAAATATCTATTTCGTAAGTAAAAACCGTAATAAAGTTCCCAAATAAGCTTAATTTAATTTTATCAACCTTTTAAAAATTATCTGACTATTAAAAAGTCGGCCCCAAATTGGCCAATTTGAGAAGGCTTTTTCATTGGGGATTTTACGTCAATTTAGCCGGAATCAAAATTTCAACACGATCCCAAGGCCCTAGGGAATTCTTAGCGTCTATATGAACTGAATTATGCAAGCAACACCAGGATCTAAAGTTATGTGCAATGGGGTAAGTTACTGTGGAGCCGGCTTCAACACTTAACAATTTTTAGACTTTACTTTGTCAATAGTCACTAATGATTGTCAAAAATGAAATTTACATGATTGATATGTGCAATAATGACTAACGGATTCGGAAAAGAGGTGCGGGTTCAATTTCCAAAATGGAAGAAAATTCTTGTTGATGTATTTAATCGAGACGTCTATGATACCATTTATTTTATTTTATTTTTATTACTAAAATGACAACATTCTTTATTTCAATCAGTAAATCATAGTAACGTAATTTTAATTTAATTTACAGTCATAAAAGTGATTTATTGCATATAAAACTAGTATAATTATTATATTAAAGTACAGTAAGTGGCAATTATTTCATAGTGAAAGTATCTACGTTTTTCCAGTTTAGTAAAAAAAACAATTATTGTTACGTTAATGTTTTTCTTCTATGTAAATCCTTACTTTAATTTAATGAGCCGGTACAATATTTATGATTATACTATTATTTACTGTTTCTATAATTATTGTATTGAAATAATATGCTGGAAAGGCAAACAAAAATACCAAATAACTTTGCTTAAACTGATTCGAACAAAACCTTACCAGTCTTATTATTTATAAACTTTGTTACAGTAAAGTTTACCTAAAAAAATAAGTACCAAAGTATAATTTGGTAGGATGTCACGGTAAAATGTTATTAATAAAAAGAGTCCGATTCCATACTTCTTAACATCGCGAACATCGGCTGGGATATCCCAAGTTGCGCTAAAACCATTCAGCTTCAAACTCCACGTCATTAACCATCCAAACTCGGCTCTAACATCTGAACAGCAAAGTCCATTTTCCCCTAATCCCTCTCTTCAGTAAGCCTCTAACAGTTCGCTTTATAACCAAGTCGTGTCATCACTGAAAAGTAAACTTAACCCGTCAACGTTTAAGATCCAAACTCGTTCGACAATTTTCAGTACGCTTCAGCTGATACAAAACGAATTTGAACTTTAAATGCCGAGCAAATACAAGTTTTAACATTACAAACTTAAGGTTTAAAATGTTTTATACATTTTTCGTTAAGTACAGTCAAGACAATACGGATCCAAGGAGTTTATGCAATTCTTATGTTGTTATTATATAAGCTTGTTTTCTGTCTGTGCGTCCATTCTAGTTCACAGTGCTTGGTGCATTGAACGTGAAAAAAGTGGATTACTTTATTTGTGTTAATTAAGTAGGTAAGTGTGGCATGATTTATACATAAGTTATATTATTATGTAAGTTTATTTTAACAACTCATCTACTGAGAATAAGCATTAATTGATAACATAACCTATTCAACAGATTATATAATGTGACTGAATTACTAAATAGATCTAGTAAATAATTATAATATAACTACGTAAATATTATGAATAAGTATACGTAATAAAATAATAGCTGTTTGGAGACACGCTACGATAATAATTAATTACCAAAATTATATATTTTCTTATATTTGTACAACATATTAAAAAAAAGTTTTACCTAATAACTTCAACTTTGTGACGATTTTTAATGTAAAGGTTTGTGTTCTATAAAAAAAAAATACAAAAACGAATTAAAAAAACTATTGAGATCTTTGTATGTCGCAGGCAGCAGCTAAGTTATTTGTTAATGATTAAATAACTAACACTATTCCTCTACGGTACAAAGTAAAAGGAATAATGGCATCTGTCTTGCGCAAGTACGTCTCTCCTCGCCCATTTTTGTCTCAAAACGGTACGTCACAACAAATCATCCTCCGCAAAGTCGGTTAAAACAAACTGCGTACGTGTTTGGGCTGTTAAAAGGTGAAAGTGGACGTCCTTAGACGACACGAAATCGTTTTTAGGTCACGGCCCTTGATGAGTAAGCCTTGACGAATAGATGTGGCATCACGAATGAAAATAAGTGACGAATGGAGGGCATGCAAATGTTCAACATATCCACGTTTAATGTCATCCATGTACATTTTTCTTATGCAACTGCTAACTATGTGTACGGATATTTTAATCCTTGTACGGTTTCGGGGAAAAATCTAATAGCTTTTGCCCTATTATAGAAAAATCGGAATGTTATGAAATGTTTCAGATATGTCCGTTACGTCTTCGCGCCTAATCCACTTTACTTATTGCAGTGAAATTTGGTATAGTAAAAGTTTGAACCAAAAGAATAATAATATTACCCACACTTAGCTAAAAAATAAAACTGGGCTGGGTTAGATGTAGTCGGCTTGAGTCCGAAATCTCCAAAAAAAGCATCAAGGCATGTATGAAAAAGACCTGCTTATGTTAGATAATTATAACTAGTCACCATTTTAAACGTCATTGTAAGCCTTTAGCATGGCTAATGATGGGTTGAGAAATTCTCTTCTTTTCCAAATTTTGCCTATTAGTTTAACTCAACTTTCACTTTCTTTCAATGTTTTCAATTGGAGAACAAAAAAAAAGTGTTATGTGGTCCTATACCTATATAATATATTAGCAATTACTTACTTTTAAGATAAAAAATCTTAAATGTGCACACATAAAAAAGCTAATACCAAAATTTCGAATAATAATCCACAATAAACTTCTACTATTTCACAATAAAATGTCACAAATTAATATCCATATATCTAAAGACCATTAATTGAAACGTTTAGTTTAATAATTATATTTTACCATGAGCCTTGTACAATACAAATTGTGCTGTCATAATGAAAATGTCTTATCGGACCAGAAATCAATTAAAGTAAAGTGTTAAACGTTTAAATATCATTATATATTTATTATTATTATTCGACTGGCCCGTTGGTCGAGTGGTCAGAGACCCTGGCGAAACGAAACCAAGGGTCGCGGGTTCGAATCCCGCTAGGGGCAAATACTTCGTGTAATGAACATGGACATTTGTGCTCGAGTCGTGGATATTTATAAGTTATTTATAAGTTCGCCTAGTATCCATAGTACTTAATTTGGGGCTAGGGAATTGGTGTGTCAGTCAGGAGAATTTATTTATTATTATTATTATTAATAATACATTAAATAGCTGCACAAAAATCATCAACTGCCGCATCCTTAATGATTTCCGTTTTTCATAGCTCCCAGCTTCTAAAGTCCATTTTAGCAAAAGCATCACGTAGGTATCTCAAGGGAAACGAATGCAATAATGGTTTTTGTTAAGAAAACCTGCTTCATCATCCTCTACTAACTACTAGATTAGACCTCGTGGCAGTCTAGACTTGAACTAGGATTATCTTAGCGCCCTCTAGGGCATTCTGTGTCGACGAACAGACTAGACTAGTCATAATAATTTATATTATTTACTAATGTGGTAGTTAATTTAATGCAACGTGTGTTAGTTTATAGTCAAATTATAATACAGAGAGGTTTTTGAGCATGAAGGCATAAGGTATACCTAGTCCAAAAAAAGAAAGCTCCAATTATAGTCAAAATATAGTTCAGTGACTTTTCACAGGTTTTCCTGCTGGAAACCAAGCCTGCGGGTGAATCTATCTATATATTGTATTATTATTATATCAATTAGTTGAATCCGCAACCACAGTCAAATAATATAAATAAGTAGTTTTTTTTTTATACATTAGTATATTGATTTTTTGTCTGAATGTGGTTAAAGGGCTTGCTGTCCCTTTGATTCCCTACCCCTTCGAGGAGTACAGGCGTGATGTTATGTATGTAAAATTAAGTTAAGTTAGATGGAAAATCACGAAAAAGTAGTTTTTTAAAGAATTATATTGTTGGTGCAGTTGTAAAACATGCATTTAAAAAAAAATATAGGCAAACTACCTAGTTAACACGTATAATTTCCTATCGCATTCATAACATCTTTATATATATTTTTTTAATCTTTTTGGATCTTATCGAGGCGATAAAAAACTAAACTAGTCCACCATAGCTCCCTTTAAACTAGTCCAGAACAAAAAGAGTATTTAACCAGTAGACTCGATGAAGCTTCAAACCTGCCGATCACGTCCGCTCTAACCCAGTTCCGACGACACACCGTTAGCCGACCGGAGCATGCGCAGTCCGCGCCCGCACTCCGCGCCGCCATGTTTCTTCCATGCGTGTGCGCACACCGGCCCGTCTTGAGCTTGTGAGTTCTGTGATGTCATTTGTTATGATCCTGGCGGTTGGAAGGTGTTTGGATGGTGATAGTGTGGCTTCGAATGCGATTGGTTACAGAAATGTTAACCAGTTGGACGCATTCGGTCGTGTAAGGACCAGATAACTTTGTAATATTGTTTGGTCTGCTTAGAATTTGGTAAAACATAATCCTTTTTACTGTCATACATCTCAATACAAACAATACTCAAGAATACGATACATCGTATTCAATTAAATAGTAATTCAATTCAATATTTAATATTGCTTTTTCTTGGACTGTGCCTTACCCCTTCAAGTAATGCAGGCTCAAAAAATTGTGTGAATCATTCCTTCATTACCGTGCATCACATATGATTCAAATGGTATGATTTTTTTTTTCATAGATCAAGTTTAGCTCTTTTATCACCAAATGAAGTAACTAAGCAGTGTTAGTACCGAAACAAAATCTTCAAGTCAAGTTTTTAAAATAAATGATGTTGAGAACTAAATCTAAATATAAGTATGGGTGTGAAAGTATCTGTTATGTATTTTTAAGATAAGATTTTTAAAGTTGTAATTTTTCGTAGTTTGATTTCAAAATAGAACGAATCAACTTGCAAAAGTATGAACTTGGCTGCAATTGAGTTTTAAACATGAACTTCACAAAAACAAATATAATTATAATTATTCAAATATCTTCAACACCAACAATCGCGTTATTAATTTTAGCAGTCAATATTGGTCTTTCGATCTTTCAAGTTCATTACACTGTTTACAATAAACTAATTACAAAACTTCATTGTTTCCGCAACAATAACCCCAAAATAGAAATGTAACAAGATTCGTAGTGATCAAACTCGTCACTTGTGAAATTGGTGAAAATATTTTAGAGAAAGCGAAGAATAAGCTAAATGTTTTGACAACAGGAAACAAAACAATTTCTGCTATACAAGTTATATTATTTACCTGTACAATGCGTACTTAAGTATTTCAAACAAGTGTAACGACTCCAACATACAATATTGAATGCTATTTCTCTTTAAAATAAGGTTGAAATTTCTACGGAATCTGCAGTAGCTACACTTTTACCGATAGAATGAGCGATGCAATGATTTGTAAAGAAAGTGTATTATTACAAAAAGTGAATAAGTTAACGTACATTGAACGACATACATGATGTAGCAAAAAAAATACTGAGTATCAAGTCCAATCTTGAGTATAAATTGATTGACTGACTCAGACGATTGCCTAGGCCATCCTAGGTATAACTATAGAATATATCCCCATACACATGACTTCCACGGTCAATATTTCCATAGATTCGGAATCAAAAGTTCAAAAGCGAGGAGCGATAAGTATATTAGTTGACTGGCCCGTTGGTCGAGTGGTCAGAGACTCTGGCCACGAAACCGAGGGTCGCGGGTTCGAATCCCGCTACGGGCAAATGTTTCGTGTGACGAACATGGACATTTGTACTCGAGTCATGGATGTTTATAAACATATTTAAGTATGTCTATCCGTTTACCTAGTATCCATAGCACAAGCACGAGCTTAGTTTGGGACTAGGGAATTGGTGTGTCAGTCTGGAGAATTTATTTAAAATTCATATTGATTTGATTTGATTTGATTGTTTAATAATACAAAAACCCTACCCCGCTAGGGAAGTGGCGTAAAGTTTAGTTAGTTAGTTAGTTAGTAATACAAAAATCAATGTGTTTTGTAGGGGGTTCTTAGAAAGCTCCTCGCTTTGGACCTTTTGTATAACACAATTTGTGATATTGTTATGTGCTGAATAAAAACGGGGCCCACAGCGTCTTAAATGAGCCCTTAAAAGGTTAAAGGCGGCCCTGTGAACAGATCTACAAATTACGAGTCTAGGGAGAAAATCTAGCTCTTATACTATTAATCTAGAAAAAAGGAACGTCGTCTGAATTACCAAAATCTTATTCCTTAATAAGGCCTCATTACGTAATAGATTAATTCCATAATAGATAAAATAATAATTAATCTGGATAGTATCTTCAATTGAGAAATGGGGAATCATCATGTAATATTAATGTCAGATTCAGAGATACAAGATCCAAAGACTCTGGGATCTAAGTAGTAGAGATCCATCTAAGTAATCCATAAAAGGAAACACACACTTACTTAGCACACTATTTTAAGTAGTTTAGATCCATCTAAGTAATCCATAAAAAAAGCAAGCACACACTTACTTAGAACATTATTTTAAGTAGTTTATCAAATATATGTCATCATATATCATCTAGCCGAATACTATCCTTTTAGATAAAAAAAAAACATAAAAGAAAATTACCGTACCTTTGGTTTAAACTGCAGAATTCTGTAGCAGGTATTCCACACAATAAGGATAGCTACCTATTATCGTTATTAGAAAATGTCTTGCATCTGAGTCTACTGCTCATAATAAGTTGTTGACCACAAAAAAGACTTTCATAAAACACATAACGGTGGCAATTTCCTAGAACATCTACAATATTCATGAAACAATCCTTGATACCAAATAACATCGTAAAATAATTTCCAAATACTGACTTACAAATATACCAGATGGTAAAACGAAACCTTAGCTTCCAAGACAAAATTTCATAATGCAAGGCGGAATTATTCCAGTATAACTAACACGGTTATCGGGTAAATTCGTTAGCTTTGACAGCGTTTTTTTGGTGCGGCTCCTTTAGTGACGCCAGCCAGCGCGAGCCCGGAAAAAAATTTTAGACATTCATCCAGTTTTACCGGGATAAACAGATTTTTCTCTATTTTCAGGCTTTTGAAGGAAGTTTGTATTAACGACAGTATCAATGATTGATACTAATATCTAAGATCACTAACATAAAGGTTTACTGCGAAATATTCTTTGTAGCTTTTCTCTCTGACAACCCTGCTAAGGAATTAAAGTGAAATTAGTCTAGTTTTATTATTTGTAGCACTGGGTTACAGTAATGTAAGCCACACCAACACCAACGTACAGCGTAAACTGACTAATAAAATAAGAAGGACGCGCCACTAAATAGACGTTGAAGCTCTTCAGGTGCTCCAACTTTACACGCAACTTACGTCACACATTGACATAATAGTGTAGTGCTCTAATTGACAGATATCCGATATCCATAAGTATTTCACTCACACATGCATAACGTATAGTATGACAGCGTGAAGTCCTTCTTTTTTTACTAGTCCGTGTGATAGACCTTGAAACTTTGCACAGAGATCAGTCAGATAGTATAAGTGAGCACTATGACTGTTCTTTTTGAACATTCATCCCTAAGAGGGTGAAATGGTAGTTATAGGTTTTTCACACGGATAACATGACGGCGGCGGGCCACTAGTCAAATTTTATTTTTAAAAAATTAAATGCAAAATCTATCGTTGTTCTTTTTGTGTATTTATAACTTTCCTAAATTGATATGCTAAAATTATCTATAATACATGATCAATCAAGATCAATGATATGCATTTCACCTCATACTAATGCAGCGCTAGTAGGTACTTAAAAATATGTTTAAACTTTTATAAAACTCGGATTAGGTTCATTAACGTTTCATATAAGCATTTGCAATTAGGATACTTTAAGTCATAATGAATGACTTTGAAACGTAGCTAGGTTTTACAGCTGAGTATAAAAGCTAGTTAAAACTAGTTCATGTTGAACTCATTAAAACATAACTCACTTTCATTTTAACAGGGCATAAGTAGTATTCATTGCCAATGGCTAGATTGTTGCCTAAACAATGATATACCTACCCAACACCATAAGAAGCCTTTAATGACATCCTAGGCGGGTAACACAGTCAGTTCATTATTTTTGAATCCTAGTCTAGCTACTAAAGAAATAAACAGATATTTAAAATTTTCATTAGTTGTCCATTCGTTGTTTGAAAAGGCTTTTAAACAGCTTCTTAGAATAATTTCTATACGGTGCCATATCTATTCCAGTTAATCATCAAAGATGCTGCACCAAGCACGATGGCTGATGCTGCTGATCGCAGCAGCTCTCGCGCTGCAGTCGCGGGGGGAAGGAGGCATCAGACTACCCGACCAGCCCCCCAAGGAGGAGACGGAAGGGAGGTCCATCAACTTCGGAGGAGATGAGCGGAGTCGATCGGTAAGAAATTCTATTCGACTATTTTGTACTAGTTTTAGAGACATATCTTATGCACTACATTTACAAAGGCATTTAAAAAAATTAAGTTCAGAAGTTCAAAATGCTTACAGTCAATGTTCCGGTTTAAATATATTAAATTAGAACATTGGCACATGCGCCATATTTCCTTGAAGCTAACAAAATTTACACAGCCTTTTATTTTACTGTTAAAGACTTATTTAGATATTGTCAGATATAAACCTCACAAAAAAGGCCGATTTCCATTAATCAAAAACAAGAAAGAGTACTATTTCCGTAGATAAATCCTAATTTAATATGTTTTTCTTCTTCAGCCTCAAGCCCAAGGACGAGGGTTGCTGGACTGGCTAGGTTTTGGCGAAGACCAGGACCCCTACATTCAGCAAGCGACGCAACAGTGCATCAATGGAGACCTGGCTGACTGCTTCAAAGCACAAGCTTTGAGATCATTTGACGACTTCTTCGATAAAAACGCTTATCAGTAAGTACCATTTTTGAGGCTCTTTAAATCTTATGGCAGTTCTTCAAATCGTCATACTATCATAATTCTGAACCACTAAAGACCAACGACTGTAAAGACCGAACCTTGGGAGTTAATTTTAGCCACCCATCCAAATCTTGTCCTATGTCCTATGGACAAGATTTGGATAACTTTTACAACATTACGCAATATTAACCCAACACCAGTTATCCTCGAAAGGAAAAATAAAGTAAGTACCAATAATAGTTTCCATTCACAAGGGTGAAGTTTTTATTTATTCAAGAAAGCTTTTATCTGACGAGCTCGAGGGAATTATGTTTTCAGAGATGATAAGTGTTCTTTAAGTACTCCCAAATACGGAATTCAGTCCCAAAAGTACGATTATAAGTTTGACGTCGGGAAGTTGGAAACAACAATTTGTGCAAAACGTGGCCATTTAACCAATCTTACAAGGTTTGAAACTATAAAACCTGTTTCCTTAACATTGTTTTGGAACAATTTTTCTGCAGTTTGAATTGATATTTTTTTTATTTTTGATCACATTATAATAGTTTACACACCAGACATTACATCACCTAGGATTAGCTTAAGTACATTTCATGTTACAGTTGGAAAGCATTGAGAATAATATTCCTCATTCGCTCAATACGCAGATGAAGTCACAGTAAAAATATAACTTATACTCGTAGTAGTAAAATGATGGATACACTGAGCTATTTATTGCTCTCAATAAGAAATTGGCAATATTTACTGAAAAACTCTGAAATCAGATCAACGCAGAATGAGAATTTGGCCTAATAGCTAATATATATTTTTTCATAAACGTTTAAACTTGCTTTCCTAGGTATTAATTAAAATTAATTAAAAAAAAACTAGTTTCGGAACTTTTTTGTTCCATGGAACCTCTCTACCTACCCCTTCGGGGATAACGGGCGTGATAATATGTATGTATAAATGCTTTTTAATTTGCAGACTTTCTGACAACGCTGTCATGGTGAAAGTGGAGTCGCAAGCAAGGGCGTTGGCTCACGAACCTCCTACCCTCAGCTCGCAGCCACGCAGTGAAGACTCTGACTGGGACGCGCTGGTCAAGTTCGGAATGAGGAAGATTGAGAGGTGAGTTAAATAAAAGAAAGAAGATGGTTCTTAAGATGACCTAAGAATTATCATTATCATAGACTTGTACGGAATGTGGGAAGTTGAGAGGTTGGGTAAACCTTCTTCAGATGATCTAAGAATCGCCATTATCATAGAAGGTAGATCATGGAAGGAAGATCATGGAAGGAAGGAAGATAGTGAAACGTTATGACTAGGACGTTCAGGTTAAACAAAGAGTCAAACTATATGGTAAGACAGCTCAGAAAATGCTGAAATATGAACTAAATTTCAACCTGGAATTTGTTGCTCATCAGATGAGATCCAAATAATCAATCGAATAGAAGACGAATTTATATCAATTTGATGCATTCCGATGAGATGATAATACTAAATAGCAGCCAATTCCGATACACGATGCATGTGCCAACACCGAAAAGTATTAATCAGTTCTTGTTATTTAACTTCACTTCCCTCCAAAACACAAAATTCCATCCATTTCGTTCACAAAGACCGGTAATTAATAGATGAAACGTGTTTAAATAGGTTGACTATGCATACCGGCAAACGACCCTCGATCGAAGGGCTGTATTTCATTCCAAACAGACCTTGTAGCCCTTACTGTCATTTCCCGTCTCTAATTAAACAAATTTCTGTTTTCACTAATTTCCTCTATTCACCTCCAATCCTGTTTAATTACTTGTCTGTTTTAATCTCCTTTGATATTAGCCTCGCGATTTACGTAATAAGAAACTTGATTTTGGTATAGCCCGATATTTTGGTAGGCAATTAAGATGTAATTATGATTGTTTGTTGGGAAACCTTAATCTGAAACAGCGTAAAACGGTAAGACGTTTCAAGACGTAAAAGTGTCCAACTTACTCGTCTCTATTTTTTATCTATAAAAATAATAAGCTTGTAAGTTAGAAAGGTGAATTCTTGAAAGGGATCTCTATTTTCTGTCTATAAAACCAATTAGCTTTAAAATTTAAAAGGCGGATTCTTAATATCATCGACTTAAATTTAATGAGGTAAGACATTCTGATCTTTAATAATTTTTATCCTTAACTCCCGATTAGACAAAACATTTGTGACATTTATCCAGGGAATTAAATTTTCCGGGATTTTAAGGAATGTGAAGTTTTCACAAAACCTATTGATTTCAGTTCAATCACTTGCAAAATAGACAAAGATTAAACAGTTTTTTCCTATTTTTTACTGACTTAAAGAAAAGGAAGAGGTTCTCAATAATTCGACTGAATTTTTTTTTTTTTTGCTTTATAAAGATCATGGCAAATGACAAAAGTATTATTTGAAGATAATTGTTTTATGGATGTCCTCAGAAATAAGTGTGTTTTCCGCTAGCTGTGTAGTAATTGGGGCCCTTATTACTAAATACCAATATATAGAGATCAGATCATATTCCTAATCATTCAATCTGCTACTATTTACACACATATAAATATATCTAAAGCTTCTATTGAAATTTCATCAAATAAAAGCGCATTTTCGGTGAACGAACACACTCATTGTTTACCATGCCCTTTTTATGCTGCGAGAGAAAAAAACCTTTTCAAAGAACAATAAAATCGCCCTTTATGTGATGGCCTTTAAACTCTCAGTCCCACATCAAAGAACAAAAAGCTCGGTCTAATATATTTTCTAAATAACACGTTGTTATCTGGACACACGTGCGAACCATTTTAATCGGAAACGAGAGATAACTCATTTGTCGAATAGTTTCAGTAAACAAAAGGTTTAATTTGGAATCGGATAGCGACAGTTATCTATCCAATTGCTGTTTGTGCAAAAATATTTTTGAATGATAACAAGGTTCGTTTGATTGAAATTACACTTAGTAAACGCTATAGGCGATTGTCACTTTTGTAATACTGTCATCATCTTCCTAACGTTATTCGCTGTGCTTATTCAGGTCCGTTTAGACCATGATCCAGAATTTAGTAAGGCTGGTTATTACATCGCAGCGTCTGCCGATCAGACCTTCTCTTATCTTGTAATACTTGAAAAGGAATTTCAATCAATCAACAATAAGGATATACCTACCGAGTAAACGATCCTAATATAAGTATTTGTAACACTCTGAAAACTTCAAGTACTTACTTTTAACAGGATTGAAGAACAATAGGAAATATAAATGAAAAATATTGATTTATGTACAAAGAAGAGAAACTAATAGCCCCGATTTTACTTGTTACACCTTCACTCTTTATATTATGCTAACATAACCTAGTATATAGAAAATATTAGCAGTGAAATTCGTTTGTTTAATTTTCTTAATGTTAGTGTTTTTTTGTTTAAGGTATATAAGCTATTATGCTACTAGACTCCAAAGATTTTTATAGTATGTACCATTAATGAGATTATAAAAAATATTGCTGACATATTTTTTCTTTTGTTCATCAAAGTTAAAATAACGAAGACACAGCGCGTTAAAGTTCCGCGTGACGTCACTAGCTCCGTCTTACTTTAGAAACAAGTGACTTAATTAAATTAGATAAACCAAAAAATACGCATTCAATAATTTTTGATAATCCTACTAACGATTAAAAAAAATATATTTAAGTCAAGTAGATAACTATCAAATTTTTGTCACTCTACTCTCAATGCACATCGCAAAAGCAGTTGAAGTATTCCAATTAATTTATATCCACATCAGTGCAAAACATGATACAATTTTGCACTCTAAAGTCCTTTAAACGAAAGATAAAACGATTTAAAATAGATCGACCATGCGTTCCGATGCTTTTCACCGAATCCAGCCTTTGATTTTTGGTCCGAATTGGATGACTTTTCATGACGTCACACTGATGTAAAGGAAGTTGTCTCATGCGAGAATAGGGCAACGACACACAAGAGCAAATTCAGTAAAAGTGATAAAAGGATAGTGTATGGTCGACTTGGTTTCAAGCGTTTCTCTAATATGTATAGAGCTTTAGTGTAAGATAATGCAGTCATTTTGTATTGTGAAGTGTTATGCAGATCTCGGGCGTAAGGTCAATTACAATTTTTTTAAAAATTCTGCATAGAGCGTTAGCTGTTAACAGATTTTAAAACGTGAGGTGCGTTAGCGCACCTATGCGGCTCTGAGTAATATTAATTTTCACATAATATTAGTAGTTATTATGAATTCTCTTGTTAGAATATATACAACTAGCGGTCAGCCCCGGCTACCCACGAGTGGACATTATTCCTTAATTTAACCTAACTTTTTCAAAATGTTAATCATGGATAATGTAGCATTGTAATGGTGAAAACATTTTTGAAATCGGTCTAGTAGTTTTTGAGTTTACCTGTTACAGACATACATGCAAATATTTCCTCTTTATAATAGGTAATAGTGTAGATAAACTGGACCGAATGATGGATTCCACAGGAAGAGCGAAAAAATATCTATAACAGCCGAATTATAAGCGAGCAGAACCGCAAGCTAAAGCTAGTCTCTTAAAGCCCATCGAAGTGAAAAACTCTTACAAAGAATTGTTAAACTTTCAACATCAATATGGATTGAAATATTCAAATGCCTTGTCTCGAACGAAATACCCAATTCTGAAAACTGGCGAAGATTTTCACAATATTTTTTGAGCTTTCTACTAAAAATATTGTTTCTTAAATTGAAAATTCTTCTATGTTTTAGTTATTAACACAATTACACTTTTATGGATTTTCTACGAAGTAGATTACACATAAATTAAAAAAGATATTAAATAAATAAAAAAAATCATTTATTTCGGACCTGATCCATAGTGTTAGTAACAATAAAAGCCTTTGTTAATACTTACATTTATATTTGAAATTTTAATTTAATTCAATTCCATTCATTTATTTGTTTATAATAATTATTACTTAAAAAATAAATAAATTAAATATTGTATTATGAATTATTCCAATGGTCTATTGTATTATTATTATTGTAATAATTATTATAATTAATTTTGTTGTCTGTGACGAGATTAAAATAAGCCGTGTTAAAATAAATAAATTGACAATTTGTATACCCAGATAAAAATTACTTAACAATAAAATACTAGCTAGGCTTGTCGATTTATAGATATAATAGCACGAATAGCGGCTCAAACACATTTAGAAAAGTCCATAATCGCCAGAATGCGATATATGTATATATTTTTAACGGTTTAACTAACTAACTAAACTTCACGCCACTTCCCACGGGTAGGCAGAAAGAACCGAAAGCCATATGACACGATCTTTATACACCTCACTCGCCTCTTCAACATTCATGATCCTTTTCATACAAGCCTTGCGTTTTTTAATGGGTTGGTTACTTCCTAAAAATAGATATCTAGATTCCAATGTTTGATGTTTCTTCTTCAGATTCCTTCGGTCAACAGCTTTGGAAATGCATCTGGATGATGACGTCACGTCCAACGGGGTCATTGCCCCCCGATTCTTGGATGAAATTGCCGATGAGGTGGACATCATTGAAGATAAGAAGGCTCCTCCATTCCGTAAGCATTGACTAGATAGTTTATATACCAACGTCAAATCCAAACTTCAAGCTCTTTTCCAGTCGGGCTCCACTGATTGACCATGATTCCAAATGAAGAGTAGGGACTTTAAATCTAAAATCTAGGTAAAATAGTCAGGACACTATTACAATAAGCAAAACATTAGATTGGATTAAATTAGTAATGTTCCCTATAGGTTTATACAATTTTATAGTTTCTTTTAGTGACCCTGCCCCATGCGCCAAAGAGTTAAAGGTTCGATCCTCACCCAGAACAAACATTCGTATGATGAATACTTGTGTTTGTTCTGTGTCTAGGTGTCAATATTGCATTTTTAAGTATAGTTATATTTGTAATACCACTGTTGATTCTTATCAACTCTAAAAAATTATCGAATCCTCGAAAAACACTTCGCCCAAGCGGACATTCCTACAAATAGATTGCCCAATTTGTCTGTATGAGAGGGCCTCTGAAGTGATTTTGGATCGGAGCTCTCACAAAGGCACAGAATTAATTTCCTTTGCCACAACAAAAGCGTTTGAGAAATCGAAACAATTATTAACAGAAACGATTGAATTGCACTAATGGATATTAATCTCCCTCTCCGGACTAAGAAAGACAAATAGGCGTATTGGTTGAAGTTTTTAGCTGAAAGCGGCTAGGTCTAGTTTGAAGTAGAAAGAGAGACAAGTATAGGTGATTTATCTCTTCATTGTTATGATTCCAGTAGCCTGTTAACTGGATAGTATAGAATATAACTTACTTTTAAAATATATACGCTTTTATCATAATTTCAATTATTTACCATATAGCAAACTTGTTTCCAATCATTGTTTAAAACATTATTAATTTTCTGTTTTTGAATCGTTTTGTCATAAACATAAAAGCAGTTAAACGTAATGGACTCTATATTATTAAAAGCTCCATAGTTTTTCCTCACCGCTAAGCTAATAGTATAATATAGATTTGAAATATCCTGAGGTACATTCTCGGGTTTGAACTCATACCTGTCGTATATGAGGCGCTCGTCTTTACCATTGAGCTACCACTGCCCTCATATGCAGACCTCTAGGTCCAATATACACTACTTATACCCACAAGTACTCAGCCATTACCAAACCTTGTTTCTTCCAGGCCGTCACAAGCTCAAGAAACTGATCATCCCTATGCTGCTCATCCTCAAGCTGTTCAAGCTGAAGCTGCTTCTCTTCTTGCCTCTGATCCTCGGTCTGGCCAGCTTCAAGAAGTTCCTCGGATTCATGGCCCTCATTGTACCAGGTAAGAAGAACTGATAACACGTATGAAAGAACTACGAAAGAATATCAGTACTGACTTTTACAATCATTCATTTAGAATTTATCTTTGAAGAAATAACCCGAAAGATACGGATTTTGAAAATTTCCCTACCAGTAATGTATGTTCGAGATAAAATACGCTTCTGTAACTTTTTGATAGTGAATGAAAGAATTTGTCGTTAAGTATTTTTTACACTAATTTTATTTAAACTAATTAAATATCAAACATACAAAAAACCTAATAATTTTTCTCAAAAAAAAAATTACAGATAGAATTTGGTACAAATTTGCAACAAACAACAACATTTTTTGCAAATATTTCAGAAATTTATTTCGCATTTTACCAAATATTAATTATATTCGGCTATCATTGAATTCAACAGAGAATAAATAAAATAAAATATACAAACGTGTGTAAGTGAAATAAATCGCTTACAGCCTCTTTGATATTTTTCGGCCGACCCTGGATTGTTGTTAAAGACCGGGCCTTATTTTAGTGAAATAAGAACCTCTTTGACGAAACCTTTTGTGCCGAAAAAGGTAGCGTATTGTAATTTTATATGTGGAGTTTCGTTACATCATAATATTGGTCAAACGTTGATTAATTAAACTAAATTTTAATTAGGACAAAATCTAAATACAGGATTAATCACTGTAGTATCGCTAAAGGTTTAGTGTACGGTTAGTTTTAAGCTTTAAAGCATAGTAATCTTTAGTATCACAATGGATACACCAATATGAAAATTCTCTTAAATATTCTTGAAAGTCGTATAATGTCAATAAAAAAAAATTGTTTCCATATTATTTATGTTCGATGATGTAACCGGATCAATAACGATGAGGTCTGTACATATCTGAGTACTGTAGTACTGTATTTGTCGTTGTACATACATATATATGTATAAATGATGCTTTGTCGATATGTACATATACGGACTCTGTAAATGGAACTAGATCATAATTTTGTTAACAGAAAAATTTTCATTTAAAACCTTTTCTCTCTAGGAGTAATCGGCTACTTCAAGTTCTGCAAGCCCAACCTGACCTCTCCCTTCTCATCGAGCCACTACTCGGGCCCTCAGTACTCCCCAGCGGGCATCGGCCTCAGTCCCTACAGGGAGGGTCACTCCCCAGCGCAGTATGGACACTATGATGGATATGTTGTAAGTTGTTACGTGATAAGTAGTGTCCATAGCTTAGGAAATTTACAATACTTAATAATGAAATGAACATGGTATCAAACAATACGGTCTGTCAGATAAGTAGCCTATGGACATTTGCCATATCAAAGGAACAACTACACGTAAATATAAAAGATAGCCAGAAAAAAATCACAGATTTCAGCAAAGAACTAAAAAACTCGAATTCAGGAATGACTAATATGAGTATCTATTGTTAAGTATGCATGGCATAAGTGTATCTTGATATGAATTCTATGTGTCTGAATATTTGCTATCAGGATTTGAACCCCCGGCCTTTGGTTCTGAGGCCAAGATCTCTAAACAAACAAGTGGATTATTAAAATCAAGACATTTTACTGGAAATCGCATGTAATCGCACCGACAATCGTATTGTTTGATAATAAATCCGGTCTTTATTTGCAGACCATAATCGTTATTAATGATAATTGTTTGAAACTGATCCACTCACCTCTGAGATGTCTAGGTGGAAATCAATATCTGCTAGAAGCAATAGCCTCATTAATGTAAGCACTACCAATTACCTTAGGCCTAACATTTGCCCAGGTAGCCCAAAATTTTCCTCGGCTCGTTCCACGTGGACTTAGGTCCACAACAGGAGACGCTATCTTACGTCCATTAAGATCTATGAATGTTTCATAGATCAACACGAAATCTGTAAATTTCCTGGACAAAAAGAGCCTACGTTCTTTGTTACCTACTGTTCAACCTTATCGCTACCCTAACACAATCTTCTGAGCACTTCAAATGGAAAAGAAGTTAAGAATTTCTGCTTTAGTTTATAGACACAGAAATATTCTGCGCTCTAGAGAAGGAATCTTTAGTACTAAACATCTAAATCCAATGACCGAAATGGTTTAAGGATAATCGCTTATCAAATGTATATGATTATGTCAAAGCGATACTATAGCGATCGTAATTGTCGCCTATGAATAATGATGAGCCACCTGATTGGGCTACCTGAGCAATTATCAGATTCCGAAGGGATTTGATGAAGTTTGCTCAGTCTGATAATAAAATAAAGGTTGGACTGGGTATTTAGCCGGACCCAAAATTTGGTCCGTTTAATGAATAAAGATATCGTTAGATGTATGAATATTTTTTGAATAAGTACTCAAAAATCATTCCTTCAAGTAAAAATACCGTTCTTATAACCAAATATCAGAATTGCAAGTATGTCGTTGAAAACACAGATCGTTTTTGTTTTAAATGTATTTTTTTTTATATAAAACAAGAGGTTACTCATTTTGAAAATAATTCATTATCTTTTAATTACAGCAACAAAATGGCCACAAATACGGCGGTGGCGGAGTATCTTTCAGGGAACATGACGTCAGCCCTCAGGATCTAGCTTACCAAGGCTGGGAATACAGGAACAAGAAAGGTGGTGACGACATAAAGGCAGGCGAGGCGTAAGACTGAACTTAGTGTTATTTCATCATGAGATGATGTGGTAATGAGCGTTGTCACGGTTATCGATGCCGACACGATGATTTTTAGTGTATATTTACATCTGAATCTGATACTGATAATGTAATAATAGTCCAGCCGTTTGGTAAATTCACTTGGAAACTATTCCAGGTGTTCTGAAAATTGGCGATTTTATAGAAGTGTATCTTCCCAAATTTCAATTTTGCCACCTGGAGTCTCTGACGCTCACGCTGCCATATTAAAAAAATGGCGTCTATACAAGCATATGTCACAAACATAAACTATAGAATTCCTACCATAACTATTTATTAATTTTTCGTTAAATCTACAGTTTCTTATTAACCACATTAATTCGAATCAAATGACTGTACTACAAAAAGATTGTATTTATTTGAATTTAGGTTTCGGCATCGTAACGGTTTCACTGTGACAATGCTCTTGAAATAAGTAATGCATCGCCATCAGTGTACCATGATATCCAATTTATTCGGTATCTCGTTTTTTTACTCTAAAGCCTGCATTCTAAAACCATAGCAACATGAGGCTAGTCTGAGCTTAGACCGTATGTAAGGTAGTGCGTATTTTATAAACTTGAAATAAGACAAATAAAATCTTGAACCTTGCATATTTTTTCAAGATTTTCAAATCCATTTTTAAATTTTATGGTTATGATTGATATGATAACCATTGTGTTGGTTTTTAATTAATTTCAAAAGACCACTTGTATCATAATTACTAATCCAATTTTCTGTTACATTTAATACTAAGTTTTTATATTCTAGCCTTTCTACCTACATCACTTTACATGGCTTTAACAAGAACCCAAGTTAGTCTAACTAAGTTTTGTTTTACTTTAGAGTTAGACTCATTACCATGTACGTTTGTATATTTACTAGATCCTACTAATGAGATAAGTTGATACTCAAGTCATGAGTATCGGCGTGTCTTTGCAAGTCCTGTTTTATTCGGTTTTAAACAAGCCGAATACTATTTTGTAAATAGGTATCCTATACCAATGTACTTACTAGTATTTAAATTAATTTTATTTTTGTATTTTTATATTTCATAAATAAACGTTGATTAGTCATTTCGGGTGTTTTATTTTTTCTAATTTTGTTTTTATCCATTTTCTGTAATAACCCTCAGAATAAATAAAAGACGCTTTTAAAAACTATATTTCTATTCAATATTTTATTGTACTGCTTACAAACACTTATTCTACCAATATCTTTTTATGTGAGCATTGACGACATTCTCATCTTTCCCCTCCTCCAAAAACTTCACTTCGTCCAAATCAGTCAGGATGAATACGTCTTCTCTATCTTCGCTTCTCTTATTTCTTCTATAAGAATCTTTTTTAAAAGTCGTGTGGTGAAATGGCATTGGATACCGCGAAGCCGGCCACTTCTTTTTCTTTTTTTGATTGACCTTGAAAATTAGCAATTCACAATTTCAGAAGATACGTCAAGACATTCAGTTCAAGTTGCATCATATTTTTACTACAACTGAAGTGTTAACATCCGACTAATATTATAAATGCGAAAATTTGTATGTATGGATGGAAGTTTGTTACTCTTTCACAAAAAAACTACTGAATGGATATAGGCTATGTTTCATCGATGTACTCGAGTGAAGCCGCCGGCAGAAACTAGTTTATAATAAAGCTATCTTTTGGTTCCGCAAGTATAGTAATGATCATCACATTGTGTCCCATGCTTAGTTGGAGTCTGTTTAGACTGTAAGACATGATAAAATGAGTCCGGTGATTATTGGACATTGAAACGACTGCCTATCTGAACTTTGTTACCCTTGGAATATGGACTTAGACCGCACGTTAGTCAGATAACGGATATTCATATAAGTATGCAGTAAAGTGCAGATTTTTAGAAAATTGTAGTCAAAAATCGTACCTAAATCTAATTTTCCATCTAACCCAGTCCATTGTCCCATGTTGGTCTGAAACTTACAAAGAATGTGCCAACTGTGTTTCTTGAATAAAGCATGTCGTAAAGGGCGACTAATGAATGGAATATGGGGTTTTGGGTATGTACCCATGATTGTTGGTTCATTCATTCACATGATTGTGTAGGCGACGAGCTAGCCACTTGTCACTACTTTTTCACAATTTTCCATCTAACCTAGCCCAGTTTTTTTTTGGCTAAATGAGGCTAAAGTGGCCTGCTATCCCTTTGACTTTGCCTACACCTTCGGGGATTATGGGCGCGATGCCATGTTGTGTAATCAAAAAATACCTGTATAGTGGTGTAATTCTCATTCCTCTGAGACATTTCCTCTTGAGCATAGAATTGGTCTATATCATCGCCTTTCATCGGAAGCTTTGTAGTACTAGTCGCCTGATTCATATACAGCTTCCGCCTAGACTTGTTCTTCTTTATTATCTTCTGTATCGTTCTCTTGGGAGACTTTTTTGAGTTCTTCTTCTTTGCCTTGTGTTCTTCGAAATTCTTCCTTATGTCTGGAATGCGAAGGACGTTTTCTGTCCTGTCTATGTATGTGCTTAAGTTGTATGCCTGAAATTTGTTATTACTTGTTTTAGAAAAAAAGTCGGTAGTGTATGTAAGTATGATCAAGGAATCAATCATAAACCATTTTTTGCTAAATAATATCCCGCCCATTTGTTAACCGACTATTGGATTGTATTTCCCGCGAAAATTTCACATATATCTATAGTGAAACAAAGATCCGCAAAAAATAAAGTGCAATATTTTCCAAGCAGTTTGCTGCATGGTAAATGGACTCTTAATGATATGATACTTATAAATTCCCAAGGCGGGCTCATTATTATCTCTCGCTTCACCAGCAGTGTGGTAAATAAAATAAAATAAAAACGGGACACCTAAAGGATCCTTTTCAACGTCGATGCTGAATATCCCATTCATCATGAGACTACAATTTGTCAACGCGCCAGAAGAACGATTAATTTTGCGAGTATAACCTATCGGATTGCATTACACTACGAGTAAATATATATTTATTGGTAGCCATGACTTTCTTTATCACCAGAGAAAGACTATTAACTTGTTCAGACATCGATGTAGACAATGAATCTACGATGTTCATCAACAACAGTGTTGTTCGCCTCATGTTGGTCTAGGACTCGAAAAGAATGTGCCAACTGTGTTTCTTGCCTTGCATGTCATAAAAGGCGATTATTGGTATATGGAGTTCTGGATTTGTGATTACGTGAGACTTAGCTGGGTTAGATGGAAAATTGTGAAAAAAGCAAACCCAACACCCAATTTGCCGTTAGTCGCCCTTTTAGGGCATACTAGGCAAAGGCATTATTTTTTCCAGCCCAACATGGGACACAGGACAAGCTAAAGCATTTTCTTCTCGCGTGCAGTATGGCACCATCCTAATCGCTAACCGCTAATTGGGAATCGGGCTGAAACGGCTTCAATGTTCTCGAGTAACGGACAAGTTCATAAACGCCTTACTGTCTTGTCCTTGCCCGTTGACAGATGGCTGGTCGGCAATCTGAGGTTTTTGATCTCGATATTTCGGCTGAGGGTGGGCTGGAACAAGAGTAGCAATAAATATATGTTGCATATATATTATTTTTACTTTTTTTGATAAATAAAACAAAGTAAATAGCTTAGGCACTTATTATATGCAAATCACTGCCATCACAAGGAAAGTACCATTAACAGAGACGATGTGAATGACTTTTTATACGAACCACTATTTACTAGAGATAACTGGCACGTGTAAAAATGGTCGGATTCAACCAGACACAAATATTAAAGATATAAAAGAAAAGATATCGTTTGAGAAGCTCCTACACACAAAAGGTATTAAAGGATTTGTAGCTCTTACTAGAAAAGGCACAGTCCAACATTTAGCGTCAGTGAAGAAACTCTGATTATTCAAGGAGATACAAATATTGCAAGCATTGTAAACAGTGAACCTTGAAAGAGGTAGGTCAATATCTAACTTCGGCAATTTACTAACTAATGCGTCCACTGTTTAACCTAACTCGATTTTTAGCTAAATGCGGTTTAGTTTTTTGCGCCTTCGGACTTTGCCTACCTTATAGAATTCTCTGAGGTAGGCAAATCTATCTTGCCAAATATATCTTGCCTATCATCGCACTCGCAATTGCGAGTGTGACGATAGGCAAGATATATTATGATATGATGATGAAATTGCCACAGGATGGGAAGGGTAAGAACCTGGTCTATTCTGTCTCCCACTCAGAAGGCCCTGAAAAAGCCTCTTTGTGGGAATAAGCCACAAAGTAAGTATCATTTCCCGCTTCAAGGAAATTTTACAATATTTAGCTGTGCGTAAACGGGCTCAACAATTTACATGGTAACAATTTTATGGTCTTACATCGGTATAAGCATTCCTCTCGTCTTCTTTAATAGTTTAAATTACGTATTTATTATTATAATTATGTTACATTACCATAATAATGGTAATTGTAGACGTAAGATAAAAAGTCTCGGAATTTTATAAAAAAATATCAAAGCAAAGAAGATTACAACTTTACGTATGATCACAGTGACTTTTATTAAGAAATTCAGTCACCAAAATCCTGCCGAATGCCATCTGAGTATATGAGCCAATTCACAGAAAGACGTATCCAAGAAACTAATTAAACAACCTTAATATGGTATTACTTTACTGTTGTAACTTATACTATACACTAGATAAGACCTTTCATCCCGATAAATATAGCCACAATTATTTTGAAGATTTCCTTACATAGACTCGGATTTTCTCAGGAAATGATAAGCCGTTTTTGGTTTCAAAGGAACAAGAGAAGAGCCACTCGCTTAATGACTTTGTGAGTACAGACGTTAGGAAAATTTAGCAATATTATTGTGAAATCTTGATAGAAACATATATGTATTTTCGATAGATTTTTTTAAATTAAGCGCTTAGATTAAATTAAATTTCATTTTTTTTCATTCAGATTGGTTGTATATTAACTGATGATGTTAGGAGCCGAACCACAAAAACCGTAGAGGTTGTATGAAAAGGATGATGAATGCTAAAGAAGCAATATAAGGACCGTGCCATAAGGCGTTTGGTTCTCTTTGCCTACCCCGCTAGAGAAGTGGCATGAAGTTTTACAAATAAAAGTTGACGAATATGTCATTAGAAAGAGCAAAAATAATAGGACGCACGAACCGGACCGGACCAAAAAGACACGAACTTGTTTGTTTACTAAAAATCGACGACGGCCTAACCGCGACCAGTACATTTATCAATAAACAATAGTTACTTTTAAATAGTGGTTCTCATTATTATTAGCAGGTACTCAAAAAACAGAGAGTACACCTATGATTGCGCAGAGACTTAGCACTATATCCACTGCGTAGTTGGCTAATCCTCTATGAGTTAGGAGGATATTATTATTCTTGTCGAGACAGGGTTATACCTACTACCCCCACAGATTATACTATCAAAGACCGCCATCTGAAAAATGTTATTATTATTTGTTATGAAGACGTTCAACGATACCTTAGCATTTTCGGCAACGGCAAGCAGTACATTGAGTGTGAAAGAGTAAACTAATATCAGTAACATTACACCAGTGGTGAAAACTACTTAGCATGCGCGTGCGCACCAATGAAGCTGCCAGATTAACAAGCTACTTTATAAACTACGTACGCAGTTTATAGGTTGTGCAACCCAAAACACCATTGTTCTATATCGCGTACAGTCATTAGTAAATTTATAAGAATATTTCTAGGATAAAGTTTCTTAACAGGTCTAAGTACTAGATTATATGTCTGGCTTGTTTGGCAAACTTTTTGATGTGGTCAAAGCCAAAATTTGTATGTTTGTATGATTAAATATTTAATATAGGAAGATTGTATTATATGATATTTGTAATAATGATTTTAGTCAACGTGCAGTTAGTTAACAGTTGAATTAAATAAGTTAAAAAACTGTCAATATTTAGATGTTTACATAATGTAACGCATGTATAATTTTATCTATCGTCTATTGTCATCTATCATCATCATCATCATAAACAGACAAATAATCAAATCTTTCCACTTTATAATTATATTAGTATGAATAAATAAACTGATTTGGTACTTAAGAAATAATGTATGTACAAACAGTGTTATTCCAACTAACCCAGCCTATTGTCCCATCTAACCCATCCTATTGTCCCATCTTAGTCTGGGACCTAAAAATAATGTGTCAACTGTGTTTCTTGCCTAGCATGTCGTAAAAGGCGAATAATGCTATATTCGGTTTTGAGTGTGTGATTGCGTACCTTTGACTCTGCCTACCACTTCGGGGACTATGGGTGTAATGTTATGTATGTATGTATTGATATTAACTTAATCTGTAAATTTTAATTTTTATATTCAATCTGGCATTGAAAAGAGTAACTACCGAGTTTCTTGCCGGTTTCTTCTCGGTAGATGCGACATTCCGACCCCGTGGTAGATTCAAATTGTTCTACTATGTACTTACTTGACGATTCATAAGTGCTTTTTTGAAACCTACGTAAATAAAGATATTTTTGACTTTTGACTTTGACTTTGACTTTGTAAACGTTTCTCCAACTAAGTTTAAATCATCAAATACTTTATTTAATTACAGAATAAGTCACAAAAAGGGACAATACCCAGCTGTTGAGTACCCTTAGCAAGTATCTAAAAATACCGTACCTAAAAATTAAAAATCCAGAGGTACGTGCCTAGGTTTGAACCCATACCTCTCATATGTTAGACACGCTCTATTCCATTGAGCTACTGCCTTTATGTGTAACGGTTCCTTTCATTGGGTATAATATGTACATACATACTTACTTACAAATCATTCATGTTACAATAGGGGACAATACTGGGTCAAAAAGTTATATTAAACAAAAATACAAGACACATATTTTTTGCCTTATCAAGATAACAAAAAATCACAAAGATAAAGAGCATCAAAGTTTTAGAGGGGGGGCTTGCGACGTCACTTGTATCTAAGTAAATATTGTACTGACGTGTGACGTCACGCGCAATTTAAATCAGCTGTGTCTTCGCCAATGTTTGTTTGATAAATAAATTAAAAAATACGTGTTAAATATTTTCTTATAATCTAACTGACAGTTTAAATAGAATTTTTAGTCCACTCCCCTATTATGTGTTTGAGTAAATAGCTCTGCATCAATCAATTACTCACGTAGAATCAGATATTCAGTATCGTTCGAGTTCAATGAGATTAACTAGATAGCCAGTGCTTAGTATTAATTATTTGATAATAATCTCTCGTAACAAACGCATTAACGGCTGTTGCACTATGGATACATTAGCGTCAACATTATCCGCTTATGAACCGAAACAGTATATTATACTTATGCTGCATTTGTTTGTGGCTACGTCCGTTATCGTTTTCGTGTGCACCATGGGACCTACTTGTAGGTTTATCAAAAATTTATATTTTTTTAGAACTAACTAACTAAACTTCACGCCACTTCCCTAGCGGGGTAGGCAGAGAGAACCGGACGCCATATGGCACGATCCTTACACACCTCACTCGCCTCTGCAACATTCATGATTCTTTTCATACAAGCTCTACGGTTTTTTAGAGATTAAAAATATATAATTTATTTTCTTAAGATGCAAACTTTTGGCATTTCAAATACAATATAATATTTTTTGGTCCATAGGGGCAATACAATATTATTGATAGGTTTATATAGTATATAGACCTTGGCACACGAGTTCCAGAGGGGGCAGCAGCCCCCTCCTAGACCTTCCCTCCTAGTGTACGCCTATACATACATACATACATACATGACATCACGCCCATAATCCCCGAAGGGGTAGGCAGAGTCGAAGGGGCAGCAAGCCTCTTTAACCACATTCAGCCAAAAATAAACCGGGCTGGGTTAGATGGAAAATTGTGAAAAAGCAGTGACAAGCGGCTAACTTGCCGCCTACACAATCACACACCCAAAACCCGATATACCATTAGTCGCCTTTTACGACATGCTAGTCAAGAGCCACAGTAATTGGCATATTCTTTTTAAGTCCCAGACCAACATGGGACAGTGGGCTGGGTTGGATGGAAAGCTGTAAAACGCCTATACAGATATCACAATAGATCAAAAGCTTTAAGCGTGAAAACATAACTGACATGTAGTCTTAAGGTACATTCGCATCTATAATATTAGAGACCATGGAATGGATGAATATGTAGTTATTACTTTATTGCGCAAAACTATCACTACAAATAAAAGATGACACCATGAATCCCAATGATTTATGGTATACCATATTGTAAGATCTATCAAAACAAAAGCTTTCCACATCAATAAAATATATGAGAATATCTACAGATTTTTCAGAGATTAACGAGACTGTGACATCACTGTTTAGCATACTCAACAGACGTCTGAATGTTTAGCATTTTGTATAAATGACTGAAATTTATGATTATTATTAGTGTTTTAAATATTGGTATAAATAAATATCAGACTACATCACATACATTGATCTGACTTCGAGGTAAGTAGCTTCAGCACTTGTGTTACGGATATCAGAAACAACAGTGGTATTGTACTTAAATATTGGATATTAACACCCAGACATAGAACAAACACAAGTATTCATCATACGAATATTTGTCCTGGGTGGAGATCGAACCCATAACTCTTGGCACATGGGCAGGGTCACTACTGAATGCGCCATCGAGCTTGTCTTGGTATGATAGTGGTTTATTTTTTTATATATATAGGTATCTTACATTGGAATAAAGTATATATAGAGTCATTATCCTTATCATCATAATAGGTATTAAGAAGTAGGCAATTCAAATTAAACGTCTCTCGAAAATTTTATTACTAACATAATTTGTGAAAAAAAAAATCTTGCTAATCTAATTTTTCTTACCAAAACACCGTCGATTTTTCGTATTCGACTGTACATGTTTAAAAAAATCGCAACAAATGCGAGCGGATACGCTCTCAGTTGCTTTTTCTCCTAAGTAACATGAGATAAATTGTTTTGAAAATATACACGTTTGTTTCGATAAGTATAAGGGTCTAAGTTAGCGAGGTGCGCTGATGTGTGACAAAAATAACAAACAAATTGGGACAGTCACGATTGGATAAAGATCTGGAGGGTAAGGAATTTTTCTATTTTCTACCTACATATAATAAATAGAATATAATAAATCTTGTGTCACGTTTTTTTTTGGTGGAACTCCTCCGGAACGGTTTTACCATTTTAATTACCGGTATATTTGGTATGTATGAGAATAGGTAAAGTATTTTTCACCCAACACCCTCTCCCCATTTTTATTGCGAGAGCAGGGTGGTTTTTGCCGAGACAGAAAGTACCACGTGATATCTATACTCTGCCAGTCCCTATGAATAGGTAGAGTCTAAGAACAGAGCAGTAGCGAACTAGCCGGGGGGCGGAAGGGGTGCCCCACCCCTTGCCTCTGTTCCTGGGGGGCTTTATATTATCTCCAACTTCTCATCATCTTAAATCAAATAGTGGTGTCCCCCCCCCCCCTTCCTTAATTATATAGTTATGTATTCTGCAACAGAATAACGCAACACCAAAGAAATCTCTCCATAACATGAAGCCTCTTAATTACCCTTACAAAAGCCTACTCTTTTATAATACTAACACATTTCATTATTTCTACAGGCCGCCTCATTGAAAGCACATTGTTATACGTATAACACGGTTAACATGACTCTCATTATGGCAAAAACACGAACATGACGGGAGAGGCTGCGAGGCGCTGGAGTTTAAGATGTCTGAAGTTTTGAGACGCCATCATGCTAGTAAGTTGAAATTGTTTTCATTGGCATTTTCTACAGGTAAATCGTTAATTAGACTTTTTTGACTGTCCCGTTGGTGGAGTGGTCCGAGATCCTGGCCACGAAACCGAAGGTTGCAGGTTCGGATCCCGCTAGGGGCAAATTTTTCGTGTGATGAACATGGACATTTGTACTCGAGTCATGGATGTTTATAAACATATTTAAGTATGTCTATCCATTCTCCTAGTATCTATAGCACAAGCACAAGCTTAGTTTGGGACTAGGGAATTGGTGTGTCAGTTTGGAGAATTTATTTAGAACTAGCTGCCCCGGCGCACTTCGTAACGCCCCGTTCTCGGATTTTCAATACCCATTTTCTTTATTTACCGCGCAACTGTTTTATTTTTTTTCCTTCATAAAAACCTTCGCTTGACAATAACAAACACAACTAAAAAAGAATCAGCGAAATCGGTTCAGCTGTTCCCGAGATCTGCGCTGAGCAACACATTCAGCGATTAATTTTTATATTATAAGATAGATTTAAGTGCCCAAGTAGAGCAAACCCCTCACGAAGCGTTGTCCTTGCAAGCATAAGCTTAGTTTGAAACTAGGGAATTGGTGTGTCAATATGGAGAATTTATTTAGAATTTAGATTACGTTGGTAACAAGAGATAAGATAGATAAGATAAGATCGGTGGTAGCTCAATGGTAAGGACACGCGCCTCTTAACCGAGGAGTGCGGATTCAAACCCGGGCACGTACCTCTGGATTTTTCACGTCTATGTACGTATTTATACCACTAGCTCGACGGTGGAGAAAAACATCGTGATGAAACCTGCTAATTTTCGAGTTCCTGACCAATTGGTCAGGAACTCGAAAATAATATACCAGAATTCGTTGGTCCCTAATTAGGGACAAATCTCCTATATGTATTATGTACTGGAAATATCCAAATATCTCGAAACAGGCCCTCCTATTTATTATGAAGGCTAAGACCTTTATAAACAGGTACACTTTAACGAACAAATTAAGCCTAATTAGTGTTAAATTGAAATAGCCTTTCCACATTTTAGATGAGGGTCAGGCTAAGCTGACAGGTGGTTTGTGAAATTACTCTGATATTATTTCAGTAACCGTTACAAACTTTGCAGGTATTACATTTTGTGTTCTCTAAAACAAGGCAGACAGGGGACGTGCACGAAATAAACACATGTTTTCCTGTTAACGTCATGCAGATTTTACTTGCATCAAAATGTTGCTACTTGATGTTCGCGAATGCAGCTATGCAAAGTCTTCATAGCCCAGTCAACAGTGTAGATGCTGAAAGATATTTCAGTATCTTCAATCATCATCTTCCTATCGTTATGTCCCGTGTTTAGACGGGGTCCGCTTAGACCATGATCCAGGATTTAGCGAGTCTGATAATTACATTGAAGCGCCTGCCGATCTGACCTTCGTAACCCTAAGATAGGGGAACCAGACAATTTTTGGATCACGGTTACAAATCCTAAGTTGTTTGAATTTGCAGGTTTCGTCAAGATGTTTTCCTTCACCGTCGAGCTAGTGGTACAAATACGTACATAGATTTGAAATCCAGAGGTACGTGCCCGAGTTCGAACCGGCACTCCTCGGTTAAGAGGCGTGTGTACTTACCATTAAGCTACCACCGCTCCACATTTCAGTATCTACTATCTAAGAAAATATAGAGACAACCACGATGTTAGATTATACCTAACATATCTGTAATAAATATTTTGCGATTTTAATGATTATTGTAATAAATACAGTTTTTAAATATGTTTTGTATTTTTATGCGAAATTTTGGATTTTTAATATATAATTTATCTAAGCGAAATTTCAGTTTTTTAGTTGGGAAATATACGTAACCCTACTGATAAGCCTACGCCATGCCTACTGCTCCGTGGTGATGGAAGCCTCGAGCCAGAAGAGCATTTACGTGTCCGACTACTGTCCGAAGATGAAGTACTGCGCAGAGGGGGCCCATGTGATGTGCATGTATTACAATCCGGTATGACTATTTTGACTGGCTCGATGGCGCATTTGGTAGTGACACTACCTTATGCGCCAAGAGTTGTGGTCATTCACCCAGGTCATTCATGAATACTTGTGTTTGTTCTGTGTCTGGGTGTTAATATCCAATATTTAAGTATATATTTGTAATACCACTGTTGTTTCTGATAATAACCGTAACACAAGTGCTTAAGCTACTTACCTCAGAGTCAGATCAAAGTATGTGATGTAGTCTGATATTTATTTATTTAGGTAGCTTCTGTCTGCGGAGTTGCTCGCGTTGTACTTCGACGAAACATAGCTTTTGTGTTATTGTGATGTGTAAGGTATACTATTTCAAATGTCATCAAAATCCATGCAGTACTTTTTGCGTGAAAGAGTAACATACATCCACATATCCATCCATCCATACAAACTTTCGCGTTTATAATATTAGTAAGATTACTAACTACTCAGGTACTTCATAAGTAAGTACACCTATAGACAGCCCTGGGGGGCCTCCAATCTCCATCTGAAATTCGGAGGGCCTCCGCCTTTGCTAAAAGAATAACATATAACCATACATACCATAAATCACAGTAATAAAGGTTTTATCTTTCCCACTTGTCACTTACTGGGCATACAAACTTTTTCCCCATTCAGCCAATTTCAGCAGTACATCAGACTCAGATATAACGGTAATCGTAATGATAAGGAAAAATAAGCCCTCCATCATTGTATTTACTTTCAGAATCGCGTGATGGGACCCCGTTGCACCAAACCAAAGAATGTTTCAGTCACGCCACACTTAGCTGAGCAATTGCTAGAGATTACGAATACGTAAGTTTACGAATACGTAAGTTTTGTAACTCTGTCGCTAAGAGTTGTTATATTGGTGATGTTTTCTTGAGGGAGGCGAGGTTCAGAGTAGTACAGATGCTGTCGTCTCTGAACTATAACCAAAGAGAAGCCCTTATCTCTAACTCAGCGTTCCTCAAAGGGAGGTACGCGAACCCCTACGTTTAAGGGGCCCATTTAAGTTGCAAAATCCATTCGTATTAAGTTTTGACTCAGAAAATGTCTTCCGACTTTTTATTTTATTCTTTGATTGTTTTTATTTTTCAGAATAAGAAGCAAAGTCGCCCTGGGTAAGGAGAAAGGCAAGAATGGGGAGGTGTTCCCAAGGGGATACGGGATTTATCGGCTAGTGAGTAATAAATATACTATATATTCTTTAGATTTGTGATTAAGTGGGCGTCGGGCTAGCCATTTGTCACTGCTTTTTCACAATCTTCCATCTAAGCAACTACTTTATTTTTCTCTGAATGCCGTTTAAGAAACTCATTGCTTCTCAAACTTTGCCTCCGACTCTGAGTATATGAAATGGAACTATAAGTAGAATTATTACGGTACAAACAACCTAAACATATAGTATTATTGACAAACATATTGAATAATAATTAGTTCGGAACCGCGTTTTATATAAATTCGTCTAATACATAGGTTCCTAACCAGTATTTGGTTACCGCCCCCCTTTATATAAAAAAGCCTCCTACGCCGCCCTTTAATAATATATCAATTGTATATAATTGATATATTATTAAAGGGCGGCGTTAATTATTATTATGTATTAAAGTTAATTACAAATTCAATTAGATATATGTCTGTAATCGTGCAATTCGTGTTGGTGGCTGAGGTATAAACATTTATATGTTACGACGCACGGCTAGATACGATGTTTTTTTCTATAATAGACACTTGTTGTGCTCCCATTCAACATTGTTCCACAAAAACTGAAATTTTTTCCAAGAGAAATGTTTGCATATGTACATGTTAACAGTATTGATGCAGCCCAATCTGTATGCAGTATTTTATTTGAATCCTAGCGGGATAGGCAGAGAGAAGCGAACGCCATATGGCACTATCCTTACACGTCACTTGCTTCTACAACATTAATGATCCTTTTCATACAAGCTCCACGGTTTTTATGGCTCCTAACATCACCTTCTGTTAACACAAGATCAGATTGTTATTGTGTTAACAGAAGTGAAATTAAATGAACATTTAGGTTTATATGCAAGCATACGACGTATAACAATAAAAACAAATAAAAGAAAATCTATTACCTATTGGTTTCTCATTCAAAAGTAAACTGTTCGGAAATGCACGCTTACTCAAACCGATTTTCCATTGTTAGTTTAACAATCACTGCACATTGCACAATCAGGCAAACACTGCAAGCGGTTCCATTATGTTCAATTTTACTCAATTTACCCACCAGAGTGATAGTTTGCAGGGAAATTCTAGCTTTTCTACAGCTTTAGTAAATTACTGGGTTTCTCCTTCATAGCAAATCTATGCTAGCTGGAAGGACGCGTTCTTCTTTTAAAAGGCCAACTAGCATGCAGAGCCGTTTTTAACATAATGGAGGCCCTGGGCACATTAGTAAATTAATTTCTTTGTGCGTAATAAATGTCGTTGGTACTCTAGAACTAGGGGGCCTTCTAGACTCTAAGGGCCCTGGGACGTGCCTCAAGTGCCCAGTAGAAAGAGAAGATTGCTATCATGTCGCAAAAGGCGACCAATGGCGTTTTAAGAATTATCGTAGTACCTACTTTTTCACGATTTTCTATATAACCCATGTTGATTTTTGGGTAAATTGCTCACTGCTCTTGAACCCTACTTACCCCTTCGGGCATTGCAGGCCTGATAATAGCATAATCCTTTCTAATTGAAGTCTATTATAATAACTGCAGTAATAATAAATAATTATTGGAAACATTTAAAGGCACTATAATTAAATCTCTTGTAATTTATTAGTCGGTGTTTAAAGAACCTCATTGTTTTCACTAAGTGATATCCAATTTTATTAATTATGCCATCACGCCCGTAATCCCTGAAAGGGTAGGCAGAATCTAGAGCGATAAGTTCCTTAAACCACATTCAGCCAACAATCGAGTTCGGTTAGATAAATTATTGTGAAAAAGCAGTGACAAACGGCTTGCGCGTCGCCTACGTAATCACTAATCCAGAACTCCATACACCATTAGTCGCCTTTTACGCCATGCTGGGCCAAAACACTCGTTTTGAATCCCAGACCAACATGGGACCAATGTTATTATTGACTGATATCTTGCTTATTAATTTACAGAAATGGGACAGCGAATTGGCGACTTTCGCTCAAGTTTTAGCTAATCAATGTCTGTTGAGGCATGACATGTGCAGAGCCACTAGTAAGTGTTTATGTTGAACAAGTATTAATAAGATTTTATGTTGAAAAGGCGAGTGAGGTGTGTAAGGATCGGGCCATATGGCGTTCGGTTCTCTCTGCCTACCCCGCTAGGGAAGTGGCGTGAAGTTTAGTTAGTTATACAAACTACACTAGTTAGGTTAGGCTACAAACGAATTTAAGTAATTAATAACTCGATAACCAGAAGTATTTGTATTTTTGGGAATACGTTATCCATCCATCCATTATCAAATGTAAATAGCATAATATTTTAGTAATAGGACTACAAATTATTAAGACAATTTAATAAACACATACCTAACCAAAAATTATTATGCTATAGTTTTTTTAACGCCCTATAAGTGGCATCCTGACTAATGATATGACAGACACCAAGTACGATGGTCATTTATCATCAGGCCAGACGAACCGATGTCTGTAACGTTTGCAGTAAAAAAATACTCGTACTAAAAACATTTTTCCAGAACAATTTCCGGATCCCGGCCAAACCGCAGGACTCGTTCGGTTCACGTACCCAGATTGGATTCCCGTGAACAAAAACTCTGGTCTAGAGAAGCCGGGGCTGACTCTTCATAAGTTGGAGTACGCGATCAAGCAGGCTCTAAGGTCTTGGTACAGGCACAAGGCTGATGTATCGACCAGTATGATTATGAGTGCACCAGATTGGACAGAGTATGTTTCGCTTTACTTTATTTATTTTTTGGCTTTTTGAGATTAAGACGCAGAACGCTCTTTAATCCCTTGAGATTGTGTCTATCGATTGCCTATCGATAGTTAAAGACAATCGATAGTATCGAAACTATTGGTTGACAGCGATTTAACCTATCGATAGTTTTTGTTCTTGTCCGATAGCATTGCACTAACAAAGACATCGATACTATAAATACTACCGATTGTCCTATCTATCGTATAGATGATTTGGCCGTTAAATTATTGTTTGACTACCGATTTTTCGGCAACGCGAGTGGTTACCCCTACGGCAGTGCAGGCGTAAGAATATGCGAGGATACTCACTCCATTAAAAAAAATAGCAGCTTCCTAGCTGTGGTAATCCCCAGCCCTGATTGTGAACAGGCCACTCAATAGCCATGCGTATTCAAGCGCAGCTAATTCTGTTTTCCGGGATTAGCTCTTTGGGTTTACCCAATACCGCCATACAAGCGAGCTTTTTGCTTTGCTCTGCTTCGGCGAGCAGCGAGTAAGCTGTAAGGTAATGAACCTTTTCTTGAGTTCCTCCAGTCTAGCGCAATGCACCGTGCGCTAACACATTTTGAGGTACTGAGAACATATTATTTGGAAAGAAGTCACTCGCCTAATGAGGGTTTTTTGTATTAAATCATCTAAAAGAAGTAACTGTGACTTGCGGTCTTGTCACCCTCCTCATTGGTTAGTTGTCAGACCAAACTGACATGCTGTCAACAAGGAGCCAATAGTGACAGTAATAAGACCGCGAGACTCCCTCGTGCCCTCTGGCGGTTTTTGTATTTTTGAAAACCCTCATTGTGCAGTACGTCTAATATTGCACTACATTTATCTACTGTTCGGGTACATACGACGATTACAATAGAATTTCTGAAATATCCAAATAAATTTTTTTCCTTATTTACATCTCAAATTCCATTATTAGAATTCCAGAAAAACAAAGCGGTAGACATTACCTGGAGATGATCTATGGACCGGCCACCCACATGGGGTGCGGAATGTCCGCCTACACTGAGTACGCATTCTACGAAAAGAATGTACCTCTCAACTATCACGTAAGTATTTATCAGACATCAATCACAATAAATCGACAGGCTCATTGATCGAGTGGTCGAAGACGAACTAGCCATTTGTCACAATTTTTCATCTAATGAAACTAAATTCTATTTTTGGTTTGAAGTGGTCAAAGTATCACAGCTTTCTTGTACACTGCCTATCTTTCCGGGTGCACGTGATTTCATGTCTGGAAATGCATTAGGCATAACCCCGCGCCGTAGGGAAGAGTTGGATGACATGTCTCTCTCCCCCTTCATGAAACCTACTCACTAAAAACTGGGAATATCACTACCTACGAAAGATCATCTCCTCAACATTTGATGTCGTCTTCAGCTAGTGTGAAACAGCCTTATACTTTCTTCCTACAGGCTATACAAATTGTATGCAACTATTCATCCCGTTCGCGCGCAGGGGGGCCTGTTTACGAGGTTGCTCCCCCAACTCAGGTGGGGTACACTATCAAGTGTGGGTGCCCAGAGGGGATGGATGAAGATGCTGACTGCCTATGCTATGAGAGTAGCAGGAACGCTATTAAAAGTACGTTACAATCATAAAACTTAGTACAATAACGATCTATAATCTTTGCAGGGTTTTTAATCGATAATTTAGTTTAGTAGAACTTAGACCATTAGGTCTAGGTTCTACTAAACTAGCTTGCTGCTTCTTCAACTCTGCTAACTCCTTCAGGGATTGCAGGCTTGTGATGATATGTATGCATGTATGTAGTTAAACCTAAACCTTAGTCATAAAACCAAAGGCAACTTTTCAAGACCGACTAATTCAAATACGGTTTTTTTCACTACCCGGTTCATAGATACACAGAAGGTAACATTTCTAGAAGACAAAGGTTAAAGGCAGAATATCTATTATACAATATACCTACGCCTAATTAATATGCCTAACATTGAGATTTCACAGTTTTTTTTTTACAATGCATTTCAAAATGAATATCACTCAAACTCAAATGTTTATTGCATATCAAGAATGTGATACAAAGTGGGATAATAAAGCACACAGTCCATAATTATACCTGTTTAGGCATATCAAAACAACCTTGATTTAATCCGCAAAATTAATTCAATACATTCCAAAACTCTCATCAAATGCACAAAACAATACAATCCAATTTGTATTCTATCACAATAACACAGTGCACATTTTTCTTTATCCAAAAACTCAACCAAAAACAAAGTAACATTAGGAAATATCGGGCAAGATTAGATACAACATTTCTATTAAGCGGGATTTGAGATATAAGGCGTTTCGTCGGGTCCAGGGTAACTAGATTAACTGCTATTGGGCCGAGATTCTGACGTCAAATTAGACGGTAATCCCATGTGACAGGTGGGGACTGAGGGTATCAGCTCGGATCCCACTATTGCATTTTTATGACGTAGTGGTCAGTAATGTTGTAATGAAGGGTTCTGAAATAATATAAATAAATAATAAATATCCGACTACATCACATACATTGATCTGACTCTGAGGTAAGTACATAATACACATAAGCACTTGTGTTAAGGATATCAGACAGAATCAACAGTGGTATTACAAATATATACTTAAATATTGAATATTAACACCCAGACACAGAACAAACACAAGTATTCATCATACGAATGTTTGTCTTGGGTAGGAATCGAACCCACAACTCTTGGCGCATGAGGCAGGGTCACTACCGAATGTGCCATCGAGCCAGTCGAATATAATATATGTCGATTCGATTGAATATACAACATGGACGACCTATTTAAAAACGTTTTGTCGTTTTAACAGCCATTCGTATTTGTCTTTCTGTGTTTTGTAGTGATGTAGATGTAAAACCTTCGTGTACAATTATTCAAGTACTTTGTTTCTGGTTGATTGTGGTTAAGAGCCCTGCTGCCTCTTTGACTCTGCCCACCCCTTCGGGTATTACGGGCGTGATGTTATGTATGTATGTATGTACTAAGGTACTTCTTTTTCGAATGAGCATCAAATATCAAGCAATTTATTATTGACAAGCTCGGTGGCTCATTCGGTAGTGACCCTGCCCCATGCGCCAAGAGTTGTAGGTTCGATCCCCACCCAGGACAAACATTCGTATGATTAATACTTGTGTTTGTTCTGTGTCTGGGCGTTAATATTAAATATTTAAGTATATATTTGTAATACCACTGTTGTTTCTGATTTCCGTAACACAAGTACTTAAGCTACTTACCTTGGAGTCAGATCAATGTATGTGATGTAATGTAATATTTATTTATTTATCATGTGGACAACTTGCTTTGGTATCTTGAATATGCTACCAGGAGAAGATTAATCTTCACGAAATTCATGACACAACAAATATTATACATAGCACCCGAGTTTGATAACCATATATTCAATGTATCAAGTAGCATTAAAAAGCTTCCAAGAAGGTTGCCATTACTCGGTTGTCACACCCAAACATAATTTACCTTGTTCCATGAGATTGATCTGATTTTACCTTTATTCTAGGACCAGATATTGGAAGAAGTTGTTTGAACAAAGCACACAACTGCAAACCGTCTGTGGTACTCCTGCCGATATTCACCGTAGAAAATGCACCACCCGACAAATTGGCTCTTAGATCTGGGTAAGTCGTTTGTGTAGTCAATACTTTATTGGATTCTTCTGCATAGGGAGCATTTCACCCCTCGGAAATTCTTGAAGTCAGCCCACAGCAAGCTTTTAATGGTTCAGATCTGATTCAGGAACAAAAGAAAAAAAACATACTAGGTTCATAAGCCCGTAACAACTCTTCATCAGGCTATTCTATTCATTCTACGACATGCATAAACAAATTATCAAAAAGATTTTTCATAAAACTTTGCGTTCACGGGCACCTCAGCTGTGGACACCTCGGCTGGGCCGCTGCGGGGGCGGCCCCACGGCGGAGTAGCCCTACTCTGGAGGAAGTCTGCTTTTCCGTGTGTTTCTGTGGTCCCATGTGATAATGTGCGTCTAGCAGCTATAAAAGTAGTGCAGGGTAATCGTTCTATTTTAGTAATCTCTGTGTATATGCCTACCGCGACTGCAGATAATCTAATTGAGTTTACCGAGTGCCTTAGCCAAATTAATGCGTTAATCGAAAGTAACGGTGTGGAGTCTGTGTTTGTGTTGGGGGATTTCAACGCCCACCCTGGTGAGTCATTTTTCTCCGAACTTTTAAACTTTTGTGGGGAACAATGTTGGTCGTGCGTTGATATGGACTTACTACCACAAGATAGTTATACTTTTATAAGTGATGCGCATGGATGTCTTCGCTGGCTCGATCACTGTATAACTACCGGTGCAGCGAGGCAATCAGTTAATAATATGTCGGTGTTGTATGATGTTTATTGGTCTGATCACTATCCTATAATGGTTGAGTGTGATATTCAATCTCTTAGACCAAAGTTTACAATTCCTGTTCATTTGTACAATGCAGTCATTTGGGGAGAAAGGGATATTGAGCAGACCAATAAGTACGCGACAATGTGTCATTCAGAATTGCGCAGAATTAATTTTCCACAAGATTTTACTAGCTGTGCGGACAGGTTCTGTTCAGATGAAAACCATAAATCTATTTTGAAACAAATGTATAGTGATATTGTGCGTGTACTTAGTGAAGCGGCGGTCTCAAGTTACGTGGGTCCCTCTGTGAGGAAGCGCAGGTCTGTCCCAGGCTGGAATAAGTATGTAAGTGGTGCTCACAGGGAGGCTCGCTTGTCGTACCAAAACTGGATGCTGTTCGGAAAACCCAGAAGTGGTTTTTACTACGATGATATGTGTCAAAAGCGAAAACATTTTAAGTCTAAATTAAAGTTTTGTCAAAATAATGAAAATCAAATAAAACTTGATATAATTGCTCAACTACATACTAACAAACAATTTGGTAAATTCTGGAAAAACACGAACAAACTAAACCCGAAGGCGAGCCTCCCAGTGAGTGTAGGGGGCTTGCATGAGCCCAGGGACATAGCTGGTCTATTTAAGCGGCATTTTACAGTGGATCCTCCAGCCACTCGTTACAATGACCGAGTGCTTACTGCTGACCACCGTACCAGTACTAATATTTCCGTCAGATTTACTGCTAAAGAAGTAGCCTCGATTGTACAGAGAATGTCACGTGGCAAATCTCCGGGGTATGATGGTCTTAGCATAGAGCATCTGAAATTCGCCGGGGTTCACTTACCCAGAGTTCTTGCTATGTTTTTTAGCCTATGTATTAGCCATTGTTACCTACCAGATGATCTTATGTATACAGTAGTAGTTCCGATTTTAAAAAACAAGACAGGTGATGTTTCTGATTTGGGAAATTACCGGCCCATATCACTGGCAACAATTATAGCTAAAGTCTTGGACGGTCTGCTCGATTCGCAACTTGATAGACACATTGACCTCCATGATGCTCAATTCGGTTTTAAACCTAATCTCTCAACAGAAAGTGCGATACTGTGTCTCAAGCAGACTGTTCAATACTACTCAGCCAGAAATACGCCGATTTATGCCTGTTTCTTAGACTTATCCAAAGCTTTTGACCTGGTTAATTATGCGGTTCTTTGGCATAAACTGGAAACTGAAACAAATGTGCCTCCTGATATTGTGTCAATATTTAGATACTGGTATGGAAACCAAAAGAATGTGGTAAAGTGGGCTGGATCGTGTTCCGAATCGTATGGGTTGGAAGTGGGGGTGAGACAGGGGGGGCTGTCCTCGCCCAGGCTTTTCAACTTATATATGAATCGTCTGATAGGTGAGCTCAGCAGTACCGCCATAGGATGTCATATTGATGGAGTATGCTTGAATAATCTAAGTTATGCAGACGATATGGTGCTTCTGAGCCCATCGATAAGTGCCCTGCGGAGGCTACTTTACATTTGTGAAGAATATGTTGCTGCTCATGGGCTCAGATACAATGCAAAAAAGAGTGAAGTGCTGGTATTCAAAGCCGGTTCTAAAATATACTCAAACATACCACCTTTATATCTCTGCGGGACCCCTCTTAAAAGGGTAGATCGCTTTAAGTATCTGGGTCATTGGGTTTGCGATGATCTCAACGATAGTGTTGATATAGAGCGCGAGCGCAGGGCGTTGTCCGTGCGTTGCAATATGCTGGCTCGTAGGTTTGCACGCTGCAGTGATCCGGTAAAGGTAACTCTTTTCAAAGCATATTGCCAATCCTTCTATACCTGCAGCCTATGGGTGAAGTACACCCAGCGTGCGTACAGCGCCTTGCGCGTCCAGTACAACAACGCGTTCAGGGTGTTGTTCGGCCTGCCTCGTCATTGTAGCGCCTCACTAATGCTCGCGGAGAGGCATGTAGATGGTTTCCACGCCATTATCCGTAAGCGCTGCGCGGCACTGCTATCTAGGATACGGGGCAGTTCGAATGGTATGCTGGGCGCGTTGGCGGACCGGTGGGACTCTCCGATGTTGGAACACTGGATGCGGCTACATATGGCTTAGCGTTGTGTCATGGGTGTATATTACTGTGTATATTATTTATAAGTATATATGCATATATATGGCATGAATTTCTGCTGTGTGTGGTCGTGTCTGCGTGCCTTGAAAGCACTGATGTACTTCTATATTCCTATTATTACATTACATTATAACTGTATTTGCACTACTAACTATATGGACTTTGTCTGAAATAAACGATTTATTATTATTATTATTATTATTAATTAATCACTAATAAGTTGAGTGACAAATATTCTCGTACAACATTTTTTAATTTTATTCTAATTTAAAATAAGGTTTAAGAAACTGTTAATAAAGCTATACCATTCTAGCGGATACTCTAATAACTATTGGACTGAGAATTGAGAGAGTGAAGTGGTTTTACAAGTATGTATTTAAATGTTCGGTTCTCTCTGCCTACCCCGCTAGGGAAGTGGCGTGAAGTTTAGTTAGTTAGTTAGTTAAATGTTATATTTTAACACCCAGACATCGGAGAAACAAAAATATTTACAGTACAAATTACTACCGAATGCGCCATCGAGCCAGTTAACTTATAAAAGGATCAATGATACCCCACTCTGATCAAACGAACATCGCACCTTCCATCTGCGTTAATTCCAAATAGGAATCTGTCCATTCTTATTTGCAAATGTCCGAAATTGATTCCACAGCTCGGTCATTCCCAATAAAAAAAAAGAACGAGGAACACACAACACTTTGACTGTAAAGGGAGCGCCAACACAGATGAGAAAATAAGAAAAAAGACAATTCCTCTCATTCGTGGGCGCAAACAGAATTTTAAATCCCACACCGAGGTAGCATACATACATAACATAACACTTTTACACAAAAAAAAATTGTTCTCTCTGCCTGCCCCGCTAGGGAAGTGGTGTGAAGTTTAGTTAGTTAGTTAAGCCAAAAATAAAACAGGGCTGGGTTACATGAAAAATTGTGAAAAAGTAATGACAAGTGGCTAGCTCGTCGCCTACACAATCACACACCCAAAACCTGATAGGTACCATTAGTCGCTTTTTACGACATGCTAGACTAGGAACGCAGTTCCCCATTAGGTCCAAATACGTCCCTGTTCCGTACTTTATTGTTTGGCAGCTTTATTTAATATTAACCGTCGTTCGAGTCAAGTTGCAGGGTAGGTTAATCCTACGCGTTTGGTGAGGCCGGTGGAAAATACATATTTTACTTATATACAGGCGTAGTTTGTGTATTAAGTTCGTGAACTTTTGCAGACAGTCTAGTACTCAGGAAAGGGTAGTCGACTTTTAATGACGGTTTTATTACTAACCCAGGTGGCGTTTTGATGTAGCGCGTCGCCAGATTACTGGTCGTTTAATAAATATGATCCATTTCATATTTCAATTCCCAATGGATCATATGTTGAAGGATGACGTCAAAAAGAGCGAAACTTGATTGTGAATACGTTGACTTATGATATAATATTACCTTGTAGTCGATATTTTATTTCCGAGAAATCGTATGAGTCAATTAATTCATAGTTTATTATATTAATTAATGCATGAAATTATTTATAAAAATGTCTGTCAACCTGTAACGTCATGTTTATGTTACTCAAATTTCAAAGGAATTATTTAAATTAATAATTAATTGGTGATATTTCAACTAATTTACGTGTTTAATAATATGTAGTATTGAAAAATCCAATCTTAGCATTATTCATTTGTGATGTTAATGTCCAAAAAAAGAAACGAGGATTTGAGAAAATAACACTTTTTGCGGTCGACTAGCTGTATTTAGGCAATTTTCTATTAAATTCCATGATAACATCCTCCTAACAGATTTCGGCTGTCCATCTCAACGAGGATTAAGCGAGCTACGCAGGAGATATTATAGTGCACAAGTGTATGCGCAATCACAGGTGAACCCTCTGTTCCTTTACTTTCTGAGTCCGGTGAAACGGCAACCCGACATGACTGGAGAGAGGGCAGGCGCAGGATCAACGGCTTAACGTGATTTCCGAGGCAGGGCGATTCAACCGCAAACTTTCTGGCTCCGACTGTTACTGAGTAATTTCAATATTGAAATACTCGGCCAAATGAACGAAGGGACCGATTATAATGCATTTTTTTTATTTGAAAGTTAACGCAGCCCGATTGGTTCTCATTGATACCACAAAGATACATTTGCATATACTCCCTTCAAAAGCATATAATACATAATGCAATAGTTACCTTTCCATAGTTTGTTATCCTATGGTTATCCCTGTATTGGATACGTGAGGATAAATTATTCGCCAGCCTGACCAAACAAACCAGGCGCCTAAACCGTCTGTCATCCATGTTTGTCCCGGGACATGCCTTAGGGAACCAGACGGTAGCGGGTAATCCATGGTAAACACAAATAGAATGTTAAGCCACAGTAATGTTCGTCGCAGTGAGTTGGCTCTTCACAACTCTAAAAAAAACAAGTGTAGTGGAATTTGCTACATCAGTATTAATAATAATATATTAAATTTAAAGGCCTTCGGGGATTATGGGAGTGATGTTATGGATGTATGTATGTAATAAATTAATTTCTCTTCCACACTTTGACACTAATGTACAAATTGTAAGGCCTTTAATATGATTATACTTATACGTTTTGGGAGACTGGAGCCTGAAAATAAGCTTATTTGATAAGCTTCTTAGTAATATTGATATGACATATCACGTCCTATCCTATATGTATATAGAGTAAATAATTTTTTTTTAGTATATAACTCATGTTTACAGGAAAAGTTTAAAATAACCCTGACAGTAATTTTGTTTTATTGCATAAAGGTTTTTTTGGAAATGGAAGAGATAGCTTTTAAATTACATAATCTAAAAAGATGGATTTTTTTATGTGCGCAGTTTCGGAAGTTCTATGATACAGCTATACATTACAAAGAAACTGGATTTTTGATGTGTCTAGCGTAATTAACTTTAGCGTAATAACCTTTCCATCCCTTTTTTTTATATGATAGATACACTTTGTTGTATCTGTGACAATTGTCAGTAAAATGTCATGATGATCATTTAAGTTAAGGCGTAAAAGAATAACGAAAAATATTTCAATTTCTATGTAAACATTTTTAGTTGAGAATCAAATCAAATACAAGTTTACTATAATTGATTTTACTGTGTATAAATCAAATGAGAAACAAGTTCATTGGGCACACGAGCGATATTACTTGTTTGTATTTATATTATACGTAAATAAATAGATGCCTTTTTCTGTGGAGAATATAAAGATTGTTCTCTATTTACTTTAAACCCGATACAATGCGAATGTGGAAGGATGTAGGAGCCGCGGAAGGCCCAGGCTCACCTACCACGACCAGATTGGTCGTGTATTAAAAGAAGGTGATGTTAGGAGTCATAAAAACCCTAGAGCTTGTATGAAAAGGATTATGAATGTTGAAGAGGTGAGTGAGGTGTGTAAGGATCGTGCCATATGGCGTACGGTTCTCTCTGCCTACCCCGTGAAGTTTAGTTTTACTTTAAACCCCTAACAAATAGCTAGTATTCTTATGTTTTAGAAAACTCTTGTTGTCATATTATTTATTCTAGTGTAAGCACAGCCACAAGCAATAATATGTATAGACTGTCCCCTTTTCAAAAACTTCTACCACTCCATGCCATTAATGTGAAAAAGACTGGCCCGTTGTTTGAGTGGGCAGAGACCCTGGCCACGAAACCGAGGGTCTTCGGTTCGAATCCCGCTAGGGGCAAATGTTTCGTGTGATGAACATGGACATTTGTGCGTGAGTCATGGATGTTTATAAACATATTTAAGTATGTCTATCCGTTCACCTAGTTTCCAAAGCACAAGCTTATATATAAGCTTAGTTTGGAACTAGGGAATTGGTGTGTGTGTCTGTTTGGAGAATTTATTTATTATTTAATTAGTGAGACTGGATTCCAACTAGTTCGCATTAGCATTAACTTTTCCCATATACATTGCCATCTTACCCATTTGGTCTATCCATTTCGTTGTTTATTTTTAATGTAGACCCTTCGTTCCAGGATCGAAGAAAAGAAGGAGTCAGACATGGAAATCATGGATCTTTACCAGCCGTCGGATAACCAAACAATCTTTCAACCTGTGGTACTACAGAAGGTAAGGAATCAACGATACATACATACATATGTACATACTGCATCCGTGATGCGACACTGCCGCTTATGTAAAAATGCAATTTACAGAACTTTGATATCTCAAAAATGATACTCGTACCAACTTTAAACATTGGACGATCTTTTTTTTTTTACTTGGTGAAATGCGTTACGCACGGTCACCCTACTTTGTTGTGCTTATCGTGCGAAGCCGGGGCGGGTCGCTAGTGAAGTTATATACAGCCACAATACAATATCGTAAGCTCGCTGTTGAATCTACAACATGACGTAACATAACATCATGCCCATAATCCCCGAAGGGGTAGACAGAGTCAAAGGAACAGCAGGCCCCTTTAACCACATTCAGCCGAAAATAAAACTGGGCTGGGTTATCAAAATGAAATTTAATAAAAGAAAGAATCCCACGCCTTTTAGTAATACAGTCTTGCGTGGTAGGCAGAGGTCTATAAATGTCTCCGAATATAATTAAAATTAACATACATATATCATAATTACATAAAGATGGTATATTTATATCATAGTTCAGTTCAGACAGTCAAAACAGTACCGTTTTAATTTTATAATATGATTTATTAACATTTCTGAGACGCAGTTCAATGTTGCTGTTGTTAAAGCTAGACCATTAAGTATTCAACATGATGTATCAACCATTATGTGAGGAGTCGCGGACGAATTAACGGCTAGACGCGATTTTGTAGGTACCGTGACTCGTACAGTTAAGTTTTGATTTCAAAAGTCTAGGTCATACAAACTACTTTAGTCAATTTCACCTAAGATGAGTTACGTGACACTTTGAATTTGACGTTATTAGTTAGTTATGCATCCGTGTTCATGATGATATTAAGCATTTTTGGTCAAGCTGGCCAAAAATACTTATGTTATGTTTTCTTTTTTAAGAAAAAATAAACAAGAAGAGAAAAATCGGTGTGAAAATGCAAGAATTGATAAATGAACTTATATAAATATAAAAGTACGCGGTTTTACTATATGCACAAATATTTCGCGGCGGTAAAAACTTTAACAATCCGTATGACAGCCATTTGATTTTTTTTTTCAATTTGAAAAAAGTTCTAGGGCAGTTAAATCGTTCTTTTTTATATTTTTCATTTTGAATCCTGAATAAAATGAAAACTATTTCAAACTGTGATTTATTTTTATTTTAATACTGGTATTATCACGTAAATAATATGCAGATATGTCTTAAGCAATTGGAAGAATCGGGGTCATCCAAATAAGGATGTTTTGTTTTCGTTTGTGTCATATGGGACACTTCTTTGTTGTCACTGGGTTCGAGACATTTTTTCGGTGGGAATGTACGCTTATCTTTAGTAATCTTTAGTAAAATATCCTAACTCGATGACAAGATGCGCGCCATATCGATGTGATGTGAATAGTAGTACCAATCTCTATGAGTAAACTTTCCGGTTCCCGTAGTATGCAATTTATACGTTATTTTTACTAAATTTAAATTAATAATAAATTTAAGAAGAAAGTTAAGGAATCGTATTTACAATAATATTGGAGATTATTAATATTTTTTTACAATAATGTTAGCGTATCAAATAAATATGTTTGAAACTGAATATTTTGATTCGTGGAAAGTACGATGCATGAAAAGGAGTATTGACACCTCACGGGAATCATCTTGTGTGAAACGGACTATAATTATACCTAATTGAGACAAATGATAATCAAAATTCAAACTAACAAATGAAAAAGTAATTTTGATCTAGGTTTTGCGCCTGAACTACAGACGTTTTTGGTGAATTTCGGTATAGAAATATTAACACCTAAAGACAATGGTTTTCATATGAAAATAAAATGTTATTAGGAAAGTTGTTTAACTAATTATAAAAGCATTTCATCTTTTGAATAAATACGACCAAAAACGAAGTCTAGTACAGAATTGCAGTCTAAAATAATAATATTACACCGCAAAATAAACAACTTTGCAACTTGAGTTCTGTAAATCCGAATTAGCGACGTTGCTTCCTTGTCCTGTCCCGTCTTTAAATATTTGTCCTGGTACGAGATTAAATGTCACGACCCGTGCGATGCCTAGCCACTTTGAAGGACAGTATTTAATTTTAGAAAGTAATACTAGTACTCACGAGTACTAAATGTTTAAGATTTCAAATTACAATCTATTTATATTTGGACGCTTGGTCAAGCAGTTAGACAGACTAAAATAAAGATTTACTTTGATTTAATTTAAATATAAAAAAAAATATCTGACTACATCACATATGCATTAATCTGACTCCAAGGTAGCTTAAGAACTTGTGTTACGGATATCAGAATCAACAGTGGTATTACAAATATACACTTAAATATTGAATATTAACACCCAGACACAGAACAAACACAAGTATTCATCATACGAATGTTGGTCCTGGGTGGGGATCGAACCCACAACTTTTGGCGCATGGGGCAGGGTCACTACCGAATGCGCCAGCCAGTCAAATTAATTATTAGTAATTGCCATTAGAAGCAAATAATCATGTGATAAACATGGTAATTGGAACTCGAGTGTCAGATGTTTGTAAAGACTTTAAAAGTCATTAGTTACTCTGTCCAAAGAATATTTGTAAACGTAAAGCATAATAATAATATGCATTGTTTGAAGCTAGGGATTGGTATGCAAATAAAACATACCTAGATTAGACATCCTCACAAACAGTCACATTTGTTATATTCGTAGAATTAAATTTAAAACTAAACTTAATTGCAAATAAAAAGATAAAATTCCACGTCTAGCCGTTAAAACTTGCACGTGTATAATTGTAGAACAAACTCGAAATAGACGTACTCGCATGTTAGTTAGGAATTTCCGTTTCAAACGAAACGAGACTCTTTGATGTCAAAATTATTAATAATTACACTTAAGCAGAGAGAAATACATAGTACCTACCTACAACCTCATAATTAATTAGCATTTTGAGTTGAAATTGTAATAATGAGTTTAAGTGACACAGAGTCGGAGATAGGGTCGGGAAAAACAACTGTGTATCTATATATATTTTTAGTGCATACATAACATCACGCCCGTAATCCCCAAAGGGGTAGGCAGAGACAGCTAGCCCCTTTAACTATATGCAGCCAAAAACAGAACTGGGCTGGGCTAGATGGAAAATTGTGAAAAAAGTAGTGACAAGTGGCTAGCTCGTCGCCTACACAATCACATACCTATAACCCGATATATTTTTAATCGCCTTTTTCGACATGCTAAGCAAGGAACATAGTTAGCACTTTCTTTTTAAGTCCCAGACCAACATGGGGATATTTTTTTTAATTATTGAGACTCAAAAATAATTTATCAATTGTATTTCTTCACTAGCATATCGTAAAAGGCGACTAATTCAGTATTGCACAATAAGTTTGCGTTTGTGTATACGATGAGCTAACCACCTCTCACAATATTTTTACAATGTTTTATCTTACCCAACTTAATTTTATTTATGGCAAGATATGTTAAGAAGTTTATCGGACTATGTTTGGGATTACAGGCATTATAGTATTGAGGTATGATTGTATTAATTAAAATCAAAAGAAGCGAAATGTGTTAGTCAAGTTCGTAGCAAATAGAATGACATATTTTCTGACCCGCATTTGAAAAAAGCCTGACATAGACAACATATTTTTGTTCCAGCCAAGTTACCACCGTGCGCTAAGTAATATCATTAATGATGCAAAACCGAGCGGGATGACGTAAGTATAATCTTGTCTATAAACTCTAATTTATTTCTAACTAGCAACGCTCCGCAGTTTCATCCGCGTAATTCCCGTCCCGATAAAATGTATGGGTTACTCCCTGATAAATAAGTTTTCCATTGGTGCATGAATTATTCAAATCGGTCCAGTAGTTTCGGAGCCCATACAATACAAACTAGGGATTGCAACACTGCAACCAGTACAATTTTAGCTCTGCTAAATCCAGCACATCCCTCTGGATAAAGTGCCTATTGATTGCAATCCTTAATACAGACAAACAAACAATCAAATATTTCCTCTTTATAATAGAATATTGTTTTTATAATATACATATGTATGTTATACTTAAGGTATATATTATATGGGCCAATATTGTTGTATAATAATTTGTTGCCTGAAATAAATGAATAAAAAAAAATATTAGTAAGATAAAATATTTAGTAGGTAACAAAAGTAGCTCATATTAGCCCTTATGATTAAATTTAAAACAAATTGTAGTCAGCCATAACTTAAGCACCAATGCCTAGCTTAGGAATTGATGTGCTGGTGTAACTAACTAACTAACTAAATTTCACGCCACTTCCCTAGCGTGGTAGGCAGAGAAAACCGAACGCCATATGGCACGATTCTTACACACCTCACTCGCCTCTTCAACATCTTGGTCTGTTTCAGTATTTGATATATATATCAATGTTCTTATTTTCAGTTCATTTCCTGGGAACTCAATCGCCGTTAATAATAACAAACCTCTTGTGGTGGATCACACGAATTATAATAATCCACTCATGTACCAGCCCGCTATGCAAAGACAGGTAAAGAAAAACATCTGATCGGGGTTCACAATTAAGTCTAAAACAGCACCTCTTGTATGTATAAATAATGATATATAAGACTACATCACATACATTGATCTGACTCCGAGGTAAGTAGCTTAAGCACTTGTGTTACGGATATCAGAAACAACGGTGGTATTACAAATATATACTTAAATATTGGATATTAACACCCAGACACAGAAAAAACACAAGTATTCATCAAACGAATGTCCAACAACTCTTGGCGCATGGGGCAGGGTCACTACCGAAGGAGCCATCAAGCCAGTCATATAGGATGTATATAGTATATAAGATGCTTGTCCATTCCATTAGTAGCTTATTGAAATAAACGACGGTAAGGAAAAAAATTGTAAGAAATAATTATGGTTAATTTTATCTGACTATTGAAAACAAGTCCTTAATATACTACCTTAAAAATTAGTGCCCAATATTTAACGAACGTAAACTTTGAACTGTTCCATGTTGGTCTGGGGCTAAAAAATAATGTGCCAACTGTATTCCTTGTCTAGCATGTCGTAAAAAGCTACTAATGGTGTATCGGGTTTTGGGTGTGGGATTGTGTAGGCGACAAGCTAGCCACTTGTCTGCCTGGCTTTATTTTTGGCTAAATGTGGTCGAAGGGGCATGCTGCCCCTTTGACTCTGCCTACCCCTTCGGGGATTATGGGCGTGATATTATGTTATGATGTTCCTATGTTATGTTACTTTTTTACAATTTTCCATCTAACCCAACCCAACTTTATTGTGGGCTAGCTAATATATTTATATGGCATTATATTTTCAGGAAATCCACAGTCTCGTTAGTAACCTAATAAATGAGGTTCAGCCCAAAGTAGACTACCCATTGTAAGTACTTTTATTATTTTATATCATATGCGTTAAGATTCTATAAGCTATGTTGGTAGGCTTTATTCTATACTAGCTTCTGCCCGCGGCTTCGCTCGAGTGGTATATCCAAAACGTAGCCTAGGTGCTACTCCAGTCTATAATCTACGTCTTTGCCAAAATTTATATAGAATCTTTTAGAAGTTTTTGAGTTCGTTCGTCACAAGCATACAAAAATACAAATCACTCTATAAAATGTTAGTTTTTATATAAATAAAAAATAAATATACCGTTATTAGTGATCCTTACCATAATAGCGTTTTATGTAACTGCGTTTTCAAGTGGGTGGGTGGTTCCCATGAACAAAAATATATTTGTTATACAATAGCAAAGAACTAGCAACAAACAGCATTAATCGCAAATGTTGATGCATTTTACCAAATTTTCACGTATTTTATTATTAACAAAAGATCAAAATGCACCAGATAATGACTCTTTTTCCAAATACATTTCTTTCTAACGAATTTTTGGTTTACTTGATAGTCATTAATCAAATTGCATTTTTCTCATGTACATTCAACTGACATTATATTTCAGATCTACTGTTGCAAAGCCTCACATATTTGACGTGAAAAACAGATTTTTCGACAAAACACACACTCATCCTTCGTATGACTCAAAAAAATCGATACCTACACTCTCAAGTCATGGGTTAACACAGATAAAGGTTAGACAAATTCAATTCCTTAAAATATATAAAAAAACCTACTAACATGGATGGTTTAAATGTGTTTTATTTTTTGGCAACTGTCTAACTTTTAACAAATGCGTGATATAATGCGTAATAACGTCCTATTATTCCTATGTGCAAGAAATATTAGCTATGAAGTTGGTTGCTAATAATTATAAAGAAGACTAAATACTTCTAACAATTTGTAAAGATCAATAAAATTTCTATGAAATTATCAAAAAGAATCTCAGGAAAAACATGCTTATCGAACTTTTAACTTCTTACAGAAAGAAAGTGTATTTTCAAAAGTACCAACTTTCGAACTGTCGAAAGTGCCTCAAAAATCTACAAAGCCAAAGAGTGACGTTCAGCCTCGGAAAGACTTCTCGAGAGTCAAAAGCCTTGTCAAAAGCTATCTCAATCTAAGACGACACAAAGACACCAAAACAGGAGTCACTAAATCATCTGTTGACTTCTTAAAGTTTCTCAACGATCATTCTAAGACAACTACAGAACCATATTTGCAGCTACAGCATTCAGCTGAAGAAAAACTTATCAATTACAACTCTTTATTAAGCAACAAATTAGAACCGAAGACTAATAAACATTATAAAGACACTTTCACTGATATTGAATCAGATTCATCTAAAGAAAAATCTAACGATAATCTTATGAATCTGTTAGATAAATTAGAGCAAGAAGTCAAACATATAGAACTGGATAAAAGTAAAAAGGAAATATTCGATGCGAAAATTCGCAAAATATACGGTTCTGTGGTAGGAAAATCTGAATTATCCTCACATAAGGCCAATAGAGACACCGATGTAACTGATACCGAACTATCTGATTTGGAAAAATATAAATCTGATCACGCAAGATATTCAGATTTAGAAAATAATGTACGTGAAAAGCTTTCACAAAACCATGAGAGCGATAGATTTGAATCTATTAAAAATTACAATATTGATAGAAGGGCATCTGTGATGCGTGACGACACTCAAAATGAAATAAGACCGATTAACAGAAATCTAAATACTATCGCCGATCGTTTCATAGACAAGCCTATCAAAGATAGGAAAGACTATGAAATTGAACTAAAACGTATTTACAGTGACAATGAGAATATCAAATCGAAGTACTCACGTAACATATTTAACGATGCAGAAGAAATTAAAACTAGAGAGTTTTTAAATGAAAAAGAAGCTTTAAGAGCGAAACAATTATACACCGAAGCAGAAGAAAAGAAAAAAATTAAAGATTTAGAAAAACGGCAACATACGCCACTAAGCGATCATGAAGATGATCCTTTAAGTATTGACAGAAGGAAGTTTTATCAAGATAAACTTGATAAAATTGTGAGAAAAGTCCACAATACTCGTAAATTTAAACACCATTCTGATGTAAGTAGCAACATTTTTAAGTATAATTGATACATATGTATGTAGTTCTTGTGATTATCTCTTAAACTGTTGGGGTGGGGTCAACTATATTCAGCTTCTTCTACATGTACTCGTATAAGTATGTTTTTGTAAATCCTCTTTTCCCATAATTCCGAAGAATGAAAGTGTTTATTCTGGCTCTTAAAGAAGAGAAAAGGCATTAATATTAATAGGCAGAAGTATTAATTTGTAAAAATTAATACTTCTATGATCGCCAATAAACCAAGTATCAATGAAATGAGGTGTTAATAGAATATGCAGCCTAGTCGTAAAGTTAACGTTGTTTTTAATCTTAAAAATATAAATAAATCCATCGTTTAATCTTTACAGCCAATCTCAAATCCACTGATTCGTCCAATCATTCGACCGTCAATAAATGATGAAACGTTGCGTCCAGGAAAGTCGCAAGCGAACCCATTCTACATACCGGATAGAGCTAGATTCTTGCACGGGTTTTGAACCTTGATTGAAGACCTTAAAACACAAGTCAACACGTCCTTTACAATATCAAGAAGCATTGTACAAGATATAATAATCATCCTCCCAGCGTTATATCCTGTTTAGTCGGGGTCCGCAGAGCCGTGTTCCATTATTTTACAAGATACAGACATATTTAATTATAACGATCTCAATTGTATCCTTATCTTTCTTTAAACGCTCTAAAGTATATAAATAAGTCACTTAAATCTTTGTTGTACCAAGTCGCCCCGAACTTCGCCCTACGCCTCGCTCGACCTACAAGTTAGAATCATCAAGTAACAAACTCACAAACATGCTAATAATAGGATAGTTAGATAATATTGTGACCATCAGTGTAAAAAATCAACACATACATATCATCACGCCCGTAATCCCCGAAGGGGTAGGCAGAGTCAAAGGGGCAGCTAGCCTCCATCATTAAAAAGGCAAATATTCCATATAATGTTTTGCCATACTTAATAGGAATGTTGACTGGCTGGTCAATTGAGATACTTTTTAAGAGCTGTCAAAACGAAATCACTTCATAGATTTTATATGGGCTTGTCAACGTGTGACGTCACTAGTTTGTATAGTCAACTGACTTAATATTAAGCAGTTTTTGTAAAATTAAAAATCTTAGACTCAATATGATACAAAATCAATAAGGCTTAACAGCATACTTTGATACTTTCTTTTTCAGAATTTATATTTCAAAATTAAATATAAATGGTGTCAACATCCCAATTGTGTAACTATCAAATTATTTCTAGATTACTTTAGATCTAATTTCCAAATTTCAATATGATCAACAAATATTTTTTGTAGTAAAGGTTATTTTAAAGGACTGTTTGTGTGGAGTTGTTTTTGAATAGTGTCAACTGCCAAATTGATTTTTCAATTCGTGCTTTTAGCTTATATATATGTAGTAGGTTAATAGTAAAATATTGATTTTAGTTTAAAATACTAGTGTAATATTATATTATAAGTTGTAAATAAACTATTAATGGTCTAAATCGTGGTTGCAGAATCCTTGGATATCTTTTTTGTTAAGCCAAATATAATCATACCCTACTACTATTATAAAGAGGCAAGATATGATTGTTTGTTTTTATTGAATAGGCTCCGAAACTACTAGACCGATTTGAAAAAATCTTTCACCGATAAAAAGCTACTTAAACAGCGAGTAACATAGGCTACATTTTATTTATTCCCTTATTCCCACGGGAACAGGAGCTACGCGGGTAAAACCGTGAGGCGCTACTAGTTTCTATTAAAAATATCTTATCCCAGACGACTATCCGGAATTCCAACGATCCCACATTACCCTATTAGGCGTTTAATTATTACCTTTACATGATAAATTAAAGACCCCGATATTAATTATCTAAGAACAATAGCTTATGAAAATTTACAACATTTGGGATTACAAAGAAAATTCCTTAAACATTAAAGCATTATTTTGAAAGATTGCCTTTCGGGCAAAAATGTTTGTTTATCGTTTAAACTTTTATCTATACTAATATTATAAGGCTAAAAAGATTGTTTATTTGTTTGCTTGAATGCGCAAATCTCAGGAACTACTGGTCCGATTTGAAAAATTCTCTGAGTGTTAGCCCATTTATCGAGGAAGACTGTATATAAAGGCTATATAACATTAACCATCAACGCGGAGGAAACCGCGGGCACAGATAGTTAAAACATAAAAATAAATTTAAAAAATTCTCAAGTCAGTGAACTACGTAAACAGAACTTGTGCTTACAAAATAGCTTCTTTCATATTTCTAAAAAACTTTTATTACTTAAAGTTTTTCAAAACAAATTTACAAGCTCCTATTTTTACGATCTTGTTTATTTTTAACTGCATATAAATTGGGAAACTTCTATAAGCACGGTTCGATGGCGAAGCAGTAGTCAATATTGTTAACTCAGGGGATCAAAAATAAAATATCAACAGTTAAAAAAAAATGCAATTAACGTGAAAAGTTACGACGGATAAGTATAATATATTTCAAAGTTTGTATAAATATAATATTGACTGACTCGTTGGTCTAGTGGTAGCATGCGCCGCCCAAGAACCAAGAGGTCTTGGGTTCAAATCCCGAGTCGAAATAATATTGAAATTACTTAGTAAGTCAGGTAGTTGGCGGTTTAATCACCCCCGTGCCTCGGAAAGCACGTTAAGCCGTTGGTCCTGCGCCTCACCTCTCACCGGTCATGTCGAATTGCCGTTTCACCGGATTATGAGAGTAAAGAAATAAAGAGTGCACCTGTGCTTGCGCACACACTTGTGCACTATAATATCTCGTGCGGAGTTGGCGAATCCTCGTTGAGATTGGCCGCCGGACCGATATCGGTTAGGAGGACTATTATTGTTATTTTATTACAATTTTCCTCCAATTTTCTATCTCCTCTCATCTATCTACCCCTTCAGAGATTACGTGGTGAAATGTATAAAAATTCTAGAAACTCAGATTTGAACCAGAACTTTATAAAAGCAATCCTTTACGTACTAAGCTACCACCACTCTTTTTCCCCATCACCGTTTTATCCGAATTGAGCTCGAATAAGGTTTTATTGATTAGAGTTAGAATATGAGGTCCCATTCTAACTCCAAAAGCAATTAACCGTTTAAAATCGTTCCATACGCGTCCACTGATTGTTGTTCAAAAACTCCAGCACTAACCAACAACACTAAACCTGCTTTATCGAAGCAAAACGATTATGTTTAATAAACAAATCCGTTTTCAGCGGTCTATTTCGAATTGAAATCGGGTTGAGCGAGCTAAACTAACGGATTGGATTAAAAATGGCCGCGCTTTTTAATGTTATAGCGATTTTGTGTGTCTCCACAGCTGTGAAGGTGGAAACGAAAAATTTACATGTCAAAGAGGTATGAGCTTGTTATAAGCTTCTAAGATTGACATTTGTCCGAAAATTGGAGTCATCATCATCATCATCTTCCTAGCGTTATGTGCCGTGCTTAGATGAGGTCCGCTTAGACCAAGATCCAGGATACTATACACAAGTATAAGATTTATCTCTCTCCGTCTACTTCAAATATTTACAAGTATATAACGAATTAAAGCGTGCCTAACTACACAACTCAGACTCAAAGGGATTCCAACTAATTACAAACACATCCTGTGCACGTCTTACCTGTGGTAATTTAGTCAAACTAGCTGTTACCCGCGACTTCGTTCATTTAAATCTTTTGTTTCGAATCCCGCTCCGGGAAAATATTTTCGTGTGATGAACATGGACATTTGTACTCGAGTTATGTATGTTTATATAAACGAATTTAATCTGTATTCAACCATAGCACAAGCTTATAAGCTTTGTTTGGGGCTAGGGAATAAGTGTGTCAGTCTAAAGGATAACATTTATTTATTTAATTACTAGCTGTCCCGGCGCACTTCGTAACGCCCCTCTTTTGGATTCTCTTGTATGTTTTTCCTCGCAATGTTTCCATATTTTCTTACCGTACAAACCTTCCCTAGAAGATTACTTACCAATATTTTAAAACCAAAATCAGGCAAATTGGTCCAGCCGTTCTCCAGTTTTAGCGAGACTAGCGAACTGCAATTCATTTTTATATATAAGAAGAAGATATATTTTTATATATAAGATATATTTACGTTGTTTCAGACGAACACACTACTGGATGACGAAGTAAAGTTGCAAGGTGTTTACAATTATGATGATAGTTTCTACACGGTACAACAAGACAGAGTAATTAACTAATTAATACTAGTCTATTCTTATTACTATTTTACATAAAAATATACTTACGAGGAAAATTAGGACTTAGATAACAAAAAAATATTAAAGATCGATATTGTGGAAGATAAAATTGCTTCTAACATTATCTATGTACTTGCCACAACCTATCAGGGCTATTTTTTGAAGAAGCTAAACGCTGTTAAAATTGTTTCGCTGATTCGTTTCATTTTCATAAAAAAATCCTTTTAAGTTTTAATAAAATACTACACATCGACCATATCTTCGCAAAACGCATTATTCTTACTATCTTTTGAATTCTGGAATTTGCTATTTATCTTGAAGATAGGACATCCGAAACTATATAACAAACATAGACTAGAAAATTCCATGATAACAATAGATTAATTATTTAAACTTGAAAAAGACGCCATAGGCTAGGCGACTAAAAAATTATCTTTGTTCCGACAGTTAGATTCAAAAAAATATTGGACACGTACTTTTTCATTTATTTGTCCAGGAAACACTGACGAAGACACAGTGCATTCAAGTTGCGTGTGACGTCACACCTAGGTACAATTTTCACTTATACGTGATGTCACAAGCCCCCACTTCAAAAAATTTATGCTCTTTATTTTTGTATTTTTTTTTTTAATTGATTAAGCGGAAATTATATATCTTGTATTTTTGTATAATCTAACTGACGGACTAAATAGAATGATCGTGTTTTTGATCCAGTATTCATCCCTATTCTTATCCAACTATTCCTTCTGGAATGATCTATAGCTAAGTCGTATTTACCATATGAATATAAGTATCACGTATATTAATTATTATCTTATTAAATTGTTTATTCATTCCAGTTCGCTCGCCACGTGGAATTAGTAACAGAAAGCGTCCTTGAGCACTTACTACAGGAAATAAACAAGAGATACCCGAAGGCGAATAACGGGACAAACATGTCCAAAATGATGAGGCGACTGAAGATGAGACTGAAGAAGAGAATGAATAAGATGAACCGATGGAAGGATCAAGTGAAGAGAGAGGAATCTAACCAGAAAAGCTCGCCTGCTCGGGAGATTTATAAATATCAAATATCGTAGTCGAAATTGTACTATCGTTAACTCAACTGTAGATATCTACAGGAATTTTATTTCGCTTTCATTTTAACTCTAGATATTTAAGGAGTCGACAGATATTAGATTAAGATAACCTATCCTAATATAAAAATAAATATATAAATAAAAATATTTTACTTTAAAAATTGTTATTTATCACATACTAACTTTTATCAAATAGGCATCCATTGCATTGTCCTTGGTTTTATTTATGTATTTTTGTGTAGGAACTTCCTCTGGCGTACACCAAAGAGTTGATTGAAGTTTCATTATGAAATTAATATATAAATATCCGACGACATCAACTACATTGATCTGACTGTGAAGCAAGTAGCTAAAGCACTCGTGTTAAGGATATCAAAATCCACAGTGGTATTACAAATTTATTATAGATACCTAATGTTGTATATTAACACCCAGACACAAAACAAACACAAGTAGTCATCACATGAATGTTTGTCTTGGGTGGGGATCGGACCCACAACTCTTGGCGCATGGGGCAGGATCACTACCGAATGCGCCATTGAGCCAGTCAAATAATTGGATAAATCATAAGTTTTCATTTACCTAATATAAGATTTCTAATAAAATCTATGCAACTATCTAAGAACAATCTAAATATGCTAAAAAGAGATGATTACTGCATCTACTATAATTCTATTCCATCAGTTAGATTATACAAAAATACTAGACACATATTTTTCGCTTTACTAAATGAACAAAAAATCACAAAGATAAAAAGCATCAAAGTTTTGTAGTGGGGGCTTGCGACGTCACTATTTTGTAAAAATTGTACGAAAGCGTGACGTCACACGCAACTTGAATGCATTGTAACTTCGTCAATGTTTGTTTGACAAATAAATACGTCTTCAATATTTATTTTATAATCTAACTGGCAGACTAAACAGAATTTTTCAGTCATCTAGCCTATTCTAAATGTTATCAGACAATTATATTATTTAAACATGACCCATGAATCACTTAGTCAATATTTTTATACAGGACCGAATAAAATACCTAACAGATACTAAATTGAAACCATTCTCTGCAAGAAGCGCAAAGTAGCAGTATCAAATCCTCCCAAATCTCAGGGACGTGCTGTAAAGCCGATCTTGAAAATACACTTTCCAACAAATCTAACCAGCCGAGCATAAGAACTTTAGCTGGAGATTTTTAGATTAAAATTGCACAGTAGCCAGACTGCTTCAATCTTTAAAATAAAGAATGCAGATTTTTTATTAAGTATTATCACAGATAGAAATAGAATAAGAATGTATTTTTTTTCTTTTTGACGATTACTAGCTAACTAATAAAAGGAATTGAGAAAGTTTATTAAATAGTATTAAGTGGTATATGTGTATGTATGATTGATACTAAGAAAGACTGAATACATATTTGAAATAAGGCTTTATTATCTATATTAAGGACACTTAAACTAAAATAACTGAATAATATTTACAAAAAACATGGTTTCGATTATTCCAAAAATAAAAATAAAATATTAATTTCCACTTGACTTTACATAAACCTATTTATGGCTATGGTTAAAATTTATAACAATTCAAGTTAACTATTAGTTTTATAATCCAATTTACCATCTTTGATGATCATTAACACCAGTTTTTTCAATTTAATTATTGTTCATTTTAATATGGACAATAATATCGACGGGTTTCTTATCATCTTCCTTGGACTGCGATAAGACAGAATTATTTTCTTTATCTTTCACGCTGCTTTTGACAAAAATCGACCTTGGTTTCGGTTTTCTTGTCTTCTTTTTCTTTTTCTTCTTCTTTGTCCCTTCGAATTTCCTTATTTCCTCATCTTGCAGCTTCTTGGAGATATCCCTCAGTAACTTCTTCCTCTTCTTCCGCTTTTTCTTTTTTAGTTTTTCAGCTTCTTCGCTAGCAACATTTATAATGTGTCTAGCATGTAGTTTTGTCGGGTCTGTTGGTTCAAATTTTTTTAAGTTCTGAAAAAAATACAAACTTTACAATATCAAATTTTTTTTCTGACTCCAATCTTAAAATTAAATATATAAAAGAAACATAACATTACATTGTGTTGTTAAAAAATATTGATGATTATTTGTGTTTGGCCCTTCGTATTACAAAGAAAATGTAATATTCCTATTTGCAATACTAATTCTATTGGGTCTAAGACTGTAGGAAATGAAACTGCTTAAATATATACACTTTTTACCGGTATTACGAAGCCTTCGACGCTATTAAACCACCCTGGAACTGGTATTACTTCTTTAGGTCTAGCTTCTATCTGCAATTAAAAAAAAAAAGCGTTAAATTTCTTACCGCACATTTTCTACTCCATTCGATTTGACTAATAAAAAAAAATGGAAAAAAAAAGATAGAGAGCAAATGGCGAATAAAAAATATAGTAAAATCGTATTAATATCATAAGGACTACAACTCGTTTTTAAATGTGTTGTTACAGTGTGATAAAACTTTTACATTCAAAAAACTATACGTGTAACCCCGATCCGTATTAGCTGGTTCCCCTATTTAAGGGTTACGAAGACTCGCTAAATTCTGGATCATGATTAATATGGCCAAGTAATTACTTACGCAACTTACAATAGCCATATTGATACATAATTATGTTTACAAAGAGTCTATTTTTCCATATGGGCCATTACTCTTCATTTGTGGGCGCAGACTATAATAGCTTATAAAAGAATGCACTGCCTATTACGGAAAGCAAACTTTATGGTTTGTTTAGCTTAATAAACTAACATTATTTATTTAATTAATATTTAACATGGAATTAAGCTAATAGATGTATGACACCATGAACGATCAATACGATAAGTATTTTTAAATTATGCTTAATTTAGGACACGAAAGTAGAAAATTTCCATTAAAATAAGTGCGTTTAAAAAACGAATCGAATAAAAATTTGAAAAAATAATATTGAGCAATTTCTTAAGATTATATGACTTCTGAACATATTGAGTATTTAAGTTTAATACCACATGCGCAATCTCGGAAGAGATAGGCAGTGATCAAGAAATAGTAAGCCATTCATTCAATCATTGTAGCTGTAGCGACTAGCTCGTCGCCTAAAGAAACTTTCAGCGAAATGTTCTATTTATAAAATTTCAGCTTAGTATTTTGTATCATTTGCGCTTATTGCCGAAGTAGGTAAACTCTGGCCCATATTAACATACATACATACATACATAACATCACGCCCATAATGCCCGAAAGGGTAGGCAGAGTCAAAGGGGCAGCATGCCCCTTCAACCACGTTCAGCCAAAAATAAAACTGGGCTGGGTTAGATGGAAAATTGTGAAAAGCAGTGACTAGCGGCTAACCTGTCGCCTACACAATCACACACCCAAAACCCAATATACCATTAGTCGCCATTTAGGACATGCTAGGCAAGAACCACAGTTGGCATATTCTTTTTAAGTCCCAGAGCAACACGGGACAGTGGGCTGGGTTGGATGGAAAGCTGTGAAAAAAAAACATATTCTTCCAGAATAACCAGCTTCGTGTTCAAAAAGTAACACTATTTGACTTATCAAAACTATTATTAAGCTGTCAAACGAATAATTTTCGCTTTATTTGACCCGTTTATTTTATAAAGCCAAAGTATTTTCATTAACAAAACTAATTTTTAAGTCGAAAAGCACAACACAAATGAAAGCATCCTAACGCCTAGCGACACAAAATTAATTAAAAACTTCACGCAGAAAATGCTTATTTTAAGTTCAGCTAGAATAATTCTGCGGCGCGACTAGAGATGTCAATAGGTAGATAATAGTTTCGAATCCCATTTAAGTCTACATTCGCGGGATCGTAAAAGTATTTTAATCGTTGTGAATAAATTGATGGATGATAGGAATTAAGAGATAATTGACGTACTAGTAGGGTTTAATTGACTAAAATGCATTTTCCTAGTTACTAAACTCATAATAGACATATGAAGTCCAGGGGAAGTCTGTAATAAAATATCAGACTTTTTTAACTGACCGATCATTGTTTCGAAGAGAGTGCTTCATCATCAACAATTTACTTCAAAAAAGCTTAAGCACTTGTGTTATGAAATTAACAACCAAATAATAACGGTCCCTCGTATATACAACTAATCGACTAATCCGATACACCTGTACCTCAGTATATAAAGGTAAAATAGCTGTTAAAAGGAAAATACAATAGTCAACATAGGAAAGAACCAATTGCATAACACAAATAGTCTAGCTGCTAGACTTCAAATATCCGTGTTGCAATACATTTATATTTTTTTGTTTCTAAATAAACCCTAAGCGAATAAAACTCATATAAGAATTTGGCCCAAATCGAAACCTACTTCTGTCTCAACCATTCGAATTACCTCATCTCATCAATCCCGAAGTAGTTAATGAAGATCCCGGAGTTCCGGGATTGAGTTAAGCTTTACTTAACCCCACTCTAAATAAGGCTAATGCAAATGGCTTTCTCTAAATTGAGGTTGAGATCTAGCCAGTTAGTGAATCTAGCAAGCTCGTAATAGTCTCTTCATAAAACTTGCAAACTTCTATTACAGGGTTATAATGTCGTTAAGGGTTTAACTAAAGGGCAAACTATTCAATTACCTTCAGGATTTCAAGTTGGGTATGAATAGTAGAAATTTGTACTCAGAATTGATTAAGTATAATGGAAATCTTGACGCTGACTAATGGACTTTTACATAGAAAAGATACTAATTAATTATTCCGTTTTAAGTCTTCGAACGTGATCTAAGATTTAGTAATAATGCTTAATAAGCATTATCAATGTAATCATTAAAATAACTTTTAGTAACGCATTATATTCTAGTGCACGCTAATTTACATAACGGTCCTCCAAGCCGGATTAAAATCCGACTCGAAGGACCCTTTTAAATGGCTACCTATAATTACTAAAAAGGTATTTCCACCATCATATTTTTTTATAGGCTTATTATTTATTCGTGTTTGCTACTCCTTGTTCTGCTTTAAGCTTAAGCCTCAATATTTACCTCAAATTCTTCACTGCTGATGACGATGACAAACACCAACACAGTGAAGGCGACCGGCCGACTCAGGGCTGCGTTCATTTTGACGTCACCTGGCTCGAACCGCAGCGTTTCGACGGAAACTGATTAGGTTTGTTATGGTAAAGGCTTTTTGTAAACTGTTCAGTTAAGTAGTTTGGACATATAGGGCTGCCATCACGGTTGCGCAAAGAATACATTTTTGGGAGTTGTATTTCGGAAGTTCCGAGGTCGGCTTCCCGCTGACTCATCGCGAAACACGTCAAAATTATAAATAATATAAATTAACAATATTTTTTTTTATATTTATAAAAAAATTGTGTCACAGTGTTAGTTGCCATACTCCTCCGAAACGGCTTTACTGATTTTGATGAAATTTTGTATGTACATTTGGTAGGTCTGAGAATAGGTTTTATCTATTTTCATACCCCTAAGTGATAAGGGTGGTCCACCCCAAAGCTATAACTGGAGAACGGCTTTACCGATTTCGCTTATTCTTTTTAGGTGTGTTTGTTATTGTCAAGTGAAGGTTCTTAAAATTAAAAAAAAAAAGTTTCGCAGTAAATTAAAAAAAAGGATAAAATAAATTGATTCAACACAAAAATGTAAATATTTTTCAATGTGAGAAAACACGTCGTTTTAAATTACTTATAATACGTATTACTCTCTAATCATTTTCAACGAACAGCTTTGCAATAGCAACCCACTAATTCCTCAACCACAGATTACTGAATAGTTACTACGTAACCTCAACTAATAACATGACACCGCATTTCCAGTATCCTGACTATTAGTTTTTTAACCGACTTCTTTCCTGAAAGACTCGGTAAAAAGTTAAAGCGAATGCGAATCCGTACATATTTTTTTAGTATTATATTTTGACTCATTATTGCAAAATAAAAATTAGAGTAAAACCTCTTTGCTAGGTTTATTTCTGCTAATGTTGTGTATTATTAAATTAAACATTTAATGGCTGTTTCATGGGAGAGATTTTTCCCAGTGGTTAAATAAATGAATAATAAATAAATATCATCACATACATTAATCTGACTCCGAGGTAAGTAGCTTATGCACTTGTGTTACAGATATCAGAATCAACAGTGGTATTACAAATAAATACTTAAATATTGGATATTAACACCCAGACACAAAACAAACACAAGTATTTATCGAACCCACAACTCTTGGCGCATGGGGCAGGGTCACTACCGAATGCGCCATCGAGCCAGTCACAGTAAATAAAAACAGAGTTGGGTTAAATGGAAAATTATGAAAAAGTTGTGACAAAAGGCTAGCTTGTCGCCTACACCTATGCACAATTAGTCACCTTTAACGACATTCCATGCAAGTTTCATTAGTTGGCACACTCTTTTGGCTCTAAACTCACATAGGGCTAAATTTATTAAGTATATTAAAACACGTAATTATACCAATTTAGTTACCTATAGTCTTCTCAACTAAACTAGCGTCCAAATTCCAACAACGATTCACAAACAGTTTCTAAAAGGGCAGTGACATTGAAATGAAATGATCTATTTCTGCAAGTAGATTTCAAACAAATTCTTTTGCACGTCACACTTTTTTACCCTACAAGCACCTCGACGTGAATGGCCTCAACAAATGGCATATTCATTAAATCCAGTTGGATATAACAGGATCTATCATTTTGAATGAGCGAATACAATTAACACTGATTCAGTTCACTTTAAAAACACGTCCATATAACATTCAGAAATTCGTTTAAAAGTAAATGTGGGCGTTTGAATATAGACAGTGTGACATAACCAATGTTTGTCCATTCATTAAAAGGGTTTCATTGATATGAGGGTTACGGGAACGTCTGACAGAGAGCTACTAATTGTATAGATGTCGCTTATTTAACATATCACTTTAACAGGCGTCATTATCAAGTTTTGTGGAAACACTTATATAAATGATAGAGACTGCCAAGGTGTGAACAGATGTATATTTAGAAAGAGACTGTTAGAAAAACTATAAATAAATAAAATACCTACCATGACCAGATTGGTCGTGTATTAACAGAAGGTAATGTTGGAGTCATAAAAACCGTAGAGCTTGTATGAAAAGGATTATGAATGTTGAAGAGGCGAGTGAGGTGTGTAAGGATCGTGCCATATGGCGTTCGGTTGTCTCTGCCTACCCCGCTTGGGAAGTGGCGTGAATTTTAGTTAATTAGTTAGTTATATACTTAAATACAAAAATAATAAAAGGTATAAAAAGTATGAATATACAAGTGATGAGGCCAGCGTCGGCAACAACTTACCATCACCGCAATACCCATAGGGGTAGGCAGAATTGATCCGGGGTGGATGGAAAACTATGAAAAAGTAGTGACAAGTAGCTAGCTCATCGCCTATATAATCACATCACCATCCCAACACCTAATACATCATTCTACGATTTCCTTAGCAGGGAATACAGTTGGTACATTATTTTTAAATCGCACACCAACATCTTCTGAAAATTTCTACTGCTTTTCTATAATGAAAAGCAATTATCTACTCTGTGATCATCTGTCTAACGTTATGTGCCATGTTTAGACGGGGTCCGTTTAGACCATGATCCAGGATTTAGCGAATCTAGTAAATACATTGAAGCGACTGCCAATCTGACCTTCGTAACCCTAAGATCGGGGATCCAGACAATTTTTGAATCATAGTTAAGGCCAAAGTTGTTTGAATTTGCAGGTTTTCATCACGATGTTTTCCTTCACCGTCGAGCTAGTGGTAAAAATACGTACATAGACTTGAAAAATCCAGAGGTACGAGCCCGGGTTTGAACCCGCACTCCTCGGTTAAGAGGCGCGTGCCCTTACCATTCATTGAGCTACCACCACTAAATTATCTACTCTGTCATCTTGCGGTATTTGATGTTATAGAGGGCCTATTTTTAACCGACTTCAAAAAAAAGGAGGAGGTTCTCAATTCGACAGATTTTTTAATTGTTTGGCTGGCACCGACTCCAAGACTGATTATTGTAAATATTTAAATACGTGTTAAAGATTAATACTTTCATCGAAGCAGTCGGAATAATTTATTTTATACTTTTTAGTGTTTAGACATTTAAATAGCTATTAAGACAGGTTTTACTTGTGTTTTTTTTTCATAAACATTTTTTGCAGGATTTTTTGAAGTCAGTTTTTTTCAAATTCAAGTTCAAATTCAAAATATCTTTATTTATGTGGGCTTTAAGAAAGCACTTATAAATAGTCAATATACATAAAAAAACGATAAGAAATAATACTACCACCGATTTTTTATACTATGTTAGAGACCTAGCCAATATAATGATTTTTCGTTTATATATAGGTATGTTTATCTCCTCCCATATTATAAATATTATAAATGCGAAAGTAACTCCGTCTGTCTGTCTGTTACGCTTTCCCGCTTAAACCTCTCAACCGATTTTGATAAAATTTGGCACAGACAATCTTTACACCCTGAGAAAGAACATAGGCTACTTTTTATTGCGAAAAAAAAAGCGCGATATAACCGATTTCCACGCGAGCGAAGCCGCGGGCGGAAGCTAGTACTTATATAAAATACCAGGTCCAATTATCACTATGTAAATATAATTTGATGCTATTCAAGAGGGTTGGTCCTCCATATGTCAACAATTCTCATGCCTCCTCTAAACTATTAGCAGATCTATTAAATAGACCAACCACCGAGCTAGAGGCTACTACGACGAGACAGGTGTCACTGGCACTCCTCGTGTGGAATATGTGGTAACGTGTGTTCAGGAAGTGTCAGCCAAACCCAGGAAAAATGTAACAGTCCACCAATGAATCTATACTATACGATATGACTAGCACCAACACACTTTTGAGTATTATTAGTTTTATTATATATTTATTTATTTATTAGGATAGATAGAGAAAATTACATTAAATCTTATTTAAAAATAGTGTTTACAGTAGTGACACTCAAAATAAAATTCTATAGTAAGCGGCCACATTTTGCTATTACAATACTGACGGATATAAATAAGAATAATTAAGACTAAAATTCTTGGTACAATATAATATGAAATAAAAAAAAAAGACAATAAAAATAAACAAATATAACATCACGCCCATAATCCCTGAAGGGGTAGGCAGAGTCAAAGGGGCAGCAGGCCTCTTTAACCACATTCAGCCAAAAACAAAACTGGGCTGGGTTAGATGGAAAATTGTGAAAAAGCAGTGACAAGCTAGCTCGTCGCCTACACAATTACATACCCACAACCCCATATACCATTAGTCGCCTTTCAACATGCTAGGCAAGAAACACAGTTGGCACATTCTTTTAAAGTCCCAGACCAACATGGGACCAATGGGCTGGGTTGGAATATAAAAATATAAAACAAAATTATAACACTTTTAGGCACTGATAGGAGTGATTAGAAGATTAGTTGAATGCAGACTGTCTTTCCCTTAACAATTCGGTGATCTATAAATAATATCCTGTTACTTTATACATTTGTAAGGAATTTGCTGTTGGATATCCTTATAATATAAAATATAAAATACCATAAAGCCGAATAGTTTGTTTGTTTGAACTTTGAACGCGTTGATCTCAGGAACTAATGGAACGATTTGATTTTTCTCGGTGTTGTATAGTTCATTTACCGAGGAAGGTTGTAGGATATATAAATTTAACCATAAACGCAGATGAAACCGCACAGCCAGCTACAACTAAATATAATATAGGTTGATATCCCATAAGCGCTCTCAATTCAAACTCTTGATGAGACTCCAATTTGTGGTCTTTTTTACAACATACAGTCTGTTAGTCAAGTAGGCGTTTGTCATACGGATTTAGGTGTATTTTGTACTGCTTATCATGCTTTCCTTTGTTTCATTGTTTGTTTATATGTATTAAAATATATATAATAAAAAAACAGGGTCATTTGTGAAATATTTATAACCTCGCAAGAGTAGATTACTGACATTATAAACAATAATAACATTTGTTCAACGATTTTTCTTAAATAATGAGACGATATTTATTTTCTCACCACTCAAATGTATTAAAAAGAAATAACTATATACATATTAAAGAAAAAGGGTAGTTGTCCGCCTCGCCGATTGACGACGAATGAACAAAAAAAATGAATTTTCATACAAACTACATGAGCTGTTTGGTCATTTTTTTTTTGTCGTTTTGGGAAAACTCGTAGAACAAACGTTGTTGTATATTAATGTTTTACAAATGACCTTGTATAATACATTTAGATATATAACTTCACGCACGTAATTCCTCATTCCGGCAAAATCATTGGGGACCACCATATTTTCAATTTGTAAGTTGTACAAATATTAATTATTTCTGTGAGAGATGTGGGTTTATATGCACGGCTTAAGCCTGGTTTAATTTTGTCATGAATATCAATGTTTTATGAAGCAGTAGCTTTTCCCGCGTCTTCACCCGTGTTTTTGTAGATTGCACACCTTGAGATTTACTTATAGCTAATCTATCCTATATTTTAAGCAACTAAATTAAGCAAAGCAAAATGTATATGCAACATTTAATGAAAATGAAACAAGCAGCTAAGACGTGAGCAGCTAAGACAAGTGTAACAGACAAACAAATTTATTTTCGCGTATATAAATAATGTTATGTTAGGTTCACCATCCGCAAAACAACTTTGAGGGAAAATACTCAAGTCAATCCAAACACGTTCCATAAAAATCATGATGGAATGAAACAAGATAAAAATATTACGGCTATTTTTATATTAGGTTTCTAGAAAACAAATATATATTTTCCAGGGGATTTTTAAAGAGCTGTGAAGACTTAATGGATTAGAATGATGTCTGGCACTCATAGAGGGTTGGCACAAATCCGTGAATAGTACCTTTAGAAACAATATTTACTGAACAAAACCATACTAACGGGACTAAACGGGATACGCATTTATAAATAAATATCCGACAACATCACATACATTGATCTGACTCCGAAGTAAGTAGCTTAAGCACTTGTGTTGCGGATATCAGAATCAACAGTGGTATATTACAAATATATACTTACTTACTAACACCCAGACACAGAACAAACACAAGTATTTATCATACGAATGTTTGTCCTGGGTGGGGATCGAACCCACAACTCTTGGCGCATGGAGCAGGGTAACTACCGAATGAGCCATCAAGCCAGTCAAATTATGTAGTACAAGATTATTTACAGCTTATTGTTTCTGTGATAATGTAACGCGAAAGTTTAGAATCAAATATTTATTGCATATTTAGGACATAATTAAGTACATTTTAAGAACACTCTTATATGTAAGGGCTGGTTTAAGACCCAGCAACGTGCCTCAGGATTTTTCCTATCTAATTTCTTATTGATACCATTTGCACATGTAACTAAGGATGTGTAACCATTATCCATTTGTCTGTGAACACTTTAGAAATTAATGTAATGAAATGATTCATTACATTAATTTCTAAAGTGTTCACAACTAGACAGTCGCTAAAATGTAATAACCAGACTCGCTAATTCCAATATCATGGTATAAACGGACTCTACCAGTACCTGGTGCACCCTGAGACCCTGTAGGCCCGGGCCTAGGACGGCAAGATATTAGGGGCGGCTAATTATGATAAAAAACTAACTGATGACGCTTTAGTGCTGAGAACGGCTGGTATTTTTAACCGACTTCAAAAAAAAGGAGGAGGTTCTCAATTCGACTGAATTTTTTTTTTTTTTTTTTTTTTTTTTTTTTTTTTTTTTTTTTTTTTTTTTTTTGTATGTATGTTACTCGATATCTCTGAGAATTGTTAACCGATTTCCAAAATTTTTTTTTTAATCGAAAGGGTTTACTCCCGAGTTGGTCCCATTGCCACCAAGTCAGGATCTGATGAAGGGATCCCAGGAAAATCGAGGGCAACCCTCAAACTTTATAGGCACGTACAATGTGTTTTAGACATTTTCTAAGATTGTTCAAGTATTTACGCATGGTACTTATCATCTTATGTTGGTGAGCTGATGATGGAGGGTACAAATCCTCAACGATTAGGAATTAGTTTATGATTCTTTAAATATTGATATCTTCAAGAATTGTAAGAAGATTTTTAGAGTTCTTTTTTTTATTCAAAAGGGTATATCCTGGAGTTGGTCCTATTGGTACCACATCTGGATCTGATGAAGGAGTCTTAGGCAAATCGAGGGAAACCCTCAAGTATTATAGGCGCGTACAATCTAATTTAGTTATTTTCTAAAACAGTTCAAGTATTTACGTCTGGTATTTATAATCTCATGTTGCTGAGCTGATGATGGAAGGTGTAACTCCTTAACGATTAGGAGTTCGTGGATAATTCTTTCAATATTATAGGGCCATATTGAGTGTTATTCTCGAGATAGTCTCAATTTCACCAAGTCTTGGTCTAGTGATGGGATTCCATGAAAACGAGGGCCACTCTTAAATTTTAACGACATGTTAAGTGTTTTATTTATTGTTTCTAAAACGATTCCAGTATTTGCGTCTCGTACTCATCATGTTATGTTGCTTAGCTGATGATGAAAGGTATAACTCTTTGAAGATTAGTAGTTTTTAGTAATTCTTTAAACATTAAAGGCTCGTTATACCTTTTCGTCTTTAGTCTCATAAGACCGGCACTGTCTCATTAAAGCAGCTCGTTTTGATTTGGTCTACCTACCTATTAATAAATTTCACTAAAAAGTAACAAATAAGTTAAATTTTAACAAAAATAAAAACCGACTTCAAAAAACCCCGCAAAAATGTTTATAATAAAACACAAGTAAAAACTGCCTTAATAGCTATTTAAATGTCTAAACACTAAAAAGTATAAAATAAATTCTTTCGACTGCTTCGATGAAAGTATTAATCTTTAACACGTATTTAAATATTAACAATAATCAGTTAGTTTTGGAGTCGGTGCCAGCCAAACTAAAAAAAAAAGTAGACACTTAATAACAAATTACCTTACTAATAACAATATGAAACAAATTAGTTAAAATATGATATAACTTACTATTGATTTTGTATATTCAAAACCTATTTTACCACCAAGAAACAAATAATTGCAATTTCCGAAATGATGATATAATTACACGGGCTGGCACCGACTCCAAAACTAACTGATTATTGTTAATATTTAAATACGTGTTAAAGATTAATACTTTCATCGAAGCAGTCGAAAGAATTTATTTTATACTTTTTAGTGTTTAGACATTTAAATAGCTATTAAGGCAGTTTTTACTTGTGTTTTATTATAAACATTTTTGCGGGGTTTTTTGAAGTCGGTTTTTATTTTTGTTAAAATTTAACTTATTTACATGTCTTGGGGCCAAAGCGACTACGCACAGAATAACGCTAGGAAGATGATAAATTTAAATAATTTTAGCAGATTTTTCTAAAAACACGAATTTTTAAGACTTATAAGTACTGATTCTTACTTGATATTTTTACTAGTCAAGCTACATACTACGAACCAACACCCGTTGCATATGACACGTCTGACCTCACCATTAAGCTACTTTTCTCCTTCAGACAGAACTTCTCTGACATATTCCCACGTGAAGCTTAAACGACATGACAGAAAATATTTTTTTCCACCTAAGGGTATTTGGTCCCGTTAATTTGATTGGGTTCAGTCAGCCGTGCCACCCCTAAGGTCAGGTTTACTAAGAAGCTTACCTAAGTATAGATCGTGACATTTCACTTTTTCTGATATTAGATTTGAAAAATATGGACGCAATTCGCATTTTCTTGAATAACGAAAGAACTTGTTAGAAAAATCTATTAAAGCTTGAATTAATTTTAAGGATTTTTTACTAGGTATAGTCAGATATGTCATGTTATAAATTTGTTTTGACATAGATTTATGAATCACAATTCTAGGGTATTCAATAAAAAGCTATTAATAAAATTTTACAGAAATCATAAAGCAAATATTGCCTAAAATACATATACCATCAAACACAAACACCAATTTGTAAAAGACTTTTCTTGTGGCATAAAACATTAAACACTTAAAATTCTCTTTTTCTCAAAAAAAAATTAAAATATCTACGGCGAAACATCATAGTTATAAATAAAGGTAGTACCAAGGACTATTAAAAAAAGAAGGACTCCACGCTGTCATACTATAGCGTGAAGTCACGTTTATGCATGTGTGAGTGAGATACATATGGATACCAGATATCGGATATCAATTGAAACACTTATTATGTCAATGTGTGACGTAACTAGCATGTTAAGTTGGAGCACCTGAAGAGCTTCAACGTCTATTTTGCGGGAGTGTGAGTGTGAGTAGTGCCCACAATTTAAAAGCTTTTGTCGTGGTAGGATAATCTGAAGAAAAGTGGACAAAAGATTTATCAACAGTGCATTTTGCACCTCTTTAAAAATACAGCATTTATTTTTCATTATAGACAGAGACGAGGCTCTGAAAAAGAATAAAAAACGAACGTAATGACCGGAAAAGTTCTCTTAGAACATTAAACTTATTAGAGGGAACTAGAAATTCTGACAAAGACGATCTGATCGCAATGCTGCATATTTTTTTTAATAATCTATATTAAATTAAATAATCTATATTTAAACCATTTAAATATAGATTATTTAATTTAATATATTTAATAATCTAGATTTAATATGTTTCAAGTGGCGTGAAGTTTAGTTAGTTAGTTAATGTTTCATACAACTTATGTAAAAAATCAGGAATGGCGATACCATTTGATTCATTCACCGATTTCAATAATTTATGCATATAGCAATTAAATTTAGCCCCATGTTGTTCTGGGACTTGGCCCATGTTGATCTGGGCCAAAAAAATAAATTTGCCAACCGTGGTTCTTGCCTAGCATGTCGTAAAAGGCGACTAATGGTTTACGGGCTTTCGAGTATGTGTCTGAGTAGGGGACGAGCTAGCCATTTGTCACTCCTTTTTCGCAGCTTTCCATCCAACCAAGCCCACTGTCCGGTGTTGGTCTGGGACTTAAAAAGAATATGCCAACTGTGGTTCTGGCCTAGCATGTCGTAAAAGGCGGCTAATGGTATATCGAGTTTTGGGTATCTGATTGTGTAGGCGACGAGCTAGCCACTTATCACTACTTTTTCACAATTTTCCATCTAACCCAGCCCGATTTTTTTGTCTGAATGTGGTTAAAGGGGTCTGCTGTCCCTTTGACTCTGCCTACCCCTTCGGGGATTATTGACGTGATGTTACGTATGTATGTAAAATTTACGAAGCTATCCTTTCTCGAGTCCTCCGGTTCACTTTATATTCAAAGGGAATTTTTGCGTCTTTTTATTTTAACTATTCACCGCTCCGTTCCAAGGAACATTAACTCGTGTTACCTTCAGTTTCCTCTTCTATTTTTACCTGCAACGATCTAGAATCAAGTGAATAGCCATTTGATATCGATATTTAAGTATAATAATATAAAACACATTCAAAGTTTATTTCAAACCACTTACCTGTTATTTAACTTAATATTCAAAGGGTTTAAGGAAATGAGCAAAAATTTTTCTTACTTTCCATACAAAATTTGATCAGCTTATTGGTTATTTTGTATAAAGAGCTGTGGTAGCTCAATGGTAAGGACACGCGCCTCTTAACCGAGGAGTGCGGGTTCAAACCCGGCACGTACCTCTGGATTTTTCAAATCTATGTACGTATTTATACCACTAGCTCGGCGGTGAGGGAAAACATCGTGATGAAACCTGCAAATTCAAACAACTTTGGATTTGTAACCATGATCCAAAAATTGTCTGATTCCCCTATCTTAGGGTTACGAAGGTCAGATCGGCAGTCGCTTCAATGTAATTACCAGACTCGCTAAATCCCGGATCATGGCTAAGCGGACCCCGTCTAAACACGGGACATAACGCTAGGAAGATGATGATGATTGGTTATTTTGTATGAAAGGAAATTTTTTTTTTTCCTTATTATTAAAATCCTTTATATTGGTTTCTTAAATAGATGAGTTTAATAAGTAGGTACAATGTTTCACATAATCTAAAATATATAGTATACTTACAACACAACTTTCTTTACTAATATTATAAAGAGGATTTTTTTTTATTTTTGTGTGTGTATGTTTATAATGAATAAACTCAAAAACTACTGTGCCGATTTAAAAAATTCTTTCATTATTGGAAAGTTAGGTACTTTATCCGGAAGTAAAATAGGCTATATTTTATCCCCATATTCCCATGGGAACGGGAACTACGCGGGTAAAACCGCGGGGCGCTGCTATTATTAATAAAATAATTAGACGTTAAATAGCCACATCTATCGTTTTTTCAATATTAGCTGTTGTTTTCCTTAACAGAGTGACATAATTACAAGAAAATGATTTATGTTTACATAGTATTGCAGATCCTATTTAAAATTTTATTTAAATTTCAAATGTAATTTTAAACTATAATAAAACATGTACATATTTTGTTTATTCATTCAATACGAGTAGATAGTTAATCTTATTTAGGCTACTTAATACAAAACAACCAATTCCGAAACCAGTTGTATTTTACTACAAATCGAAAATATTTACGCCAAGAGACCACAAAAAACCCAATGATAGATAACTTTATTCATCAAAGTTACACTTGAATATAAAATGTTTCCAATTATAGACCAAACCAAAACTATTGAGGTCAAAGGACTAGCATAACAGTAAACATATAACAGTACCAATGTTTTCTTAATTTGATCCTTCGAGCCTTCGGTCAATGACAGCCAGATTTCACGCCTAACCGGTTATTATAGCCACCTCTCTCTCTTATCCATACAAACATCTACCAGTAAAGCGAGACAGAAAATCAACGGTATATCTTCGGAACTGAGAGTTCAGAGTCAAGGACGGTTGCACTTGGTTTTCCACATAGAAAAGAGATAGCGCCATCCAAAAGAAAGGGACGACATTACCGGCTGAGCTTAGATGAAAAAGGAGATCGTGGGTAATCGACGTTGCTCCTGCGCAGTTTTGAATTTGGAACTTTTTTAAATCTGTGGTGTGTGTTTTGACAGTTTTGTTTTTAATATTTTTTTTTTCAATAGCAACACTGGCATGCAATTTCGCTCAGCCATGATTACGTGTTCTATCGCAGTTATCGGTGCGTGAATAGACAGACACACGACAAATATCTTTAGGAGATATCGTAGTTCTTACAGTGGACAGTCGGTCAGACCTGAATCAAACGCATAAAAATATAATTAAAAAGTTTATTTTTAAGTGCCAGTTATTGTGACTTTGTAATTGGAATTTGGAACGCTTTTATAACTTTGGCGGGTAAGTTTTTTTTTCTTTATTTGAAACTTCTTGTGATATTTAAAAAAATATTATCCAACATTTAATAAAATACCGGCCACGTAAATATATATTATTCGCATGAATTACGTTTTGAACATGTAAAACAATATTTAAAAATATGTTTCTCTAAACATTATCGTTTAAAAATAAATTTATCGACGCGCTTCAACAATTTTGCAATAAATTCGTTTCACACGTCTTCATTTTAAAACTGCTGTCCATCAGTTAATAAGTATATCGACCTACATAAGTGTGGCAGTGGTTTTACTATTTCATTTTGAATAACTTGTATAAAAAAGTAACGGTAGGTAGAATACTTTGTTTTTTCGAGCGGTGGAAGCTCATTGGTAATAATACCCGCCTCTTAACTGAAGATTGCGGGTTAAAACCCAGGCTCTGGATTTTCAAATCTATGTGCATATTAATACCACTAGCTCGGCGGTGAGGGCAAATAACGTGACGAAACCTGCATATTCCAACGAGTATGAATGTGTAACCATGATCTAAAATATGTCTAGTTCCCTGTTTAAGGGTTACGAAGATCAGATCGGCAATCGTTGCATTGTGATTACCAGACTCGCTAAATCATGGATCATGGTCTAAGCGGACTCCGTCTAAGCATAGTGGGACAACGCTAGGATGATGCGAATACTTACTTTGTTTCTACCTACACTGCGGTTCCGTTTACGCTAATAAATAAATATCAGACTACATTAGATAGAAGGTGATGTTAGGAGTCATAAAAACCGTAGAGCTTTTATGAAAAGGATTATGAATGTTAGAGAGGCGAGTGAGGTGTGTAAGGATCATGCCATATGGCGTTCGGTTCTCTCTGCCTACCCCGCTAGGGAAGGGCGTGAAGTGTAGTTAGTTAGTTAATTACATTACATACATTGATCTGACTCCGAGTTAAGAAGCTTACGCACTTGTGTTACGGATATCAGAATCAACAGTGGTATTACAAATATATACTTAAATAGATATTAACACCCCGACACAGAACAAACACAAGTATTCATCAAACGATGTTTGTCCCGGGTTGAAATTGAACCAACATCACTTGGACAGGGTTACTACCGAATGCGCCATCGAGCCATTTGAGTTTTGAAAATCCAGAAGTACGTTCAATTCAAAATACACAACCTCAAATTTTTAACTACTAAGCTATGTATAATTGTAACAAATTATGTAATATAACATTTATATTTGTGCCAAATATATTTTTTTTCATAATATGACATACATTCCAATATAAGCGTTTCGTCATCAATTTTACGTTATTAGTCAGACCATTCGACTAATTAAAACAAGGTCATTTGTAACAAAGGTATGTTTACCTACTTATATATATTAGTACACTTATGTTTATACATAATAAAAAAATTACATAAAAATAGTTAATTTGTGTGTAAATAGAAACAGATAAATCGATCAGAATTGAAATTCCATTAATTCGATTGAACTGATGGAATTTCAATTAAATTCGATCGAATATTATATAAAATAATATACACATACATAAATACATACATACCGTCACGCCCGCAATCCCCGAAGGGGTAGACATAGTCCAAGGAACAATGAAACTCCTTAGTCTGCAGTTTACAAAAAAAAACTGCGTTAAGTTTGCTGGAAAATTAGTGACAAGTGGATAGCTCGTTGCCTGAACAATCACAGACCCGACACACAATTAAAGCGCCTTTTAAGGACAACTTTTATCCCATTTTGTATTCCCATAGGATAATATTAGTCTTTAATATTCTATACACTATAGGTACACAAATATATAATATTTATCATCACGCCTGTAATCCCCGAAGGGATAGGCAGAGTCAAAGGGGCAGCAGGCCCCTTAACCACATTCAGCTAAAAAATCAATACCTTTACTAATATACATAAATATAAAAAATATTTATATTAGTTAATTGTGGCTGCGGAAGCAACTAATAGGGATGATGACTGCATTAAAAAACTATAATTCTATTTAGTCCGTCAGTTAGATTATACAAAAATACTAGACACATATTTTTCGCTTTATCAAATTAACAAAAAATCACAAAGATAATGAGCATCAAAGTTTTAGAGTGGGGGCTTGCGACGTCACTATTTAGTAAAAATTGTACGAAAGTGTGACGTCACGCGCAACTTGAATGCATTGTATCTTCGTCAATGTTTGTTTGACAAATAAATAAAAAAATACGTGTTCAATATTTTTTTATAATCTAACTGACGGACTATACAGAATTTTTTAGTCATCTAGCCTATTGTTATAATGTACAGGCAACAGTATACATATAGATTGTTACACCTGGCAAATAAAGAAAATAGATATAATTCGTTTCATTATCAAACAATAATAAGCGATAATTATATCACGATAGCTCATGTAGTGATAAATTCAAAAACATTTCTAATAACAACCACGCAATCGGTTTTGATTTTACGATTTATCATCTATTGCATCATTCATAATCGCATTGTATACTTACCGCGTTGACTAAATTTAATGTACGTTTTAATCCAAATTAACGGTTGAACATCGTAATGAGAGATGACAAGCTGAAAACTTGTACAGACCTTCATTTTGCCATTCAAAAAGATGTCTCGAAAAGTCTTATAAAATCTCGTGTCCGCGTCTTACGGTATTTAAGGACAAAGGGCCCAAAATTATTAAATATAAGTGGCTAGCGTACACAATAACTTACACAGTCAATCACACACCCAAAACCCGATATACTAATAGTCGCCTTTTACCAATTGCTTCTAGCATTTAATAAAAGGCGACTTACTTAACTTATGGAACTGTTTGTAATTTAAGCTCTGAACAATACTTTGTTGAATATGTTATGTGGACAATGCTGTAAGTCGTACAATTAACCTATGTAGTAAGTAAGTACTTTTAAGTAAGCATTATTGTAAGACTGTTTTTTTGTACCAAATAAATAGAAAAAAAACTGTGTGTACTTAAACATTTATCAATTGTGATAATTTTTTTCCGTCCAAAACCATGGGACATATATGCCAACTCAATTTTATTTGGGCTAAAAGTAAAGGAGCTTACTCCTTTAATAGGTCTCCCCTTCGGGGATTGCGTACTGGTATGTATGTACGTAGAAGTTTAGGTCCCACGGAGCTAGAATATTTCAGCGCGGTATGATGCTCGCATTATGCCGTTCCGAGCTTGAGGTGCGAATGTATCCAAAAGAGATTTATGTCGGCACTTGTCATTTCGCCGGAATTTCCTGTGCCAAGGAATCGTACGTGAAACGACTGTAGCATTTCAAAATAGTCTCGATCTACATAGAAAAGCAATGGAGCTAGAATTCTTTGGAATATTTTAAGTTACAAATTCCTTCTATATGGATGGCGATTTAAAATTTGCAACCTATTTTTCAGCTATCGTTCTCCGTTTGAACTGAATTTGGCTTACTACAATGCAGTAACAAGGCAATATATACCTAGTACAATCGAGTTGATCTGATTATGAAGGTAAAATACCATAGATAATCCATTTGCTTAGTGCAAAATACTTAAATATTGTAAAATCCAAAGGATTTTCGTAACGATATGACCCGTGCTTAGACGGAGTCCGCTAAGCCTATCATCCAGGATTTCTCCATAGGTATGTGCGTGGGTTTGAACCCGCACCCCTCGGATATGACGCTAGTATCCTTACTGTTGAGCTATCACCGTTAAAAAAATGTAACTAACTAGCTAAACTTAACGCCATTTTCCTAGAGGGGTAGGCAGAGACAACCAAAATCTAAAACTTGAAAAATCTGAAGAAACATAGGTATACGGAACATCTAGTTCGTTGGTACATGTCCGTATTTAAACCATAACCCTTGCGTGTCCTTAGCATTGAACTACTGCTCTAATTAAATTTCCTATAATACTTAATTATTCTAAGACACATCAGATAAGGTCCGCAAACACAACTGACCCACTTTTACTAATGAAGGAATTAAATTGTTAAGTCTAGAGTGCTATTTTTTACCCCTCCCGGGTTGTCATAAATCAGAGGTAACATCTGCTAGAAGCGAGTGTAATGAGAAACATTTTGACTTGCTTAAGTTACGGCTGATTTTTAATAGTCGGATGGTAATTAGGAGAACGATGAAGTAATGAGAACGTATTTTCATTTAAAAGGTTTACTTAGGGGATGATATTTTTTGGTTTTCTATTATTGAACTTGTATTTTTTTACTGAACTGAAAAATAGGCCTTTAATGTTTTCATACTCAAACTACATTTATTTGTAATGGTTTATTCATTACGATTGATCTAGAAACTTATTCAAGGGTGAATGATATTTCGATAGCATATCACTAATCTATAAACCGATATTGCTTGGGTATATAGAAGATAATAATAAATAAACTTTTAATTACAGCATTCCTATAAAACTTGTAGAGAGCTGTGGTAGCTCAATGGTCACACGCGCCTCTTTACTGAGGAGTGCGGGTTCAAACCCGGAGACGTACCTCTGGATTTTTCAAATCTATGTACTTATACCACTAGCTCGACGGTGAGGTCAAAACAACTTTAGATTTGTAACCATCCAAAACTGTCTTGTTCCCCTATTTTAGGCTTACGAAGGTCAGATCGGCAGTCGTTTCAATGTAATTACCAGATTTGCTTAATCTTGCCCCGTCTAAGCACGGGACATAAGGCTAGGAAGATGATGATTTATATAAAACTTTTGACAAAATAGAAATAAAAAGAAACCAATAATCATTGTATTAGTAGTCCATGTGTGTGTTGTGACTAGATAAATGTTACTGTTATTTTTTTTATAACAAAAAACAATAAAAAAAAACAACAATCATCTAAACACTATTTTACTAAGCCATCCTTCTTTTTTCCTTCCATCCCTATCCTTTTCCTTTTCCTTCATCCACGTTTAATGAATCCACTTATTTATTTTCTGGTCACCAAATTATACCCCGCTACCGAGAACAGGTAGGGCGTCGACCTCGTGACGTCACGGTGACGAGTACCGTTATAAAGCGGAGGTTACAACGACGGCGCGCGCGCAGCCATACTTACATGGTATATTATAATGGTAATAACCTTGACCATGCTTTAGTTTTCAAGATACCGTGCTGGCAGCACCGGTTTTTTGTTAAAACGTTTGTATATGATCTTTAGGAACACTGTATTGCAAGATAAATGTTACTTACTTGAGTATTAAAAAACTATAATTATTCTAGTTTTAACTGAAACACTATCAAATCTTCACTTTATTAATTAAATTTATTGATTTATGTTAGACTTCATAACTTAGATAAAATGCTTACGTCCCCCCCGCCGGGGTCCTCGGTTTGTCGTACCGGGGGGGCTCAGTAGGCCCTGCCATGGCAGGGCTGAAGCGAAGAGGGACCCCGAGGTGAGCCGCGACTGCACGTTTGGCAAGCCGGGCAGTTGCGGCGGTCCGGCCGTAGCCGTACGGCCATAGCCCTTGCGGCCGGACCAGGGTTGCCGAGGAAGAGGAGGAGCGGAGTGTTTCGTTGCTCGCCTCCCTATCCTCGGCAACCCGACAGGGGCGCGCTGGGTCGCGTTGTGGTGGGTCGCGGAGGGATTGAGCGTCTCGATGCTCTCCCTCCGCGACGACAGGGCTCTGCCCTCAATTTGGGTCGCCGGGTGGAAGGCGGCCCCCCCTGGCGAGACGCTCTCCGCGTGCCCTCTGGCTTAGCAGAGGGCACAGCGTGAGAGTGGGCCCACGACGCCGGTCTCGGGGACGATCGGCGTCTGAATCCTGGGCGGAGTAGTTGAGACATGCTGGGTGGCCTGGCATGTCTCGACGCGCGCGCGTGCTCGGTGCTGTGCATCCGACGACTGGCGTGGGCTGCACAGCATCGACCACCGCCGCGCGAGGTGAGCCGCGTAGCGCGGCACGCGCACCACCGGAGGAGCTGTTGTATAGTCCCGACAGGGGATACCGGCTCCTCCGGAACTGCGCCGCTGGAGGCCACGTTGGGGTTTTAGTCGGTTCGAGTCCGACACACCGCCCTCTGCTTCCCCGAGCAGAGGGTGACGGCTCGTGGGAGTTTCCCCAACTAAAAAAAAAAAAAAAAAAAAAAAGATAAAATGCTTACGTGATATTGGACATCGATGATATATCAATTATATTATATCTAGATATCCTAAATCCATAATATTATCGGTAATTTGTAAAATTTTGCAACCTTGGATCTTGTACGCAAAACAATGTTAAAATTTTAATCCAAATATCACATACATACATAAATTCACACCCATAATCACCGAAGGGGTAGGCAGAGTCATAGGGGCAGCAGGCCCCTTTAACCACATTCAGCCTAAAATAAAACTGGGCTGGTTTGGGTGGAAAATTGTGAAAAAGTAATAACAAGTGGCTAGCTCGTCGCCTACACAATCACATATCCAAAGCCTGATATACCATTAGTCGCCTTTTACGACATGCTAGGCAAGAACAACAGATGGCACATTATTTTTAAGTCCCAGACTAACATGGGACAATGGGCTAATTTAGATGGAAAATTGTGAAAAAGTAGTGACAAGAGGCTAGCTCGTCGCCTACACAATCACATATCCAAAGCCTGATATACCATTAGTCGCCTTTTACGACATGCTAGGCAAGAACCACAGATGGCACATTATTTTTAAGTCCCAGACTAACTTGGAACAATGGGCTGGGTTAGATTGAAAATTGTGAAAAAGTTGTGACAAGAGGCTAGCTCGTCGCCTACACAATAACATACCCAAAGCCTGATATACCATTAGTCGCCTTTTACGACATGCTAAGCAAGAAACGCAGTTGAAACATAGAATCCAAATATCACCAAAGATAAAAACTTCACAAATAAACATTAAATTTGTACCAAACTTTCACAGTTCAACTCACACTTGCCTTTTTTTTTTAATAGCTTTAATAAGGTCTTTGAACTGCGCGTTACACTTGTGTATACGCGGGCTATGTTACAGGTGAATAAATATATATATATATATGTTGTACTTACAGTGCCCGTTATTTTACACTTCAAAAGTACATTGGTACAAACATCTGTGTGTGCAATCAGTTATTTCAATGGTGAATGTGATATACACAAATTGTAACATACGAATTTTGTGTAACTAGCCATACCGCAAATGTTTACAAAATAGAAATCAAAACTTAAATTAACAATTAAATCAATCGCCTGAACAAAGACATATTAAAATAAATAATAAGGGTATCTGTTTCAAACAGGCCTTAAAATTTTTTTTTTTTTTTACAATGCCAAATTATATTTTTGTAGTGAGCCTTTGGTCTATATTTCGGTTCTGTAGTAGGAGGAGGTTCTCAATTTGACCGTATATATTTTTTATAATGTCACGTTTTCTTATTCAATCTTCCTTTAATCTGAACCCACTTTATTCCGTCTTACCTTTTCAGAGCCTTCAATCAAGTATAAGTAGTAGGTAGGTAGGTAGGTAGGTATATTAAAACAAGCATATGACGTAGGAGACTGATAAAAAGAAAACATATTTTTTGTGCATCAGGAAGTAAGATGAAGATACTATATTAGAGGTATATCAAAATTTGTATAAAAATATACTCTGCTCGAATTTAGAGCGGTGGCAGCTCAATGGTAAGGACACGCGCCTCTTAACCGAGGAGTGCGAGTTCAAACCCGGGTACGTACCTCTGGATTTTTCAAATCTATGTACGTATTTATACCACTAGCCCGACGGTGAGGGAAAACATCGTGATGAAACCTGCAAATTCAAACAACTTTGGATTTGTAACCATGATCTTAGGGTTACGAAGGTCAATGTAATTCAATGTAATTACCAGACTCGCTAAATCCTGGAACATGGTCTAAGCGGACCCCTCTAAGCACGGGACATAACGCTTGGAAGATGATGATACTCGGCTCGAACATTCTACTGCCACATGTCAACTTAAACTAATATCAACATAAAAAATCACAAGCGACACTGGCCCGTACATCAATTTGAAAAAATCCGAAGCCGGGCTTAAGTCAGCACCCCTTACATAAGACATAAGACCGTTGGCCACTTTCGTAGTTAAAAAAGTACTTTCGTGTCCAAGAATGTAAGGATAAGATCACAATGTAACGACAAATTCCCATAACATTACTATTCTCCCCGAACCTGACACAGATACAAAACAATACATTCTTCTACCTGCTGCCAAATATTATCTTTATGAGTCACACCTGATCCTCATTAACATTTTTCGCTTCTAATCCGGTTTTAAATTACTTTCTCCGCGTGGAAAGTGAAAAAAAAACTACATAAGTACGTACATAAAAATGCTATTGTTTCAAATAAATTTCTTTATTTTGACTGGGAGCAATCTAAATCATTTTTAATTATACTTGCACGCTATGACGACTGTGTTCATGATGGTTAAACACAGATGGCAATGTATGATTTTTCGTATGGCTTTCACTAAAAGAAGATTCAGTAGAATGATTTACCTACGTTACTGTTATTTGTATGGCCTACAACTTATCTTATTAACATTAGCCCGTGACTCCACGTCTGCGGAATTCCATCCTTAACAGATAACTGATTTATCAAAATTAATCCTCAACTAAAATTATATAAATAAATTCTTCACATTGACACACCAATTCCCTAGTCCGAAACTAAACTTATGCTTGTGCTATGGACACTAGGTGAACGGATAGACATACTTAAATACGTTATAAATCCATGACACAAATGTCCTTGTTCATCACACGAAACATTTGCCCCTAGCGAGATTCGAACTCGCGACCCTTGGTTTCGTGACCAGGGTCTCTGACTCTCACGTCTCACGGACTCTGACCACTCGACCAACGGGTCAGTCAATTTATGCCTTTGAAGTAGACATATGTTTTAAATCTTTTTTCATGCTAAAACATAGCTTAATTGACTTGATACACGCGTATAACAAAGAAATTATCACATGTACGCTAAATAAATTGTCACTTAATAATGGACGTATTGGAACTTATACAGACTAAAGTCACTGACCAGATACTCTACAGGTCACTGACATCCCCTCAACTTTGATGTTTGTATAAACTTACTAATATTATAAAGAGCAAAGATTTGATTGTTTGTTAAACTAACTTAATAACTAAACTTCACGCCACTTCCCTAGCGGGTTAGGCAGAGTTATTTGCTAGTTTTTTTTAAATGAATAGGCTCCGAAACTTCTGAACTGATTTTAAAAATTCTTTCAACAATGGAACGCTACTTTATCAGCGAATAACATAGGCTATATTTTATTCGAATTCCCACGGGAATGGGAACATTCGTGTGATCAATACTTGTGTATGTTCTATGTCTGGGATTTAATATTCAATATTTAAATATATATTTGTAATACCATTGTTGATTCTGATATCCGTAACACAAGCGCTTAAGCTACTTACCTCGGAATCAGATCAATGTATGTGATGTAGTCGGATATTTATATATATTACCGAGTGCTTTTTTAAATCTACGAAAATAAAGATTCATTTGATATCTATACTCACGATATTTTAGTATTGCTACAATCTAAAACAAATCCAATTAAAAGAAAACGCATGTTAACCTATTATAGGCTAGAAAGGATGCGCAGAGACCGTATCGAATAGTATCATTTCCAATGGAGAAAGCAGCCATTAGCGTACATTGTTGCCTATTGTTGGCCATGAGATGAGGAAGGTTATCCGTACAATGGGGTAACGTGCCCTCGCAACTTAATTGAAAAGAATCGCGGAGACCAGCCAATTGGCGTGAATCGCGTTATCTTCAGCTCGTCGTCGTGGGTGACTGAGCAAATATGTTTACGACAACGAAGTAACATAGATGAAAAGGCGATTTATTGAGTTAATTCAGAAATCAGAATTGAAAATAAACATTTCTTGGCAACACAGTAATAAATAATAATAATAATAAATCCTCCAGACTGCCATACCAATTCCCTAGTTCCAAACTTAGCACGCTTGTGCTATGGATACTAGGTGATCGGATAGACATACTTAAATACGTTTATAAACGAGTACAAATGTCCATGTTCATCACACGAAACATTTGCCCCGAGCGATATTCGAACCAGCGACCCTCGCTTTCGTGGCCAGTGTCCACAGCGACCACTCGACCAACAGGCCTGCCAGTAATAAAATAGGAGTACAAAATATATGGAAACAAATACATGCACTTTTTTACGCTCGCAACTTCTTAAAACTCTCTCCGGGTTCCTTGTACTCAACTACTTGGACTACTTTACCTTGGACTGCCCAAGCAGTCCTTTAAAAGTTATAATTAAAAATAAAATTGAATATAATTAGATGAAAAATTGGAAAAAAAAAATGGTGACAAGTGGGTAGCTTGTCGCCTACACGACCAACCCAATGCACAATTAGTTTAGACAATGAGGGTTTTTTGAATTAAAACATCAGATAGATGGCGTAATTGTGACGTACGGTCTTGTCACCCTCCTCATCGGTAGGTTTTCAGAACAAACTGACATACTGTCAACAAAGAGCCAATAGTGACAGTGATAAGACCACGAGACTCCCTCGCGCCATCTGGCGGTTTTTGTATTTGTGAAAATCCTCATTGTCCCTGTCTAGCACGTCGTTGGTAAATTGTCTTAAACTCACAGAAAGACAAAGGACAATACACACTGACACAAAATAACAAAATTTGAGCGGTGGTAGCTCAATGGTAAGGACACGCGCCTCTTAACCGAGGAGTGCGGGTTCAAACCCGGGCCTGTAACTCTAGATTTAAAAAAATCTATGTACATATTTATACCACTAGCTCGACGGTGAGGGAAAACATCGTGATGAAACCTGCAAATTTGAATTTGTAACCATGATCCAAAAATTGTCTGGTTCCCCTATCTTAGGGTTACGAAGGTCAGATCGGCAGTCGCTTCAATGTAATTACCAGACTCGCTAAATCCTGGATCATGGTCTAAGCGGACCCCGTCTAAGCACGGGACATAACGCTAGGAAGATGATGACACAATAACAAAATTACACAGTGTATTCAGTCCTAGATCTCAGTCTATACTTAAAGCATTTGTTGAAAACAATTCTGGCGGAACTTAGGTACACTCCGAAGATTAAAAAACCAATCCGAATTGATCAATCTATTATTAATTTAATCCTCAAAGAGAAGAGACAATCTCACATATTTACGTTTCTCTATCTAAAGCGCGGATTCCAGTAAATCGAATGTTTGGAAATAATTCATCTACCCCCAGCTGTCTCGTAAAAATGGCAGACGCGGGATAAATCGCGCCAACCCTTGCGAAACGCCATTCAAATATTAATGCCGCTGAGATATTCACTCTTTTACCTTAAGACCCCCCTGGAGTGTTCAGTGGTCTGCACAAACACATTTTGTATTGTAAAGTAAACGTCGTTAGCCCCTCTGAAAATACCCAATGAATATCTTATGAGCGGTGCTCCATGGATATGCATGGTAAAGAGACGCACCTCTCATGTGAAATATTAAAAAAAATATATGAAACGCTTTATTTCTCATTATATTAATTATGTCTTCTTCCAATAATGTTCCGGTTTTCTTTGGGGCTCGCTTCTTCCATGATCCAGAAGCAAACTAGTGAATTTCAATATAATCTGATCTCTTCCGTTCATCATCGAACTTTCTTTTTCCCCTATATTAAACTTTGACAATTTTGGGCATACATTTTGTTACCTTGCAGAACCAAAACTCGAAACAAATCATAAACCTCGCTCACTTCAGTCACCTCTTAACACACCCTTGATACTTCACGGAGCTAGAGTTTGACGGAATTATTCATTTTATTGCTATGGCAACAAACAATCCACCCAGATGAATTGTTACTACACTCTTACCCTTAAGGACCGTTATCAGCCAAGAGTCTAGAGTTTCTCCAAATTATAGCACCGAGAACGCAATTCGGTAGACTCATATAATATAACGCCCAAAATCCCCGAAGGGGTTGGCAAAGTCAGTGGGGCAGGAGGCCGCTTTCATCACATTCAGCCAAAAATAAAACTGAGCTGGGGTAGTGGCTAGCTTGTCGCCTATAACAATCACATACCCAAAACTCAATAAACCATTAGTCGCCTTTTACGATATGCTAGGCAAGAACCACAGTTGGCACATTCTTTTTAAGTCCTAGACCAATACCGCTATTCTACATTACCATAAGGGTAAGTGATTAATATTACACGAATATGCTTTTCGTAGAAGAAACATACCTATTGCATTAGTTTTAAACTTAACAATTATCCATCTTACCCAAGCCAATTTTATCTATACCATACTAATATTATAAAGAGGAAAGATTAGTATTTTTGTGTTTTTGTGTGTGTCTATGTTTGTAATAAATAAACTCAAAAACTATTGTGCCGATTTAAAAAAATCTTTCACCATTGGAAAGCTACATTATCCGGAAGTAACATAGTCTATATTTTATCCCCATATTCCCACAGAAACGGGAACTACGCGGAAGAAACCGCGGGGCGCTGCTAGTTTTTGGATAAATGTGGTTCTTCTCTATAGATTTAACCTTCCGAGGCTGGTGATAGACTTACATTAACATGTTGGTCTATATGCAACAACATGTTCTTGTTAACTATTTGTAAGACCATATAAAAATAAAAATAGATGGATAGATAGATAGATATTCTTTATTGCATGGAAACATATACAGGACTTAGCCTAAAGACAAAATACAGTACAATTTAGGCTTTTTAATTTTGTAAAGATTTTATTAATTTTGATATTTCTTTAAGGAACTTATTGTTTCTTGAACTCTGACTAACCCTTCGGGGATTAAGGGCGTGGTATGTGCATAATAGTATCATTTAGGTAAATATAGTACTACATACATCTATACATTAAAATTCCATGACTGACAACTGAAACTGGTTTTAACCGGTACCATTTAAACAAAAGATATCCGTAATAAAAAAAAACATTAGTCCACTGAAGCGACCAACCTCAACCCTAATCAGCTGTTTTGGCAACTATAGCCTCCTACTACAAAAACCGCTACCGTTACACTACAGTCAAGCTAAATCTTCACACAATTGTAAACCTTATTGCATTATAATTAGACCGCTCTAGTTTTGCGATTTAAAGTACCGCTAGATTTTTTACCAGCAATTACCCGTGATTGCTTTTAAGCCGACGTAGTAATAAAGGCAGACACATTATATTTGATGTCATGCAAGCTTGCGATTCCGAAAGTACAGTGACCAATATTTTTAGTCCACTAAGACATTTCCACAGGAAATAAGTAGTCATACAAAGTAAACTATGGGTGTTTTCAAATCCTACATTTTAGCCCCGTGTAAAAGATAATAAATAAATATCAGACTACATCACATATATTGATCTAATTTCGAAGTAAGTAGCTTAAGCACTTGTGTTACAGACATCAGAATCAACAGTGGAATTACAAATGTATACTTAAATATTAGCACATAGACACAGAACAAACACAAGTATTCATCACCCGAATGTTGTTCTGGGTGGGGATGGAACCCACAACTCTTAGCGCATGGGGCAGGGTCACTACCGAATGCGCCATCGAGCCAGTTGATTATATAAAATAATATCTATCACTATGATAGATATTCTTTTTTTATTTTACAACAATAATATCACGATTCTACCTATTACGTTGCAGCAAATTGCAACCCGTTGCAACGGGTAGGCAGAGTCTAAAAGAAAGTAAGTCTTTGTAACCACTTTAAGCCAAAAACAAATAAGTTGGGTTAGATGTATAAATCTTGTAAATGAGAGGCTAGCTCATCGCCTACGTAACCACTAACCTAGTACAATATTAGTCGCCTGTTTTCCCGTTATTTTTAAGTCCCAGACCAATAGGGAGCCGGCATAAAAGGGTATTTAGGCTTAAACTAGAAGCTTAAGCCCATTAGTCCCACATCTGATTTTTGCCTACACGAGTCCTGATCGTATCTACAATTCCCTTAACTCCTGGTCATCCTGCAGCTTAGTTCGCTGACCGAGACAAGCACACTTCCACTTTGCATACCGCTGAGCCGTCATATCGTAGGCTAGGCTTCTTCTATTATAACATGTTTCGATAGATATTAATACGATAGACACAAATATTAGGTACCTATAAATAATTAAAATTCAGATATTGCTAGAAAAAACGGGCTGACTGATTGACTGTATATCAGCTTACTTTTGATCACTACTTGGATAAGTATAAATTAATTTAAAACTTGAAACAAACAAACAAACATAACATAACGCCCGTAATCCCCGAAGGGGTAGGCAGAATCAAAGAGACAGCAGTACTCTGTAACCACATTCAGCCAAAAATAAAACTGGGCTGGGTTAGATGGAAAATTGCGAAAAAGCAGCGACAAGCGGCCAGCCTGTCGCCCACACAATCACACACCCAAAACCCGATATACCATTAGTCGCCTTTTACGACATGCTAGGCAAGAACCACAGTTGGCATATTCTTTTTAAGTCCCAGACCAACACGGGTTGGTGGGCTGGGTTGGATGGAAAGCTGTGAAAAAGGAGTGACAAGTGATAGGTACCTATAAATAATTAAAATCCAGATATCGATGGAAGAAACGGGCTGACTGATTGACTTTATATCAGCTTACTTTTGATCACTACTTGGATAAGTTTAAGTTAATTTAAAACTTGGAATTTCGTACAAACCTTTATTTCAATGTTGTAGAGAACGAATACTATTTAGGATTATTAAAATTCTATCCCTAAAGGTTGTAATGGCGTTTTCAAACCGATCTTTCTACGATTGCATTTGTTGTCGGATTAACTTGAAGACCTTCTCCCCAGAAGCAATACCGCAAACACGTCGGGTCGGATAGCATTTTGTAAATCAATGTTCCATAATTTTGCTATCTCCACACAAAGTTTATCAAATTTTAGAAGCATGCTGTAGAAAAATATAATGTTCGCCTCGTTCATACAACTCTTAATTTTATTGTGGGTAGTTATTATATTCCTTTTCTAGAAAAACTTGCCATTTTTCGCGGCTCATTGCCTAATGGCCTAATAATTCATAATACGAACTAGCGACCAACCCTGACTTCGCACGGTGAGCACAAAACAACATAATAATAATAAATTCTCCAGACTGAAACACCAATTCCCTGGTTCCAAACTAAGCTTCTGCTTGTGCTATGGATACTAGGTGAACTTAAATACATTTATAAACATCCACGAGTCGAGTACTAATGTCCATGTTTATCACACAAAACATTTCCCCCTTGCGGGATTCGAACCCGCGAGCCTTGGTTTTGTGTTCAAGGTCTCTGACCACTCCAATATCAGGCCAGTCAAATTTATACTACATAATAATATTATAACGCTAAAGAGTTTGTTTGCTTGCTTGAACGCGCTAATCTAAAATGTAATGTAAGTTGCATGTCAAGTTGGAGCACTTGAGAAGCTTCAACGTCTAGTTAGTGGCACGGAGTCCTTCTTTTGTTACTAGTCCGTGTCTAAGACTAATCATCTCACTTCTACACGACTATATCTCTATAACATTTAGAAATTCATATTCTGAGTAAGCCGAGTATATTATTACATTCACAAACTTGGATCATCCATGCTGGTGACTGGATATATGCATTATTAATGACCCGTCTGTCTGCTCGTTGAGATCGTCTGATCTTATCTACGTTCAGGAATTTACTATTCAGTTTTCTATATTTGCCTAGCGCGTATGTGACGTTTGAATACTAGGGGCCGGATTTTCCACAGTCACATAAATCCCTAGGAAGTGGCGTGAAGTTTAGTTAGTTAGTTAGTTCAGATAAAAGATAACAATCGAATAAATCACAATCCGTTTGATTGTAAAATGTCATTGCCTGTTTCTTAAGTAAAATACCGTATGACATCCGCAAATTGGTGACTTTGTACTTTATCAGTCAGTGAATTCTAATCTGACATTTAAAAAATCGGCCCTAAGTCCTGTTTAAAGTTGGGTTTTAAAAACTGACGGAATATATTTCAAATGTTATTTTATTCAACAAACAATAAAAAGGAGGTGGTTTCATTAGATTATCTGTACATATAAAGCAGTGGTTCCCAACCAGTGGTCCGCGGTCCACCGGTGATCCACGAGACTCATCATTTGATCCGCGGAAGCCCTAAAATTTGATTATATTTAAATTGAAAAGGTTTTTATCTATTATTAGCTTATTATGTATTAAAAAGTTAATTATTTATTATTATTAGTGGGTATTATTATGATATAATATTTTGCAATAAATTTACGCAGTTCATTTTCGACCTTGTGGTCCCCGACAAGAATAATAAAATCAAAGTGATTCTTAGTCACTAAAAGGTTGGGAACACCTGATAAAGGATAGAAATATATACAGATCGTAAGTACATATAAGTTAGTAAAATATAACAAAAGTATCCGTTTTAATGTAAAAATAACTGCTTAGTAACTAATTACCAGCGCTTCTGCAGTGTTGACCCGATGCCGTAGCAGCATAATGCTGAGGCTGGGACCTAGTTTTTAATTTTTCCTATTTCTATTTGTCTATTGTATAATTTCTGTTTAATTTTTGTTAGTGTATGTGTTGTCAATAAAAAAAAAAATTGACAAGCTCGATGACGCATTCGGTAGTGCCCTGCCCCATGCGCCAAGAGTTGTGGGTTCGATCCCTACCCAGGACAAACATTCGTGTGATGAATACTTGTGTTTGTTCTGTGTCTGGGTGTTAATATCCAAAATTTAAGTATATATTTGTAATACCACTGTTGTTTCTGATATCCGTAACATAAGTGCTTAAGCTACTTATCTCGGAGTCAGATCAATGTATGTGACGTAGTCTGATATTTATAAAATAAAAATGTTTCTTTCTTTGTAAATGCATGAAAACTTATACAGATGAGAACTAAAAAAGCCAAATAGACATTTGGCTTTTTTTCGGCTGATCTCCGAAACGGCTAAGGCGATTTTGACGACGATTTCAATGATAGATAACTGTTGTTTTAAAAAGTAGCAAAAGCTACTTTTTAATAATAAAATTATTAGAGTTCAACCGCAATAATAATATAACGTTTTTCTTGTTTTTGTGAAGTCGCAGGCAACAGCTATTAAATTCGCATTTCCATTTCAGAATCTCCTAACTAACTACTCGATTTCCCTTTTACCGAATGAGTGAATCTTTGAACATTTAATCGATTTTCCGTCCAACTCACGACTCGCCATGTTTTATTCATGGCATAGCTGTCTTCTACTTTTTTTTGTATATATTGTCTCTGGTATTTTAGGATTCCTTCTTAATGTGGTGATTAGAATTTTATTATGTGCCAACTGTGTTCCTTACCTAGCATGTCTTAAAAGGTGACAAATGGGGTACTTATTGGGTGCTCGATTTTAATTGTGTAGTCAACGAGCTAGCCACTTGTTACCTGTTTCACAGTGTTCCATCTTACCCAACTCAATTATACATACATACATAACATCACGCCCGCAATCCCCGGAGGGGTACGCAGTGTCAAAAGGGCAGCAACCCCTTTAACCACATTCAGCCAAAAATTAACTGTGCTGGGTTAGTTGGAACATTATGAAAAAGTAGTGACAAGTACCTAGTACCAAGCTACCTCATCGCCTATAAAATCTCATACCCAAAATCCAATATAGCATTAATCGCCTTTTACGACATGCTAAGGAAGGAGCACAGTTGGCGCATTCTTTTTATGTCCCCGGTTGACATGGGACAAACTCAATTTTACTGTTCGCTAAAATTAAATGTGGTATAAGGAGTTTAGTTCTCTTTGACTCCGCCCTTCGGAAATAGGTATGATGACTTCATTAAAAAACTATAATAATATTGAGTCCGTCAGTTAGATTATACAAAAATAATAGACACTTATTTTTCGCTTTATAAAATTAACAAACAATCACAAAGGTAAGAGCATCAAAGTCTTGGTGTGGGGGGCTTGCGATTTCACTATTTATTATAGTGAAAATTGCACAAAAGTGTGACGTCACGCGCAACTTGAATGCATTGTATCTTCGTCAATGTTTGTTTGACAAATAAATGAAAAAATATGTGGTAAATATTTTTTTATAATCTAACTGGCGGACTAAACAGAATTTTTTAGTCACCATTGCAAGCGTCATGATATATTTAAAGGCATATTGAAGTACGGAACCGTCTGAACCATATCTGGCGTCGTCAACGTATGTGTTAATATAATCGTTCAGTTAACTTTTTTTCCACACATTCATGCGCTAAGTCTCGCTCGGGTAAGCATCGTATTGCTAACTGATTTAATATAAGCTATCACTTTTAATAATTCTATACTAATAACAGTTTGTAAGTAAGCGATGTTGAACTGTTATTATGTTGTAGATTCATGATGATTATATTGTCTGTTCCTATACTGCGCTTAACCATTATAATAGGTGTTATTAATGGATAAGTAAGAATGATATGTACATGGATGAACGCAAGGGGGATCCCCTCCCCCTGGAACTCGTGTGCCAAGGTACCTGCTGGTCTACTTACTATAAGAACCTATCAATAATATTGTATTGACCATGATGCTGGATTAAGTAAGTCTTGTACATTGAAGCGACTGCCGATCTGACCTTCGTTACCCTAAGATATTTGAATTTGCAGGTTTCATCACCATGTTTTCGCTCATCCCTGAGTTAGCTAGTGGTACCTATAAAAGCGTATATAAATTTAAATTTAGGAGCGGTGGTAGCTCAATGGTAAGGACACGCGCCTCTTAACCGAGGAGTGCGGGTTCAAACCCGGGCATGTACCTCTAGATTTAAAAAAATCCATGTACATATTTATACCACTAGCTCGACGGTGAGGGAAAACATCGTGATGAAACCTGCAAATTCAAACAACTTTGAATTTGTAACCATGATCCAAAAATTGTCTGGTTCCCCTATCTTAGGGTTACGAAGGTCAGATCGGCAGTCGCTTCAATGTAATTACCAGACTCGCTAAATCCTGGATCATGGTCTAAGCGGACCCCGTCTAAGCACGGGACATAACGCTAGGAAAATGATGATGATGAATGAAATTTAAAAAATCCAGAGGTACGTGCTCGGGTTTGAACCCGCAACCCTCGGTTATGAGGCGCGTGTCTTTACCATTGAACTACTACCACTCATTATATTAATGATAAGCGATGATAGCTCAATAATGATAGGGTCTTACACCTGAAGGGTTTAAGTTCAAATCCAGCCATCTCTGAAGTGTTCTAATTGTACGAACATATTTGATATCACTAGCTCGGCAGTGGAAGAAAACCTCATTAGGAAAACTGCACTTAAAATAACTAAGTATGTCTACAGGTAATATAACTTGCCTACTTTAATGAAAAAAAAATCCTTACTAGATTACCTCGTGTGTTTGGATTATACAAAGAATGAAAATTTATTCACGAATTTTAGTTAGTTTAAATTTGAATTCGATTACACACTTACACTCACACATTACATATCTTTGCTAAAAATATCTAAGTAATACCTTTAAATATATTCTTATCGTACTTTGTTAAATGTTTAATCCACTTAAGTAGCATCTATTAAAGTTAACTCATAATAATAATATTGTAAACCATGATTGGGGAGCCACTACAGCCTGTAACACAGTTTTTCAACAGGCCACTCGACACAACTTGACAGGTCCGTTGGCCGAGTGGTCAGAGACCCTGGCTACGAAAACAAGGGTCGCTGGTTCGAATCCCGCCAGGGGCAAATGTTTCGTGTGATAAACATGGACATTTGTACTCGAGACATGGATGTTTATAAACGTATTTAAGTATGCATATCCGTTCACCTAGTATCCATAGCACAAGCATAAGCTTAGTTTGGAACTAGGGAATTGGTGGGTCAATCTGGAGAATTTATTTATTTATTTTACTATTACAGGTTGTAGGGATACATTAAATTGTACCTTATTATGTCGTGCTTTTGCAAAATAAATAAAATTAAATTAAACCAGATTTATTATATCCAGCACCATGGTTCAAACGGACTTTAAATACGTGTTCTTAGGTCACAACATTAAGATGTTTAGACACAAAATTTATGAAACAACACGCTCTGAAAATTATAGAGTATATATCTTTTCTCATTTTTTAAGAATCTAGACACTGGATTTAGTATATTAGGTTAAATGTATCATGGTAAAATATATAAGTATCTATTAACGATTCTGTACAAACAGTTTTCAGGTTACGCAACTAAAAATAAGGTTGTTTTAATTCCCGTTAATAATCCCGTAGTGGTTCGGACATGTGGAAAGAATGGATGACGAAAGATTGACTGAACTGATATACAATGCGAAAGTGGAAGGATGTAGAAGCCGCGGAAGGCCCAGGCTCACCTACCACGACCAGATTGGTCGTGTATTAACAGAAGGTAATGTTAGGAGTCATAAAAACCGTAGAGCTTGTATGAAAAGGATTATGAATGTTGAAGAGGCGAGTGAGGTGTGTAAGGATCGTGTCATATGGCGTTCGGTTCTGTCTGCCTACCCCGCTAGGGAAGTAGTGTGAAGTTTAGTTAGTTAGTTAGTTTCATCCCGTAGTGCAGAGGTGACGATCCGCGAAACAGACGTGCCAAAGTGTCTAAAATTTCAATACAGGTAAATGATTATTCAGGTGCCGGAGAAATAGTCAGCGCGAATATTATTATGTGACGGTGCAACAACTAAGTAGAAAATAAGTGCCTTTGCTAACTTTACAACGTAGAAGCATGAACTATGCGTCTGTCTTTTCAAACTTCTAGTTCTTGCTTCCAATTTGCCGAATACGTGACGAAGTTGACAACGAACGCTTCCACGCTTCAGTATTACACATAAAAGAGATGCATCGCGAGTTGTTCGCAAAAATGCAATAACGCGTTGCATTACAACATGCGGGTCATTTAAATGTTCGATATAGCGAGAGGAGCGTGACAGACATTAATGTAGTAAGTAGTAGATTTTCGCGCTTGAAGGCTTAAACTATTTTTTTGTCAAAAAAAGGGTTGAAAAAATATTTGCCTAAATCCATACCTGACGTTTGAATGAAAAGTCTACAGTTTCTTTGGCTGTGCCGATGTATGTATGTATATATATAGACTTCTGATCAAACTGATGTTAAGATTAACATATTTTCAATGGCTACAAAGAAGCAAATATACCTTCATTATAAAGGGCCGGACCGTGAGTTTAAGGGGCTCTGGGCTAATACTACATAGGGACCCACATAATTACTCAAAGTATAAGACGTAGACTTGAATTAAATGAATTGAACAAGATTGATTAATCGCAGGATTCGCATGGCTGCAAACCGTACGATCTGTTTACTTTAATAAAATTATGGATATTTTTCGCATTATCGTCTATTTTTTACTTTGACTTGACTTATCTGGGGGCCCCTTTAATCCACGGGGCCCAAAAAGCCATATGGTAGATCCGGCCCTGACATTAGAGACATGTCACCCTATCCGCAGTTTTGGATGTTAGATGATACGTGGGAAACTGTGCAGACCTAATTTTAAATTCGCTTTAACGTTAGAACCACTTTCTGCTGACGCTTAAATAAATAATGGGCCACTGACAATATACACTGCGCAACCGCGATAAACCGCCATAGCAATAAACGCGGCCATTTCCTCGCGCGCAGTTTTTCATGGCCGACGAAATATGGCGCGAATCAGCGGGCGCCATTAGGATTCCGTGACCGAGGGCAGAAAGGAAACCGCTGTCAGTCCGTTGACCATTCGTCCGTAGACGGGTCCCCGGATGTAATGAGCTGCGGTCCCGAAATTTGGATGTTATGTGAATGGACACGATTCTGCTACATCTTATACCTAAAACATTCATAACCTCACGAAGAGATAGGCAGAATCTGAAAAGCAATAAGCTCCTATAATTTAAGCGAAACAAAATTGAAATCGAATCAAATCAATTATTTTATAGCTTTCCATAATTTTCAGTAATAATAAAATTTTATCCATGTTGATCCCGTGTTGATCTGGTACTTAAAAATAATTTGCCAACTGTGTTCCTTGTCTAGCATGTCATAAAAGGCGACTAATGGCATATCGGATTTTGGGTGTGTGAATGTGTAGGCCACTTGTCACTACTTTTCCATAGTTTTCCATCTAACCCAGCATATTTTTTTTTGGCTGGATGTGGTTAAGGAATCTAGCTGCCTCTATGACTACCCCTTTTGGGAATACATGGGTGATCATATATGTATGTACGTATAATTAAACCCAGGACCAAGTCGGGCACTGCGAAACTTATAAGGACGAAAGAGGTAGATAATTTAGTGGAGTTAAAAGGAAAAATTACTTACAAATGAATATGACAAACATATGCATTTGTAATATAAATCAGTCGAGAATCGATGAGTAGTTTATGATTTACAACAGATGAATTTACGAAGGTGGCAGAGCCTCTGTGACTAGCGACTTATTTTTGTTGTGAGTGATTCTATTGGTACCAAAAACGAGCCGACATACAAAAGAAGATTAAAAGACAAACAACTCTATATTCAACAATCGATATTCATAAAAACAATGTTGAAACCCCAATAACACCAAGCAATTCATTCAACCTTATCGTAACCATAAAATCAGCCATAACATTCTCCATTTTTTATTTCAGATACCAAAATGGCGCGGTTCGGTGTTCTCATTCTGCTGTGCCAAGTTATCACTATCCCCATACTTGGGGGCAAGAGTGATGAAGACAACCCCTTCTTGGATTTGGCAAACTCCTTCCTCCAGAATATGGGCGATGGTGGAAACGGGATGAACGGGTTGGCTGCCATTGGGAATATTGTAGGGAACTTAATGCAAGGGGATGGTGCTAAGAATCTTGGGGCTGCTTTTGGGAGCAACGGGAATGGAAATGCTGGTGATATGTTGTCAGGTAATTATATGTATTTTTTTATTACAAATAAGTTACAACGCGAGTGTTGGTTATGATCTCGACTGAGAAAGATGCTAGTGCAACTAATTTCTCTTGATACGAAAAGCCAATTTCCGTATCTATTCATAGACCTGAGTTGTCAGCATTGTAATGTATGGAGGACCCTTAGAATGGATTACAGAACACAATTGGATTTAATTGCAAAATTCAACTAACAAAATAGGTAATCTTTATATCTACTGGTTATATAGCTTTTAAATTAAATTATTTATTTTATATCGAAAATAAATCCGTAAACACAATATCGCATGCAGCTGATAGTTCATTCATCCAGTGTTAATATCAAGTTTGTTCATACAACTAAAGCAATAAATCTCTTTTTAGGTATTGGCAGCTTACTCAGCGGTCAGGATGGGAAAATAGATCCTGCTATAGTCGGCTCCATGATATCCATGTTCGCCCAGCAGATAGGAAATAACGAAGAACCTAAGAGGCAAAAGAGGCAGACTAAAGAAGACGGGGATTTCAACTTGGAAGGGATGCTCAACCTAGCATCTGCGTTCATGGGTGGATCGAAGAAAGAGGGCGGTGCAAATATTCTACCATTGATCATGAGTACACTGAATTCTTTCTCAGAGCCCGAGGCAAAGAAAAGAGCAGATGAACACAAAAACCATGCTTCCTTCTTACCACCATTCTTGGAAAAAGCCCATCTATATTGGGACCTGTTCATCAACTCTGAACTTGGGAAGACTGTGTGGGAGAAATCGGGGATGAAGAGGGCTATGAAGGCGTTCACTGGTCCTGATGGAAGGATCAGTTTCGAGATGATGATGAAGAACTTTGAGAACCACTCGTTCAGGAGGCACTGGATCAAGGCAGCGGCGAAGTACTTGACTGATACCGTAGTGACGATGGCGAAACCTGAGGTTTATAAAAGGTCAGTACAGTTTCAACTTATTTATTTGTAATACTTGATTATAGCAAGATCTGAAATGGTGATGACTCCATCTTTAGTATCTTATGATATACGTTGCTTAAATTCCTTTTGGGGGGGATAGCTAGATCTATCGAACTCCTATACTTGAGGGTTTTTCCACAAAGAGGTCGGGATAAAACCCTTAGTAAAGAAAGGATTATATAAGTAAAAAAAACTTAGAGCATTATTACTTAATTAAAACGTGTGTCTGCAGCTTTTATGCGCTTCCTATAATTTAAAACTAATTTACTCTATACTAGCTCTACACAGAGTATGTCAAATCCTCGGTTTACCTCAAACTAATACCATTTCTGGATTCCTCTTCGTCTTACGAAGTTAGCAGTTAATTGCGTCTCTGCAGCCCATTTCACATCGTGTGATTCGGTTATTGCCACCATTTCGCGAAAGCAACGCTCGTAACTAGATACAAACAAACATTTATCCCTGCTCGAGTAACTCAACATATTTCCATAATCAACTTAATTGCAGTGGGTAATCTCTTACATGGCATTTAATCACGTACTTCTGTCGCTTATAATATTTGAAGTATGATTTTGACAATCTTCTGTACTGTAGTAACAGTTTCTTCGTAAAAAAAATTCTGAGCCTCGAATTATTTAACTTTATTTAGTGCTCTCATTTTATTGGTGTCCATTAACTGCCAGGCAATTATTGACCAGCTACGTTAGTTAATGTATCATCATCTTCCTAGCGTTATGCCCCGTGCTTAGACGGGGTCCGCTTAGACCATGATCCAGGATTTAGCGAGTCTGGTAATTACTTTGAAGCGACTGCCGATCTGACCTTCGTTACCCTAAGATAGGGGAACCAGACAATTTTTGGATCATGGTTACAAATCCAAAGTTGTCTGAATTTGCAGGTTTCATCACGATGTTTTCCTTCACCGTCGAGCTAGTGGTATAAATACGTACTTATACTTGAAAAATCCAGAGGTACGTGCCCGGGTTTGAACCCGCACTCCTCGGTCAAGAGGCGCGTGTCCTTACCATTGAGCTACCACCGCTATATACTATATATATTTGTTAGTTTATGTATGTTTTGGTTTTATTCCTAAACAATACCTTGTTTGTTCTTACACCTTTTACTCATCTCAATGTTATTTATAGTCAGAACTTATTATTGCTCTCAGATTACTATGAATGCTGTAAACTATAATTATTCGCTATAAGTCTTCCATGATAAATAAATTAGTTGTAGTAATCGTCAGCAAGTATCACAGTATAGATTACTTTTTCTTAAATATTACGGTACAACCTCACTCATCCCGTAAGTAGAGTTATTTAAAGACCCACCTTAAGGAAAGGTTCACCTTATTTCCTAGTTAAAAACATAGATAAGAACTCTTATCAAGTTTACTTATGTACTAGTAGCCTCCCCGAACCAAAAATAATACTGTCATCCCAACCCCAATTGCATGGCAATTCAGAACAGTTAATTTGCCTACGCTTTGAATAGTTTTTTTTCGGCATTGCAAACGTATCTATTACGCCCCCCCTAGAAATGTCTATACACTCCCCCTAATTGCGATGTTTTATTCTACACTGTTCCATTACGGTGGCAGTGCAAAACCTGTTTCTTTGATGTTCAATTTATGCTCGTAGTACCTATGCAGATGGGTGAGTTTTGCTGACTCCGGTGCTCCCAAATCAGATCATAGAGTACAGAAGGGCCAGCTTTTTTTATAATTTATTATAAAATAGAGTACCTACAATCTTCTTGTGTCCAATGTAACGCGCTAAATAACATTGCTGTCTTTTGTTACATCGGTAACAATTGCTGTCTTTTGTTACATCGGTTACATCGGCAACAAAAGACAGCAATGTTATTTGAAACAAAGTTAGTAAATAGTAATTGTATATGAGTAAATTAATTAATATTTTTTGAGAGCACGATGCAGATATTGGCAATTTTGTCAACATATAGACACTTATAGCTGTCAGAGCCAGTAAAAACAAAATCATAATCATATTACCGTCATATCATAAAATGTTCAGATTTTGGTCGTAATACTAACTTAATCTGTTTTATTTTAGCCAGCCTATTTTTTTTTTTATATAAATCCTTTACCACACTTCGGGTTGTGTGCCTGCCCCTTTGGATCTCGAAGAAACCAGAAACCAGATCGGAGGCCCTTAAATAGCTCATTAGGCATTGTGCAAGCCTCACAAAACTTGACGCTTCTGCACTTATGCATCTAACTCTTAACCGCAACCTTAACGAGTTTGTGATACCGTATGATGTCGTATGCCAGTATATTCCGCATGAAATGTGGAAGACATTTCATTGCAGTACCTACAAGTGCTTTTAGTCTTGCAACACTTAACAGGTTATACATTATGTCAGCGATAGCCTATAAGGCTATTTTACTAGATTATTTTTTATAGTCCACTATTGAGATAACAAAAAAATATTACTTAGGTATTTTTTATTTTGTTTAGCAAACTAAAAATGATGAAAGTACCGCGTGATGTCACTAGGTGTGTAAATTTTTACCGTCCGAGGCCGTAAAGCGGTCAACTTTGGATCTTTGAAGTGTAGTGTAGCTTTGTAATTTTTTGAGTATTAGATAAAGCAAAAAATACGTATTCAATATTTAATAAATACCCCATTATCAACCAAGCACCTACATACTTTTCTGAAAATTGTATGCGAATACCGTGTGTGCAGTGTATGACACATTCGAATAGGGAAAAAAGCTAATTATAAATATCCTATGGTCTAAGCGGTCCCCGACTAAGTACGGGACATAACGCTAGGACGTTTTTTTTTTAAACCTAAGTAATACGTTATACATAGGCATACCACCTCGCCTGGGGTGGACGCGGTTATGTGGGACTCCCAGAATCCTTTGTAACTGGAAACCTTTCTCCGGCAAAGACAGTAGTGGTGCAACCACTAAAACTCCGGGATGCATTCTCTACGACAAGCGTGGCATCACGGAAACATCCGAGAGAATGATAATAGATACCCAAATTAATATAAACTCATTTCTCCAGGTATCTAGGCTCAGTCCAGTACCTCTTGAACAGCTTCCTGGACGCCCAGGGTCTGCCGAAGAGCATCCACTTCGACATGACCAGGTCGGAGACATCGCTCACCAAACTCATCAACTATGTGCTTAAGAAGTACCTAGATATGGACACTGATGTCTCTGGATACGTGAAGCCGGCTGTCGCTTATGTTAAGGTAAATTTTGTAAATAACTTTCATTCCGAATTTCTTCCTAAATCTGTCTTACTTTCATTCTGGATATGATTAACTTTCATTCCGATTATCTTTCTAAATATGACTTAAATACATTGCGATTTTCTTTCTAAATATAAACTACTTACTTTGTTACTTTCATTCCGTTTTTAGACATTATTATATTATAATATTAATCATTAATGTATAAAATAATAGTTTACTTAACCTTTTCGTCGAAATATTGAATAAAACGACATGGATTTCAATTATAAATAATAATAAATGAATTAATTAATTGGTACACAGGCTATTACAATAATGTTTAAATCTACGTTACACACAATTAGTGGGTACCTACCTATGACTAATTAGCTTATAGACTAAGAGAGTTGCAAATTACATGTACGTTACCATCCGAACTAGTTTAGTAAATAAACTGTATTTCGGATAAATAACGTAAATTAGTGTAAAAAGTTAATTAACTATGGTTTGTGTCTTAGTTTCAACGAAACATTCATTAAGTGCGCTAATTAATTGGGAGCAAAATACAAATTAGATAAGCGCAGCTCAATTTGTTTTCATTTATGGCGGACATATAATTTATTACTGTAATTTCAGTACAATTAAGACCGTTTGTATATAGTGTGTGTAGTTAACCGTTGACAAATTATTTGCTTCTAAAATAGAAACTTCGCTTTAACTAAACTTTTTTTTATTGATTAGTGTCGCATTAGGTATGCAACAGCCTACAATGGGTCAGTGCAGGAAAATAAGACACAATTACACTTATTGACAAATCCAGCTCGACATCTCCCAAATAACACCAGCCGCCATCTTGTTCTAGCAAACACTCAAAATGGCGGAGACCACATCAAAGAACTTGGCGTCCCGCGGTGACTACAACGCTCTGGCCGACCGGCTGACAGACACCCTCAATCTGGAGGTCATTGAACCGGTCCTGCGCGTGCACAGAGCGTACCAGCACTCATTGCGCGCGCCGCACTGTCAAGAGCATCTCATGTGCCTCGTCAACAGACACCCGGACCAGGGCAAGCGAGGTGAGAGACAGAGTAGTGTATACCAGTATTTGTAACTAACTAAACTAAACTTCACGCCATTTCCCTAGCGGGATAGGCAGAGAGTACATATTTGTAATAGTCAAGTAAGGCAGTGGCAAGAGGCTAGCTCGTCACCCTCAACTTGGACGTGTCTAAGACTGCCTAGTCTTACGCCTGTCCCGAAGGTCAACAGTTACCTTGACCAAGAGAATCTTGGTAAGAGCCACAGCAGTTCAAAACTATAATATTAACAGTCAAGTAGGTAAGGCAATGACAAGCTAGCTCGTCCCGATCCTCCTGGAGGTGATGTACCCAGCCCTGCGCGTGCACCGAATGTCAACAGTAACCCAGACCAGGAGAAGCGAGGTGACAGCCAGAGTACCTAGTGTATAGTACTCATAAAACTTGAAGCCGTCAAGTAAGACAGTGACAAGTAGCTAGCTCACCATCCATCTGGAGGTGATCAAGCCAATCTTGCGCCTGTACCGAGGGTCAGCTCGGTACTCTGACTAGGATAAGCGAGGTAAGCGCGGAAATAGTTCAGAACTATGCTACAAGCAGTGACGTAAAGTATGCTAACCACACCTTACTAGTTAAGGTGTGGTAGGCTATCACACTTTACTGCTTCAAGTTCCCAGCTCGTCCCCCTTAATCAGTAGCCTTCGGCATATGTAACTGCCTTTTACTACATCCCTAATGTAATAACGAGACTCTTTTAATCCAGGCTCATGATCCAAGTTGACTCGAATTAAGAACGAGAATGCTAGCAACAAAATTGTCCAATGGCCCTATGTAGTAAAATAATTATGAAGACTTTTAAAAATAATAAATGATGTACCTTCTTTAAATATTGATTACTGAAGTCAAGTTATCCTGTTTTCTAAGAAATTACAGAATGTTTCGTTACTAATAAATGAGTAGGTACATGCACAGGAAAATCCCGCGTTTCTGTTAAAATATTCAGACAAACAATGAACCAAGAAGTGTCTTAAACACGCCTAATATGCTGCTTACAAACTTGAGAATTTCCACGTAACTTTATTAAAAATCCACAAAGAAAGAACTGAGCCGACTGAAGTTGATAAAATATTCAAAAAGTCCTCGGTCGATTTATACGGGGCGTTTGCGTCGGATATTTATGGATACGGAGCTTGGAATTCTTTTTTGTATAGTCTATTGTATGTACCTATTCTAATTGACCTTAAGTACTTAAATCTTAAACCGTTTTCCAAAAAATGGCGTCTAAAGGTCCAGCCGGTTTGAATATATCATACCTTTATAATAAATTACCTAAATATATATATATTTAATATAAATATCCATGACTCTAGTACAAGTGTCCATATTCATTACCTAATTTACGGGTTTCGACCCCAAAATATTTGTAAGTAGTCCAGGTTCCGACCAGTAAACTAATCAGCTTTAAGACATTGATCACAATACTAATCTGCTAGTAGCAACGCCCGTAGCAACTGTCGGATTTATATACTTACCTAATTCATCATCCGCATCAAACAAGATGATTAAAACCTATGAACATTATCACTCTCGCTTAACGTCACGTATCTCAAATCTCATCCTCAGATCTCCCCGGCTTCAAAGCTGGTCTGACGAAGCTGAGCAGCCTGGCCGCGTCCGCTGCGCTCAGCTTCCAGAACGGGAAAGGATTCTGGGACCTGTACAACGCCATTCAGAACGACGTCAACTGTGAAGTAAGTTACATTTATACATACATACCACCTCGCTCAGGGCCGTCTTAAAATATGCTAAGGCCCTTTTGGTAACTAAAGAAAGCTAATTATAATAGTTAATATTTTTTTACTATGTATTTCTGTTGAGCAGAATCTTCTGTTATATCTACAAAGGTACCTAATTATTTTTAAGGAAAACTAAGAATAGGGGCACCAGCCCCGTGTGGCTCTTATGGAAAAGACGAAATTGATCACGCTTGCAATCCTATAAGGGATATAGGTAAAATCCAAGAAGCAATAAGCACCCTAAATCTAATTCAGGCAAATATAGAGTTGATTGAGTAGATAGCTATGAAAAATAGTGACAAGTGACTAGTTCGTCGCCTACACAATCACATACCCAAAACCCCATATACCATTAGTCGCCTTTTGCGTCATACTAGGCAAGAAACACAGTTAGCACATTATTTTTAAATCCCAGACCAACATGAGACACTGATATACATAGAAAGAAAGAAAATAAAATGTATTTGGTGCAAATACGTACCTACATAGATTATATGTAGGTATCGTATACGAACATAGAAAACCAGAACTACATGCCCGGGTCCAAACTCGCACCCTTCGCATATGAGGTGCATGTGCTTACCATTAAGCTACCACTGCTATACACTGATTATGCTTACTATATGTTTTATGTTCACAGGCTGCCTACCCCGCCGATTGCTCTGCGTTCCACGAACACGAATTAAAAGTGACAACTGAAGTATATCATAGTGAACTATAAGAAGACTATACGTAACTATAAACTAACTAAACTTGACGCCACTTCCCTAGCGGGGTAGGCAGAGAGAACCGAACGCCATATGGCACGATCCTTACACACCTGACTCGCCTCTTCAACATTCATAATCCACTAAAATTAAACTACACGGAACTAGGTATTTAAACTATTAATAAAATATATACCGACATAGATTAATATCACATGATTAAATTATGACTGTCAACAAGTAGGGATCTAGTATTTTAGCTCATATTTTTACTTAGGTAGCGTACCTTAGTAAATGTGAAAATCTGTCATCTAAAATATTTTACTCATTCATTCGTAGTACCAGATTATATTTTAAAATAGTAGACATATCAAGTTATTCAGCCGATAATATAACGGTGTTTAATAACTATCATTGTCACAAAATAAAATAAAAATTCCATTAGGTAGGTATATTCATATCAATAAACTAAAATAAATGACATGAGATGTTTATGAAAATATATGATTTTATGAAATAGTAGGTATCATTATACTGCCTTTCATCATCTTCCCCCGTGCTTAGACCATGATCCAGGATTTAGCTAGTCTGGTACCTAATTACATTGAAACGACTGCCGATCTGACCTTCGTAACCAGACAATTATTATACTGCTTTTGTTCATGAGTAATTTAATCACTGTAAAGCATATCTAATATTATTTAATATAGACAATTGTATAAATAAATTTTGCATTTATTTTATTAAAATTAGGTTGATAGATATTAAAGTTAATTAAATATTTTATGAAAATAAATTTAATATATACTAGATCTATCTGTCTATTGAATAAAATATAAAATCTACCTGTCTACAGGGTAATATAAAATATTTCTAATATAATTAGTTACCTAATTGTATGGTACTTACTAAGTTATTTATACTTATTAAAACTATATATAGTGACCCAAATACTTAATGCATTTTAATGTAAAAATCAAATGATGTATTTTAATTTAACTTTTCCGTGATATAAGATAACTTTGAGTATTCTTAATTTGTAAACGGTCACAAAATCAATTTTTGTTCAATCATCATAACTTCCTTTTATTTAGCGTCTTTTAAAATGAAAATTTATTTTGTGACTCAATTGTAATAATTTAAGTAGATTGTATAAGTAAGAATTAGTTTGCTGGATATTGGTGCTACATAATAATTGCAGATATGCAATAATATATTTTTGAATCTCGTCTTTCCTCTAAATAACACTCACTAAAACTTATACTAAATTCAGTTTCCATATTTAACAAAGGCAAAACATGTTAACTTTTAAACGCTTTTAAGTAAAAAACTTCACTGCTTCAGTCTATCTCTTGTTAATCACAATATAAGGCGTACTTTCACTTATGAAATGTTGATAACACAATATTCTTTTGGTATTTCGTTGTGGGTAAAAAATATTAATAAAATGGGTTTAACATTAAGACACTTCATTGACAAATTGTTTATTGAATTTCCACAAATAACATCACTAATTGAATTCCTATTTTTCAACTTATAAAGACATATCTGGTTGTGAACCTATGTAAATATTTATACGTTCAGTATAAATCCTTCCTATTATTACGGAATAAGTAATTGTATTACATAATAAAGGTTATGATAAATAAAGAACTCGACTGTAAATATCGTTTTATTTTATTCAATTGGAAGAAACTATCTACTAAACGGACTACATGCTATATAAAATAAATAAATATACTTGACTAGTTCATAATGGAAAATAAATTTGAGTAAATTACCGAAATCCACCCACTAAGTATAATAAAATTAAAATTATTTGGAAATAATTAAAATAATAAAAAATATTCTATAATAATGGATTTACATGCTTGGTCAATTTTATAATGACTAGGTATACAGGTTGTGTCAAATTCTTTATATATACCCTGAGGACAGTAGGTATTCTTAATAAAGATTTTAACACCTGTAGGTATAATAAAACAACAATTACTATTAACGAATATCAAACCTTATTTCACTCTAAAAATCGTCACATATTTAAAAACAGACTAGTTTAGTGATTTTTATATCTAATTTTGTATTTCTTTTGCTTAATCAATGTTATTTTAAATATCCTTGTGTGCATTTCAAACAATCTTTACAATTTACTTAGCAAATAACACATTTTAATCATGGTTATCAGCAAAGATTTCCAAGGTAATTATTCTAATCATTAATTTCTATTTAATCACGTATTTGATATAAAAATAGCCAAATTACACATAGCAAATAAAACAATGTTTTAATTTAAAATTGTCTGGACGGATCCTTTTCATCTCTTTACAATATCAAGATTAATATTTTATCTCTTGAGAAATTAATTTATTACTGACAAAAATAAATCACTACTAGAGATAAATAAATTAACTTTTACTGTAGACTTCCAACGATTATTAAGTAATTATGTCAAATTTTAATAGACGACGGTTAAAGATTAGATTATAGTTGAAGTTATAAAACGCAATTTCGGGTTAATAAATTAATAATAGCAAACTGAACAGATATGACAGTGCATTTTACATTTTACATTCTAGTATTGTTATTAAAGTCAAATAATTCGTTTTACATATAGGGAAAGTTGACAAACAAAATAAATAACAATTTAAGCGAGACTGTGATAACTCTTGTAGATTGTTTTAAAATGTTAGTTTAGCCATAAGGTATCTAAGTTCAAGCCAAATTGTTCCTTGTGATATGGTAAGATGGATTGGTCATTAAAAGGTGCATAATAGGATGGATTTTTTAGTATTAATATAATTGATTGTAAGGTCATGTTGCATATAAGGTAATTTTCAGTTTATGCGAAACCACTCACCTAATTATTTAACTGATTATTCCAAGGAACTAATTTAAAGTTTTTTTTTTTTAATTGAGCAATTATTTTTTCACTTTGACAACACATTATTTTGTTTTTTTTTTATTTCTATACAGGATCCATGCGAAAATCGACGCGGAAGAGTTGATTGAATTATTTTTTTCACTTTCCATACAAAAGTTGATAGCTGCTTGACTTTTTTGAATACAAATAAAAAAACATTTTTTTGCTCATTTTCCAAAAATGCTTTAAATTGGTTCCTTAGTAAGTTAAATACGTAGGCAAGAGGTTTCGCTTATATACTAAAAATAGCCTTGTATTACCTATGTTTTTCATTTGATTATAATTATAACCATGATCAGTGGAGAAACGACAGCGATTGAACGATTTAGAATCTTAAAAATTATATAAGTAATCGACATTTGTACTCGAATCATGGGTGTTTATAAACATATTTAAATATGTCTATGCGTTTACCTATAAACCATTTCACCTAAGAGTTCCGTGAAACTTCGATTTTTGGATGGAGTATTGCCACTTATCACGGGAATCATCTGACGTGAAAAGGGCTATAGTACCTAAAGCACAAGTACAAGCTTAGTTTGGGACTAGGGAATTGGTGTGTCAGTCTGTAGAATTTATTTATTTAGATAACTTTGAGACTCACATATCTGTGTTGGAATATTGACCAAGAAAATTTCTTGGTTTAATTCTGAGGTCTACATTGGGATTGCAATCCGGCAGCATTTTTTGGTGGAGCCAGGTTGGAGGTGGAGTACAAGACGCTGGATCCTACAGAGCTAAAATTAGGGTTTTTTGAATTAAAACATCCAAAAGGTGGCGTAACTGACTTACGGTTCCTCATTGGTTAGTTGTCAGAACAAACAGTAGTGCTGTCAACAAAGAGCCAATAGTGACAGTGATAAGACCGCGAGAGAGAATCCATCGCGCCATCTGGCGGTTTTTAGTTTTTGAAAACCCTCATTGTGTTTGACCCAGCTGGATTGCTTGATTCAGCATTCCAAACTCTAGTTGAGATTGACATCCAGCGGCATTAAAACAACACATGGCGCCGAGCACAATTGTACCGAGGCTAACAGGATTGCTGAATCCAGCATTGCAATACCTAGTCTACGCAAACGAATACGCGATCGCGAACCAACCTCTAGGCTATTTAACAAATAAACACCTATATTATTTAGTATTCCTAATGGACTATTATTACACCGGCATCTAATCGCTAGTGATAATCGTTTCAACACTATCATGTACTTAAGTTATCTAATAATATCAATACATTATCATTTCCAAAATATAATCTATATTCCAAGCATTTGCAGAACATCCTACTCATTAATAATAATTAATTATTGCATGATTAATAATTATAAATTAGGCCAATAAATTTATCAACAATAAAATTATTTTTTTACGGGAATATTCTTGCAGACCCATTCCATACCCTCCTGGAAAAATAAAACATAATTTATTAAGATGTCTTTCAATTTAGGCCCCTGGCGCACTAGCGGACTAAGCCTGTTTTGTCGTACGATGTCTCTAGTAGGGATACGAGCAGTGTTGCTTGCCCGAAATGGGGGGGGGGGTCCACTGTTTGTTATTGGATGATTGTAGGAACTTTGAGATAATATGAGGCCCCCTAAAACCTAAGGCCCGGGGCGCACCGCCCCTTCCGCCCCACGGTTAGCCCGCCACTGCTCCTGTCTCCGCATTAAGCTACTGCGGCGCTACGTTGACGTCGCGCTAGTATTCTGACAATTACATAAAATGTGGTGCTGTCATTATCATAAATGTCATATTTAACATATTTTTTGCTAGCTAGCTACATTCTACTTCCATATTTCCATGTCCCATAGCATATTCTTGCTATTCTTTGGAATGAGACCATTAATAAATGTATCTTACCTTAACTCCAGTCCCGTCTACAGCTACACAAGCTTGTATCTGCCACGTCCTGTCTCTTATCAGATGCAGGCCAAGTTGCTGTGCCACTTCACTGGCCGGCAGAGCTAAAATAAAAGAGTAATCTAATAAAAATCTTTTCTGACGCCAACGCCCTGGCAAGTTAGTTGAAAACCAGGCACCATATGACGCGGTCCTGTATATATCACTCGCTGCTTAGATATTCATTAGAATAAATATGGATATGGAACATAGTGTATATTTCGTGTGAACATTATTTTTTATTATATGTATATATTACTTTCATTATATACGGCGCACTTTGTAACGCCCCATTCTCGGATTTTCAATACCCATTTTTTTTTTCGTGCATCTTTTTTTTTTCTTTCATGAGAACCTTCACCTGATAATAACAAACACAACTAAAAAAGAATTAGCGAAATCTGTTCAGCTGTTCTCGAGATTTGCGCTTAGCAACACATTCAGCGATTCATTTTTCTAATATAGATGACACAAAATAATATACAGGGTTACTGGAAATGTGACGTAATCCTGTTAGGATGTTATAAATGAAGTCAAAATCAACAGATTTTGTTAAAAATTAAAAATGTTTCTTAGAAAATTTTCAAAAAAAAATTGTATTAACTTTTTAACCAACTTCAAAACTCGGAATCTATTAAGTTTAGGTAGTACATTATATGACACCATCTGTTGTTTTTGACTTTACCTATAACATCCTAATAGAAATACGTCCCATTTCCAGTAACCCTGTATATAATAAAAAATTATAACAGAAAACATAACTCAAAATAAAAACATTACAACTATAGCTTATTTACATCACATTATTAAAATTTCATTTCATTTTATATTAATACTAGGACCTTGAGAAATGTTGGTGAAGTTTATACAATTATCTACTAAGTTATATTTTTTCAAACCTTTGACTCAATAAGTACTAATTCCTTATTAACAGTTAAAACATGAAGTTCCAAACCTGTTGCCAAATCCTGTTTGTTGGCATACACCAAGAGAGGAACTCCTCTCAACTTGTCATCTTGCAGCAGTTCAGCCAGCTCCTGGCTGGTCTCCTCGAGACGCTGATGATCTGAACAGTCTACCACAAATATCTGCAATACAAAGAATTTATTGATGTTGAAAACATGTATATACCTATACAATGGCAATTTTTTTAAATAGAAATGTTTGGATGTAAATGTTTTAATATATGTAAACATTGTTTTTTTTTTTATAATAAAGTATCAAATATATATGAAACATCTATTCTATACATGCAACCTTAGGATCTATTGTATTTACATGTTCACTACACTATATTTTATTTGGTGAAATACTTATCTTATAAATGATATAGTTGCTTACCAAAATATCAGTATTTTCGAAATAGTTTCTCCAATACGGCCTGATCTTCCTCTGCCCGCCGATATCCCACACATTCAACTTGAATCCGCTCGATAAAACAGATTTTATATTAAAACCTGCAGTGGGGGTAACGTGACTGACATCTTCTGAGGCCAGCTGCTTCAAAAGAGTCGTTTTTCCAGCGTTGTCCAGCCCAAGAAGAAGCAGGCGAAGTTCTTTATCAGGATGAGAACGCAACTTTTTCAGAATACTCAACAAACCCTGCAAATAAACGTTCATTGTAACCAAAATAAAGTTGGGAGATTAAAAAAAATAAATTGACGTAACTGCTACCATTTTAAAGATTTTCTGGGAGAGTTAATATTTGATACGAGACCCTGCTATTAATTAAACAAAAACCAACTGCATAATTGAATTATTTCTAAAGGTTTGCGTGATAAATCGACTCAAATTGTTGACATTTACCGTTTCCATGGTGACTGCATGACATGACAGATACTTTTTGCGATACTACTAGCTAAAAAAAAATATTTCCTCCTCTCTTAAAAATGTTAAAGTTATTTGTAATTTATTTTATTAAATCTAATTTTTATTTATTTATTTTATTTTAATAAATTAACTTCATGCATAATCTATACGTACATTTATTAATGATTGTTGTAGACAGTGATTTAAAATGTATATTTCCGAACGAGTTTTAACCATCAACTCGGTACTCAGTGTCAAAATGAAATAAAAAAAACACGCTTCAACAATCAACTCTACAGACAGCAGGACAGGCACAGCACAGGTACAAACCAACATAAGTGTAACACGTGCGAGATTAATTCAAGTTAAAAAATAAACTCAAATAAAATGGGAAAAGTGAAGCAAGAGCCCGTGGACCAAGACGAGCAGCCAGAGATTAAAACTGAGCCCCAAAGTTATGATGATAAAGTCGAACACTGCAGCGTGATCGCCAAGCCGATGGCACCCAAGAAATTGAGCAAAAAGATCTACAAACTCATAAAGAAATCTACCAGCCACAAGAGCTACATGAGGAACGGTTTGAAAATCGTTCAGAAGCAGCTTAGGCTAGGAGAAAAAGGGTAAATAACTTATTTCGGACTAAACTTTTGAGGTTATGATTGTATTTACCAAATATTTAGTGCGTAGATAGAAATAAAGGGAAACAGTTAATTTTAAACTAACTACATTCGATCCCTGTAAGTTACTTTCAAATTGATGCAGAAATAAACTCAAATAACATTGTTAATTCGAAGATCGCAACCTGAATTTTTGTGATGCAACTAGGGCCTCTTGAAGCACACAATTGTAAACTTGCTCCTGCAAAATCTATAATCCGGATAACTGTTATGTCTTTATGTCCAATATCAGCCAGGCTGTTAGTTCACTGGTGCCACAGAATGTTGGCATCCACAATATTATGGCAATGCAAAGTGACTATTTTAGTAACACATACTTAATTATTATTTTAGTATTAACTATTTTAGTAATTTGACAACAAGTAATTCACAATAGTTCTTATAGCCAAGACTAATTACTCTAAGTTACCATGTCTTAACATTAAAACATCTATTCCAGGATTGTGGTCTTTGCCGGAGACATTTCACCCATTGAGATCATGTGTCACCTACCAGCTGTGTGTGAAGAGAAAGACATCCCGTACTGCTACACCCCAAGCCGTAAAGACATTGGTGCAGCCATGGGTACCATGAGAGGCTGCATCATGGTGCTTGTCAAAGAACATGAGGAGTATAAGGACTTGTATGATGAGGTCAAGAGTGAAATAAAACTGCTAGGACACCCACTATAAAGTTAGATTTAAGTGAGTGAGTGAGAGATTTAACTTGAGTCAAGTTCAAATTTTTGTTTATGAGGAAATGTTCACTATGTACCTTGTTTGCAAGATTTACAGGCCAATATGATTTTACAGCAACTCATTTAAGTGACTATGATTTTTAAATAGGTGACGAAATATCCATATTGGCTAAAGCTTTGTTTCTTAGATGATAAAAAATCCAAGCATAGTAAGCATATTCTTTACTTTGACTAAATAGTTCTTAGTAATTTTTTTTATTTTATGTAAAACTAACTTTAGATTCCACATTACATTGCAATTAGAGTAAATCATCTTACAATACATCATTATCCCATTATTCAAAACCATTATTATTGAAAAATATGATTTTCAGTCTTTCTTTTTATGTATCAACATTTATTTTTAAACATAAAATTGAACTTGCCTTGCTGTATGAAAATGTTTTATGCCAAGTGTTGACCACATTTGACTTTCTAAGTACCTAATTTTAAGTGTAATATTAAGTGAAGTCTATAATATAGTTCTGTACAAATTGTCATGTCAGAATTGTAATTCTGCAAATGAGAATAAACTACTGTTCAATATTATTTGTGTTGCATCTATTATTTTATCTGCAACTTATAATTTTGTTGGAGTGAATTACAATAATTCCTTTTACAGTTGAAATGGTATACAAATAGTCATATTAAATAAGTGGGCTGGGCCTAGACATGGATATTGTGATGTTTTAAATAAAACAATTCATACATTACACATACATTTAATACATTTATTAAAATCTATGGGTACGTAAAAAATGGCAGATTGTCATTACTGACAGTGAAGATTGGCAAATTACAATTACTTTAATTACGCACTAGGATCACTAGAATGCCTAAGCTAAAAGTTGTAGACTCGCTTTATGGAACAGATTTCAGTAAATTTACTACTTCGACTAAATACTGAGAAAGTCATTGAATACGCTAAAACTAAGTGCAGAAAGGATGTTGCCATTACATTTATTCCTTCAAAAATAGAACCAAATTTTTATAGTGATCTGTGAATATTAAATTAATTAATTTTGTATAGCGATAATGACAATCTTCTTATCGCTACTTGTCCTCTTTCGCCGATGTCATATCTCATAACTGAAACCAGTATCATACTTGTCACAATTAACCAGTGAATAGGTTTCTCAAGACATTTTTCTTCACTGCTAAGTAGGTTATACCTCAAGACATAACATACCTTATGAACAAATCTATGTTCTAGTTATCATAAGGCACCCAAACTATTTTTATTTGTGTTTGTACTACTTCTCAGCTTAAATCAATTATTTTGTGTATTATTTATAAAACATACATACCATTATCATACAATTCAGATTGAATACACTATTCTGTCAGGAATACAATGTAATTTGCATACCAACCCAAACATTGTGTATTGCTAAGTATAATCTACTGAAATCTTATCCTACGTAACAACTAGTAATTGAAGCAATGTATTTACTTTACAGTGTAACCCTGCTTTTGGATGAGTGCTCAAATGAGATCATTATTAAGGACTTTTCTCACTAGATCCGTTGATAAAACTACACTATTCATCTAAATATGTATCACTTAGTTCAATGGAACTAATGGTACCAGCATAATATAGAATTGATATGACTGATAAGTCATTTGAATTCAAGTCGAAATATAAATTGGTTAGGATACATAATGTCTGGAATATTATTACTCTGTCCAATATGCTCATTAACAAGATCTCAAAACTGCAGATTAACGCCATCCCAACTGCAATATTGCAGTTTTCGCAGTCTAATTTATCATAGCTTACGTTCCCACGATATATATGCCATATTACTTGTCGTAAGACACCAGTCTGTGTTTCCTCATTCTCCATACCTACTCTTCAGATTCATCTTAATGTATCTAGATGGATAAAGTGTTAGATTACACCCGTTACAATCATAAATTTCGGTTACCAACTCCAGTTAGTTCAAACGTTATGAAGTCTAAAGTGGGTTAGTATTTTTGTAAGTAGTATTAGTCTTATCTTCATACTGCTATTAACAGTTTTAAACCACTAATGGAACTAGTGAGAAAGATCATTATATTTATTATTAGATATCCAATTAAAAAGTTAAGAAAATACATAATATTCCATTCCATATGCGAAGACAAGTCAATTATATAAGTAAATAGATAAATAATTTGGAATTATCTGATATATTAGATAGTGTAGTGAAGACAATTATGATGATATTTTGTACTTCAAATTCTTAGGAGGACTTTTAGCTAAATTAGTGATTTTATATTAGGTAACTTTAGTAATTACTGAATGAAATATAGCAATTCGGCAAATTCATTATATTAATAGTAAATTAACATTACAAAATAATTAAAAGTAGTATTTTGTTACATAAAATTATTTAACTGTAGTTTTAACTAAAAGCAATAGGTGTGATGATATTGAAATTATAGAACTAAACAATGTTTTACAGTAATCCAAAGTTTTTTAAGCCGAAATATTTATATCTCATATAATAATGCTATTTAATCATAAATTCAAAATACTACAATCGCGTACAGTTAGCAAAAAATGCATGACTTGTTGACTTCAAGAAAAATAATAAAGTATATTAGCTGTAATGCGATGGCGAATATAGAAATGTGCTTTCCGTACTATTGTGTTATATAAATTTACGACCAATTAGCAAGTATTAAGTTTCAAATTCGACTGCAGAATTCGAAAACCATTTACAAAAGCTTATTAAGTTAACCAACATCCACAAGAATACAATACAAAATTCATGTCCATATCATTACAATCGTTGTGCGTAGGAAAAGTATTTTTACTATATCAATTAGTCTATATTTTTAGTACACAATTTTTAGCATTTAAAGACGTATTGATTTAAATTGTCATTTAAAGTAACATCAGTGAAAGTGCATAATAATAGTATAAAATAAAGTGCCTGGACATTACTCAAATAAATAAGATGAATATTTATGGATTAAATTCAATTCAAATAAAATTACAATCTTTACTAGATTCAACACTTTTAAACCAAGGCTGCCCATAGTGCCCATACCCACAAGTTGAAATGAAATCCAGGAGGATACCTATTCAAAGTAAGAAGGTGGTATTTGGCCAATCGTTTCCAAGTCTCCCACCCCCATCCCGAATTATTCTTAAATATGACGAAAAAATTTTTTCATAAAAATATTTCCAAAAATCCTGGTCTCCCTTGGTTTGCTAATTTTTTACAGCTTATACCTAACAAAAACCCTGTTGACTTTTTTTCAAAATAACAAAGTATAAATCAAAACCTGCATCTTACAAATGCAAAGTGTGGCTGGATAACCTGGATCTGTCCATTACTATCTTCATCCATCAACAACAAACTTAACGGCTCATAAATTATCAGAATAATAAAGTTCATACTTAGTTAACTATACCAAAGCCGCCACTCGACTGGCCCGTTGGTCGAGTGGTCAGTGACCCTGGCTACGAAACCAAGGGTCGCGGGTTCGAATCCCGCTAGGGGCAAATGTTTCGTGTGATGAACATGGACATTTGTACTCGAGTCATGGATGTTTATAAACGTATTTAAGTATGTCTATCCGTTCGCCTAGTATCCATAGTACAAGCATAAGCTTAGTTTGGAACTAGGGAATTGGTGTGTCAGTCTGGAGAATTTATTTTATTATTATTATTTATTATTTATTCTAATCCCACCTCCACAGTTGCATTGGGTGTTAATATCCAATATTTAACAAGATATATATTTGTAATATCACTGTTGATCCTGATATCCGTAATACAAATGCCTAAGCTACTTACCTCGAAGTTATCAAAGTATGTGAGGTAGTCTGATATTTACAGTTTATTGGGCAGCCTTGATCTAAACCAGACAAATAAATAAAAAAACTACTTAATTAAATAAAGTCAACGGTTAAAACATTATAACATACCAACACTCCGGCCAAATCACCCATTTATCACATACTGAATACCACAGAAGGTATTAAAAGGACCTGTTTGACAGCCTTAACGATATCTCGATCAATCAACAACGTTCCACTTGCAAAGTATAAAATTACGTACCCTCTACTACACTCAACATCTATAAACAACTCCCACTTCATTTAAACCTACAGTCAACAAAACAACACTGTAGTGGTATCGTCGCTAACATCACCAACCTGTTATTTTTTGTAGATCAACGTTTCCAAGTGTTACTCGGCAACATCCAACAACAAAAAGTTATTCATTGTTAATATATGTTACGGGTATGGACGCGATGAGTATATTCAACAAACAGTAACAAGTGGCCACAAAAGTTACAGATAGTTGACAAATGTTACCTTGTTGTACAGTGTTACACAAAAAGTAACTGCTGTGTGGATGCACTGTATGAGATAAATTATGTAAACTCTTGATCTCACTGCTGTAAGGCGTGGCTTGGAGCGCCGATTGGTGACCAAATGCATGTGAAATGTATGAAGTTTAATCGTCAAATGCTACTGTTTCACTTTACTCCAGTATGGACTAGGAACGGTATGTTTGACGTTAAATTACCACGTTCAATTGTTTTGCTGACTGTACATCTTAAACAGGGTCATTTGTAAACATCAACAAACAACTTCGCCAAGAGATTACTGACATTATAAACAAAAACATTACTTCTACGATTTTTCATAAATGGACAAAAAAATCGAATTTTCATACAAACTACATCAGCTGTTTGGTCATTTAGTATGGAAAGCCGTTTTTTTTTTGTCGATTTAGAAAAAGTAGTAAAATGTTATTGTTTATAATGTCGGTAATCTACTCCTGCGAGGTTGTTGATGTTTTATAAATGACCCTGTATATCGTTACGCGTGGTTTGACCATGTGGATCACAGATCTGACGTATAAACCTATCACAGACTACATTTAAGACTTAGATGTAGCGCAAACCATGGACTTTTGTCCCCTGGTGATACCTAACTGCACATAATACTTATTCTGAGTTCGGATACTTAGATTTTTCCATAATCTACGCAACATCTAGAGATACTGCTTTTTATGCTCATTAGTAAAACAAACGCATGCTCACATTGTTGCGTCTCGCTGCTTTAAATAAGCATGCTTAGAGTAGCATGCTTTAATTTCAACAGTCAATCTTATATAGCATGCTACTTAAAGTATACCTTCAGTCGAAATTCAGTTAATTTTAAGCTTGCTTGCAAGATGCTGCTAATGAGCACATAAATTGTACCTTATCGCCCAATATCGACACGAACATTTTAATCATGAAACGTGACAATTCAATATTATACGACATTTTTGTGGTATCAACAATACGTCTCCTAGCGTACTTATATATATATATCTTTATGAAATTTCATGAATTACATAAATAAAAAGAAAAGGGATTCGATTTTATATATCAAACCTTAAACTCATTCTAAATTAAATTCAGTCCCGTACTTGTACAACTATTAATCATTTTACATTTTACAAATTATGTTAGGAAAATAAAATTCTATCAATCTGAAGATAAACATATTAAATTATCTTTGTACTGAATTTAATGCCTGTTAAAAAAGCGCCATACATAAAATTTTATGAAATGGAAATCATGATTTTGGAATGGAAAATGCGTGACAGTTAGATATATGCCTTACTAATATTACATGTCAAATATGGGCTAAGCGATCTATTCCAAACAGACCATTTTGCAATAATAATCATCAGGATAGTAGATATTTACAACTTTGTAACGAAATAATTTAAATTTAAATCTGAAAAAGCACTGTCATATAATTGACAGCGCAAATAGAAACTTCCGAATAAAATTCGTGTGCTATGTATAGCAATAAATCATTACCAAAATGATTACAAAGAATAAATTACATAGTTTTAAATCGCCAGGCAAACATAATATCGCCCATATAAGACAGAAATGAAACACCCTTCTTAATGCATGGAGATTCTTATTTTTTACGTACATTAATATAGCTAGAGGCTACGCCAGTTAGCATGTCGGAAACGGTCAGTGACCCCTGCACACACCACACTCCGTACTACGCATAAATAGGTCCTATAAGATTAATATTCAGGTATATTGTTCCTCATAGAAATCGTTATTTAATATCAGTAATATACTCACAAGTAGACGCGAAGCACCATAGTAACTTGCCACAAACCGTTAAGAAGAATACATGATTTCTCTGATCGTACTCAGATTACAGCATGCGAAGGGGTGAATGACCGTTAACGACACAATCTGGCGCAGACTAATTAAAATTAGCATTACAACTTACAGTCTACATCTAGTAAATAGTGAAACGACGAGGTCGTGTACAAAAATATTAGATGATTAAAATATATTTATTAAAAATAAAATTACTACCTAAATAAATTCATTTAAACGTGAAATCGTTACGGCAAACTCATGTGAGGCGTTCGAAAATTCGGGCGACAAACATTTTGATTATTTTTCAAGTTCATGGAATATTTATTAGGATACCTATAAGTTAATATATGAGTTTAGGTGTACAAGATTACTTAAGTGGTTATATAAGGCTGCGGTCACAAACTTTTTAAGCAGTTAGCGATAAACAGGCGAACATTGGTGATACTGCATAACTAACACTTGATCATAAGGCCTAATTTTCAATGTTATTTCAATCAAAGTTAGACCTTATGGTCGAGTGTTAGTGACGCGGTATTGCAGTATCACCGAAGTAATGGCATTCCGAAATATTTTATTTAGCTTTCAGTCTTTTTTTTCTTTGCTATCGCTCTTTGCTACTCTCCGCTTAACTATTCTGTCGTAACCATGATCTTAAGCAGTTATAACATATTTATTATGAACCTAAAAAATAAACAAAATGACGTCATATCAACCTTCGAACTTATATAGAACCTATTTTGAATATAATAATTTTTATTTTCACTCAATACAAGTTTGCAATTTCGAAAATACCTTGTTATATTTTGTTCTCGATGATCCCGTTTTGATATATTTGCTTTGTTTTAGTCCGTTTGGAGATTCAACTGAATTTAGTAAACAACATTGGATGCGTCTAGAAAGCTGTCAGCTGTTTAGTGGCTACCAATATTGTCACTAGATGGCACTTTTAACATATGACCATATGTACCCATAAAAAGAGCAGTGGTACCTCAATGGTAAGGACACGCATAGGCGTGTCCTCACCTTCGAGCTAGTGGTATAAATAGTTATACCACTAGCTCGACGGTGAGGGAAAACATCGTTGTGAAACCTGCAAATTCAAACCACTTTGGATTTGTTACAATGATCCAAATATTGTCTGATATCCCTATGTTAGGGGTACGAAGGTCAGATCGGCAGTCGCTTCAATGTAATTACCAGACTCGCTAAATCCTGGATCATGGTCTAAGCGGACCCAGTTCGAGCACGGGACATAACGCTAGGAAGATGGTGTACTTACCTAAAAGTCAAAAGTTTTCAGCGGAGCATACGACTACGTACGACTCAACTAACCCATATAAACACAAATGCATTTAAAACCTTTTTTTATATGAAACTTCGCTTGCTTCCGCTATCGTTTAGTTCATCGCTGTCGTCAAGTACGCCGTATATTACGCTATGTTATCACTGTAAGGCTTCAAGTACACGACGCCGGTCCGGCGCCGGTGCGGTTCCGGCGTCGTGTACTTGAAGCCTAAACAAGATGTAGTGAAATATCCCTTCACATAGTATTTTCTCGGAAATGTTCGTATTTGTCATGCTACTTCAGTCTGACTCAGTACCCATCAAGACAATGTGGGTGATCGTCGCATCTAGATAATGATACTCGATATAGAGTGGTTATTATCAGAGTATTTTTTTGTTAATTAAGATTTTTTCCTTTACCTACACTTATTCTCTATTTAATCGTGGTGGTTTTATCGTCTCGGTGTGATATATTTCAAACTCGTGGTTTGACATTTGACACTGATAATTAAAGTATGTACTATAAATGTATTTAATACAAACATATCACTTAATCATTCAATAATTCATAGACACTTCGGCATTATTCGATAGTAGACGTGAATTCTGAGTTGTCACGATGTGGAAGCATTATTGACTACATCTGTATACCGTATGCCTTCCAAATACAAGTTGACTACCCAATATATATTTGGACCAATACATACATTAGTAAAAGAGCAACAATTAGCCGTGTTATTATCTATTTCTCGTTAAATAGGTATTTATCTCTCTTACATCTTGTTACAGTTTAATCTAGTGCCTTGGTAGCCTATTAGCCTCAATCTAACTCTAGATCTATGCTAACACTAAAATAAGATCACAAAGTGTGTCGATTCATAACAATATCCTTTACTTTCCAACACCATTTTCTTACGAATGAAAGTTCCTTTTCTTTCCAAACAAAAAAATGCAGACTTGCAAATCTTTAAATCTTTATATCTAATTGACTGCTGATGAATTTTTCAATTTTGAAAAAAAGTAGAACATTTACCATTCATCTCTATAAATGCATTGTTTCATGGGCGCACGCAAGGGGAGGCAGCTGCCTTTCCCATAACTCGTACTATAAATAATATTGCATTGTATTGCACCCTGGTTTGCTCCCTTCTCCCCTTCCAATCAAGAGCGTTTTGGTAATCATTTTCTATGGATTGTATGTTTTAATCCGGCTATAAAATTGCCAACCACACAGAAAGACATATTATAAAATATACAACTAAAATCCCTCAATAAAATTCTCACACAATTCCTCCAAAGCACTTCACCCCAGTATCTAATACTATGTAATCGAGAGGCAAAATTTGTACACAATTATGAGCGAAATCATCGATACACGCCATATTTCAGTGACAGTGTGCAAAGAATTTCCATGCGAAAATTATTATCGAAGAAATGCCTTTGGCAAATTCAATGTTAGAGAATTAAGCTCGTATTCTGAAATAATTTTCAAATGACTATTCTGGTATAGGAGCTCAGAATACTTAAATATAAACACGAAGACTTTTCTGAATAATCTTCGATACCAGCAATACAACGCAAATTAGCTTAACCCGAAGTGAAATAGTTTCAAATGAAGTAACGCAAGTCAATATGTACTCTATTGTGTTATGATAAAACATATATTTGAATAAACATACATCATTCCAGAATACGAGCTCAACACTTCAATTACATTTCTTAAAGATCGAAGTCCAACTTCGATCCTTCAAAAGTCCACGAGACGCTTAAAAGTATGAAAATAGCACTTACTTAATGAAAATAATGAATTACATTTCTTACTTATCTTATAATACTAAAGTCAAGCACCAAGCTAAAAACTACCTCCGCGGGTTGCATTAGAGCGCATATTAGCTCGCAACAACAGGACATTGCTCTCACACACAACTTGTTACAATAATAGAGGCACATGTTTCAATCCCGAACGCAAACACATCACGAAAACGATCTTAACGTCTTTGTAACAAGGAACAATTTTAAATAAAGCGAGGTATTTAAAAATGAGCATCACTAAATCTATTGTTAAATGAGTTTCTATTATAAACTAGATACTTTAAGGGATGAAGATTTAAATATAAATTACAATAATACTTTTCATCTACAAATTAAATCCTAAAAACAACTGATTTAAAAGATTTTATCCGCCGTTTCCAAAAACAAAATACATTCAAAAAAGGAACGAATAATCACAGATGAAAAACAAAATGGCGTTTGCCATTTGCAAAAACTCTGTCTTCCTTTCAAACTGACACAAATGAATTGTAATCCTTAAAACCTTAAGCTAGAAGTTGAAATTAGCTCATTATATTATCAGATCGATATTACATTGTCACGGGATAATTTGGAAAAGAGGCCGAGGCGTAAGATTGTAAATTCATTTTTATTTATATTAAAGTAGGGTTCAAAATGTATTGTCAAAATGCTAAGTGAAATAGTCTAAGTGGAAAAATTGTAGACAGATGTAATATCGACCTTATGGCACAACGAACATACTATTGAAATACGACGCAGTGTCGTCATCGTTAGGTAAAAACTTCAATGGTCTCAAATAAAAATAAAATAAATGCTTTACGCATTATGATACTTACAGTATTTTCTATTTACCTCTTTTTTACTATGTTCAAACAAAAACGACCAAATTGATTTTCAGATAAAATTATATTGTAACTGTAATATATCGTATCCAGTGTTGTATATTTGGACATGAAAGCCATAGCTTTATGAATTATGAATCTTCAAAAAGAGATTACAAAGTGTTCTACAATGTCAGCAACCAATGGTGCAGAACTGCAGACATACAATTTAAGGCCTGGCCATATCATTTGATAGGGGTCCTCACGCAGTAACAGTATGCGATTTCAATGCTAAAGACTATGTCTTTAGTCTATGACTTGTAACTACCGAGTTTCTTTTCGGTAGAAACAACATTCCGAACCGGTGAGAATCATATAGCTTTACATATATTTTACGATTTATAAGTGTTTCTTTGAAACCTATATAAATAAAGAATATTTTGACTTTAACTTTGAAAGCATCCCCATGTGCTCACAGGTCTTAGAAGACCCTTCTGAGCGGGGACACATGGCATTTCACCAGTTCTATTACCTTATAGTGACGTCACTATCGGCTACGCACTTTTAATGAGGGTTTTTTGAATTAAAACATCCCAAGATGGCGTAACTGTGACTTGTGGTCTTGTCACCCTCCTCTTTAGTTAATTGTCAGACCAAACTGACATGCTGTCAACAAGGAGCCAATAGTGACAGTGTTAAGACGAGACTCCCTCCTGCCATCTGGCGGCTTTTGTATTTTTGAAAACCCTCATTCTTTGATGTAGCAAATGTTCTTAAGCAACTCACTATCTACCATAAAACGAGCCTTAGACTCGCTTGAAGTATAATAAAGAAAATAAGTAAAAAACGATGAAGTGAACTAAAATATCAACGATAAGCGCACCCTGTCGCATCTCAACAGTACGCCCAGTAAGTATCACTAACGTTATATAGCAGTCAGAGTCGGTGAAGTAAGACTAACCATTAGGTGTACACGTGGAACAGTATCAGGATGGTCAGTATGGTGCTCATGAAACACATCGACACTGGCAGGAGCACCGCGAAACGGAGAGACCTGGAAGGTGATTAAGTTTTATGAAGCAAAGGAGATTATCTCAGGAGACCAGTAGCTGTACTACCCGTACGAATCAACTGCGCACTCCGCTGTAATGCGACCCCTCTCCCGCTGCCCCGTGCGTGCCGCGCACTCGCCGCAAGCGCTCAGTAGCGATAGCATCTTTGTTAAATGACGTCACAGCGCGAGGTGCACAGTTAATTCGCACGGGTTGTATGTTACTACTTTTACAAGGTTAGCTGTGCCCGCGGTTTCACCTGCGTTTATTTTTATTGTTTTATAGCCTACTAGCTGACCCGGCAAACTTCGTAACGCCCCGTTCTCGGATTTTTTTTCCGTGCAACATATATATTTTTTTCTTTACTAAAAAATAATAAGCGAAATCGGTTCAGCCGTTCTCGAGATTTGCGCTTAGCAACACATTCAACTATTATTTTTTTTATTATAAATATCCTTCCTCGATAAATGGGCTATCTAACATTGAGATTTTTTTTAAATCGGACCAGTAGTTCCTAAGATTAGCGCGTTCAAGCAAACAAACTTATCAGCTTTATAATATTAGTATCGATTTTTAGAATATACGAAAGCCGAAACACGGGATGAATACGTTAATTTAAAGACTGACTCGATAACGCATTCAATAGAGACCCTGCCCCATGCGCCAAGAGTTGTGGGATCGATCCGCACTCAGGACAAACATTCGTGTGATGAATACTTGTGTGTTGTTCTGTGTCTCTGTGTTAATGTTTAATATTTAATAGTATATATTTGTAATGCCACTGTTGATCCTGATATCCGTAACACAAGTGCTTAAGCTACTTAATTCGGAGTCAGATCAATGTATGTGATGTAGTCTGATGTTTATTATTATTGAAGAACCAGTAAAAAAAAACTTATTACTTCGCGAGCTTTTAAGATACCACTTACACACCTTTTTTTGTGATATGTCGTTTTTCACGGACGAGTATCGCGACCGTACGTGTCTCGCTTTAGCCGAATTGTACCACAAGCGCTGCGCACGGGCCGTACTTTAAGTATGTGTAAATATTTGGTCAAAATATAGGTAACATGGCATACAAGCTATTGCAATCAATTCTTTTGCCGGTTCTATACAGTGTTCAGGTTTCGTATACACTAAAGATCAGTGTGCAGTTGGGGCGCACCTCCAGAAGGGCAGGTGTCAGAGGGGCGGCGGCGGCGGCGGCGCGCCGGCGGGCCGGCACAGCGCCGTGCTGGCGTCCGCGCACTCCGCGCCCGCCGCGCTCGCCCGCCGCGCCTTGCCTGCCGGACGACCTGCGCATTGCATACAATATACATAGCATTTTTCATCGGCAGTAGATGTTAGTCTAATAGGGAAAACTAACTAACTAACTCAACTTCACGCCACTAATAGGGAAGTTGACACCATTTATATTTACAGACGTACAGACCTCACATAATCCCCGAGGGGTAGGCAGAGTCAAAGTGGCATTAGGCCCCTTTAATCACATTCAGCCAAAAATAAAACTGGATCGGGTTAGATGGAAATTTGTGAAACAGTAGTGACAAGTGGCTGGCTCAACCATATCCATTATTTGCACATAGCTTTTTGACCTAGAGTCCTAGAGCGCCTAGGTCAGGGATGGCGAACCATTGGCAAGTGGCACGTTATACAAAATGGTGGGCACGCAATATCTTTGAGATCACAAATGTATAAACAACCCTGGACAATAACATCTACATCAACTACTACTCGGGCACTTAACGAACCAAAATATTTAATTTTTACTTTTTACACGTTCGTTAAAAAAGGTTCGCCACCCCCTGCCTAGGGCAATCCCTATCCACCGCTCGCCCTATCGGCCAAGAAACAAAAGTCAACAGTCTTACTGGTGAAGCAGAGACACCCAGTCTGCTGCGCGGCCTGCGCCGAGGTGGTGGGGCGGATCTCCTTCTGCTCTTTGGTCTGCTCGTTCAAGCACTTCTGATAGTAGTCGAACTCCTTCACGTACCTGAAACAAATGATCTTCCGACTGTAGTTTCAACATTGACTTGATGTCAAAGAGGTATTCAAAACGACGTTCTAAATGTTCGATTCAGGAACGGGCTGCCAGGAGATTTTTACTAGTTTGCAGTACTTTTCTCTGTCTTCAAAACGTTTTAGAGTGAAAGCCCCTCCTTTCTTTGCAATTCGTAGGTAGATTGTCCCGCCTCCTAGGCGGCCAATTTGTTCCGTCCGCTGACTGGTGTTAATTATATTCGTGAACTCACTAAAACATTGGTCCGTTAAGAGCAATATTTAGTCAGCTGTAACGCGCTTACCAGACGGGCGGCCAGCGGTTGTCGGCGAGGTACTCGCGCGAGGCGGCGCTGAGGTGGCGCGCGCGGCACACGCGGTCGTACGCGCCGCACAGCCGCCACGTGCACCACTCAGCTGTAACGCGCTTACCAGACGGGCGGCCAGCGGTTGTCGGCGAGGTACTCGCGCGAGGCGGCGCTGAGGTGGCGCGCGCGGCACACGCGGTCGTACGCGCCGCACAGCCGCCACGTGCACCACTCAGCTGTAACGCGCTTACCAGACGGGCGGCCAGCGGTTGTCGGCGAGGTACTCGCGCGAGGCGGCGCTGAGGTGGCGCGCGCGGCACACGCGGTCGTACGCGCCGCACAGCCGCCACGTGCACCACTCAGCTGTAACGCGCTTACCAGACGGGCGGCCAGCGGTTGTCGGCGAGGTACTCGCGCGAGGCGGCGCTGAGGTGGCGCGCGCGGCACACGCGGTCGTACGCGCCGCACAGCCGCCACGTGCACCACTCAGCTGTAACGCGCTTACCAGACGGGCGGCCAGCGGTTGTCGGCGAGGTACTCGCGCGAGGCGGCGCTGAGGTGGCGCGCGCGGCACACGCGGTCGTACGCGCCGCACAGCCGCCACGTGCACCACTCAGCTGTAACGCGCTTACCAGACGGGCGGCCAGCGGTTGTCGGCGAGGTACTCGCGCGAGGCGGCGCTGAGGTGGCGCGCGCGGCACACGCGGTCGTACGCGCCGCACAGCCGCCACGTGCACCACTCAGCTGTAACGCGCTTACCAGACGGGCGGCCAGCGGTTGTCGGCGAGGTACTCGCGCGAGGCGGCGCTGAGGTGGCGCGCGCGGCACACGCGGTCGTACGCGCCGCACAGCCGCCACGTGCACCACTCAGCTGTAACGCGCTTACCAGACGGGCGGCCAGCGGTTGTCGGCGAGGTACTCGCGCGAGGCGGCGCTGAGGTGGCGCGCGCGGCACACGCGGTCGTACGCGCCGCACAGCCGCCACGTGCACCACTCAGCTGTAACGCGCTTACCAGACGGGCGGCCAGCGGTTGTCGGCGAGGTACTCGCGCGAGGCGGCGCTGAGGTGGCGCGCGCGGCACACGCGGTCGTACGCGCCGCACAGCCGCCACGTGCACCACTCAGCTGTAACGCGCTTACCAGACGGGCGGCCAGCGGTTGTCGGCGAGGTACTCGCGCGAGGCGGCGCTGAGGTGGCGCGCGCGGCACACGCGGTCGTACGCGCCGCACAGCCGCCACGTGCACCACTCAGCTGTAACGCGCTTACCAGACGGGCGGCCAGCGGTTGTCGGCGAGGTACTCGCGCGAGGCGGCGCTGAGGTGGCGCGCGCGGCACACGCGGTCGTACGCGCCGCACAGCCGCCACGTGCACCACTCGGCCAGGTTGTGCGCGTTGTGCAACTGAAAAACATATTTCTTTATTAAGTAACTCGAATAAAAAATGCTTTGTTTGCAGTAAAGCCACAATGAAACCACCATTAGCGTGGCTTTACCACCTTAAAAATCGAATTCTACTTACCTATACCGAAATCTGTGCGGATTAGTCCGGCATATCTAAACCAGCGCGGCCGGGATAAGTCCACTATTTCAACAAATAAAACCCGCGTATAATAGCAGCTTCCACTTTGTGTAGTAAAAAATAAATACCTTAACAGGCTCCAACAGCGATAGGGCTATTTCAACCACTTGATCATCTTCACCGCACACTCTGAAATGTAGGGCCGGTAGTTATTAGAAGACTGTATACTAATGGGTTAATCTTTTTTGCTATTTCAATATACTATCAAACAAATCAACATATACCAAAAATCATACTAATTATATATTTGGAGATTTTTCAGGACTCTCTACTGTCAGATCTTAAATTCCGCCTGTATAGTCAAAGTCAAAGTCAAAATATTCTTTATTTTAATAGGTTTCAAAGAAACACTTATAAATCGTCAAAAACAGTTCAAAGAGATATGATTCTACCACCGGTTCGGAATGTTGCATCTACCGAGAAGAATCCGGCAAGAAACTCAGTAGTTACTTTTTTCAACAACAGTATTGACAAAGTTATAAGAATCATATTTAACTTTGAACCATGTTTCAAAGTGGGCCTGGTGTGAAATAAGATAATAAAAATTTATAATTACTAAGAAAAAATAAAAATATGACCCGACCAGAGCAGAGTATAGTATAGTTTTACGAGGAACATTATATCCGACATCATGCCATGAAAACATAATTGGCAAAAAGGTTATCTAATGGGAACGGAAGTTTAAATATATCACATATTAATTATTTTAAAATAATTAAAAATATGTAGTTTATTTGACAAAAACAGAAGCCAGTTTAAGTCTAAATTCTATGACCCCCACACTAGGCTGAACCTGTATCGTGGGAATCAGAAAATATTATAGGACATATGCCAAATTCAAAGTAATTGCTATTATCATTAAGAAGATCACAGATCCAATGTTGTTAAATTTTACTTTTATTTCACAGTCAGTAGAAAACAACACAATTAAAATGTCACCTATCCTGATGCTGCAGGGTGTCAATGACCCGCGCCTCCACCAGGTTCACCAGGCGGTTCATGCACAGTCGATTAGCCAGCTCCAGGAGCTCCAGGCACCGGCCCGGCTCCACCTTCGGGATCTTGTCCGAGTATATGTAGCAAAGGAGGATGTGGAACGCGTACATCTTCACGCCGGGGAAGGAGATCTGGGGGGAGAAGACAGAGGACAGTGACACTATAATTACAGAGGTTTATCTAGATATGATTTACTATAAAGAACAGTTAAGTTTCTAAATCAACGGTTCATAGGCTACTTAACTCAAAACGTTTTGTGGTCCGTCTTTTAAAATACATAAAAAAAAATGTATACGTATTTTGTATACCTTTATCCAACGAACAAAAAAAAAACGAAGATACAGAACGAGTAAAAATTTCACGTGATGTCACTAAATCCTTGAGTGTAGTGGGGTTCAAGAGCCCCTTCCAAAACACTGAGTAATTTCAATATCGAAGACCCAGTCATAATTTTTTTGGGCCGACCCAAGATTGCTACTCTTGACCTGCAGGCGATGAAAAAAAAAAGACTAAGAAAAACTGGAACATGGTCTTCATGGGGTCACAGCGGGCCATCAGGATAGCGCGGTGTGCAAGGTAGATGCCGTCGTCCAGGTCCAACGTATCATCAAATGGCTCTATGAAGAAAAGCTAAAATGTCCAAAACTGGACTCCTCACCACTCTGGAAGTGCTCTCCCTGAAGTGTCCCTGGAACATGGCCTTCATAGGGTCACACCGCGCCATCAGGATAGCGCGGTGGGCCAGGTGGATGCCGTCGTCCAGGTCGAAGGTCACGTCCGCAAACAAGTTGCGCTCTACGTACATATCACAGAGACGGAGGGGGAGAGGCTGGAAGGGGGAGAAAAAATAAATTGAACTTCAGCCAGCAACTTCAAATGATGTAATAACTTAAGCCCTGAGCTCGAAGCTCCACTTGCGTAAACTTGAGTGTGGTACAGAGACTATTAGTGTGTACTGTGGGATCTATCGATATTTCCGGGATAAAAAGTAGTCTATGCCCTTTCTCAAGATTCGAATTTGAGGCGCGCCTAATGGCATCGTAAGGGACTGACTTAAAGAAGTAGTAAACGCACAAAGTTACTACCGCATTTAAAATACATAATAGTCAGCGTCGGCACCAATGTTAACTCACCGTGTGGAACTGCAGCATGAATCCCTTATCGAAGAGTAGATGTTCGTCCTAGATGAACTGGCTCAGTTTTAGCCCTTCTCTCTCCAGCCTCCACGTTAGCGTCAGTACCAATGTTAACTCACCGTGTGGAACTGCAGCATGAAGCCCTTATAAAACAGCAGATGCTGGTCCAGGATAAACTAGCTCAACCTCGTGAGTACACTCAATCATACAAGCGAGCCGCCACATTAGCGTCAGTATCAATGCTAGCTCACCGTGTGGAACTGCAGCATGAATCCCTTATCGAACAGCAGATGCTGGTCCAGGATGAACTGGCTCAACTTCGTCAGCTCGTGGAAGCCAAGAAGCTCAGCCGCTTGCCGGATCTCCTGTGTGGTCAGCGATACCTTACATTGTACAGTCAGACATTATTAGACACACCCCCCGACTTACTATTTTAGGTTCCACTTGAAATAAACATAAAATGATGTAGTCATGAACTATCTAATACTCGTCGTACCCAGATCAGTATAAGCTTGGTTTTTCTTTAAGTCGATGGAAGCAAGTACAGGGTTACATGCAAAGTTGTATGCACATGTTAGGTTGCCAATCTGTCTTATTCACGACAAATACTAACAAAAAGTTAAGATTAAATCAAGATTCGTTACACTAATAAAATAAAATAAAAAAACGTGATTTGCTTAATTTTGCTTATCAATATATATAACTTATTTTACCTCTATTACATGGTAATAATCTCGAGACCAAACGTGACAAGAAAGGTTGACTATATCTGGGTTATTATACGTATTACTAACGTTTTAGCATAGAGTGGCAACGACAAAATAGACCATCCAGACGATTCTAGAAGTTCAATTTTTTATTTATCATTATTAATGTTTTTTCGCGATTTTTCAAACATAGATTCCTTAGTTACTTAAGGTTATTTTATATATAGCTAGATCTAGCTAGCTGAGTTCCGCTAAGCAATATTGATTGATCACTTTGATAGCGTTTAAACTTGCAATCGAAATTGAATGGAACCATTTTTCACTAACTATAACTATCAGGATACAATAAGTATTATTAGATGAATTTCACTTTAATTAATTAAAACATTCATCTACTTATAATCGGTTGGATTTTTTTTGTACCTGTACAGAATACAATGAATTCATGTTAAAATACCAAAAGTACGCCACTATGAAGTTTCTTTCATACACCACTTAAAGTTTTACATTATAAAAATATAAATCTGAATAATTATATTCTGTAATAATTATAACTTCATGTGTTAAGAGAGACCGCATAATGGCATTCCCCAGTAACTACCGTTTATTTTAAATTATGATGTTTGGCTGAATGTGGTTAAACTTTAACTCTGCCTACCCTTTCGGGAATTATGGGGGTGATGTTATGTATGTAATGATATTTGAAAATGCATCACTTTAAATACATACTTGTATATGGATATATTACCTATTATATGGATACATGTTTATAATAATAAATAATAATTTCTCCAGACTGACACACCAATTCCCTAGTTCCAAACTAAGCTTATGCTTGTACTATGGATACTAGGTGAACGGATAGACATACTTAAATACATCCATGACTCGAGTACAAATGTCCATGTTCATCACACGAAACGTTTGCCCCTAGCGGAATTCGAACCCGCGACTCTTGGTTTCGTGGCCAGGATCTCTAAACACTCGACCAACGGGCCAGTCGTACGAATACGAATGAATGTTAGTCAGTTAATCGAAATCTTTACTTCCAAGAATGGATATTTTACAACTTAGACAACGTTATGAAGTTACATTCCTCTCTTTGCTCTTAATATTTTATTGTCTTAATGTAACTACCTAACTTTTTCACAGCTTTCCATCCAACCCAGCCCACTGTCCCATGTTGGTCTGGGAGTTCAAAAGATTATGCCAACTATGGTTCTTGCCTAGCATGTCGTAAAAGGCGACTAATGGTATATCGGGTTTTGGGTGTGTGATTGTGTAGGCGACAGGTTAGCCGCTTGTCACTGCTTTTTCACAATTTTCCATCTAACCCAGCCCGGCTTTATTTTTGGCTGAATGTGGTTGAAGGTGCTTGCTGCCCTTTCGACTCTGCCTACCCCTTCGGGGATTATGGGCGTGATGTTATGTATGTATGTAAACTACCTAAAAATCTAACGTTACGGTCTTCATCTAAAAGTAATAAATATAACGAACTCTTTGTCTTATTGAAATACAGATGAATATGACACATAGACCCTGTTTAAGTATATCCAAAAACGTAACTATGACTTGAGCATAAGAAATAGCGAGATAGCTTCAGATCCGTGTCACAACGCAGTGTATAGATAAGAAAAAGCATGATATGAGACCAAAATGTATTACAAAAAAAAATATACCAATGAAATTTCTACATAAATAAACCATTTAAGTACTAAGATAGCGTGTGCGGAAAATTTTATAAAAAATAATGATAAAAATTAATAATTATGATTTTATGCGTTTTTATTATAATAATAAAATTTACCAGTAGTAATCCGATAGCAGCGGACTGCAGAACACATTATACAATTATTTTTGTTATTAAACTAATTATTAATTCATTATTATTATTTTATATTAAACTCATACATAGATTCTGCGAAAAGATTGAAAATAATGTAGTTATAATAATATAAAGCATAAGTAATTGACTTGTGATTAAGGAGAGTAATTACAAAAGTATAATCAAGATATAAAATGCAATAAGAGTTTGTGTAGTTTTGCAACCGGAATGTATACCGCTATTTTATAAAAAGCCTAGGCATTTTACAAAACATTTTTATAAATATTATAGTTCAGTCACAATGTAATATTACACAGATAAAAATTTACTTTGTAATATACAAATCAAGCACATTCATCAAACAATGTATTGTTGATTGTTTCTGCCCCAATAAGTTTACATACAATCTGACTGAACGTCAATTAGCCTATAAGATTATAAAACAATGTCAAGGCAATATTTTTATAAGTGACATCGTATACAGGAATATTTTAGTATACTCAAAATGTCAAAAAATATCCCTATATACAAAGCGCTTACTATATACATTTCGGTTGCGACATAGTATTTATATAAAAGCCAAAGCCAAGATAGAACTAGATATTCTACTATTTGCTTTGAGCAGATCGTTTTGAACACACAGGAAAAAGCCTTCAATAAATGCTGAGTGTTGTGAAATAACTGAAATCGGACATAAAGATAATCCTTTGCGTGATTTCTACTCAGTACCCAGAGTTGGACAAAAGTAGATTAGTAAATATATTAATAATGACTTACTATCCAGTTTTATTTAAACTAAAAAGCTATCTAGCATAAAGGCAAATATTTAGGCACTTTTTTTATTATTAAAGAGTTTTATACCTGTTACAAAAAAAAAACAAAACAAAAAATACATTTTAATAAAACCAATAAAGTTAAAAAGTGTTACGTCCTAAAAGTACACTGTAATATAAATACTGTCAAGATAAATGTCAAAAAGTAAATAAATATTTTACTACATATGTAATTATAAATACTAATAAAATAGGAAATATTCTTCCAAATTCATCAAAGCTACGCGAAATAATGAACCTACATCTGTTTATTGCCAGTTTCTGAGCTCCATTGGAACTTGCATATTCTAATGAACAATCTGGTATTGGCCTTAATGTAATATAACGAATAGCCAGTGGCGGATTTACCCTAAGGCCCAGTAGGCCCGGGACTAGGGCGGCCAGATGTTAGAGGCGGCCAATCGTGATAAAAAATTAACTGATGATGCTTTAGTACTGAGAAGAGGCGGCTGGTATTTACTATATGGCCTGGGGCCTAGGGCGGCCAAGACCGTAAATCCGCCACTGCGAATAGCCAAACTACATTGAAAAATCATCACAAACCATACTTTTATTTATAATAGCAAAAAAAAATTATATTCTTCATATGTCTGTTCGTTCTAGCTAATCTTCGAAATAGCTAGACCAATTTGACAAGACTTTTACTAGAACATAACGGCCACTATTTATTTAAAAAAAAAAAAAGAATTCTCACAAAAAAAAAAAACTTAACTTCTATACAGACAAAGTCTCAAGTACCAACTTACAGCCTACGTAAAAGTGTAACATATTAGGTATACATAGTTTTGAATATTAAATTATACAGTAATCTCATCTCTTGCAAACCTATATGTTGCAAATAAATGTTATTGCATTTGTAAGACAAAATAAGAGTACCTTAGTGCCCACATTCGCCCACCTGCGCGCACTTACCTGTTGTTTGAAGGTGGCGCTGTCTATCTGCCCGGTGTACACGAAGTCGATGATCTCCTGCATCACCGCTTGAGAGATCAGCTTGCTCATCGTCACTATAGTCTGGGTTTGGGAGGTGGCGTGCTGGATCTTCTCGCACTGAAACGAGTAAAACAGGTAGGACTTGGTGTATTTACAGTAAGGGGTAAACTATTATTATAATGCCATGTAGTGTGCGTACCACCTATATCTGTTCACACACACACACTCACTTCCTCCCATAGTATATAAGTTCAGGTAATGCTATTAAACAGGCTTTTAGATCGCAGTCAGTCTTATCATTTAAAGCTCTCCCAACGCCCATCATTGCAGCCACTAAATTAGATATATAAGTACATATAAACGTATTTAAAAAAAAGGACATTTGAGTTTCTTGCGGCACCTCTTCTCAGCAGGTGCCAGTAGGGCAAAAAAAAATGTTTGACGTGCAAAAGAATTTGTTATGAATCCAATTGCAGAATTAAATATTTCTTTGCATTTCATTTCATTTCAACTGGGGATGAAAGGACGGCGCGGTCCTCTAGACCTAGGGGCCTCCAATCTCCTCCAACAATTCTTAAATCATGCAAAAATACGTCAAGTACATGTTGTATTAATATTATTACAAGTAAAAGGCAAACCAGATCAAATAGCCTCTAAAGTTGTCACAAGAAGAAGTTCAAGGGTGTTCAACTTGAACTTCTACAAAAAAAAATATCGCGATCTTTACGATTTACGATGGACTATAAAGCTCGTGATTTTTTTAATGTTTATATTATACTAAACTATTTTATAAATATAAAACTAATTAGATAGTAGAGCGATAGGTGGCTCAGTAAATGACGGCCCGCACCGATATTTATGTTTGAATTCAAATCTGTTGTGAATTTGGATTTGTTGAGTTTGTACCAATTTCAGTATTCTCAGCTAGTGCTATCGGTTGGCGCCTCTACGTTTGATATACTTATTAGAAATAGAAATATCTTTATTCATGTAGGCTCCACAAAAAAAAGGCACTTATAAATACAAGGTCATAATAATACAAAAAAAAAAATGATTCTACAGCCAGGTTCGGAACGTTAATTCTACCGAGAAAAACCGGCAAGAAACTCGGTAGTTACTTTTTTCGCCATGTATACAAAAAAAATGCTACCTAATTTTTTTTGTATATATTATCTACTTCTATAAATGTATATAATTCAAATACAATTTACGTAATACATTACAATAGTAGAGTAGACCATGCAAGGCTTAAAGCGCATACTGTAGATTCCTAAAAAATCTTCAATTGGGATTTTGACACCATTTATATTTAATTTTGTAGTATCAATTCCGTAAAAGAAAGTATCGTAGTATGTTGTAAAACTTTATTGATTTTTAAATATATTGAGTCTACGATTTTATATTTTACAAAAACTGCATAACAATTTAGTCAGTTGACTATAAGAACTAGTGACGTCACATGTTGACAAGCCCATACAAGATGTATGAAGTGATTGCGTTTTGACAGCTTTTAAAAAGTATCTCCTTGGCAGTCAACAACCCTATTATATTTTAATCAATAATTATACACTATATCTTATTTATTATGCTGTCACTCTTCTTGTGAAACTCTTCCATGTAGTTTTCACTATTTTAAGTCTCTTTATATCTATCCGATCTTTCGTTATATATCTTTAACCCAACAGTAGTCTTAGATAATAGTTATACTGCTTAATAAATACCTTGACAACTCTAATAGAGTTGATGGCGGGGTGATTGACCTCCCTGTAGAGGTCCGGCGGCTTCTTGCAACTGTCGCTCAGGGGCAGGATCTGGCAGGACGAGCGTCGCTTGATCTGATCCCACACTCTGAAAAATAACGCCACTCATGAAAACGACGTCGATTGCAGATTTGAGTGAGGAGCATCGCGAAGAAACCAGGACATTCATATTATTGTGGATTTATAACCATAAACGAACATTAACTGTATGACTTAGTATTAATATTAATATAATGTGTTAATTTTAATCTATATATTCAATCTGGCATTGAAAAGAGTAACTACCGAGTTTCTTGCCGGTTTCTTCTCGGTAGATGCGACATTCCGAACCGGTGGTAAAAAAAAAAACATCTATTTTGTACTTGATGATTTACAAGTGCCTTTTTGAGGCCTACGTAAATAAAGATATTTTGAGTTTGAGTTTGAACTAAAAGAAGGCTATCAATCAAGAAGAGTGGCTTTAGAGAGGAACAGCCTTTAAAGCAGCAACCATTTCATAAGGGAATGTCCATAGCATACTTTAAGTATAAATGTCATAGAGAAATCTATAAACAAGATATTCCTCCAATAAATAAACTATTAGGTACTACAAGCAAATTTCATTATCATTATCACTAGCTTAGCCTATATAATCCCCGCAGATTGCTAATGCGCTGGAACCTTGCCTTAACACCCACGTGACGTCACCCGCAATACTCGCTGGTCGGTTTTGCGAATGGTACTGAGTGTTCGATTACGTCACCAATATGGCGGCCAGGCGCATTAGCAATCTGTGGTGTGAATTTTAGTTAGTTAGTTAGTTTATGTTTTAGGCTATATAAAAACCATATTCAGTAGGAATAGAGTCCTTTACCTCATTTGCTTCGCCTGATCCTGTCTGATCAGATATTCGGTGTCTTCGTTGAAGTCGCCGGTAGTGGCTTCCCCCATGCTGCTTACCTGGTGAAAATATAATGCTTTTGTTACTAGATATCAAATAAATAATACTAAAAAATATGGTATCCACTAGAATACTGTTCTAGTGAAACAAAAATTCTATCAAGTAACTAGATACCGCTGCGATAAAAATTTAACTCCATCTCCATAAGAATACGATTCAAATTACCATGCTGCTGTCGCTGGTACTTCTGACCAGATCAGCTTTAACTTCATTAGAAATACAGTCCAACTGCCGACTGTCGACTACGATGTCATTTCCTACTACATGGGAAAATGTACTCTATCTCAGTAAGGAATACGGTTCATGTTACCATGCTGCTCTCGCTGGAACTCCTTGCCAGCTCAGCTGAGAGGCTGACGCAGTCGGTGGTGAGGAGCCGGTGGAAGGCCTCGCAAGCCGCCGCCATCATGAACCGGTGCACCGGGAAGCCTTTCGCGCCGCATATGATCACCATGTCCGAGAAGTACTGAAACCAGTGTTTCTGATCAATATGGGATGTATTTATTATACCTATGACTCTGCCTACCCCTTCGGGGATTAATAATGAAAATAATGTCCTAATAACCGATATCGGTCACGGCGGCCAATTTCAACGAGGATTAGCCATCTGCGCAGAAGATATTATAGTGCACAAGTGTGTGCGCCAACACAGATGCACTCTCTGTTCCTTCACTCTCATGGTCCGGTGAGATGGCAATTCGACATGACCGGAGAAAGGTCAGGTGGACTAACCGCTTCACGCGCTTTTCGAGGCACGGGGGTGATTAAACCGCCAACTTCCTGACTCCGGACTGTTACTGAGTAATTTCAATATTGAAATAACCATCCACAAACTTTTAGCCCGACCCCGGATTAGAACCTGGGACCTCTTGGTCCTTAGGCGCATGACCACTAGACCAACGAGGCAGACAATGAAAAATGTTACTAGGTATGCCAAATCGCTTGAAATATTGTCTCAATAAAGCTTGTACAAATGCACTAGTTTTTGTTGCAGTCAAAAATACCTAGTAGTTTTGATTTTATAGGCATTCAAAGTTTCGAAAAATATCGAGTCCTGCTATCAGTCACGTGACCGCTCGTGACGTCATGTGACAACGCGCCGCGCGGGCGGCGGCTCGCTTCGTATCAAGTCGCCAGCGGTTAGTTAGTAGGTGTATTAGCACTAGTTAGTATTAGCTTGCGCAGTATTTTGTTGGTTTTCGTAAATATTATTCGATTAATAAAATGGATGAAGGATTCGAAAAAGGAAAATCGGATAATCTACCTAAAATAGATGGATTAATGGTTGCGCATTATTTATCAACAAATAGTGATTTCGTTGCCGCCGAAATGCGAGGAATAAAAATGCAAAGGTGAGTGAACTTTCCGTGCTACTTATGCTTAATAGTCTATCTGTTCTAAATTGTTTTATCAAAACAAAATACCCAACTATATAATGTCATAATGGAAGAATGTAACTCAAATAGTAGAAGTAGGTAGGTATCTACCTACCATTGAACTCCAGACTACGTCCAGGTCCGTTCAGTAGTTTTTTCATGAAAGATAACAAACACACACACACACTCACAAACTTTCGCATTTATAATATTAGTAGGAAGAAGGATAGGTTCTTTAGATGTAAATGTAGTGGGTTGAACGTTACAGATGTACTAAACCTTTTTTTTATTTGTATTTTTTTTACTTACAAAATACGTAAGGACATTTTACTTAATTTAATTTAATTTTTATTGCAAATACTTATAGATGTTTGAACAGATGTACTAAACCTTTTTTATTTATTTGTATTTTTTTACTAACAAAATACGTAAGGCCCTTTATTTTTATTTGAAACTTATTTCAGATTGGCAATATAGCTATGGCGATGATGCTATTGGTTATGTTCAAGTAAAAAGAGTAGGTGATGTATGTACGGTTAAATGTAGAATCACGCCAAAACACCGCGTACGTACCATTGGTAGTTGTATTTTTACATTTAGGCACAACACATAATTTTCTAGTATGTGGATTGGACATTTAAAAAAAAAATAAGTATTATTTCGACGGCACGGGCGCGCGACCGCAAGCGGACTGACGGCGCCTGAGTGAGCCAGACTGAGCGTGTTGTCCGATGACGTCACACCGTACCGGCGGCCCGCGTCGTACGGTTGCAACTTGTTTTACTTCTAATTCGGAAACTAATTGACGAATCGAAGTAATTCTTTCATTCGTATTTTTTATTTTTGACAGAGAATATGGAATGCTAATAATCAAAATTAGTTGACATTCTTCATTCGGGGATTAGTGAAGTTATGTATGTATGTATAACTAGTTCAAGATGGGAAAAAACATCGTGTGCTATCATCATTGCTACAAATCCATATTTATTTTTATGTGCAACCTGCACATAAAAATAAATATGGATTTGTAGCAATGGTTCGATATATTTGTTTCTGGTTTTGGGGTTACAAAGCCCAACATGCTTCTTGTAATAATAATATAAATATAATTCAATCATAACCAGACTCACCAGATCCACTGTTTTGTACCAAACAGATCCCAATTAACATCGGGACTGCGCTAGGAAGAAGAACGTGATATTTGCAACTAATATTTTTATAGCTATCTTCACGCCATTGATTTTATTTTAATAAATAATAATAAATTCTCCAGGCTGACACACCAATTCCCTTGTCCCAAACTAAGCTTGTGCTTGTGCTATGGATACTAGGTAAACGGATAGACATACTTAAATATGTTTATAAGCAACTATGACTCGAGTACAAATGTCCATGTTCATCACACAAAACATTTGCCCCTAACGGAATTCGTACCCGCGACCTCGGTTCCGTGGCTAGGGTCTCTGACCACTCGACTAACGGGTCAGTTAAATGTCTCACCTTATCATATTATGTTTTTTACAAACCTGTTGACACAGCAGTGTAGTCATGTTCTCGAAGTAGACGCTGCTCACCACCGCCACTTCAGGCTCTATAGGCCGCGGTGGTCGGGAAGGAGCCTACAAACAACAAACATGCCATTATATAATTGAGATGCACTCAAAGGTAAATTATTCATTTACAATTAGATTTTACTAATAGCAGCCTGAAGGCAATCCGGCTCGAAGGACCATATAGTCCTTCAAGACAGATTCAAGCATGCTTCCGTATCAGGTACTTTTTTAATGATCTTGAGGTTTCCCAAAGAGGATTCCAAATATAGTCATTCGAAAATGCAACTTAATCCCATGACTTAAAAACTCCTTCACTCCGTAGAAAATCTCATAGTAATAAATATACGTAGTACGTAAACACGGAGGTCTCGTAGTAGCATATACTAAGCTCATGAGCCATTTGTGATTATGGAGGCTTTCGAAAAGGCAACTTAAGACTAACAGGCTTTACAGTCCAATTTCCTACAGCAACTATCCCTGAACCTAGAGTTTAGGGATCATGACGATGGAGTCATGCGAATATAGACCTTAAACCCAAGCATCAAAGACCAGTTACCTGCAGCAACGGTCTCTGCACCCGCTTCAGATTAGTCATCCAGAAGCGCTGCTGGCGGCGCGCGATGAGGGCCGCTCGTATCGCGTTCTCGAACACCTCGTTCACACCGTAGTACGTGAACACCGAGGTCTCGTAGTAGTATATGCCGAACTCGTGGGCTAAGGCACGGCCTTGGTCTGGCATGACTAGGTCGCTTTTCCTTGGAGCCCTAGATGTTAAATAAAGGTAAAATATGATTAGTCTTGCACCGGTGATGTATTTGTTCAAGCTACGCAAGAGATGCGAATTGAATTTGTTTTGTATTCATTTATTTGGCACAGACAATTAAATTGTTGATGTAACAAGTACCAATCACAGAAGAGAATCACAAGAAAAAAAATGTTTAGCAACTTTTTTGTCGCTGACTGTACTTTCATTATTTAAGTAGGTGCTGTAATAATATTTGCAGTTATTTCGTGGGAATGTGATGTTGATTCCATTCAGGATCGAGAAAATCGTAAATTCCTATAAAATCCAATAATCTCACCTAATGAAAGGACTCCGATCTTTGCAGAAGTTCAAGTAGGTCTCATCTCTGTACATGTAGCGAAGATCGTTCTTACAACCGACCAGCAAGATCGGGGTGTTCGGGCAGAATCGTCTGAAATATCAAACACATCATCATAAAGTTAATTCGCGGTCCTAATAGTGGTCTACATGAACCACAATCTTAGATAAATATGTGTACATAATACAGCGCTGCGCTACGCAATGGTGCCGACTCAGTTGATTGCGTCAAATGTGTTAACTCGCTTTTAATACATTAAAATAAATTGACCAGACTAACACACCAATTCCCTAGTTCTAAACTAAGCTTATGCTTGTACTATGTATACTAGGCGAACGAGTGGATATACTTAAATACGTTTATAAACATCCATGACTCGAGTAAAAATGTCCATGTTCATTAGAAACATTTGCCCCAAGCGGGATTCGAACCTGCGACCCTGGTTTCGTGGCAAGGGTCTCTAACCACTGACCAACAGCCCAGGCAACAGCAGCAGCAACAGTCAAACTGCTTCTTCACAATATATTAGTGTACAGCGCAGACTTAGAAAAATACCGCAATGTTTAGGTTTTAAGAACCTTTTTGGTATGCTGGCCATAAACATATACCTATTAAAAATAAAAGAAGAAAGAAGACAGCAAAAATGTCAGGAAGAAAAAACACTTTCTGTAATTCATATTGTTATTTGCTACAATATATCTTTGCTTTGTTATCGGGTTTAGAGCACCAAGGCTCCCAAACAGCGTTCAATGAGCTGACATAGAAAGTTGTTTCTCAGTTATGGAAAGTATGTTCCATGTTTAAAGACAAAATAAAAAAAAGAAAACTTTTTTATGTATGTATAATAAGTGTTAATGATACTTTACCTTATTTCTGGATACCACATGGCTCCGCAATTTCTCAAGGATATTGGATTAGTTATGGAGAAGCATAACAGCACCACATCAGATCTGGAAAATAATATAACTAAAAATAGAATGGTATGGCTCAATTAAAATAATATGTTTGAATTAATTACAATTTCATTATTCTCTTCATTATGTAATCTTCATTACTTATATATAATATTATTAGTAATAGGCTATTAACTCAAAAAAAAATTATAGTTAATAAAATTATTGGGATTACAAAAAAAATATGCTTACGTATTTTTTCTTTTGTTCAGTAAACCAAAAATGATTAAGATACGGCGCGTTAAAATATCGCGTGACGTCACTAGGTGTGTAAAATTTTACCGTCCAAGTGACGTAAAGCGCTAAATTTCAGATCTTTGAACCGCTGTATCTTGGTAATTTTTTGAGTATTCGATAAAGCAAAAAATACGTATTCAATAATTATTAATAATCTAAGTTACGGACTAAGGACATTTTTTGAGTAAAATACCCCATTAAAACAAAATGCATAATATGTATATCAATTAAAACTAAAACTTCATAGTCAATTTAATCCATGACAATATTATAACAGGAGCTTACCATCTTCCTAGCGTCCCGTCCCGTGCTTAGACGGGGTCCGCTTAGACCATGATCCAGGATTTAGCGAGTCTGGTAATTACATTGAAGCGACTGCCGATCTGACCTTCGTAACCCTAAGATAGGGGAACCAGACAATTTTTGGATCATGGTTACAAATTCAAAGTTGTTTGAATTTGCTTGTTTCATCACGATGTTTTCCCTCACCGTCGAGCTAGTGGTATAAATATGTACATAGATTTTTTTAAAATCTAGAGGTACATGCCCGGGTTTGAACCCGCACTCCTCGGTTAAGAGGCACGTGTCCTTACCATTGAGCTACCACCGCTCTATAACAGGAGCTTACCATTGTATATATATATTTTGGAAAGACAAGTTTGAGAAACTACATTAAATCAACCCACTATACCAATTCTAAAAGACTTGAATAATCTTTTGTTTGCCACTTAAAGGGCATATTACCTTCCATACGCGAATCGCCTGTCCTTCTCATGGTCGCCGAACGTGTCCCACAATCTCAATGACACATTTACTCCATCAACCACTTCCCAAGATCTCTCAAGTACCTGTTGGTAAATAACAACACAATTGTAATATCCTCTAATAAGTTTTGAACTGTCCTGTAAACACATTAAGGTTCATAATTGAATAAGAGTTTTCATGCATGCCACTGCTTACGATTGTAGCTAAGAAATTTTTATTTAAAGCTAAGTTTGAGATCCCAATAATGTATAACTATTTTAGACTCAAATAATGTACAATCAAATTTGTGTTCTATTTCATAAAGCATAAAGGACAAACTCAAAACTCAAACTAAGCTTCAAAAAGCATAAGAGACATTTCAGAACAAACAAATATTAATGACTAGCTGTGCCCGCGGTTTCATCTGCGTTTATGGTTAATTTTATACAGCCCATAGCCTTCTTGATTAATGTGCTATCTTATACTGAAATAATTTTTCAAATTGGGCCAGTAGTACCTGAGTTTAGAGCATTCAAGCAAACTCTTCAGCTTTTTAATATTAGGAGGTATGGCTTATCTGAGTTAGTTGTAAATAAGCTGAATAATTATTATATGAACTTGTTAATTATAATTATCACCTTTAATTAACTTATTTTCGTATACTAAAGAATCTATTACAATTCACTTAATTTGATATTTTTTATACATGTACATACCTATATGAACTGGAATCTATTTATCTTGTTTCTTTTGCCTTGAAATGTTTTATTGCTCCTTTAAAACTTAAAAAATTTAACTATAGTCCGTTTCCGGAAAAGTATACTCATAGATTGTCACTACTATTCATGTCATAAAAAAAAATCAGTTTGAAATAATTTGAATTTTTATTAAAATTCAAAATAATATAAATAAAAAAGTCAATTAAACTGCCCTAGAACTTTTGATTGAATCGAAAAAAAAAATTGAATGGCTGTCATACGGATGCATAACTACTAAAGTCTAATTCAAAGTGTCACGTAACTCTTCTTAGGTGAAATAGACTATAGCTTCACACCATTTCGATAGGCAACAGGGTTGTTGCTTAACCTTATCTATAAATGGAAGTTGTATAAATTATAAGTATCATAACACTTACATCCTTATAAATCCGGTACTGATCGATAGCCCACACAGTTGGCACATGTGTGGTCATCAGCTGATTTAGCGACACATGCTTATTGCAAGCCCGGGCGCATATCAGCCGGGTCTTGCCGACAGCGGTGTCTCCAACTACCACGCACTTCACCAGCTCCTGGTGAGGCTGCTCGTTGTCCATAGTCTAGAAATAAATGTATTATGGTTACGGGAAGTTATGGTGTAACCGGACATAAGCCATATATCACAGGTTGCTATGCAGCATGTGAATTTCAGGTATAAAGTTCCAAGATCCAGGATCGGCAGACTTCTCATCTAGATTAACATGTTTAAGGCTTCAAATCATGCATACATATATTTTTGTTTTTATGGACATGGCATAGGTAAAATCCAGGAATACTTAATATCTAATATGTTTATTAAGATTGGTTCTTGAATATAAATTACCAAGATTCACAAGATTAAAAACACAAACAGGATCCAAATCCAAATCTTGACAGCAAAAGAAAAATATTTTAGTAAACAAATACTTAGGTAGGTAGGTACTTGGTGATAAACAGCCGAGCATATAGGTATAGGTACTAAATTAATTAATCAACATTTAATTTATTTTACTAACGGCGATAAATAATATAAAAAATTACAATGTAGTGGATATATCACGACAAAATAATTTTAAAATTCCAAGCTGTAAAAATGCATGCAATAATCGCATTTTCCAAAACAAATGCTTGGTGTTATCCTACCGTTTATAATAAAGCCCTGCATGATTATTATAATTACACTCTGACGTTAAATAAAACGAACGAAAGAATACAAATTCAATCAGATTGATAATAAAATAAGTATGTATTAATCAAAATAAACTTTTAAAAACTGTCAAAATATGTGTCAAAACCATTGAAAATTTTGACATTAACTCAAAAATACGTTCCATTTTATTAAAATGAATGTACATAGATTTTTCTATTTTCTCTCTGTTATATTTATAGGCTTTGCTTCTCAATACGCTTATAATATATTTTTTAAACATCGTATCAGAACCCAAAATTAATTAAAACAATGATGTTTTAAATGAAACCCCTTATTACTATTAAGTGCCTTTTGATAAATCAATTGAAAATCAATCACAATATGTATAGAATGTTTGTCAGAGTCCTTCCTGACAAGAGTTATTTTATTACCTATAGGCATTGTATAACATTACGTAGCAAAAAGATTGAATTGAATGGAGTTATTATCATCCAGAGTATTCTTGACAAGCCAGCAATAGCGCACTTTATTGAACAACAAAAGACTACACTGAATTGAAATAAGAACCAAAAATCAGAATTTAACAAAAGTTGAAACCTTTAATTCACTTACGATTTTCTCCTATGAATTTATAATTGATTATTTCTCTTCTACAAAATCCTAGGACACAACGAAGATCACCTAAACATTTTTACACAAACCACACAAACTACTAACGAGCGTAATTATTACAAGGAAAGCACCGCATTACGCCATTGGCAAATAATTGAAATAAAAGATAATCTTTTCGCGATATCCTGAGCTACAGAGTGAAGTTGATTTTGTAGCAATGCAGCGTTGTGCGCATGTTTTATGAATGAACACCCTGCGCAGCTCCGCAGACCAAGCAAACGGAGCAAGTTCATTATAATTTTGTTATTGACAATTTTCATAAGCGTCAATGAACTTTGAATTGGGACTGCGTATCAACTTTTGAACATCCTTGCCTCGTGATTATTGTGGTCAACAGTAATTGCTGTTTATGACTGAAATGGGCGCGTAATAATAAACTTCCTTTTTAGCTCCGTTTCAAGGCATTATGTTCGCACTTACAGATTTTTATTTTAACCATGCACGCACGGGTCGTTAACTTATTATTGTATAGTTCAGTTATACTTTGATACTGTGATATAGGTACAGGGCAACGGACTTCCATTACTGGGAGGCGGAGTTCTTGGCCATTTACACGTCAACCTCAGAAGGGCGCCTTACACTTTAAATACAGCAATATTTCACACGTTTTTGTGAATAGGTCATATTTATTTGTAGGAACTACTAAATTGCTTTTTGATAATAAATACGTATTTAAATTTGATTTAAGCGGTATATTAGAAAAGTATGTAACTTTATTAATACTCTACTTTTATATTTAAAAATAAGAATAGATTTATACCTATGTCACACTACTTGTCTAAGTAGATAAATCACTTCTGAAATTTTTTTTTTGGTTCTTCTCTGTTTAAGCATCGGCCTCCGCCATGAGTCATGACCAGAAAGGGACCAGCACAAGTCCATAGAATAAATAGACCAAGATGTTCTTGAAAAATTTCTCGACAGTGTCAATAACTTCATTTGTCAGTGAACTGGAAGAAAAATCTTGTAAACAAAATGAATTGTTTTAAAAGTATTTCTCCAAAATAATGATTTAAAATACCTCAAATATAAAATGGCGTACTTCGCCTTACTATGGAAGGCGAGGACAATAGAAAAATATAGACGGAATTATGAATCCGAAAAAATCAACTCCATCCTGATTTCGAATACTCAAATACCGAGACAGTCTTTATCCCAAAGATGGCGGCACTATCGCTACGACACTCAGAAGCGTATTTCAAGAACATTCAGGAAGTGGTATCCCGAAGGATCTTCGTTGTCGAATCTATTTTTCTATCTCAAGACTGATCAGACATTTCCCAATTTTGTACTAAAGAGCGTCCTAGGCTTCGTCGGTGGGATAATCCTGACGTATCTTTGCTTCATGTTTTTCGTATTTCAGCTGTCGATATCGCTTATTCATGCTACGATTATGAGCTCAATTATTGGAGTTCTTTTGACATTAGGACTGGCTTTCAGCTATAGAATCAGGTGAGTTACAAAATGCCTATACTTACCTAATACTATAGAATTATTCCCAAGACTTATTTAAGTATATTGTATTCAGAACAAAAATTGGCCATGCTATGACCTCTCAAACATTTACGCATTACGCATTAACCCGTAAAACTCTTTTATCTAGAACTTAAATCACTTACTTACCTACTTACACCATTTTCAACAAACGAATTAAGTAGGTAAGTTTATTTCACGCATTTAATTCGCACGCACATGACTAAAGTTCAGTACCCAGTTTAATAAGCACAACGCATTTGGAGATTAGGTAGGTAAAGTACCTACTAGGCCAATGATTGTAGGCAGAGTGGAATGTACCAGAAAATCATTTGGCTAGCACCCTAATCAATATTGTTAAAGATTCAGAGGTGCATGGATCATATGGTAAGAGACCCTGATGAGAGAAACGTCTTACAGTTGAATTTATATATAAAAAAAAAAGTACAAAATAGTTTACTTGCAACAAGCAGGATTACAATGGTTTTACAGTAGGTAAGGCTTTACACATCGAAGGTTTGAATCAAGGATGATTCAAACCTTCGATGTGTAAAGCCTTACCACTGGCATAGTCCTCTCAATAGGTACAGTAGAAACTGTATTGTGAGGACTATGCCAGTGAAGGTAGTCCTGTGGCTCCAACACCAGAATGCATCTGTATTGAAGGTATTAAGTAGGTAACTAAACTTCACGACACTTCCCTAGCGGGGTAGTCAGAGAGAACCGAACGCCATATGGTATCCTTACACTTTATTTGTATTTATATTGCCTAGAGACAAGTATATCTCAGAAACTGATTCTAAAATCAAAAGGTATATTATTTCAGAAGGATAGGCTCTATGATAAACATATGTATATAAGTTCTAAATGTACGCGTTAAGAAAAAAAGAAAATAATGTTTTTTTTTTTGATAGTAGGTATATAATTTTAAAACGAGCGTCCTTTGTTGTGTGTTTTACACACATTGTCTACACCGGCCTTCTGGACCTATTAATTTCGAGCTCCTCTAAAAATAGTGTCCACTTACCAGTCTAATAAAGGTAAATGGTCTAAGCGCTCTCCTGACAAATTAGCTGACAGTACCCATTAACCCTGGGTTTAGGACTTGTGCACTTCCTAGAAACAACTGCCGCAGTGTTAAGCAGCTTGAACCGCTACAAAGGATATTTATCTACTTTCCGAGGCCAGTTTGACCCAGTTTCAATCTGTGCTAGTGTTTTTTAGATTTTATTTTACAGGATCTTCGATTTTGTAGTTTAGTTAAGTGAGTTACTAGGTAGACTATAGTAGGCAATAATCCAATTTAGTATTATTTACCTAAAAGGAATTCCGGATTTTGATAGCTTTCAAACTTTCTAGACGAGTATCTACATTCATACAACTTCAATCATAAAACCTTAATAGGTACCTAGGTTTAGTCCGTCAGCTAGAATAAATAAATAAATAAATATCAGACTACATCACATACATTGATCCGACTACGAGGTAAGTAATTTAAGCACATGTGTTACGGATATCAGAAACAACCGTGGTACCTATTACAAATATATATTTAAATGTTGGACAATAACACCCAGACACAGAACAAACACAAGCATTCGTCATACGAATGTTTGTTCTGGGTCACCAGGGTGGAAATCGAACCCAAAACTCTTGGAGCATACGGCCGGGTCACTACCGAATACGTTATCGAGCTAGTCAAAGTCAAGGCGGTCGTGTTTTGAGGATCAAAGTTGAGGTCTCGTATCAGAAGCAAATTGCGGGCTCTGCTCGATTCTAATAGTAGTCGTTTCTAACTTATTAATAGGTTAATCTATTTTAACAGGTGCCTGGTATTCCTGTTGATCCCGCAGTTCTTTTCACGGGTCGGGAGATACTCGCTGACTTGCTACGCTCTAGTTCTGATCCTGACTGGACCAGCGACGAACACTCTTAAGAATTCTGAGGTGCTTTCAGAGTCCTTGGCTTGTGGACAGGTAGGTTTTCTAGTCTAAATGGGTTTAGCGTTTGGAAATCCACACACACGTCTTATAGAGGTATGGATTGTTAGTTTAACCTTCTTCGAATTCGCCACAAGGAGGGATTGGAGTTCTCTTACCACCTCGAAATCTAGGAATGACTTACTGTTTATTTGAAGTTTAAGTGAAAAGATTTTTAACACATTCCTTAATCATAGACAATTTTAATCTATAGGTAGGTTGTCGTTGCGTGTGTCAAATATAATAATATACCGGCATAAAAAATTTTATCGGGCCATTTCTTTGAATTTGAACAAAAATACTGATATATGCAATCGCAACATCCAATTAATCATAAAGATCTACAAAATATCTACATAGGTGCTTAAGTTCCTTAGATCCTTTTAAAATTTGAAATGCCTTAAAAGCAGTGGCGGATTTATGGTCTTGGCCGCCCTAGGCCCCAGGCCATATAGTAAATACCAGCCGCCTCTTCTCAGTACTAAAGCATCATCAGTTAATTTTTTATCACGATTGACCGCCTCTAATATCTGGCTGCCCTAGTTCCGGACCTACTGGGCCTTAGGGTAAATCCGCCACTGCTTAAAAGTTATCAGCTGATAATATCGTATTTTATTTTATTACATATAAAACCACCATAACATGTACCATCCACTTACTATCAAGTGTATTGTCCAGAACTCTGTTAACAATATCTCGTCTAGTCTGCAGACATTCATAGTAGTGTCTGACTAAAAGTTTTGAACCGTAAACGAAACGATCATGCGGTTTTTGTTTCGCTGTTAAAGCCGAAACGGTTTTTACGGACTTTTGAAACACCAGAAGTCTTTTGTCCTATGTGGCTCTGGGACTTGCAATGAATGTGACAACTGCGTTTCTAGCCTAGCATGTCGTAGATGGTCTTGTTGTGTAAGTACTGGGTATTAGGTTTGTAATTTTATAGGCGACGAGTTAGCCACTAGTGGTTATTTTGCACAATTTTTGAAGGTTATTGCTCTTTCGGGGATTATAGGCGGGATGATACGCTTTTATGTATGTATCAACAATTTAGTTAAAATTCAACATCGCACTAAGAGCTCGCCCGATCTCAAATATTTGGACATAGACATGCACTTCCCTTAATTCAATTTGTAAGTGCATGGCTTTTGAACTCAACTCCTCTCCGTCTGAGGCCAAATAAAAAACAATTTGGAATGAACTTTCGTATGTCGTCTCGGGATGCCTTGGGGAGAGACCGCAGTTATTAACTTTGTACCTACTGATTTATGTGAGATGTGTCTTGCGTTCCAATTGTGCATTTTAACACAAGACGGCAAAGTGTGAGTTGAATTCATTCGCCGAATTCAGGCTGAGTATTTTTCTTAGGTATTTTTTACAGCTAAACGCTAAAAAATTAAGAAAATATTACGTAATAAAAATTAAAAATAACAGGATACAAGAAACGTGCTTCTTATGTCGGGTAAAAATCTGAGAAAGCGTTATGATTTAGGAGACCATCTAAGCATCGCACTATAAAAGAGTATGATTAAATAATCTTTCTTTAAGTTTAAAGGAGAGCGGTAGTAGCTGAATAGTAAGGACACGCGCCTTTTAACCGAGGAGTGCGGGTTCAAACCCGGGCACGTACCTCTGGATTTGTAACCATGATCCAAAAATTGTCTGGTTTCACTATCTTAGGGTTACGAAGGTCAGACCGGCTGTCGCTTCAATGTAATAACCAGACTCGCTAAATCCTGGATCATGGTCTAAGAGGACCTCATCTATACACGGGACATAACGCTAGGAAGATGTTTAAGCTTAGAAGAAAAGCCAACAGTCTGCACTAACATGTCAAACTTCTTGTCCCATAAAAATTAAATATCAAAAGAGATTACATACCTCAACCACAAATTTTCCCATAGGAACAAATCAAGTCAAGCGTGCACAAAATTAACTCCCTGATGACGAAACCCCTGAACAGCCTTAAGGACTCCATAAAGCTGGTGATTGATAAGCTGAGGAATGTAGCAGTGAAGCTGAAACAGTTGACTGTGAAGATTAACAAAGTGGTGCTGAATATTGGTATAGAATCTTGTTAAGTTTGTCACTCAATGACACTTCACATCACATAAATACATACATAACATCACGCCCATAATCCCCGAAGGGGTAGGCACAGTCGAAAGGGCAGCAAGCCCCTTCAACCACATTTAGCCAAAAATAAAGCCGGCCTGGGTTAGATGGAAAATTGTGAAAAAGCAGTGACAAGCGGCTAACTGTCGCCTGCTCTGTCACATACCCAAAAGCCCGTAAACCATTAGTCGCCTCTTACGACATGCTAGGCAAGAACCACATTTGGCACATTTTTTTTTTGTCCCAGATCAACAGGGGCCAAGTCCCAGACCAACATGGGACAACTTCACATCACACCACATAAAACCTTACTTCATTCGGGAAACTCCACACATGGACGCTAAAAATTAACTGATTACTTGAAACTTAACGATGTGCTAAGTTTCTCACTAAAACAACTGCGTGTATCTATCCTACAAATGTGTCCGTATGCGTCCTACAAATTAATTATTAATTGGTTTATGTATCTATACTTATAATAAATCTGTAGAGAGGTCAATTCTGTACATGAAATATATTTTCAAAATAACTATCAGGGGGTGATTAGTGATCGATACTGATGCCAAAAATGCAATCAGTAAAATTTTTGTCTGTCTGTCTGTCTATCTGTCTGTCTGTCTGTCTGTCTGTCTGTCTGTATGTTCCTTATAGAAACAAGAACTACTCGACGGATTTTAACGAAACTTGGTACATTTATTCTTCATACTCCTGGGCAGGTTATAGTATACTTTTCATCACGCTACAATCAATAGGAGCAGAGTAGTGTAGGGAAATGTTGGGAAAACGGGAGAAGTTACTCCATTTTTTAAGCTTCCGTCGCGTGTGGTGCCTTAATGGTTAAAGTTACATAGAAATCATGTATGACGGAAATAGTCTTTATAATATTAACCATAAACGCGGGTGACACCGCTGGCACAGCTAGTTTTTAATATAGGTACCTAATGTAACTTGCACTTGACAAGAATACTACCTACTATTAAGAATTAGCACATTAATAATGTAGGCAAATGGTGTTATGAAGAATTGCAATATTCCCACGGTCATATTATTGTGAATCGATCGACCTTAAACTTTAATATAGCTACATACAAATATAACTACTTAAGTAATTTCTAAGTATAAAAAAAGGAATAACTATGAATCATTTTTTAACTGAAATATGAGTGTATAATTGTACTTCTATTCTACGGACTAGTCAAAAAAGAAGGACTCCGCGCTGGCATACTACAGCGTGAAGCCACGTTTATGTATGTCTGAGTGAGATTTTTGAGCACATTTGAAGCGCTTAAGTAAATGTCTGATGTAAGTTGGAGCAAGTAAAGTTGGAGCTCCGCAGACGCCTAAACGTCTTTTTAGTGGCGTGGAGTCCTTCTTTTTTTACTAGTCCGTATCCTATTTGTAAGTACTTAAAGTCTTCCAGGAGTTTTCGCTAGTGTTCATTCTAATGTCCCTTTTTATGATCTTCTCGTACTTTATTTAGATTGAGTGCACTTTCTTTCTTATTATTTTTATAACCAATATATACTTTATTTGTACAAAAAAAAGGTGGCAACCCTAGATACAATGTATGTACGTCACAAATTGAGACCTACATCTAATATGCGACATATACGTACAAGTATGTTCCACAGTCCACAGCGTATGAGTCAGTAGTGACCCCCCTTGTGTGTGTATAGAGGTGGGGTTGCGAAATTGCTTATTGATTAAGTTGTACATATGTACGTATAAGGTTGGAAAGGGCACTGGCTTTTGCCTAAGAGATGTGTAAGTGTGCTCAGGTCAGCTTAAGGTCAGTTCTGACCAGCACTCGGCGTAGTTAATGTAAACATCAATCAATAATGGTACAATGGTGATTTGTAGTGGAAATGTCTTCTTTCGGAAAGTTCAACATACGTCTTCCTGATCCACGGCAGAGGAACCAATCCATGTAAAGGATAGACTTACATAACTAACATCACGCCCATAATCCCTGAAGGGGTAGGCAGAGTCAAAGGGGCTGCAGGCCCCTTTAACCACATTAATCACGTAAAGGATATTCATAATAGGAGCAGCGATCTTCGGTTCTCTGCTAAGCTTTACTCAACTATAAAGTTAGAATTCAAAACATAAGCTGCTACTATCACGTAAATACAAAAACACATGTATCAAATAATTCTTGTCTCTCTCTTATCCAGCTCAAGTCATCCAATCTGGCTTCCTCTGGCTAAACTCTCTCTCCTCTCTCTGCAACAAGAAACTTGGCACTTCTTATCAAAAATGCATAGCATCTCTGAAGGGCAACAATCAGTTCAAGAGTTCCACTAATACTGATGGATCGAGGTTTCACGATGTTAAAAGAGCTGAAGAAATCTGCTCCAAGTCGAAACCTAACCTCGTCTGTGTCATCATGGACCATTTGAATGGAGATATTGTTCTTGTTATTAAGAAGAGTAAGATATTTATTCAAGTACTATATCTGTTTAACCATAAAAATTCTGTCGAATTAAGAACCTCCTCCTGTTTCTTTGAAGTCGGTTAAAAAACAGCTAAAGTGCTTAGAATGTCGACCTAGGATTCACTTCTTTAGTGTACATGAAGACTGCAATTTCACGCAACATCAGGAATAAGTGATTCTTGAATTTGCTGAGTATTCTGACGGCAGATATGGAATACAAACCAATTTAGTCAAGCCGCATTAAAACAGTCCTGAAACATAAAAAAAAATATGTTTGCAATTGGACTTATATTTCTTACTAAAATTAATAATAAACGATCCTTTATGGTGAGCATGGTTAATTCACCATTACGTTAGCCAACTGGTATGAATCTGTTATATCTTTACGTAAATCGGATAATTAATTAATAGCACAATAATTCGGTTGTAAACCATACTTGCTTCCTGTGTGTCATCTATTTACAAATTATACTATCTATCGTTCTGTAGAAAATCTAAATATCAAATTTAAGACGTCGTCCTTATTGGCTGTTACAATTACCCGTATTATAGGGCTCAAAAGCTTCTCTGAGCGCATCACGCACATGCTCAAGATGCAGGTCCACGTCCACCACTCATACTCCTTCAGCAGCAACAGCACCCGCTCTGCCAGTCAGGTGGCGGCCGGCATCGTCACGGAGATCAGGAGACGGGCTGATCCGCTGCTGACGTGGCTGTCCTGGAGCTCTTGCGTTACTAGCTTGTTTTTACTGCTTATTATATTTAGGTTAGTTAAAGTGAAGACTATTCACTATTCATCTTGAATCTTGCAAAATTTAAAAAACAACTGAACGACCTTCTCGCTAACTTCATTTCCTTGGAGGGGTAGCCAGAACGAACCGAGCGCATAAGGCACGGTCCTTACTCGCCTCATTCGCTTCTTTAACGTTCGTAATCCATTTCATGCAAGCTCTACAGTTATTATGACTACAGACACTAGTTATGACTACAGTGTAGTCATCTTGTGTCTAAACAGTGGTTAAGACACAAGATTTATATATTATGGAACCGTGACCGGTTTTATCTCGGTAATACTTTATTAGTGAATGCATCTTTAGGTCCATGTTTAATTATTACAAATATGTAAGCATCGTCAAGTCCTCTATGACATCAGAATCCATGGTCTGGCAGTTCATCTTTATGACATACAGATTACAGTGGCCCCTAGAGTTCAGAAATTAAAATCCATTTAGAAGTTAACCCATTATGTTGGGTAGACTTGGCCATATTATCAATTCATCAGTTGCCAAATTGAATCCTAAGTAGCGGATAAATATGCTACTATAGCTAACATATCACCGTATCCCCTTCAAATTTCTCTAAACCCAATTCACCTATTCATAATGATGGTCTTTTATGATCTCAGAGCCAAGTACTACCAGCATATGTTTGAGACGCGGTCGCGTTTCGACAACCGATACATCACGAAGGAAATTCGTAATCTGGATTTGAAGAGATTGAGAGAAGGCAGAGAGACCATCCTTCCACTTAACAGAAGGGAACGAGCTAAATATGTAACGGTAAGACTTCTTGATATTTACTCTGATGTGTATCAGATCAGATCATTAGGACATGTCTGGTCAGTCACATACATTTTAGATTGCGTATAGACTTGACACAGACAGTCGCTACAGGCATCATTTAGACTGATTGAGAGATAAACCCGAATAAAGACATTATTATTTTACTTTTAAAAAATACTTTTTTCATAAAATATGTTATTTACGTCATTTCTTAGATAATTTAATTAATTTAGGTGAAAAACATGAATAAAAAATATTTTCTTTAGAAGCAAACCAAAATAATCTTTGTTTTAAAACCATGAATTTTACAGAGATGGCGTATTATTACTAAGAAACAACTAACCTGTGCTTGTAGCGCCATCTTGTATTATTTTACAAACAAACTAAACTGTGCTGTAGTTCCAATTACTCACCACGGTCGCTGTTCTTGCGCGAGTTATAGCAGTAACTTTTCAAGCATGGGCAGTGGACCCTCTGTTGTACGTAGTATATTATTACTCTGTGATTAGGATGTATGGGCCAGAAACCAGGCAGCTCTTTAACCACTTTTAACCAAAACTGGTCTGGTTTAGATGAACAATGTGAAAACGTAGTGTCAAGTACGAGTAGCTAACTCGTCGCCTACACAACCACAGACCCAATAAGTATTTAAAAATGTATCTTCTTTTATCTTTATTTTTTTTCACATAACTTACATAAATTCCAGCTTACCCTTACAGCGCTAATGTACTAACTTACTTATTTACTATCATGACTCTGCGGTTTAAAGCACCACTTATCCTCAGTGGCTCTGCCACTTATCCTGATACTCTGCGTTTTTGATTTCATTGATCTCGCTTTTCTAATACCTCTTTGAAAACCTTGAAGATATCAGAATTTATCTTAAAGATAAACATATGCTGTATTTCTTACTTATGTATGCTATTTCAGACGACATCTTTTAGACTTGTAGCACCCGAAAAGGTGTATTTGAATCGGTCCGTGGTATTTATGGCGATAACTACCTTCAAATTATTGATCCACATGGTGGCAGACTACAGTTTGTACTGGGTGCTGATGACGATCCGGTACCATGGGAGATTCCAGACGCCACTTCGTCGTAAGTACATATTTAGCACTAGGTCAAAGCTAATTGAACAGTTGATGACGATCTTTGAAACATTGTGAGCCGGTGGATCAGAAATATTCTTCCACTTCTTTGCTCCACAAATGAATGTATTACCATACATCAGCCTGATTCTGTCTGTTGGGAACCAACTGGTTGGAATTCCTACAAATAATATTTTGACTTAAATAATAAAATAGATGATAAGCAGCTATAACACATTGAAAGTTTTGTAAATCATTTTAGCTGGCCCTCCGAATGCTGGCATGTTTATATCAGGCACTGGGCCTACAGCTGACTTGTTAAGGTCCATCCTGGGCTCTCTGGGCGTCCTCCTTGAGATTCCTGCTTCAACTCCTGTTTCCTGCCTGCCCAACCCGTATCCGCCTGACCTGAAACGGTATACTCAAATTGGTGGGTGATGCATCTTTAAGGATCGTATAATTTTCCAAGAGTCAGTTGGGTCTGAAGAAGCTGCTTATGTCCGAAACAAAATGACTTAACCAGTGTATTATTTAGATGTGTCCCTACTTTTTTGAAGTCTTCAAATAATATTACTAACTTTTCTCGTAATGTACACAAAACTATACACCGCGTACTACTTGATCTTAATTTTTTTATAAGATAAAAAGTAGCCCGTGTAATTAAACGTACAGTCAAGAGAAGAAGGAGTAGCCTAGAAACATAGGATAGTCTCTATTTTTTTGACATCTGGCGCTTAATTTTTCATCAGGCGTGCTAATATTCCTGCTGTGGTTCTTCGCAATGTTCGAACCATACGGTCTTCGGTTGAGGCACGTTGTTATGGGGCACTATCAGCCCGACCGTGCCAAATCCCGGGCTGTATGGCTGTACAACCACATTCTGCGGACAAGAGGTATAGTATTGCTCTTTCACTAAATTAGACACTAAATTAGTATTTTAGCAAGCATGCCATGATGGATGAAAATCATAGATTTCGTCAACTCTGAAACAGGAGAATCAGATAGATTTGAATATGAAGATTTTCTTGATCCCGTTATGTTTTCTCATAAACATAGGAGTTAAAAATCCTGATCTCCGTTGATCCGCTTTGAACCAACTCTCCTTACATTTGAGATTTTGAGGTGTGTGTTCTTACCCATTAAGCTCTCTTCATTTGCTTTATTTATAAAAATTTTAAAAGGTTTTTATATTTATTTTATTCGTAGGAGGATTCATGAAATTTGCTAGAAGAAAACTACACCGGAAATATAAATACAGATCTGAAGAGAAGTTTACTTTTCAACGATGGCTCAACAGACTTATACCGTTCGTAGCTTATATATATCTAATAGCAGCGCCCCGCGGTTTCACCCGCATAGTTCCCGTTTCTGTAGGAATATGGGGATAAAATATAACCTATGTTACTTCCGGATAATGTAGCTTTCAATGGTGAAAGAATTTTTGAAATCGGCACAGTAGTTTTTGAGTTTATTCATTACAACATATACACACATACACAAAAATACAAATCTTTCGTCTTTATAATATTAGTTTAGATATATCCGTCTTTTGAGATATTAATATCTGCCATCCTCTTTAAATCCAGTTCTTACTCCTTGTTCAAATTATTTTGTACCCTGTGAATAATCACTTAAAGGTACACACATTACCTTATGTACTTCTGACAACATAATAAATTCAAATTCAAAATTGCTTTATTGATTTCTATACATAATAAATGCCTACCCCGCTAGGGAAGTGGCGTGAAGTTTAGTTAGTTAGTTAGTTATACATAATAAATGTACTAATTCATCGAGTAGATAAATCAGCATAAAAATATAATTTTAGATAGGATTTCTATCTAGAGTTATGAAATTCTATTACTTTTTTTAGCTTCTCCTGTTTACGCTCTCTACTTGGTACGAGTCCAGAAGAACCGCACTGTTTACTCTGCGGAACAATACATTGCAGTTCAAAGCCAGATACGGAACTCATTAGGCTAGTACTGGATTATTTTTGACACTAGCTTCTGCCCGCGGATTCGTTCGCGTGGTACATCGATGAAACATAGCCTATATTTTAAAGTTTCATTAAAATCAGGTGTTTTTAACATCCAGCCATACATACAAACTTTCTCATTTAAAATATTAGTAGGATTAATATACACATAATATGTTAATTGTTAAAATATTTCTGACTCACTTACTTAATTCACTTTACGCCAAATTCCTGCCGGGGATGGAAAACCGAGTTCCACAAGACGTGGGTCCGTACACACCACATTCGCTTCTTTGACATTCATAATTCTTTCCATATATCTGGGGTTTATATTAATATTTTTTGACTATCTTAACATGAACTTCAGGTAAATTGTGTTGGTGTAATCATCTGGAAAAAATGGAAAAAAAAAATTTTTTTAGATCTCATAGGTACAATTGACATAAGTCGAAACGTAAGCCTTACCCAAATTACATATTTTGAACACGGACTACATAGTAAAGAAGGACTCACGCTGTCATACTATAGCGTGAAGCCACATTTATGCATGTGTGAGTGAGAGACTTAAGGATACCAGATATCGGATATCTGTCATATCACTTATTATGTCAATGTGTGACGTAATTTGCGTGTCAAGTAGGAGCATCTGAAGAACTTCAACGTCTATTTAGTGGCGCGGAGTCTTTCTTTTTTTACTAGTCCGTGATTTTGAATGAGATATTTCATACTCTGTGCAGGTGCAAAACATCGAAATGCCCGGGGATTTATTGTATCAGTTGTTTGTCGGACATCGGAGAGTTATGTACTATTTGTTTGTCTCCAAAAGATTATGGAGATTTGAGCGACGTCAGTTTAGAAAAGTAAGCAGACCCTTAATAACCAATGTAGCTTTTTAGTATTCCGTACCCAAAGGCTAAAACGGCACCCTATTACTAAGACTCTGTCCATCCGTCTGTCTGTCTGTCCGTCTGTCATCAGGCTGTATCTCATGAACCGTGATAGTTGCACAGTTGAAATTTTCACATACGATGTATTTCTGCTGGCGCTATAACAACAAATACTAAAAACAGAATAAGATAAATATTTAAGGGGGCTCCCATATAATATACGTGATTTTTTGCTCGTTATTGATAAAGGCAATAGGTCGACGCTTTAAATATTTACAGAATATTTAGTTATATCACATAAAAAATATAAAAAATGATTAAAATCAAACAATACCACTGGAATTCCTCTTTATATAAGGAGGACTCCCATACAACAAACGTGATATTTTTGCCGTTTTTATAAATAATGGTACGGAACCCTTCGTGCACGAGTCTGACTCGCACTTGGCCGGTTTTTAATTCAGATGTTTTTTAGAAAGGTTATCAACTGGTTGCTAAATTGTCCACCTTTATCTTTTTAAACATTCTTATAAGAAAATGCTTAGTAGACGTTCCGAACTTCAGAAAAAGACTGTACTTAGTACTTAGTACTAGTTACTGTAGTCTTTGTGCTTCGTTGGTGATTAGCAAACCCTATCCCCTTTTAGCGTTATCGATTTGGAAATACCTTCAAACTGTATACGGTTCTCTTTTCTGCAGGGGATCATCAGATGATAGCGATGATGACGACGAAATTAATGAAATGAAAGGGAATACTACAGTGAGTATGTGATTATTGTGGCTTAATTCTCAACATAGTATAGTCAATGAAATAGATTTCAATATTTAAATATGCTTGTTATTCCTCCAGCGTTTTAGTATACGTGAAATTAAAGAAAATAAACACACTGCTACAAGTGGAACATTAGATGAAACTGAAGATGGAATGTCTTCAAAAAATTACAAAGATACGCATCATGAAATATTGCCTCTTTTACCTGGAACTAATCAGCGGACTTATCGTACTCTTGAGTTTAATAATGAAAATGAAATTAGAGTGGAACGTCCTATAAAAAAAGTGAATTTAATGAGACATAAAAAACATAGCGTGAATCTCCATCATCCCATAAATGCTATGAATAAAAGACAATTTGAAATATCCATCTGCAAATATTGTCAAATTGATCACTATAAGAATCCTTATAATTTGTATTCTGAACCTAACTCTTGTTTAAAATTCAATATGATAGCTCTTTTGAATTTGACTTCGAAATATAGTAAGATCGGTGACACAAGAAATTTTGAATTTAGCAACAATGACAACGAAATCTGCATGTCTACAATACTTATTGACAACATAAATCAAACAGTTTTTAACATTTATTCTTATGTTTTCATTAAAGAGTACAATGATACGAAAAGAGAAATCAAAATTGGTAAAAACATTACAAAGCTGATTAGACCTCGCAAGTGTAGTATGCTTACAGCAGGAAACTTTGTTAGAATAGAAAGATCTGTTGAAATAACAGGTATTGCAAAAATATATAAAATTAATTCTAAAATATTTCCTAAATCTAGAAAAAGACAAAACCTTCTAGCTCCAGTTCAACTGAATGCAGAAGAGTTGGTTAAAAGTAGTTTACCTTCAGTAACAGATTGCAGCAAAAATTTTTCGAAGAATTTCATAGTTAATTCTTGTCACTGCGCATGCGATCATCGTGATATCATCAACACTGATAAGCTGAATAAGAAAAAGGGCAAAAAAGCAAAAGGTAAAACAACACTAAAGAAAATAAGCAGCAAAACTTCACAAAGTTCATGTGCTTGCTTTGGAAAAATGCGCACGTTCTTCTACGGAATCAAGAATATATTTCATGCTAGCACGAATTTGAATAACAACGCTTACAAGAAGAAAAAGCCTATAGCTGGAGATAAGACAAATCACAAAAGAAGGAAAAAGAAAAACATTAAATGCAAAGTGCCCAGACCGAGAAAGCTAGACAAAACCAATGTTAAGAATGATGAAGTATCTTGTGATGACTCCCGTAATTATAGAATTTCAGCTTATTTAGCGGAACAGGACTGGATGAAGAGGCATTGTAAATGTAAAACGAGCAACAATAAGAGTAACAAGAAGAATGGTAATAACACTGAAGTCAGTGAAGCATTGGCAGTTATAAAAAGTCGGTCAAAGAATGTAGTGGTCAGTAACTGATTATCTTATTATATATAAATTACGCGTCACGTTGTTTGTCCGCAATGGACTCCAAAACTACTTAACCGATTTTAATTAAATTTGCACACGGTGTGCAGTTTGACCCAACTTGAAAGATAGGATAGCTTACCTCTCAATTTATTTAACCCGATTATGTGTCATTGACTGTTAGGCGGAACGAAGTTCGCCAGGTCAGCTAGTATCTATAATAACTTTATTCAAAAAAAGTGAAGTTCATTGGATTTTAGGAAACCTTGTACTCCGTTAGTAAAGTAATGCTTTTAGCTCATAGGTACATTATAGGTACTCGTATCTATGTTATATTTGTCCTCAAATTTCCAATTATTATATATAATTATTTTAATAGAGGGGGTACTGGAATCATGCATATTTATAACATAATAAACCAATCAGGTATTTTAATGAACATGAACTTTAAACTCTGTTACAGAAAAATCGAAGGTGCCATCACCATCACCAACATCAACCTCATCATCATCGCCACCACCACCAGCATCAACATCCAAAACCAATACTACAGCAACGTTCTACAAAACATATCCACACTTCGCTAAATGGTAAATATTAGCACAGAGTAATAATATACTACGTACAACAGAGGGTCACTGCCCATACTTGAAAAGTTACTGCTATAACTCGCGCAAGAACAGCGACAGTGATGAGTAATTGGAACTACAGCAAAGTTTAGTCTGTTTGTCAGGAATAATACAAGATGGCGCTACAAGCACAGGTTACTTGTTTCTTAGTAATAATACGTCATCTGTGTCAAATTCATAGTTTTAAAACAAAGATTATTTTGGTTTGCTTCTGACGAAAATATTTTGTATTCATGTTCTTCACCTAAATATATCTAATAAATTATCTAAGCAATGACGTAAATAATTTATTTTATGAAAAAAACATTTTGTTTTTATTCGGTTTTATCTCTCAATCAGTCTAAATGATGCCTGTAGCGACATCTGTCTGTGTCAAGTCTATACGAAATCGAAAATGTATGTGACTTACCAGACATAATATTAGAAATAGAAAGTCTTGGTAGGCCAGTTGGCTTGGCAAAGCACGCATTTGAAAAACATTAATTTTCGTTAATCTTTCGTTTTGGTTCAGTCCAGTATTATATCTACTGTTAAAAACATTAATAAGTATTCGGGCCTATTAAACAGTGTATCTTATTTAACCGTAATAAGAACTTAAGGGCATACATTTTGTCATTCGTGACTAGACATTTTATATCAAAAATTCAATACCTCTTTATTATTTTGTAATAGGCAAGGTGACTAAAATTTTTGTTTAGTTCGCCATCAGTTAGATTATAAAAAACTATTGAACACGTATTTATTTGTCAAACAAACATTGACGAAGATACAATGCATTCAAGTTGCGCCTGACGTCACATTTTCGTACAATTTTACTAAATAGTGACGTCGCAAGCCCCCCCTCCAAAACTTTGATGCTCTTTATCTTTGTAATTTTTTGTGTATTTGATAAAGCGAAAAATATGTGTATAGTACTTTTGTATAATCTAACTGACGGACTAAATAGTTTTATAGGTTTTTAATGCAGTCATCATCCCTATTGTTTAAAATCTGGACCGCGTTTTAATTTTTATTTACTGCTTTTAATATATAGGACTACTTTTGCAGATGATATGGGAAAGCAAAATGAAATGACATTTAGCGAGCTTTGGAAGAAAATAAGTTTCAAGGTTGTAAGCGATTCTTCCACTAGCCTAATGAGAAACGTCTACAGAACAACTAATGAATTATTTGCTAATGACAGGAGAATCACTAATGAAAGAAGAAATATAGGTATCAACGTTTTTTGGTTTGATTCTATGTTATTACAAGACATAAAATAACGTGCCAACGTTCCTTGCCTAACATGTCGTAAAAGGCAGCTGATGATGATGTCAATACATCAAACAGGCCCAATGACTTGTGATTGGCTAGGTGACGAGCTAGCACCTGTCATTACTTTGTCTGACTGAATTTTATGTTTGGCAAGTAGTGGTTCAAGAGGATTATTGCTGAATTTTTTCAATGTTTTGGGTAGATAAGCCTTTTTACAAAACGCTTCATCGAATTTAATTTAAAAGGATCTATAAAAGCTTTAAATTTAGCTGCCTCAAGATTTTGATTTAGCGTTAAAAATAGAGTTGATTTGTTATGAGGGTATGACAGTGACAATGTTATTGCAGTTTATGCATCTTCAAATGATTTGTCGAGACGGCTAAAATTCTACGAATCCATGGGAACCAAGGACTTTGGTAAAATGTATGTGCGATTTTTTTTACTATTAATCTTAACAGGAACAATGGCACTACGTAATTCCACAATATTGACAGGCCCGTTGGTTGATTTTTTTTTTTGTGAGAAGACGTCGGTAGTTGGCCGAAGGCGGCCTTTAATACCTACCGGACTGGCGGGGTGTAAGGGGGCGAACCATCATCATCTCGCCCCAAGCCAACCTCTCCTGCGCGTGGAGCATCCTGCTGACTAACGAACGAGGCTCTGGCAACCGACTGATGGCGGTATAACCATTCAAACCCTTGGCGTAGCCAAATACCACATGCCGATGACGGGCAGCAGCGTCACCGGGCAAAAGCAACGCTCTGCGATCGCCAACCCGCCTGCCCAGCGTGGCGATTATGGGCAAATCCTCCAAATGGCTACAGCACAAAGGCCACGGCCCCCAGTTCCCGGCAGTCTCGCTATTCCTGGTCATGGTGGCGACCACGGTAACGGCGGGGCGGGGGGTGCGAAGAATCTCCGGGCTATTGGCGATACATCCAAGTGATGAGATGTCTCTACGAAGCCGCCAATATGTCCGTCCAAGTACAAAATCAGCAAACAAGGCCTATACCATTGCATCGAGGAGTGAGACAAGGGGACGTCATCTCCCCGAAATTGTTCATAAATGCAATGGAGGATATGTTCAAGACGCTGAACTGGACAGGACGTGGCATCAACATAAATGGTGAACACATCTCGCACTTGCGATTTGCAGATGACATCGTCATAATGGCAGAGACGCTGCAGGACATACAACAGATGTTGAATGACCTAGCTGACTCTTCTGTACGCATCGGCCTTCGGATGAACTTGGATAAAACCAAGGTCATGTTCAATGAACATGTTCTACCGGAACCGATTGCGGTTCACGGCACCGTCCTCGAAGTTGTTCAAAAATATGTGTACCTCGGGCACACATTGCAGTTGGGTCGAAACAACTTAGAGGACGAGGTGAATAGAAGGGTTCAGTTGGGTTGGGCAGCGTTTGGAAAACTACGTCGAGTCTTCTCATCGTCCATCCCACAGTGCCTAAAGACGAAAGTCTTCAATCAGTGCGTCCTACCTGTTATGACATACGGAACCGAGACCTGGACACTGACGGCACGACTGGTTCACAGATTTAAAGTCACTCAGCGGGCTATGGAAAGAGCTATGCTCGGCGTTTCTCTCAGGGATCGAATCCGCAATGAGGTGATCCGGCAGAGAACCAAAGTTATCGACATAGCTCACAGGATTAGCAAGCTGAAGTGGCAGTGGGCTGGCCATATCAGCCGCAGAGCCGACAACCGTTGGGGTAAACGAGTTCTGGAGTGGAGACCGCGCCTCGGAAAACGTAGTGTAGGACGCCCTCAGGCCAGGTGGAGTGACGATTTGCGCAAGACGGCTGGCAGGAGCTGGATGAGAGTAGCCGAAAATAGATCAGAGTGGCGAACATTTGGAGAGGCCTATGTCCAGCAGTGGACTGCAACAGGCTGATGATGATGATGATGATGATGGACTGGCGGGGGAGCGGGAAACTCTCACTCCTAAAACCCGTTGGTTGAGTGGCCAAAGACCCTGGTCACGAAACCTAACTAGTAGCAAATGTTTCGTGTGGACATGGACATTATTTGTGTCATGGATGTTAATAAACGTACTTATTTAACTATGTCTATCCGTTACCTAGCATCCATAGCACAAGTATACATACTTATTTATTTATTTAGAAATGTACACCAACTAGGAAATTGGTGTGTCAGTATGGAAAATAAATATTCATTATTATTCACTTATAGAAAGATAATTTTATTTAAGACACTAATACAATTTATTTTAAACACGTTTGTTTTCAGTGTGAATGATGAAGATTTAATACGTCCAAACCCATATGTAAGTGCGAATGTAAACAACTTAAAAAAAAATATACCTAATTCATTTATTTTCAGTCCAAAAAATAATATTGTATTTTTTTTATTTGTAGATACCGATAAAAAAAGAAGGGATTTCAGTTAAGAAATACCCTCAAAATTCTAATGTATATGATCGAATAGACCGTACGTGTTTGTTTTAATAAATGTATGTACATATGTTTTAGATATTATTAATACACATCTTAAACTATTAATGTTTTGCAGTTCTGTCTAGTGGAAATTTACGACGTTGCGCTGATGAATGTAAAAAAAAACCAAGTAGCATCAGTTTTTGCGCTAAACTATCACGTTTAAAAGGGTAAGTATATCTACCAAGTAAATAGATTTGAAAATGTTAATCCGTACACCATATACCTCTGGATTTTTATATAGGATTTTATATTAATACTAGCTACCCGGCGAACTTCGTTCCGCCTAACAGTCAATGACACATAATCGGGTTAAATAAATTTAGATGTAAGCTATCCTATCTTTCAAGTTGGATCAAACTGCACACGGTGTGCAAATTTGATTAAAATCGGTTAAGTAGTTTCGAAGTCCATCGTGGACAAACAACGTGACGCGTAATTTATATATATTAAGATGTACGTATTTATATCGATATTTCAGCGGTGAGGGAAAACATCTTGATAAAACCTGCACATTCCAACATCATGGATGTTTAACCATGATCCGAATTGTCTGGTTTTCCTATGTAAGGGTTACGAAGGTCAGATCGGCAGTCGCTTTAATGTTATTACCGGACTCGCTAAATCCTGGATCGTTGTCTAAAGCGGACCCCGACTAAACACGGGATATAGGTAACGCTAGGAGGATAACTGTGAGAGTTATCTAATTCGTATCGTATCGTATCGTATATTCGACAGTTGGTCGATTGATCAGACCCTGGCCACGAAACCAAGGGTCGCGGGTTCGAATCCCGCTAGGGGCGAATGTTTCGTGTGATGAACATGGACATTTGTACTCGAGTCATGGATGTTTATAAACGTATTTAAGTATGTCTATCCGTTCGCCTAGTATCCATAGCACAAGCTTATAAGCTTAGTTTGGAACTAGGGGATTGGTGTGTCAGTCTGGAGAATTGATTATTATTATTATTATATCTGACTTTGCCATTTCTCGAGACTATAGAGTCCCGGACTTTTGGGAGGAGTGCGGGGGGCCGAAGCCAACACGTATTATTATTATTATTAATTAGGGTCTAGAAGTCAAGACACAAAAACCAGTCACTTCTGTTTCTCCTTTAAACGTCCATAATCATAATTACTTTTTTAGATGCTTATCGGGTCCACTGCAAAGGTAACCAATCAAACAAGGTAACAATTTATGTTATTCACACACACACATAACATCACGCCCATAATCCCCGAAGGGGTGGGCGGAAGTCAAAGGGCAGCAGGCCCCTTTAACCACATTCAGCCAAAAATAAAACTGGGCTGGGTTAGATGGAAAATTGTGAAAAAGTAGTGACAAGTGGCTAGCCTGTCGCCTACACAATCATATACCCAAAGCCGAATATACAATTAGTCGCCTTTTACGACATGCTAGGCAAGAGACACAGTTGGCACATTCTTCTTAAATCCCAGACCAACACGGCACAATAAGCTTGGTTAGATGGAAAATTGTGAATTTATGTTATCCGTTCATCATGAAAATAAGATCTTATAAATCATTTCATACTGAAACAAAGCACAGCATCCTAACACAACTCCTTTACATGGCAAGTATACTTCAAGAACTTTATTTAGCAAATACTGACTTTTTACTACTTAGTTTTTAATTAAATAGTTAGTAATCTATACTTAAGTATAATAAATCTTTAGAGAGGTCAATTCTGTACATGAAATATATTTTCAAAATAACTATCAGGGGGTGATTAGTGATCGATACTGATGCAAAAAATGCAATCAGTAAAATTTTTGTCTGTCTGTCTGTCTGTCTGTATGTTCCTTATAGAAACAAAAACTACTCGACGGATTTTAACGAAACTTGGTACAATTATTCTTCATACTCCTGGGCAGGTTATAGTATACTTTTCATCACGCTACAATCAATAGGAGCAGAGTAGTGAAGGGAAATGTTGGGAAAACGGGAGAAGTTACTCCATTTTTTAAGCTTCCGTCGCGTGTGCAGCCTTAATGGTTAAAGTTATATAGAAATCATGTATGATGGAAATAGTCTTTATAATATTAACCATAAACGCGGGTGACACCGCTGCATTTGAAAAGTATATTTTACACTAGCTGTGCCCCGGTTTTTCTCGCGTTTATGGTTAAATGATATATATAGCCTAAAAAGCCATCCTCGATATATTAACTATACAACACTTTTTTTTATTCGGAAAGTTAAAGTTAAAGTTTCTGAGAAGTTTCTTAGCGCGTAAGCGTAGATAACGTAACGCGTTGTCTATATATTATATTATATTATATATTGCTACAAACAAACATAAACACAAACTGTTCAACTTTATATATTTGTTTAACATTGTAAGACTTAAAACTATGTCATTGAAATTCTCATAAACTGTTTTCAGCTGTGGAAAATCTATATCCTTCTTAAGGAGTCTTTGCTGCAAAAGACCGGGTACAGATAAATTGAATGCTGACAAGGATACACAAGCTGAACCTACTTCAGGTTGGTAAACCGTAACACATGACTGATCTTTGCAGTGGCGGATTTACCCTAAGGCCCAGTAGGCCCGGGCCTAGGGCGGCCAGATATTAGAGGCGGCCAATCGTAATAAAAATTAAGTGATGACGCCTTAATACTGAGAATTATGGCTTGGGGCCTAGGGCGGCCAACACTGTAAATCCGCCACTGCGATCTTTGAATATGATTACATACATACATCAAAGGACGCCCGTAATCACCAAGGGGTAGATCTAAGGGGCCTAAGGGGCAGCAAACCCCTTGAACCACATTCAGCTAAAAATAAAACTGGGTTGGGTTAGATGGAACATTGCTAAACAGTAGTGACAAGTGGCTAGCTTGTCGCCTACGCAATCACACACCCAAAACCCGATACACAAATTTTCGCCTTTTACAACATGCTAGGTAAACATAGTTGTAGCATTTTTTATGTTATGATGAATATGATTAATTTATTGAAATTACATATTTGAGGAATAAAACTATGTTTGCTTTACGATTCCAAGCATAATCGATACAAGGATTTGACGTACTTAGTTAACTAGCTTCGATACGAAGAGGACAGTTTAGCCACTTAACGATTCCCTATTGACAGTACCGCCATTTATTTGGTCACAGTAACGAGACAAAGCCCAATATACGCACAAAATACATTTTCTTATACAAGCTATATTTATTGTTTTTTTTTTGTAGCTCTTAAAGATGCAAGGACTGGGTCAGATCCACAATTCGCTCCCACCACGTGTACGCCGGGTATGTAGCAATCATGTGTTTATTAAGGTTATAGAATATTTTATTTCTTTGGCAAAGGCATATATTCGTGAAAGAGGTATGTTCACACTATATGCGGCATTGACGATCGTGTGTTCATAGTTACACGAATTTCAATACTACATACCTACTATATTGCGTAATTCTATTTAATTTTAAATCGTATTCTGCCATCGTATTCCTAAGTTATAGTCGATCGCATCCATACTAAAAAATAATAAAATAACTAACTTGCTTCATGGTATTCCCTAGCAGGGTAGGCAAAGGGAACCGTAAGGCAGGGTCCGTACACAGCTCACTCGTTTCTTTGCCATTCAAAATCTTTATACGTGTTTAATTTTAGGTTGCGAAGGATTTCCTAAAAAAAATACTGCGGAACCTGCTGTAATACCAACTGAAACAGAAGGTAAGGTTTAAAGCGTCTGGTTGCCTATTAATTACATTTTAATAAACAAGATAATTAATTTTAACATTATCTATACTTATAATAAATCTGTAGAGAGGTCAATTCTGTACATGAAATATATTTTCAAAATAACTATCAGGGGGTGATTAGTGATCGATACTGATGCCGAAAATGCAATCAGTAAAATTTTTGTCTGTCTGTCTGTCTGTCTGTATGTTCCTTATAGAAACAAAAACTACTCGACGGATTTTAACGAATTTTGGTACAATTATTTTTCATACTCCTGGGCAGGTTATAGTATACTTTTCATCACGCTTCAATCAATAGGAGCAGAGTAGTGAAGAGAAATGTTGAGAAAACGGGAGAAGTTACATTTTTTAAGCTTCCGTCGCGTGTGCAGCCTTAAATGGTTAAAGTTACATAGAAATCATGTATGACGGAAATAGTCTTTATAATATTAACCATAAACGCGGGTGACACCACTGGCACAGCTAGTAGCAATTAATAATCGTAATCGATATTAACGTAAATCATTATGGTCCATATATGTTGTGTACATCTATATTATAAAGAGGTACGATTTGACTGTTTGTTTGTTACCAATAAAAAGGCTCCGAAATGACTGCACCAATTTAAAAAATCTTTCACCAATATAAAGCTACTTTATTAGCAAGTAGCATAGGCTATATTTTATCCCCATATTCTTAAGAAAACAGGAGCTACCCGGGTAAAACCGCGGGTCGCTGCTAGTATCCAATAAAAATAAATTACAAATTACGACTTATGACCGGTAACTAATATTTGTAAAACTATCCTTTAGCTAATGAAAATCCCCAAGCTACAAATGACGCTACAACAGATACTGCTCCAAGTAAGATGATTATTTATTCCTTTCTAATACTTATTTTTCATGTGAATGTAGTTTTTTTTTTTTTTATAAATATCCAACGACATCAAATACATTGATCTGACTCCGAAGTAAGTAGCTTAAGCACTTGTGTTACGTATATCAGAAACAACAGTGGTATTACAAATATATACTTAAATAAATATTGGATATTAACACTCAGACACAGAACAAACACAAGTATTCATCACACGAATGTTTGTCCTGGGTGGGGATCGAACCTACAACTCTTGGCGCATGGGGTAGGATCACTACCGAATGCGCCATCGAGCTTGTCTTGTTTTAATTATAGCATGTGAAAAAGACGATACTGCACTACAAATTAACAATAATGTTTGTTGTCTCCTTATTATTTGTTTTAGGTTAAGTTTTATGCACCAAATAAATTAGTTTTCTTTCTTTCAATATTCAATTATAGTCAGTTACTATAATGAAATGTTGTTAACTTGTAGAGAGTATATTCTTTTTCTATCAGATATCAGTATATCGGTCAAATTGTGTTTTAGCTAATGAGGACCCCCAAAAGGACAATAACGTTATAACAGAGACGGCACCAGTAACAAGTAAGATGATTTCAATCAATATCTATTGTTATATATATGGTAGATTCATATTATTAGTTGATTTCCCTGTTGAATTGACGATTTATAAGTGTTTGTTTCAAACCTATATAAATAAAGAGTATTTTGACTTTGACTTTGACTTATAAATATCATGGACCTTACCGGGTCAGTGCCATGAATGTTAGTGGATGGAGAGGAATAGGAAGGCCAAATAAGAGATGGATGGATTGTGTGAAAGATGATATGAGAGAAATGGGAGTGGATAGCTTGATGACGGCTGACCGGGACGTATGGAAAAGGAAGACATGCTGTGCCGACCCCGGATGAACTGGGAGAAGGGCAAGAGGACCGGGTCAGTGCCGTCTTCGGTAGCGCCTGTGTGAAATACCCAGGAAACACCAAGAAATTATTTCAGTAATATGCACTGGTATTATAACGGAAAAAATCATTTTGAAAGACATCATAATGCTACTGATTTGCATCAATAAACACATAACTATTGTGGATCTAAATCCTACTAATATTATAAATGCGAAAGTTTGTATGTATAGATGGATGTTTGTTTCTCTTTCACAAAAAAACTACTAAATGGATTTTAATGAAACTTTAGAATAATATAGCTCATACACCCGAATAACATAGGCTATGTTTCATCGATGTACCACGCGAGCGAAGCCGCGGGCAGAAGCTAGTGAAACAAATAGCACTACAGCCCGGTACATCAGACAATTTCCTTTCATTCAAAGCTAGAACTTATCTTAATGGTAATTTGTACAAGGTATACTTATATACAGGGTATGTACATACATATATGATCTTAGCACATACCTTTCGCTTCTACATTAAACTGAACTGTTTATAATAGGGATGTTGACATCATTTATATATAATTTTGTAATATCGATTCCGTAAAAGAAAGTATTCCGTAAAAGAAAGAGCTCCTGCGGCGTTAGTTTGACGCCGCAGTAGCATAATGCTGAGGCAGGGACCCAATTGGCGCCAATCTGCTTTCTTTTTTCTTTTTTTATTTACTGGTTTTCCTTTTGTGTCAAATTTCGTATTCCTGTGTATGTATTAACAATTGTGCGTCCAATAAATGTTATTTCTTTCTTTCTTACCTTATTGATTTTGAATTATATTGAGTCTACGATTCTTAATTTAAAAAAAAACTTGCTTAATATTTAGTCAGTTGATTATACGAACTAGTGACGTCATAAACTGACAATCCCACACAAAATCTATGAAGTTTTTGCGTATTGACAGCTTTTAAAAATCTATAATATTGTCTTGTCATATGAATAAGAATCTATAAGAATATGCGTGTTTATTCATACAGCAACAGAAAAAGGCGATAATGCTCTAACTGCAATATCACCAGGTAACAAAATTTGCATAATAAGCTTAAAATTTCATTTCCATCATCCTTCTAGTGTCCTGTCCCGTGCTCAGTTGCGGTCCGCTAAGACCATGATCCAAGATTTAGCGAGTCTGCTAATTACATTGAAGCGATTGCCGATCTGGCATTCTTAACCATTAGATATGGAATTTTATCATATTTCGCATCCATAGTTGTTGGAATGAACAGATTTCATCACGATGTTTTCTCGCACCGTTGAGCTAGTGGTATAAATATGTATATAGATTTAAAAATCCAGAGAAAGGTACATGCCCGGATTTGAATCTGCGCCCCTTGATTTAGAGGCGCGAGTCTTTATCATTGAGCTACCTCACTCTTATCTTAATATTTCATTTCCATTTGTAACTAAAGCAAAATTGTGTTTTAGCCGAGGAAGATCCTCAAATAACAAATGACGTTGTAACAGCCACCACTGTACCACCAAGTAAGTCATGATCTTGGAAGCAGGAGATATTATGCACAAGTGTCTGCGCAAACATAGGTGCACTTTCTTTTTCTTCATTCTCAAAGTCCGCTAAGATGGCTTACCGACATTACCGGTGAGGTCAAGCGCAGAACGAACGGTTTAACGTGCTTTCCGGGTGACAGGAATGTAAAACTGTCAGCATCCTGACTCCGGTCTGGTACTGATTTCAATATTGGCCCGTTTTGAACTCCCACCCTACTAGTTGTACTAAATATTATAAAGTGTGAAGACGAATGGTGGTCACTTTTTCACGTAATAACCACTGAAAAATATTTCATGCAAATTTACATTTAAAGTCAAAATACAAATACACGATCTGGCTTAATGGATTAATGAATTTTAAATCTGTATATTATTTATTTGTAGTTCTAAAAGATGCCAATACGGGATCAGATTCAGCCCCAACCTGCTCTCGGGGTATGTCATTATGTTATTTTTGTTAATTTTACATACACAACATCACGCCCACAATCCCTGAAGGGGTAGGCAGAGTCAAAGGGGCATCAGGCCCCTTTAACTACATTCAGCCAAAAACAAAACTGTTCTGGGTTAGATGGAAAATTGTGAAAAAGTAGTGACAAGTGGCTAGCTCGTCGCCTACAATGAAGGTCGTCAGTTAGTTAAAAAGGTCGCGGACCACTGCGCAAAATTTAGTTTTATTAATTACGAAGCAGAACAATTTGGTCGTCCATGTGCATTAATTTTTTTTTCCCTTATTATTAGATAAATACTTTCTCAGCTATAATCTTTCTTAGGTCTATATTGAAATTCTGAAACCCACTTGCTTTTCAGATTGTGAAGGCTTAATTAAAAAAGTTGTTGCGACTAGAACGACAGAAACGGAGAGTAAGTGCATTAAATTGTAATATTTTGCTTCCTTTCAATAGTAAGACTAGCTACAAAACCAAAAGCCACGGGTTCGACTCCCGCTAGGGGACAATTTTCATTTTACGAACGATACTATTTGTAATGACGTCATTGACTTTTATGACCCACATGCCTATAGGTACCTGTTGTATATGATCAATCGTACATAGTTTGCAGTAAATACTTATATTATTTAACAACTAATTATATAAATTGCCCTTTAGCAAACGAAGATCCTAAATTAACGAACAACGTTGGAATGGAGACGGTTCTGCCACCACGTAAGATGTGTTTGAATACTTATCTTAAATAATAAATTAAATACGGAATAGTTCGGTTTTGTCGTATTCGCAATGTCGTAGCGTGATGGGGGCAAGGGCGGTCCGCCCCTGTCCGCCCCGGGCGGCACTTTTGTGAGGGCGGCAAATTTGAAATACATAACTTCACGCTCATAATCCCCGAAGGAGTAGGCACAACCAAAGAGGCAGAAGGCCCCTTTAACCTCATTCAGCCAATAACAAAACACGGCTGGGTTAAATGGAAAATTGTGAAAAAGTAGTGACAAGTGGCTAGCTTGTCGCCTACACAATCACTTGTTCATCTTTTGAAGATTTATTTAGTAAATCGGTTCTGGGTTGCAATGTCGGTGGGGCGGCGGAAAACAGAGTAACCCGACAAAAAGACTAAGTTGGGTTTTTGTTTGTTATTATTATACTTAGGGCAATTTAAGTTAACTCTAATTAATATGTTTTATTTTTATAGAAGAGCGAAGAAATGGTTTTGCTGTGCCTGCAAGATCAACAAGTAAGTACATAATATCTATAAGAAGCTTTAACTACACTTCCTTCACTATTTGAATAAAAATACTAAAGATATTTATTACAAACACCGACATATAGGTATATAAAAGTTCTAATAACGTAAACCTAACTTTATTTATTGATACAATATTTTTATCTTTTTTACAGCAGTACTTCATAATTGTGGTTAAACTAAATAGTTTTATAAAAAAACATGATGTGAATGATTAATAACAGTTTTTGAAATAAACTGATAAACATATTTTGTCAAAAACGCGTAACACATTTAAGATCCCTAATTGCAGGATAATAATGATTATTATTTTGTTTCTAACGTAATGTTTTTTATTTATATTTCAGGTTTAAAATCAAAAGCAAGTGCGGAGAAAGGAGTATCTGGTAGTTTTATTCTTTGGATTTTTTTTGGTTATTAATATTTAAATTAAGTGAAAAAAAGTGAGCGGTGGTAGGTAAATGGTAAGGACACTCGCCTCTTAACCGAAGAGTGCGGGTTCAAACCCGGGCACGTACCTCTGGATTTTTCAAGTCTATGTACGTATTTATACCACTAGCTCGACGGTGAAGAAAAACATGATGATGAAACCTGCAAATTGAAACAAATTTGGATTTGTAACCATGATCCAAAAATTGTCTGGTTCTGCTATCTTAGGGTTACGAAGGTCCGATCGGCAGTCGCTTTAATTTAATTACCAGACTCGCTAAATCCTAGATCATAGTCTAAGCGGACCCCGTCTAAGCATGGGACATAACGCTAGAAAGATAATGGTATTTAAATTAAGTGAATAACAATGTGTACTATTTATGTTTCAGCTGTAACAACTATTCATAAAGTTGATCAAGGAACAATGAAGAGACCTGGTAAGATTTCGTGTTTTATTATGACTATGTATTATAAAATACTTACTAGCGGCCCGGTACGTGCTTCGCTACGTATAAAGTGAAATATTAAAAAAAGTTTCAATTTGACAGCAAAATCCCCATTAACAAAATGATCCGCCATTTATTGAATCCATTTGTTACAAAAAATGTGATTAATGAAGAACCGCTCAACCGATTTTGTGCAAACTTCACATAAACCATCTACTAAATAGTGCTAACAAAGCCTAAATATTTGGTTTGAATAGGTGAGCCCGTTCTTGAGTTATAAAATTACAACGAAAAGTGGCATTGATTTTTATATACTATATTGTACATTGATTGGGCATTGGCATAAAAAAAATCACAAATGACGTTTCTACCTACTGATCGTAAGTTTTTTTTTCTAATGCCTAACGTGTTTTTAGTATTCCCAGCCGATGACAATTCAAAAACACTACAGAATAAAAGCCAGGTGACAACTGGTAAGTATTTTTTTGTAATATTCTTTGATTTGATTACATACCTATAGATACCTAATTAACCTATTGTATTTATCTACAGTTATTATAAAGAGGTAAGATTATATTGTTTGTTTGAATTGAATAGGCTCGGAAACTACTTGACCGACTTGAAAAATTCTTTCACCGATTCATATTCAAATTATCTTAATTTATATAGGCTTCAAAAAAGCACTTATAAATTGTAGTCAATTTGTACAGAAAATAAAATATTACAATGGAAAGCTACTTTATCAGCGAGTAACATAGCATACCTAGGCTATATTTTAGAAATAATAAACTCTGGGGGGTTTATTTATTTTTTATTTTTTTATTTCTTAAAAAATAAATATTTAAATTTATCCATAAATAGTTTCATGCGCTGCCTTAAAAGCAATAGATAGCAAAAGTATAGGCGTAATGAAGGAACCTAATTAGTATTTTCTAGTAAAGATGTGTTTGTATCCCATTTTTTTTAATTCTCAGGACTGACACCAATTCCCTAGTTCCAAACTAAGCTATAAGCTTGTCCTATGGAAACTAGGTGAACGCATAGACATACTTAAATACGTTTATAAACATCCATTAATCGAGTACAAATGTCCATAATCATCACTCGAGACATTTGCCAGTAGTGGGATTCGAACCTGCGACCCTCGGTTTCGTGGCCAAGGTCTCTGACCACTCGACCAACGGGCTTGTCAAATTATATATCTTACTTTATCATAAAGATTTATGATATAGAATAAATAGCTTTACTAAAAAAAAAAAAATGCAAAGATTTACACCTTGTCTAAATAATAACAATATCAAAATGTAGTACCTACATGGTAGTTTATTTAGGTTTACGGTAACAACATTTCAAACTAGGATAAACCTGGGTCTATTATTTAAGCAAAAACCGTTTGCAACTAGTATGTCCAAATATTTCCAGTTCGAAATTTTGGCTTGGCACCACAAAATCCACCAACTATCTATTGATCTATTTAAATTAATATAATAATCAATTAATTAGTATATTTATCATTTTGCAGCAAAAGAAAAGGTTAAATTAACAGCTGAAAAAAGCACCTTTGTTTTTCCGGGTAATTATGACAACAATTGTTTTATGATTTTTTCACTAAAATGTGAAAGTTATTTAATACATCAGAAGGCTTCTAAACTATATATATAATTATTTATTTTTTATGTTTCAGCTAAGGACACTGCCAGCAAAACTAGTGAAAAGGGCACTATGGTATATCCTGGTAACTATTTTTGTCATTTAATTAATTAAGGCACGTAGCAATCACAAGCCGTTATCTATACTAATATTATAAAGAGAAATGATTTGTATTTTTGTGTGTGTATGTTTGTAATGAATAAACTCAAAAACTATTGTTTCGATTTCAAAAATTCTTTCACCATTGGAAAGCTACATTATCTGGAAGTAACATAGTCTATATTTTATCCCCATATTCCGACAGGAACGGGAACCGCGGAGCGCTGCTAGTATTAAATAATTTATTCATACTTAGATATGTGATGATGTTTATGTTATTTTTCAGCCAACGAGCCATCGTCCATTTCAAAAAAAATAATAGAGCAAAAATCAGGTAAGTCGAGCCAGTCTCGATTAGGGTTAACATAGCTAGAGTTACCCTGGCCGTTATCTTGGCCGGAAAGGGGGTCTCCTGATGCTGAAGCCGCGAGGAGTCCCACATAACCATCTCGTTCTCCCAAAGCGAGATGGTATGCGTAACGCATTTCCCCAGGTTAAAAAAAAAGCTAAAGTTGCAAAGGTCAATGATTCCCTAGACTTTTATTTAATTGAAGACTTATGGCCCATGGGCCTTCATGAGCACGTTAGCAATATACGATTACATCACATACATTGATCTGACTCCGAGGTAAGCTTAAGCACTTGAGTTACGGATATGAGAACCGACAGTGATAACTAACTAACTAACTAACTAAACTTCACGCCACTTCCCTAGCGGGGTAGGCAGAGAGAACCGAACGCCATATGGCACGATCCTTACACACCTCACTCGCCTCTTCAACATTCATAATCCTTTTCATACAAGCTCTACGATTTTTATGACTCCTAACATCACCTTCTTTTAATACACGACCACTCTGGTCGTGGTAGGTGAGCCTGGGCCTTCCGCGGCTCCTACAAAATAAAATAAAATACTCAAATATTGAATATTACCACCCAGACTCAATAAACACAAGTATTCATTACACGAATGTTTGTCCTGGGTGGGGATGAACCTACAACTCTTGGCGCATGGGGCAGGGTCCCTACCGAATACGCCATCGAGCCAGTCAATATTATGTTCATTCCTTTAGATATCGACTTCTGTAAAATTGGTTTAAGTAGATACTTTAATAATGTTAATTGAATGTCGCTGAAAATCGCCACACGAAATAATTAGGTACTGTGGGAAACTTCTCCGTATTGAAATAGCAATAAGGTTTCTTTTTTGAAGTTAACTCGCCCACAAAATTGTTTTAATTACAGGTCTCATGAGTGCCACGCGACTTACGAGGAAATCGAGTGAGATGCATTTTTTTTTTCTTATTTAAATAAATATCCCACAACATCACATTCATTGATTTGACTCCGAGCTAAGTAGCTTAAGCACTTGTGTTACGAATATCAGATCCAACAGTGGTATAACAAATATATACTTAAATATTAGATATTTACACCCAGACACAAAACAAACACAAGTATTCATCACACGAATGTTTTTCCTGGGTGGGGATTGAACCCACAACTCTTGGCGCATAGAGCAGGGTCACTACCAAATGCGCCATCGAGCCAGTCAAATTTTAATTCTAAAGTCAAACAAAAAGTGAACATGACTTCTAAATTATTATAGTCATAGATTAATTAATTGGATCTACGTAAAATAAAAATAATTACAAAATATTACAGAGATACAATTTGTGTTAGTTACTTGGAAAGCAAAGAAACTATTAACTCGCTTTCTAATTACCTATAACAAAAATCAATTTTCAAAGCAAAATTCATGGTTTTAAACTAACTAACTAAACTTGACGCCACTTCCCTACCGAGGCAGACAGAGAGAACCGAACGCCTTAAGGCAAGGTCCTTACACACCTCACTTGCTACTTCTTCTTTCTTCTTTTTTAAAGAGGTAAAAGTAAGTTACTTTTAAGTTTATTACTTACGTAATTTCAACGTTTTAGGTGTCCCCGATCTACCTATGGTAGCCCAACCAACTCAAATTCGTAAGTGCCTATATTTAAACATATATATGTAATTAGCCTCATGAGCGGTGGTATCTCAATGGTAAGGACCCGCGCCTCTAAAACGCGGGGTGCGGGTTCAAACCCAGACACGTACCTCTGCATTTTTCAAATGTATGTACGCATTTATACCACTAGCTCAGCGGTGAGGGAAAACATCGTGATGAAACCTGCACATTCCAACAGCTATGGATGTATAACCATGATCCAAAAATTGTCTAGTTCCCCTATCTAAGGGTTACGAAGTTCAGATCGGCAGTCGCTTCAATGTACTTAACAGACTCCCAAGATCCTGGATCATCGTCTAAGCGGGCCCCGACTAAGCACGGGACATAACGCTGGGAGGATGATGACGTAACTAGCCTTATCAGCATCACCTGGGTAGCAGGGCATATATCTATACCTACCTGTACATATGATAATCCAGCTATGAGCATTATTCATAAGTAGTTAGAGTCGAATTAAGGTTGTGCATACTCATGGCCTCAACGATGGTGTGAGATAAAAACCTGTTAAGTAGTTTTAGAACTATTGTATTCAGCGGTCGCTCTTATACCACAATTACGGGGCCACGCATAGAGAACGTCACACGAATTTCATGATTCCCCCCCCCCCCTCACAGCTGGTTACCTTGGTGAGACTCTCCTCCTTAGTGTGACATAACATGTTTTGCAATTACATCTAAAATGTATTATGATATATTAGATTTTGAAATGTGATGTCACAAAACTTAGGACCCCTCCCACGCTTGCCCCACCATGTCATATTTCGTAGACCCCCTCCTACTCCTTTATGCGTGACGTACTTTATGGATAGCTTCTACGCTCGTGGTGAAATTTTATTCAAAGGCCTTGATTGACACCAAAAATTGACACGATTTAAACGATTTAGGTGTGGCAGATACTTCTACTGTAGCGCCACAGCCTCTTCCAATAAGTAAGTCCAGCTTTTGTTTTAATTAAAAATAATTGCAAATAAAATATTTTTTTATAAAATTAATTAAACATGCACTCAATTGATTTGCAGTTGAACCCACAGCCACACACGCAACCCAAGCAATTTGGTAAGATTGTGTAAAATCAAAACTTCATATTCTTTTGTCTTGTTTTTATTTAAAATTCCGACTTGATTCGACTGACCCGTTGGTCGAGTGGTCAGACCCTGGCTACGAAACCGAGGGTCGCTGGTTCAAACGTGTTAGGGGCAAATGTTTTGTGTAATGAACATGGACATTTGTACTCGAGTCATGAATGTTTATTATATAGACATATTTAAGTATGTATATCCGGTCCATAGATTTAGGATGTACAAGATACACAAAGACGGCTCGGAGACATGACCAAAATAAATTTAAGCATGTGTTGGTTGACGTCTATGTGTGAGTTAAAAATAGTGTTGTCAAAGACGCACTTTCACATTATCGACTGATTCAGTTGTATACTAATAATATAGACCGGTATTTAATACGCTTTTTTATACTTTTGATTAATTATTTATGGCATTGACTGAAATCAGTAGTTGTATATATTAGGTAAATTGGAATTAGTCGGTAAAAAATCTCATTCTAAGCAGTTCTATAAACAATGAGATGGTAAAATTCTTCGTATTAAGCGTGTAAAAAATTAAAAAAATAGAAATATGTTCTATGATTTATACTAAGACAAAAAGATATGACTTTTGCTTTGACTCATGGAATGAAATGAAACAAATAATATATCAGCAACTTTTAATTTGGTGTCATTCAGTTATTTAAAAATAATATGTAGTGCAGCAAATTTTTTGCTGCCGTCATTTGCCGTCAAAATGTTTGCTGCAGATAGTGGAGTTCTTACTGGGAGTCCAATCTGGTCTGTCTATAGTCCGTATCCATTTTTTATACAATGCTGGGTTGCTTGGAAACCTAGAAAAATTATCAGTTACTTAACTAACAAATTTACGGAGATAATGAGTTCCCAATGTGAATATAATTATATTTCAACATAACTTGGCTAAATAACTTTGTATTCATGTCATGATGTCGCTAAAAGACGATTAAGTTTTTATCGATACTCGTGACGTCACCGCTTTGTCAAGCACTAGCGTGACCAAACTGTTTACAATTTTACACAATATTTTCCCCAATTCTAATTATAATCACGATGTATACTTAAAAAGATCAATTAGAAATCAATATACTATTGTAAACATAGTTTTCTAAACTGATTAATAGCAACAATTTGACAAAATATGGTTTGAAAAAATCTAATGATAAAATCGTATTTACCTGTTAAAAGTGTGTTTATTCGGATTATTCCGTCGTGTAACCTCACAATCACGTACAGAACAAGTCACCTCAATTGCACATTTAATATTCTCGATATTAATCCAAGGTTTAATACATAAATGCACAAATTTCACTGCGACGTAGAATAGACCGGGACGCTATGGCCTCTTACTCGCAAAAACATTGACATATAGGTACTTCATTCGCTGTCTCTTTTTCTCTCGGGCGGTTTGTATTTCAGCAGGATTTCTCGCTCCCACGCTTGATGTATCTTTTGCGTAGTCAAAAAATTCTAAATCTATGATCCGGTCACCTAGTATCCATAGTACAAGCATATAAGCTTAGTTTGGGACTAGGGAATTGGTGTGTCAGTCTGGAGAATTTATTAATTTTATTTATTTATTACGATTTTTGCGAGTAGTGCAATTAAGATTTTTTTTTCTTTTGTAAGTAGTACTAACATAGACCAATGTTAATTCTGCGCCCTACTCTCAAAAATTTTTCATTCTCAAAATTTCCCTTTAAATAATGTCTTATTGTTCCATTGTAGTGGTTGTCATGAAATACTGAAATTACTACGACAGAACAGAGGCACCCAAGTGAAGAAACGCAACAAAAGCAGATCTATACAAGCCGAACATGCTAACATAGAAGCTGAGACAGAAGATGTAAAGTCTTCGTCGTCAGAGAGCGTAGAGTCAGTAGACTCGAATTGTCCATGCAACGGCAGTTGCAGTAAGTGTTGTTATTTGTTTACTAAGATCTTGGGGCAGCTTCGCTCATTTTTTTTTTTGTTTTGAATTTCTTTTGTGGTTACCTCTTGCATAAAATGTATAGTCTTACTAGCTGACCCGGTGAACTTCGTTCCGCCTAAAAGTCAATGACACCTAATCGGGTTAAATAAAATAAATTGAGATGTAAGCTATCCTATCTTTCAAGTGGATCAAACTGCACATGGTGTGCAAATTTGATTAAAATCGGTTAAGTAGTTTCGGAGTCCATCGCAAACAAACAACGTGACACGTAATTTATATACATATATTATGAAGATTTGTATAAAAAAAAATAATTAAAAAACTAAGCATAATATTTGCGAAGATTTTTTTTTTTCTTCTAAGTCATATTCACTGACAATGACTAAGTAGATATAGAAATAAATATTCGTATTTGCGTTTATGAATATTGTAAACAATAATAAACCCGTATCAGTGCCGTGGATAACATTTATAACGACCTGACAATTCACTAAGAGTTACAAAATACAAAACCGCCAGGCAAAAAAAGAAAAAATATACTTACTGTTTAATTTTTTATTTTCTGTCTGTGTACTTTGATCTCCATCTTTTTATACATAGATTTCTATCTCAGGTGATCCTGAAACCGGAGAACGAAACAGGACTTGTACGTGCGCCACTCAGTATTTGAATTCAGATGGTGACAGTAAGTTAAAATATGAAGAGATACAAACATGTCTGGTCTTAGTAAGAGCTGAGAATTGGTCACCTAGCCTTACAGATCAGTCAGTCTAGCCAGGAACACTGAGTCAGGATAATTATATGAAGCAATTGTCGTACGCCTTGATATTTTGGTAATTTAGCAAATCCCAGAAAAGTCGTATATTTTCATATTTCATACACATTATGAAGTCTTTGCTCATTTTCCTTTCTCTTTAGTCGTTTCTTAACCAAAGTATACGGTAAATCCTAACTTTTACTTGTAAAACCTAAGATTTACCAATACCAGATGTTAGATCTCGTTTATTGAGTTAACTTGTGCAAAAATATTCTTTGCAGGTTCAAGCCAAATGAGGTTGTTGAAGGAATTCATCAGTACTCCCGATGGTAATTTTGTTGACTTTGTTTTTTGTTTCAGTGTCTTATTATTAGGTACAACACCACTGAGTATGACAAACTACTTATTTGATAGCATAGGAGCAATTAAATAGATACATACATGAAAATTAAATGCAAGATGGACTGACTACCTGATCAAAGTAGCAGGATGCCATTGATACCCGTAAAAGGAATTAGAAAGATCTATTTTCAACAGTAGACATACTTAGATCTTGAAGCTGAAAAAAAAACTGTTTCTTCTCGTATTAGCTTGTCTAAAATCACTATGCATCTGTTGAGAGCAGTCTATTTGGTAACCAGGATGCCAAACAGACCGCTCATTTTGATGCCTTCATTTTGACTCCGGTCAAGGCTAAACTATATTCGAAATATTAATTGCATTCACAGCTAATGCATTCACAAATTCTGCCTCTCGTAAGTATCCATTTTTTTTTCTATAATTTCATTCCACAGAAAACTTGGACAAAGAGATTTATGAGTTCACGTCAGTCAGCTGTTTTGATAGCAAAGAGAAGTTCAGCTCATCCGTCGACACTGATGACGTCATGGAACCTTGCACAGACCCCACAATCTGTAGCATGGTCTACATAGAAACTCCTCGTCGGAGAATGCCTAGGAGAAAGGAGGTTAACGTCGTAACAAAAGCTAACCAATGTACTGGCACTGAAAAACCTAGACTCTGTGACACCAGTACTCTGACTCATGATTGGTGGAGCCCAATTGTTGAAAAGAGAAAGACGGAGAATGACAAAGAGATTCGATTCGATAGAATCGTGAAACTTAAAGATAGGGAGATTAGACTTGATGTAACTATGAAGGATAGGAGACTGACATTTGAAAGCGGGAAGCAGATATCGCTGGAGAAAAAGGGGGGGAATTATATGATGGGGGACCAAGTGAGTGGGATGAAGAGGAGGACTAAGGTGACGATGACTAATGGAAAGACTGTGACGTTTAGGAGTCAAGCTCAAATTATTCCGGCTGGTAAGACAATTGAAGTTGAAACATATGAAATATCTTTCGAAATGATTGACACTTTTTCTTTAGAATTCTTAAGACTAAAATATGAATTGCATGTCAAAAATTAACATTTCAATAAGGTAAAGACCCTATTGATATTTTTTAATCCGAAAAACCTTTCATCTTCCTAGCGTTATGTCCCATGCTTAGACGGGGTCCGTTTTGACCATGATCCAGGATTTAGCCAGTCTGGTAATTACATTGAAGCGACTGCCGATCTGACCTTCGTAACCCCAAGATAGGGGAACCAGACAATTATTGGATCATGGTCCGAAAAAACTTTACTGAAATTTATTAAATGAAACATAGTTTCAATACTCTCAATTTCAGGTCTTGAAGATATATTGTCTCCATCGAGATATCTCTTGGAAGTAAGTTATTTCCTTACTTTAAACGAAATTGTAGGTTATTCATTATTACGGAATAAAGATTAAAAAAAAATTTTTTCTTGTTTTAGTCACAAAGATACTACAACGAACTGTATTGTACGAAATTCTATCAGCCACATTTATTCCCCGTCAATGTAAGTCAGGTAAGACAAGAGTTTTTAACTGGATCGAAATTACTGGCTATATAAGTCTAAACTAAGTAAATCTTATAAAAAAAGTAAGTGATTTTCGAATAATTTGTAGGTAAACTTATTAGTACCTCTCGAAGTACCTACATATAATAATGCATTTGATTATGAAGTACCTATTATTTTTAATTAAGATATTTATTTTTAATAGACACCTATAGTCGGCTCCAGAAATCGACCACCTGTTCACCACCAAACTCGCAGAAGTAAGCATAGTTAATTTATGAAATTATAAAAATCTCAGTCAAAAATTTTTTTCATTAACAATATAACTTTATTTCTCTTAACAGATCATAAAACTAAGAGACTTGATGAATGTTATTCTCCACGTAAACAGGTAGATGATTGATTATCTTAAGAGAATAATTAATACAAATTATATAATAGATTATATAATTTGTTCAGTGATTCCTTCCTTTTTTTTGTACTTAACTAGTAACCACTTTTATTTCCGTACTAGCTGTGCCAGCGGTGTCACCCGCGTTTATGGTTAATATTACAAAGACTATTTCCGTCATACATGATTTCTATGTAACTTTAACCATTAAGGCTGCACACGCGACGGAAGCTTAAAAAATGGAGTAACTTCTCCCGTTTTCTCAACAGTTCCCTTCACTACTCTGCTGCTATTGATTGTAGCGTGATGAAAAGTATACTATAACCTGCCCAGGAGTATGAAGAATAATTGTACCAAGTTTCGTTAAAATCCGTCGAGTAGTTTTTGTTTCTATAAGGAACATACAGACAGACAGACAGACAGACAGACAGACAGACAGACAGACAGACAAAAATTTTACAGATTGCATTTTTGGCATCAGTATCGATCACTAATCACCCCCTGATAGTTATTTTGAAAATATATTTCATGTACAGAATTGACCTCTCTACAGATTTATTATAAGTATAGATCATAAAAAAGCGGAGTATCGATTATACAAAAATCGATTATAAAACAAATAGAAGTTTTAGATCTTTGGCTATATTATATTCCATTTTATCTATGTATTCTAATTTAAACAACTAGCTTCTGCCCGCGGCGTTGCTCTTATGGTACATCGATGAACATAGCTTATGTGTTATTCTAATGTATAAGATATACTATTATAAAGAATCGTAAAAAAATCATGCAGTACTTTTTGCGTCAAAGAGTAACAAACATCTACATATCTATCCATCCGGATGGATAGAGGAATATTTAGATGTTTGTATGGATGGATATTCATAAAAACTTTCGACTTTTTAAACCCATGAATCCCTTTTTCAGCCACTCATTAGTCCTAGAAGAAGAAATATGGGGTACGAGTGGACTAGAGCAAATGAAAGCCGAGAAATTGAAAGCCTTAGAAATAATATACAAAGGTGATGATGATATTTCACAGAAAATAAGCTTATCATTACCTAATTGCTAGTTAACGTGTCATTGTTCATTAAATTATTATTTCCCCATTATTTACAGATCTGATACAACATCGAATTTTGGAAAATTCTCACACGTTGTTCTAAATGTAAGCAAGCAAGTTATAAATGTTTGTTTTATATTATTTCCTCGATCACATTTTTACAATTGCTGAATAAAGTTATTTCGGTACTCTTGTATCCAATAGCAGTTTTGGTCCATGGGGAAGGGGGGACCATTCCAGGGACAGGCAGGACAGGCGTTTATTTAGTGTCAATAACATAGTAAATCTATACTAATATTACCTATAAAGAGGAAAGATTTGTATTTTTGTAACGAATAAACTCAAAAACTACTGTGCCGATTTCAAAAATTCTTTCACCATTAGAAAGCCACATTATCTGAAAGCAATATAGGCTATATTTTATCCCCATATTCCTACAGGAACGGGAACTATGCGGGTGAAACCGCGGGGCGCTGCTAGTCCTTCTATAAATTTGATATTTAATTGCGTTGAAAACATACTTATCTTGCCATTTTTTTACAGAAAACTGAACAGAAAAAGCCCACATCAAACGGAGGCAAGTAAACAATTCTTATAATATATAGTACTAAGCATATTTTTACCAGTTTTGATTTAAATAGCCTTTTAGATATTTTCCCAATGTATTGGTCTGAGATTTAAAAAGAATGTGCAAACTGTGTTCCTTGCCTAGCTTAACGTAAACGACGTCTAACTAATGCATAGGTTCCCAACCTTTTTTGATTACCGCCCCCTATATATGAAAAAAAACTTTAACGCCCCTTTTAAAATAGGTATTACAATTTGATATGTCTGTTTTTATTGTATATTAATAACAACAAATTAAATTGGTTATCTCTCTGTAATCGTGCAATTCGAGGTCGTGGCTGGGGGACAAACCTCTTAAACGGCTAGATACGATATTATTTCGTAAAAGTAGTAGCAAGTATTTGATTATGATAAATTTCTAATTAGGTGTTATGCCACGACCGTCTGAACTATCATAACGCTACTTATTTGCCTTAGGGCCCGATATCGCCCCCTCGAAAATCTTCAGCGCCCATTAGGGGGCGGTACCGACGTTAGGAACCTATGACCTTATGGTATATGGCATGTTGGATTTTTGTGCATGTGAGCTTGCCACATGACACTACGTTTTCGCAATTATTTTTTTTCCTTCTTTTATATTCCGAATAAAAAACAGGTATTTACAATCGCTAGCTCTTAGAGACCGTGCGTCCAGTACAAATTGTAATAGTTTTAGTCATAGTTGACGGTCACTGCGAGACAAGCCAATGGCTAAGTGCAGCGACCGTTTGAAACCATTCTACCATGTACAGTTTGCGCGCGAGTTGAATGCAGTCGGGGTCTGAGGTGAAGAGCAGGTGCACCTTCCCCCGCCGCCCGCACGCCGCGCCTCTAGCGCCTCCACCATCATTCTGTCCGTCAAGGTGATTTTCCACCAGAGGGGCGAGACGAGACGAGGCGTGAAGATAATTGAAATATGTATGGCAAATTCCATCCACCAAAAATGCGCTAGGAGAGGATTGAAAATTTTCCATAGTGCTTAGCCTCGAATTTTGCGGGCAGCGGGACGGCAGAGGTAGAGCCGCCGCAACACTATCGCATTCCTAAGCTCTGCATTCAGCTCGCGCGCTAACTGTACTTGCTTTGTGGATAGAAACTTTACTTATATTTTTTTTTTATATCCAGCCTTATTAAAGATAGCGGTGGTAGCTCAATGGTTAGGACACGCGCCTCTTAACCGAGGAGTGCGGGTTCAAACCCGGCCACGTACCTCTGGATTTTTCAAGTCTATGTACGTATTTATACCACTAGCTCGACGGTGAAGGAAAACATCGTGATGAAACCTGCAAATTCAAACAACTTTGGATTTGTAACCATGATCCAAAAATTGTCTGGTTCCCCTATCTTAGGGTTACGAAGGTCAGATCCGCAGTCGCTTCAAAGTAATTACCAGACTCGCTAAATCCTGGATCATGGTCTAAGCGGAGCCCGTCTAAGCACGGGACATAACGCTAGGAAGATGATGATCCAGGCTTATTAAAAATCATAATTCATTTATTTCAGATATCAGTCTGGATGTTCATTGTAATTCGACCAGCAGTTTCTAATACTTCTGGTACAATTACTAACTGATGTTTCAATGTTTATAATGTATTTTTGTTTTTGGTCTTCGTAACGTTTATTAATAAAAATTGTTTCTTTATGTTTTCTCTTAAGTATTTGTTTTTATTTTGAGAATTCTTTATGTAAATTGGGTGCCATATTCCTTCGATTATTGATGCACATTTACATCGTTATTTTGTTTAACGTCTATTTTTAAAGCAAGTCAACGTGCTGCTTGCTGATTTGTTAAAAATTATTACCTACCTACTTGACTTTTCTTTATCAAAAATTATATAAGTTTATCCTACTCACTTCGTAAGCATCAAGATGACGGGATCAAGTCCTCAATTTGAAATGTTTTAAATTAAAATGTACGTGCTACATTGTGCTATTTGTACCCCGAACCAGACATAATGATACTCTAAAGGTAAAGGAAATATGTCAAGATCTTTCTGATCCCGGACTGGCTCGACGGCGTATTCGCTAGGGGCCCCTGCCGCATGCGACAAGAGTTGTAGGTTCGTCCCCACCCAGGACAAACATTCGTGTGATGAATACTTGTGTTTGTTTTGTGTTTGGGTGTTAATATCCAATATTATTTAAGTATAATACTGTTGATTCTGATATCCGTAACACAAGTGCTTACCTCGGAGTCAGATCAATGTATGTAATGTAGTCGGATATTTATTATTTACCAGCTGTCCCGGCGCTCTTCGTAACGCCCCGTTCTCGGTTTCCTTGCAATGTTTCCATATTTTCTTATACCGTACAAACCTTCCCTGGAACATTACAATTATTTTAAAATCCAAATCAGCCCAATCGATCCAACCGTTCTGCAGTTTTAACGAGACTAACGAACAGCAATTCATTTTTATATATAGAAAATTATTATTATCCCGCAAATTTAACGTCGCTTAGAAGACGTTATAGGTATCCTTACATAATATTCCGTCTGATGATATTTATGATACAATGATGTTATCAAAGATGTTATCATCAATTTTCCGCATTGAGTACCTCCGTATAGCTATTGATAACACCTTAAATGTGTAATGTCACATATAAAAGTGAATAACATGTAAATAATCAGATGGAATGGGGGGATAATTATGCTGTTAATTACCAATGTCCATCAATTTAGGGACATTAATTTCATGATCTATCGCAAACTGATACGTCACAGTCTCTTTTAATAGAAATGGTTGATAATAGATATTGAAGATATATCCTTGTATCATAACGATAATACTTATATTAATCATAGATACTCGATTTTTTTTTTTCTGTTAAAAATATAACAAGGTATAAAAGTTATTGCAATCAATTCTGTACTGTATCCTGTAGTTTCAGGTTTCGTATATCTTACTAATATTATAATGGCGAAAGTTTGTATGGATGTGTGGATGTTTGTTACTCTTTCACACAAAAAGTACTGTATCAACTGTATGGGTTTTTATTAAACTTAACAATAGTACCTATAGCTTACATTAAAATAACACATATGCTATGTTTCATCGATGTACCACCCGAGCAACGCCGCGGGCAAAAGCTTAGTACCTACTTACTAAAAATAAGGTTGTATAGAAGAACCAACGCAATACTGATGAATTTTGTTGGTTGGTAGGTATATTGTGCTGGCTGACTAGATGATGCAGGTCCGCCTATGAATAGATTGAATGGTTTATATTTAGATGAGATTGTTTGTGTACGCGAAGAATACAGTCATGATCCAATAAATCTTCTTTCAAACTATAATATAATAAATATACATATTTTATAGTACATACATATCGTACATACATCACGCCCATAATCCCCGAAGCGGTAGGCAGAGTCAAAAGGGCAGCAAGCCCCTTTAACCACATTCAGCCAAAAATATAACTGGGCTGAGTTAGATTGGAAAATTGTGAAAAAATATATATGAGAAATGTTGTATTTCGAGATATGCGCATAGCATTCCAGCTGGACTTTTTTATATACATATCGATACTGGAAATAACAATTAATGGACTTATAGGACAAATCACTTTTCAGAAGAGCCAAAAATCATTTTTTTCCCCTCTGTATCTTTTTATATAGAGCAGCAATATTAAAGTGTTCTATGGCAAAGAGACCTAGATTTTTCCATTCTTTCATGTTATAACCGCAAAACATAAGTAAACATAGCTCCGAAGATTGATTGTACCTTTACATTAACTAAATTCCGCTAATTAGAACGTTATTACTAGAGATGTAAGAGTCATCAGTTAATAAGAAAATACATGAATATTACTGTGGCTATTTTAATACTGAAACTTGATGTAAGTCAACCTATTTTGTTGCTTATAATTGTTATTTTTATTATTTATATGTATGTATGTATTGCAAATATTATCCACTTTATTTTAATTAAACTCTTAATGATAATAACTAGGTAACTATAGTCTCTCTGCCTACCCCGCTAGGGAAGTGGCGTGAAGTTTAGTTTTAGTTTAGTTTTAGTCTACAACCAGAATATATTTTTCTGATATTATTTATTAATTTTCCGTATTTTCGGCGGATTTGTTATATGATTTAGTTGAAAATTGAAAATTATATATTAAAAACTTAAAAAAATCTAAATGAAACTAAAAAAACTAGATGACAATACCATAATTGCACTGATAGTGCATATGGTATTCCCTTGTGATTCGTGGTCTCACATCCCAGGGTCCTGGGATAGAAGAAGAAGAAGTCCTGAATAAGAGGTAAGATAGAGTGGCACATCTGCTCCGATCTTTCTCACTAAACTAAACTTCACGCCACTTCCCTAGCAGGGTAGGCAGAAAGAACCAAGGTAACAAAACAACTATCGCGGTAACAAAAGTTGAATCGGTAGACTCAAAACAGAAAGGCAAAAATATTATTGGTAAATCGTAAACTAAATTATCATTGCGACTGTATCTTCTTCAGATTACGTCCCCAATATCGTATTGTTTGTGAGAAGAAAATTATTGTTATGACTGCTTAAAATACAGTCACACAACCTGAAGTGGCGGTTATTCTGCACGTAGTCGTAGAATTTTCTTTTATTGTTTTACCAGGAAGCTCCAGTGGTAAAGTAAATTTAATAATTTATTAATTTAAATAGTATTTTACGAAAGACTCTTAAATAATTATTCGAACTCGGCAACTCGGTAGTTAAAATAATTATTTACATTCATATCTAAACGGTCAATTTAAACATAACAAAAAATGACAACTTTTTTAATCAGATTCAGCAAACCTTTTAACATAATTAACCGAACGTTTATCGTTCGGTTCTATAAATTAAAGCCACTAATTTGCTGATGTAATTTACTTTTTTACCTAGCAAACATTTTAAAGTCATCCGTTTTGTAATGTATTCTTACATTAATATGTTGATAATATTATATTTCTGTTCATCAATCAATCGAAATAAAAATGATCAAGGTTAATGTAAAGTGTAGGTAATCTCTCAGCGAGTTCAGAGTGGCCCTGTTTTGATTGAATGTGCAGTTGGGAAGTGAAATATTTAGTGTCGCCGCCGCCGCCATGGTGTCACGGTTGGTTATCTTCTGGTGAGTTCCATTTTGTTTTACTATTATGCGGATTTAAAAAAAATAATAAGTATGTCGTCACCAAGCACTTATCTACCTACCTACCAGTCGTCACGCCCGCAATAGGTACCTCAAATCGTAGGCAAAACGGCAGGGCCTGATCTACGATATGGCTTTTTGGGTTTCAGCCCAGGGCCTCGTGGATTCAAGGAGGCCCCCAGCTAAGTCAAATCAAATTCAAATAATGCGAAAAAATCCATAATTTTATTAAATTAAACAGATCGTACGGTTTGCAGCCCTGCGAATCCTGCGATTAATCAAACCTATTCAATTAATTTACCTAATTCAAGTCTACGTCTTATACTTTGAGTAATAAGTTGGGCTCCTAAGTAGTATTAGTCCAGGGCCCCCTACACTCACGGGCCGGCCCTGCAAAACGGGCCAAGAAACTTTCACCACTTTTAGCCGTAACTTTTTTAAATGTCTAAATCAATAAGAAAAGTGGATAGGTACTTGCGTCACCTTAATAAACTGTTCACCTATAAACCGACGTACGTGACGCTTATTCCCACGCATGAAGAGAATCGTTTTAATGCATAAATAATAGTACATAACACTTTAAAGCCTTGTTTATAATATATTTTTAGAATAAACTGGCTGACTCGGCGCACTTCGTAACGCCCCGTTCTCGAATTTTCAATACCATTTTTTTTTAATTTACCGCGCACCTTTTTTTTTCATTCATAAGAACCTTCACTTGACAATAAAAAACACAACTAAAAAAGAATTTGCGAAATCGGTAAGGCCCTTCTCAAGTTATAGCTTTGATGTGTACCACCCTTATCACTTAAGGGTATGAAAAATAGATAACAACCTATTCTCAGACCTACCTACTTATTCATTTATTTACTATCGGAACATATATGTTATGAACTTACATAACATATGTGTTCCGATAATAAATAAATGAATTCTCCAGACTGACACACCAATTCCCTAGTTTCAAACTAAGCTTGTGCTATGCATACTAGGTGAACAGATAGACATACTTAAATATGTCTGTAAACATCCATGACTCGAGTACGAATCTCCATTTTCATCACACAAAACATTTGTCCCTAAAAGGATTCGAACCCTGGGTTTCGTGGCCAGGGTCTCTGCCCACTCGACCAACGGGCCTGTCTAACGGGCTAGTCTAGTTGTTGGATAAATAACAAACTGAAGCTTAAAAGCAGCAAATTACATTATTATTTTTTCAGTGTCTTGGCGGTTCACTTCAATGGCGTATTTTGTGGAAAACCGAAGATTCGCAACTTCCCTGACAAATTCCTGTTCGGTGCCTCAACAGCCGCTTACCAGATAGAAGGCGGGTGGTATGAAGATGGTAAGAACATATTTTCTTAAATCAATTGACGTCAGATTTCAAAATTAAAATGTTCCATTGAACCCGAGAGGAAGATCACAAAGATGAGTACCTACAATTTATTAACTAGTAGTTGTACGTAATATATTATTACTCTGTGCTAGTAGGTAATTTCATATACGAGTAGATTTATAAAAATCATGTGTAGGTTTCCATACAAATATCCCATTTAACCTATTGACCGCTTGTGACATCTATCTAGGCTAGACCCTTCATCGATGTTGAAATACATCTTCTATTGGATCTATCGAGTTAATAATTCCATCTATAGTAGGTACTTGGCTTTTTTTTACAGGTAAAGGTCTTTCAATATGGGACATAGCCACCCACACAGAACCTTCTCCAATAAAAGATGGCAGCACAGGTGACGTCGCAGCTGACTCCTACCACCTCTACCAGAAAGACGTCGAGATCATGAAGGAACTTGGCTTAGACTTCTATAGATTCTCCATAGCCTGGACCAGGGTGCTTCCCAACGGCTTCGCAGACAGAATCAACCAAGCTGGCATTGATTATTACAACAATTTGATCAATGAAATGCTTAAGAACGGCATTACTCCCTTCGTCACCATGTACCATTGGGATCTCCCGAACAGTCTTCAGAAGTTAGGAGGCTGGAACAACCCGCATATAGCCCAATGGTTTGAGGACTATGCTAAGGTCCTTTTTGACAAGTTCGGCGATAGAGTCAAATACTGGATGACTATTAATGAGCCGAAGCAGATATGCTACGAGGGCTACGGAAGTGACCTCAAAGCTCCGTTCTTGAATGCCACTGGTATAGGAGACTATTTGTGCGCGAAGAACGTGCTTCTAGCTCATGCGAGAGTGTATAGGATGTATGATGAGCTGTATAGGAAGGTCCAGAATGGGACTATTGGAATTTCCATTAGTTGCACTTGGTTTGAGCCTGCTTCAGACACTTTGGATGACCATCAGGCGGCTATAGACGCCCGGCAGTTTGACGTGAGTAGATCTTATATGGAGAAGCTGGCTATATACCTACAAATTTTTTAGCGAATGATTTAGTTTTTGCAATTGACTTTAATTGAAGTCACACCAAATTTTTTTTTTTTTTGAAATTTCTATCTCTATTTAGTGCACTTTCTCGGACAATATAGGATTTTGTTTTGAGTTGGTACCACAAGTTTCATATTAATTTTATTCCCTTACAGTGGGGTCAATACGCCCATCCCATCTTTTCAAAAGGCGGCGACTTCCCGGCCGAATTAAAACAGAATGTTGCCCTCAAGAGCGCTGAGCAAGGCTACCCCAGATCCCGCTTGCCTGAACTCTCAGCATCAGAAGTGGCCCTCATCAGGGGAACGTCGGATTTCTTCGGGATGAACACTTACACCTCTAAACTGACGTATAGAGATGCGTCGCTGGAGGGAATGTATCCTGTACCGTCGTATTATGATGATATGGGCGCTGTGATGATTAAGGACCCTTCGTGGCCGCAGGCTCAGTCGAGTTGGTTACAAGTGAGTACCTATAGCTTGTAAGTATTATACATACGTACCTATATCCGGATAACTATATAACGTCATCTTAGTACCAACTCGGGGCTATGGCTTTACCAACAACATTTTTGAATGTCGACTTTAAAATTCTCCTTTGAACGATATTAGCGCATATTTTTCGCTTCTGTCGCCGCGGTGTACGATTTACTTATCTTTACTCATCGTAAAAAAATATGTACACTATATGTGATGGTACCGTTAATCTAAACATTTAAAAAAGAAACTGTAAAATTTACACTCCAATATGTAAAGATTTTTATACTTTGTGCCTGCTAGCTAAAGAAAGAGCATTTACCATCTCAATTTTTAAAATAGGAAGTGCCCTGGGGCTTTTACAAACTGCTGATGGAGATCAAAACGCTCTACGACAACCCGCCAATATTCGTAACAGAAAACGGCTGGTCGACCGCCGGAGGACTCTTGGACGACGACAGAATCAACTACTTACTACCGGAACTACCTGAACGCCATGTTGGACGCGATCGACGAGGGATGTGACGTCAAAGGGTATACTGCCTGGTCTTTGATTGACAATTTCGAATGGAAGAACGGGTATACGTGAGTATTAAGAATTTGTTATCTTTATCTCTTCTCTATCTCTTAGCGTCTTTTCACCTCTAGCTACAATGGTTAAAATGGTCTGTTTGTCTCTGTATTATAACCAAATGATTCGGACACAGTTGAAGTTACTTTTTCTTTTACATTGCTTCTTCTTTTGGTCTTGGATTTAAGAGTACATCGGAGGATAGTGACTACATCGTTTGAGTCGTTCGTGGCAAATACAACGAATGAGGCTCTCTCTCATTGTTAATGTACTGGTTACTTTATTTCTCTTGGATCTAGAGCAAACATTAGGTGAAGACTTTATTATATTTTATTAGATTCAAAATACGAAGGCACCTTCATCGTTTGTCCTTCAGTTCCAATTTAGGACTTAAAAGGATACTATATATCGTTTTCAGAGAACGATTCGGCTTATATGAAGTGGACTTCACGAGCTCGGAGCGTACTAGGACCGCAAGGAAGTCTTCGTATATCTAAAAGGAGATCATTAGGTCCAGGCAGCTGGACCCGACTTATGAGCCAGAGGACTTTGCGGCGGATACCGAAAGCCAAGAGAAAGGGCCAGACTAAAATATTAATAATCTTCCTATTGTCTTGCTAATAAATTAAAATATTTTACTTTCTTGTATTTGACTTTTATCAATTATTTAATACTTTCACTTTTAAAATAATGTCACATAGTGTTAAATTTAAACACAACACTTTTGCATGCAAAGCTGTTGCTTGAGCGGAATTTTTTGTAATTGATGTAACCTTATTGTAAAGTAGACCTTAAAACGAATAACTGATAATAAATTTCCACCAATAAGCATCGAATTCTTGGCCGTTTTTCTAAAGTAGGTATTTATAAACAAACCGAGAAACGCCAATTAGTTTTCCCACCAATTCATTCAACATTCTATCTCTTAGAGCACCTATTCAATAAACATAATTTATTTCGATAAAATCTTGAGAAAATATTTTGCAGTATATACATAACGTCACCGATCTATTTTAGCAAGGCTGCAAAACTATAGATTCCTAATCCACACCAAATGTACTTGAAAACAATCGAAAAGTATACGTCATCAGCCCATAGCACAGCTGTCACAAAGCGTCAAAATTGTTTTGTTTATGTGTCACCGTGTCGACGATTTGCTGAATTTTAATTTTTAAAATGTGCGATATTAACGATAACCCTTTAAAGTTGACTGTAAAGTGGAATGGCAAGGAGTACGATATACCGGAGTTTTCGCCCTCCGACTCGGTGGCGATGCTCAAAATTGCCATCGAAAATGCCACCGGAGTCAGGCCCGAGAGACAAAAACTGCTCAATGTTAAATTTCAGGGTAAATACAGCTTTCTTTTTATCACTGTTGACACACATGATGCAACAAAACTCCTATGTGCCGTCTTAGTATCAAAAATATAACTAAAGCACAAAATAACCTATAAAATACCGATATTTTTGCAAAGGAAGTCAAATTTCCTTTATGTAACCTATTTACCGTTCGTTTTCGGGTCTTTCATAACGTAATTGGTTACTAAAATATGTTTTTGGAGGCCTTCATTCTTCAACAACATTGCAATGTTGCTTTCTAAACACAGTTAATTAGTAAGACATCATTATGTATTTCTAGCATGCAATATGAAGTACTTGATGCATCGAAAATGAGATATAAAAATGTAAATATCTTGTAATAACATTAAATTGTTGTTGAGTTGCTTATTTATTATTTGTTAGGGCCATATCAATTTTATTTAAAGATGCCATAATTATATCTCCACATTTTTCAATACTGTTTATTTTATAAATACAACAAAAAAAATTTTTTTGGACATACTTAAATTTTTGTCAAGTAAAAAATTAATGTATTTATCAGGTAAAGTGGCCACAGACAATTTCACACTATCTGAGTTGAATCTCAAACCAAACCTCAAGATAATGATGATGGGCTCCCTGGAGGAAGCTATTGAAGGCGCCAGGACGAAGCCTGATGTTGGCGATGAGGTTGTCAACGACTTGGACATTGAAGAAGAAGAGGTTGATGTAGAAAATCAAGAAGTGAGTCACATTTTGTTTACATTTTTGTTTTTAAAATACTTATACATGATAGATATACATGTTTTGTTAAACTTGTAAATAACTTTTCAACGATCTGTTAAACTAGTTATCTAACTGAATATAGGGTTCATGGTGTTATAAGACAGTATTGACCACATAGGTGGCTATACAGAGAAACTAAGAGGCTCTTATCTTACTAAAAGTGTTTTTACGCATACCTTTTATAATACTGCTTCCACTATACATAGAGGTATATTGGGAGTTTCCCTACCTACCCCGCTAAGAAAGTGGCGTCAAGTTTAGTTTAGTTTTAGTTTATATATTGAGGTTACATCATGTAAAAAGAAAGCTGAAAGTAAGTGAATCACCTTAAGCCAGCATTCTTTTTAAATTACGCAACCTGTAATACATATCATCTTAGGAACTGAAACTTCATTCAAACCTCTCACGCCAAAATCCAGGCCCTTTCTGCATGATCTCATGATGTAACATGAAAATAAAATGTACAAAATATAAACATAGCTTACACTTTAATAGCCAGCAGTATTTGGTGTCCACTATCTGACATTTTGTATGATATCCCTAAACTAGTATCACCTATATACTGATAAAGTAGCTTCTTCCCGCGGCATAGCCCACTTGGTACAGCGATAAAACATAGCTTATGTGTTATTCTAATATATAAGCTTTATTGCAAAGTTTCATTAAAATCCATGCAGTAATTTTTGTGTAAAAGAGTGACAAACATCCATACATCCATCAATCCATCCATACAAACTTTTGCATTTATAATATTAGTAAGACTAGTAAGATTGGAAATATTTTGACTAAAATAATATACATTTTCCGCCTCTAGATATATTTAGCCAAAATAAACAAAAGAGTAAGAGATTACAAGATCAACGTGTTGAATCAACCTCGAGACGGCAAGAAATTATTAGTGCTGGATATAGATTATACACTCTTCGACCACAGATCAGTTGCAGAAACAGGTGAGCTTATTTCTTTTATATAGAATACAAACAAAATACTAAGTAACTTAACAAGCTATTGTAATCTATCTAGATTCATAAAAATATACCTAAAAAGTATCCTATAGATCAGTGGTTCTTAACTGGTGGTCTGTAGACTGGTGTTACCTGCAAGCATAACAAGTGGTCCACAGAGCCATTCATAAAAATCAGTAAATATTAAATATATATTGGTTTAAATAATATTGATTGTCACAAGAAACATTACATTTCACTTATGGGACACTATTTAACTGAAAAATAACTTATATAAAGTGCTAACAAACAGCGAGAATGCAACTTAAAAGTATGAATGATTTATTGATACGTAACTCAAAAGATATATTACCTTCAAAACAATAAATCAAATGGGTGGTCCATGACTTGTTAGAAATTTTGTCTAGTGGTCCCTCATGATAAATTAAGAACCACTGCTATATATTCTACAGCAGCGTTTCTCAAAGGGGGGTACGCGAACCCCTAGGGGTTCGCCATTCGATCATAGGGGGTTCGCGGGAAGATTTACGTAATGGAGGATGAACGACTGACCCGTGCTACACGCTACTGAACGTACTGTCTACTTTACTCTAAGTTTAGAACATGTATGTTCATACATTGACTGGCTGGATGGCGTATTCGGTAGTGACCCTGCCTTATGCGCTAAGAGTTGTGAGGTCGATCCCTACCCAGGATGATTCGTGTGATGAATACCTACTTGTGTTTGTTCTGTGTCACGGTGTTAATGTCTAATATTTAAGTTTATATTTGTAATACCACTGTTGTTTCTGATACTCCTAACACAAGTGCTTAAGCTACTTGGCTCTGTTGTAGTCTGATATATTACATACATGTTCTAAACTTTAGATAGATGTTCTATAGTGTCTACTAATCTATAGGTCATATATATCATGACAGATATAGACTTCTGCGTATCTGTATGTGATAGATATCATCCTCTTGCCCTTCTCCCAGTTCATCTGGGGTCGGCGCAGCATGTCTTCTTCTATTATTTTATTTTGTGATAGATATCATCACAAAATAAAAACCTTTTAAAGTGCACTATGCAACCATCATGTAGATTAATGAAGCTATTTTCATTAATCATTAATTAATTGTGTTAAATCTTCTGTATCTATCATATTTCAGGCTACGAGCTAATGCGACCGTTTCTCCACGAGTTCCTGACGTCAGCATACGAGGACTACGACATTGTGATCTGGTCCGCGACTGGCATGAGGTGGATCGAGGAGAAGATGAGACTGCTCGGTGTCTCCACGCACCAGGACTACAAGATCATGTTCTATTTGGACTACTTGGCTATGATTACAGTACACACGGCCAAGTATGGAACTATAGATGTAAGTGTTTCTTGGATCAAGAATAGGCTACTTGATTTAAATAAAATACCATTAGTGAGAATATTGCTTACTTATATTTACTTATGTTTACCAAACCTACATTCGCGTTTACACACATAACATAACATAACATAACATCACGCACATAATCCCCGAAGGGGTAGGCAGAGTCAAAGGGGCAGCATGCCCATTCAACCACATTCAGCCAAGAACAAAGTCGGCCGGGTTAGATGGAAAATTGTGAAAAAGCAGTGACAAGCGGCTAACCTGTCGCCTACACAATCACACACCCAAAATTCGATATACCATTAGTCGCCTTTTACGACATGCTAGGCAAGAACCACAGTTGGCATATTCTTTTTAAGCCCCAAACCAACATGGGACAGTGGGCTGGCTGGGTTGGATGGAAAGCTGTGAAAAAGGAGTGACAAGTGGCTAGCTCGTCGCCTACTCCGTCACATACCCAAAAGCCCGTAAACCTTTCGCGTTTATAATATTAAAAACTTAAACCAACTTCACACCAAGTGAGCGGGGTAGGCAGAGGGAGTAAAATAGTATAATACTAGCCGTGTCCGCGGTTTCACCCGCTTTTATGGTTAATTTTATATATCCTATAGCCTTCCACAATAAATGAGCTATCTAACATGGAAATAATTTTTCAAATCGGACCAGTAGTTGCTGAGATTAGCGCGTTCAAGCAAACAAACAAATCTCTTTAGCTTTATAATATATTTATATTTGACAAGCTCGACGGCGCATTCAGTAGTGACCCTGCCCCATGCGCCAAGAGTTGTGGCTTCGATCCCCACCCAGGACAAACATTCGTGTGATGAATACTTGTGTTTGTTTTGGTTCTGGGTGTTGATATCCAATATTAAAGTATATATTTGTAATACCACTGTTGTTTCTGATATCCGTAACACAAGTGCTTTTAAGCTACTTACCGCGGAGTCAGATCAATGTATGTGATGTAGTCTTATATTTATATTTAATATCAGTAAGTATAGATAAGTGATGCATTTTGTTGTCGGTTGAGTTAGTTTAAGCGTGAAGATGTAACAGACAGAGCTACTTTCGCACTACATGTGTACTTTCTAAACCACATTGCTGTTCACATTTCAGGTAAAACCCCTGGGCGTGATCTGGGGCAAGTACCCGCAGTACAGCGCAAAGAACACAATCATGTTCGACGACATCCGGCGGAACTTCATAATGAACCCCAAGAGCGGGCTCAAGATACGGCCCTTCCGGCAAGCGCATCTCAACAGGTAAGAAAGAAAAAAAAAATGTTTGGCTATACAAACAAACAAACATATCATCACGCCCATAATCCCCGAAGGGGTAGGCAGAGTCAAAGGGGCAGCAGGCCCCTTTAACTACATTCAGCCAATAACAAAATTGGGCTGGGTTAGATGGAAAATTGTCTGGCTCGTCGCCTACACAATCACATATCCAAAACCCGATATACCATTAGTCGCCTTTTACGATATGCTAGGGAACAAACACAGTTAGCACATTCTTTTTTAAGACCCAAACCAACATACACGATAATTAAAATAAACAAGAAGTATTCACACATAAAAAAAAGAAAATGCGTATGAAGATACGTAGCCAGAAAAAATAAATAAATAATGCGGAGCCAATTAGTTCCCCGCTTCAGCATTTGCCGCTGCGGCATCGAGTTTAAGGCCACATCAGCTGGTATTCTGGGGGAGGTAATATAATGATATTTGAATAATATTCCCCTTATCCAGCCACTTCTTTTTAGCACGAATTAGGATTCAAACCCGGGATTCCCTGATATTTAGGCGACGCATTCTTATGTTAAACCAACAACGCAGTCAACCTGAATAAATAGTCCGCAAGGCAACATAATGTCTTGTGTACAAAAATGGTGATAACTCGAAAATTACAAAAAATCGTAGAACATACATGAGGGTTCAATCGAGAGGTGCAGGTGCCCCCTGACCACTGACCTTCGCTGAGACAGGTTGCATGGGTCATGCTGTATAGAGACACCAATTTCACAACTAGTATTCTGCAGACCATCAGTCCGCAAGCATAATGTCTCCCAGGGAAATGTTTAAAATTATATTTTCAAATCACTTATTTAAGGTGTCAATCAACATTACCCTAGACCAATATCCCATTTGCTCAACAGAGACAGAGACCGCGAGCTACTCCATCTCTCGACCTACCTCCGCGACATAGCCCAGTACTGCGAGGACTTCGACACGCTGAACCACAAGAAGTGGGAGAAGTACAAGCCCGACAAGAACAGGGGCCAGCAGGCGGGCAGCAAGCGGAAAGCCGAGGACAACCCGCCCTCCGCGCCAAAGGAATGACGGTAGACCACCGCTGGGCTAAGTCCGCACGGTGCCTTAGCTTACAAGACTGCGTTTATACAAGACTTATACGTTATGTGCGATGGTATTTCGGTAAGAAAAGGTAGATATGTTTTAAACTGCGGCGGACTTTTGTCCGCGAAAGTCCGCGGCGTTCGGATTTTGTTTCTCAAACTCAAATCTATGGGAATTTTTGGAAAGTCTGGGACTTACGGACATGTGCGGGATAATTCACGGACTTTTGTCCGTGACTTTTAGCAACAATTCTGTCTCTAATAAATACCATATTTTATGAGTGAATGAATGCCTGACAGTCATTAAGACGCTTGTGGACTTTTCGGACAATAAATTCCGCCGCCGTCGCAGTGCTTAAAATAACAATTTTAACTCAATAGGCCTGAAAGGTATTATTGCGCTATTCTGCTAACCTCGTAGAAAAAATATAGCTGAAAATGTTATTGAAGTCGATTATTTATTTATTTAGGTTCCAAAAATACTTTTAAATAGTAAAATATAACATTTTGTTATCCTATTTCTGGATTGAAATTTTCATTCTACTGAGAAAATGTAAAAAAAAAATTTTGTATTTATTCTTTTTAATGGTAATATTTACAAATTTGATAAGAGCCAGGATAAACGCAAACTTTTAACTACTTTGATTTTTTACTTAAAAGTAAAACATATTATTTAAGCGATGCATCTTTTTTTAGCACCAATATGAGCTATCTACCTCTTTTTATTAAAATATTAATATGTGATTGTGTTTAACGCAAATTTTTTGGTAGCCCTGAACCAGATCTTCAATATTTGCCATCTTAACTAAATGCCCATTAACGATTATATAAATAAAAACGGCCCTACAGGAAGATCTGATCACTATTTATATGATTTGACATATATTTGATGCTAATGCTCTTCCAGCCTTATTAACAATTTATAACCAACCTAAAGAATAACCTAACAATTTAATATGTAGTTCACTATAAAGCCAAATATAATAAAGGTGACATACATTTTAAAATTGTTGGCTAATATATAAAACTTGGTTTAATCTTGTCCCATAAGGCTGTATAAATTTCGTTAGAATCTTGATTTCTTTACCCTCATTTACGAGTCTAACGGTTAAATTATCATAATGATCCAACTTCCTTGCATGGGCACTTTCGTTACGATGGCTAATTGGACCTGGTCAAACAGGGACAAATGTTTAAGTAGCCAAAACTGATATTATCAGACATTTATAATTATTATAAATAGGGAAAAGTGATCAAAATTAACATGACAATATTAGTTGTTCTTGTAAACAATAGATTTGAAATATCTGTTGTATAGCGAATATTGTGTATCTGTGGTCGTATTATGAAATACAAGGTTTGGATAATGGCTAAGGCTGCTTATAAACATCCTTTTTGTTTACGGGAAAACTGGCCGTTTTGTCGCCGAATTGGCGGTCGTTTACGTATTGTTCGCCGAACCTATATCCGATGCGAGTACACACATTCATTATAAACCATACACCACCGCCTATTCGGCTTGAAAAAATAGTCTGTTTTCCGGTAAAAAAAACGGATGTTTATAAGCGGCCTAATGCGTTTTCTTAGTACAAAAGTACATGGAATCAATTTCAGAATTTGAAAATCGAAAATAGGTTTTTTTTTTTTACATGAATAAAGGTGACTAGCACGCATACTGCCTGCCTGACGACCGGTGACCGTATTTATTCGGTACTAGAGATTGCAATGCTGGTTCCAGCACAATTTTTGCTATGCTGGTTCAAGTGGTTCAGCCAGAAAATACCGCAATTGCAATCCCTACTAGGGATCAAACAATCCAGCTGGGCCCAGCACGATTTTAGCTCTGCTATAGAAAATGCAGCTGGATTGCAATTCCTTTAAGGTACCAAGTTAAAATGGCTGTATTTTTAAATTATATCCATTTTTCTCTGTAGACCAACAGGGAGACAATTAGAACCCACTTGCATTGAACCTACTTTAAAATTATTTACCTAAAAAGGTCTTAAATTACTAAGAAAACGTTTTATCCAGCGTCAAAAACAATGTATTCCAATTTTTGTATTAGAATCCCCTCCATTAAGTAGTTATTTACATACAGTAGCGGACTCACATAGACCCCTCGGTACGTAGATCCAGAATATTAGTTTGGATTGACCAAGTCTGGACTATTTTTAAATATTCAGATAAAGTCTCGACTAACCTCCGCTGGCTTTGGCTGGCCCGTTGGTCGAATTGATTCGAATCCCGCTAGGGGCAAATGTTTCGTGTGATGAAACATAGACATTTGTACTCGAGTCAAGAATTGGTGTGTCAGTATAAAAAAAATGGTACAGCCAAATAAATTACAATACGGTTAAAAAAGGGCACCGCTTGATTTTTAAGGAAAACATCGAATGACTTCACAAATTGATGACTATATTTTATTCGTATGCCAATTTCTATATAAGCATTAAAAAATCAGCCGTAAGACTATGCTAAATATGTATAGGTAATTCATTAAATTACACTTGGTATATATTGGGATAGACCAATAACCTTAATTTACATTGTTTAACGAATCGACGAGAACAAATATTTAGGAATTATCCAATAAATTAAAATAGGAAGTATCTAATAAAGAGTTTACGCAAATAGATAAATTAAAACGATGAATGACGAATTATAATTATATTATATATTTAATTTAGACTGTTAAATATATAATATTTGGATACTCCTTGTATTTACTTCCTTTGACTGTTTATGACCGATACTCATGACTAACATGTTAAACTAAAGGCATTTACACAAATGGTGATGTTTAATTATTAAACTTAGCAGATATTTCACATAAGCGAATAACATTCATCCAATCACGGACTAGTATCAAAAGAAGGTCTCCGTGTTACTAACTAGACGTTGAAGCTCTTCAGGTGCTCCAACTTGACACGCAACTTACGTCTCAAATTGAGCGTGAAGTGCTCATAATGACTGTTATCGATATCTGATATCCATAAGTATCTCACACATGCATATACATGGCTTTATGCTACAGTATATAATATAATATCCGACTACATAACATACATTGATCTGACTCCGAGGTAAGTAGCTTAAGCACTTGTGTTACGGATATCAGAATCAACAGTGGTATTACAAATATATACTTAAATATTGGATATTAACACCCAGACACAGAACAAACACAAGTATTCATCATACGAATGTTTGTCCTGGGTGGGAATTGAACCCACAACTCTTGGCGCATGGGGCAGGGTCACTACCGAATGCGCCATCGAGCCAGTCGACTATATGACATGTATGACTGTATGACAGCGTGGAGTCCTTATTTTTTTACTAGTCCGTGCTGGATGCACGGACTAGTAAAATATATACTTTTTATCCACATAAAGCTACAGAATGTTTGTGAATAGTGATGTTATCTGTCGAAAATGTTGTTTTTAAGTCATTAGATGTCGATGCATCTGCGCGGTAACGTAAGACGAAAATGTATCATTGTATCAATCACATAGTTGATTAAGGTCAGTCGCTATTGAGTATATAAAAATATGGTGCGCTGGAATTTCATCGTGCTAAAAGCATTACTTATGTATTTATTAGATGTTAATTTTTAAACTAATTATAATACTTAGTCAGTTTTAGATATAATTGAATAGTTTGTCACAACTCAATTTATAAAATCCTTCCAAATAGCGTGTTTAAATACGAATAATTTTTTAGTTGTAATAAAAAAATAATATATGAAAAAGTGTTATCATTTCCATTATACATGTACTTATATTGGCCGGGTTCAATTAAAATATTATAATATAAAATGATATAAAAATATTGTTATATTATATATTATTTGAATTTATCATGTCAGTAGAATTTAAATTATGTTACTACTTATACATTTGTTTTTTTAAGATCTGTAACGCTTATCCCAATGAACGTTACATCGGTTCGAGTTCCTGTAACTTCTGTTCGACGTCAGTACCTGGAACATTATTAGAGACTAGAATGCTTATAAAAACAAATGAAACAACATCAAAATCGACTGGGTTATAATATCATTTCATGCAAGGTTCCTATAGCCACCTTCCGGCACCATCATCGGGCGGAGCATTTATCCCCTGGCCATGTCTATCTAGCACCCATTATTTGATTCAGTATTAATAACCACAGTACGTATTTGTCGCCTAAAATATATTTATCAATCACTTTGGATATCCGGTAAAGGTATTTAGATTTACCTATCCATTTTGGATAAATACTTGAGTATTTATCGGTGAAGTATTTACCCGCTGCCCTAGATGGAACCTATTTATATTTTTTCTTGAGAGATTTAATTAGAGCCTTAGTTATTTATTTGCCTTAATTCAACTGGATAATTCACGACAAGACATTAATGCATAGACTGGTAAAAAAAAAGGACACTGCACTCTCACACTACAGTGCGAAGCCACCATTATGCAGTGTAAGTGAGATTTTTGTTGCATAAGATTAAGTCGTTCCAAGCGTGAGTGGAGCTCCGCAGATACATCAACGTTTAGTTAGTGGCGCGGAGTCCTTTTTTTACTAGTCCTTGACTTAATTTTAAATGAAATGCGACGAGCATAACATAATATGAGTTTCGTATCGCATTAAAAACGATATGTTATGTATCGATTTATGACAGGGACATCACTTTGAATAATGTCATTCCTGAAATCCTGACATGACGTCTATTGAAACCTCTGAGTACTGAAACTAATGGAGATGACTTAACACGAAAAAGTGAAGCCCAATTTGAGTGAGAAACAAATATGGCGCCTTTGTGTAGTGTCATTGCACTTTACTTATTTACATACAATAAGTCTCTGAACAATTTATTTATGACGATGTTTTTGAATGTTACAAGTTAGATTATATTATAATCACAAATTTTATCAATATTGGCACAATACACCGCAAATTCCACTGACATTGATAACTTAAAGCGAGAAATCAAAATGGTAAGCCAGCTTCACTTAGGTATTTCTATGACGTCACTTGATGATGTTACCAAAAATAGTTAAGTCAAATATGTTGTTGTCTCATTTTACGTGCAGTATTGTAGACTTGTTAAAAAGAGATTTTGTTGTTTCTTGTTAAAAGCAGATTGTTCGTATAGAACATTAGATCGTCTCCATATATTTCAGTAGGTACCTACTCAGAGGTTTCAGTACTCAGAGAGATTGAAACTGACATTGACGTAACAACTATCAACATTCAAACGTCATACTAACTCATCTCACTTGTGGTATTTTAAAAACCTTTTCTAATTGTATTTATTTGTGTTTGTTGAAAGGGAGCGGTCGTGCTGTGGATTGTTATTTTACTAAAAGTGCCAAAATAACTTATAATGTCAATTTAACACAGTGAAATTGAGTTTAAAAAGTTTTAATTAAAGGACCACTAAAGTTTTCAAGATACAATGTTTTAAATCTACAGTATTACTGTATAAAATTGAATAATATACTAATATCATTAAATGTACGAAGTTTTAAATAGATCATTGCTCAACTTCATACATAGCATTGGATACAAATTTCGAGCCAACGTTTGAAGTCTTATGTCGGTGTCTAAATGGAACGAGATTAATATTACTACTAGCCAGTGATACGACTGATAAAGATTACTTAATAGACCAATCGTAAAAGATTAAATGATAAGTGTTTTACTTTTTTAGTAGCAACTTAGAAACAGGACAAGCACATGTTATAAACAGTTTTAATTAAAATATTAATTAAAAGGAATATAATGAGTAAGTGATATTACAAGATTATTTAGAATATATTCTACTAAGTTGATCTATCACATGTCAAAAAAATATCAAATATGGACAGTGTGATAACAACCCAACCTGTTCCTACCAATGGGACAAATTTTACATCATTAACAGAGGAAGTGCCGGCCGTTACACCAGAAGCTCTACAAGAGGAAGATCCCAACAAAGAGGATGAAAAAGAGAAAAAAATGGAAAGTAGAATTGAAGAAGTGTCAGATGTTGTAGACTGCTGTTGTTCCCTAGATGAAGACGACTGGCAGTATGATTACTTTTGTATACAATTAATAGCCAACTGCTTTGTTAGTTGCGGCCAGTGCACGGATAGGTGTTTAACTGGTTGCTGCGAATCAATTTGCTGTAATGATGATGCAGCCGACCAACCTGATTCGGGTCAATGCTGTGATGACAATTGTTGTGACTGTGGTGATGTAGACTGCTGTGACTGTGGAGACGGTGACTGCTGCGATTGTTTCACCTGAAATGCTAAATGACATCCAAAACCGTGGCAATATTAACAAACATTTTTTTCTTTTATAACATCTCGCCCGCAATCTCTGATGGGACAGGTAGGTTACAGGGGCAGCAAGTTCTTTTAATCACATAATATGGCTGGGTTAGATAGAAAATTGTAAAAAAAGTAGTGACAAGTGACTAGGTTGTCGCCTATACATACCTATACCTAAAATCCAATATACCATTGTCGCCTTTTACAACATGCTAGGCAAGAAACACAGTTGGGACATTAATTTTAAGTTTCTAACCAAAATGATTGTGATATATCTAAGCAGAGATTTAAGCATTTCTAATACTTAACATTGACATAGCTCTGCTCTGGATTGGCAGCCTTTCACTACATCACAACTAAAGAATGGTTTTCATAAATTGACACATTCATGTAGTGTTCCAACTTGAATTAAGACCTGGAATCCTCCATTCTATTCCCAGCCATTGAGAATAATAGGTATATTTAATAGTGCTTTAGTTATATGACTAGCATGATTAATATACTAAGCAACAAACATTTGAGATACTATTTAGAAAATAAACACAAATGGATTTTTTCCATCTTTGTATTGTAGGGTTTTTTAAAAGTTTTTACTACTTTTTGTAAATGTTGCGTATTTGCAAAACTTATGCTGAGATGTGATATTTTATAGCAGATAAGTAAATCAATTTACTTACAAATTAGAAATTTGTGCCAATTTTTTCAAATGATATGCTTACATTATTAAAAATAGATTTTCCAGCCCCGATCTACACTCAAGTAAATATAAAAAAAATTGGTACATTTTGCAGATTTATTATTTAAATTTAAATATGATTAAGTATATGTTAAAGTAATTATGATATTTGTCTGAAGAGTATTTAAATTGGCATGGCAGTATACTTAGTTTTTATGAATTTTTGAAGTTTTAATTAGTATATACAAATAGTGTAAGTGTTTATCTATATAAACATTAATTTTCTGTAGTAATGTTTGAAAAGGAAACTAGATTTATATTAATTTGATATGACATTTTGTGATGTGTCAAACTAAAAACGGAAATAAAAAAAAAATGATTTAAAAATAACAAGTTGTTAACTAACTAACTAACTAAACTTCACGCTACTTCCTTATCAGGGGGGGAAGCGGAGAACCGAACGCCATATGGCACGATCCTTACACACCGCAACTCGCCTCTTCAACATTCATGATCGTTTTCATACAAGCTCTACTATTTTTATTACTCCTAACATCATCAATACACGACTAACCGATTTCGGTCAAGCAACACTGCTCGTATCCCCACTAGGGGCTTCGTACAACTCTTTACCCCCCCAGGCCTAAAACAGGCTTAGTTCACCATTGGGTAGAAGATAAACCATAACGCATAATCAAGGGAACTGCACTTCAAATAAGGCTATTATGTTAATATCAGTTGAATTCTTCTTATATTTTGATATGTAAGCGAGTAACCATGTTACTTAATCAGGATAATATGAAGTTAGGTCACATCAGATGAATATAAATCTAGATTTAGACATTGGTGCAAGTAGTTGAGTCTTAATTAAAAGTACAAATATCTTTATACTCAAGATTTTTTTATAGCCAATGATATTATTTATAAAATGTGCACTTTGTATACATACATAGATACATAACAACACGCCCATAATCCCCGAAGGGGATTATTATTATTGCACTTTGTATAATACTCCATAACTCTAATTTATATAAATAACATTATAGGTACAGGCACACATTTTATGATCACGCCTTCAATCCCCGAGGGGATCACATCAATGAAGTTGTGAAAAAGATAGGCGATAAGTGGCTAGCTCATCGCCTTCACTCCTGGATTTTTTTTTAAAAATATGTTTCACAATGATATGTTAAGTATACATACCTAAATAGACATGACTGTCTAATTATTTTGTATGTAAAATGTACCACGAAAAAATTACAGAAAATATTAAGTGTTATTTAGTAAATGAATCGAATAATATGGTAATTCGATTATTAGATTAATTTATCTCTCATTATTATATTTTTATTTGTATACTATTATAAGAATATATTTTTAAATGTTTGTATCGGGAATAATGAGATATCATTTGTATGTTCAAAACTCATATTTTATCTATTTTTACTCTTTATTTTTAGCTATTAAGTATAAGAATTATTAGGTAGAACTAAATAAAAATAGAAGTTTTAAATCAGCAGTAGATATATAAGTATACTATACAATTTATACCTACTTCTGATTTGTACTACTTCTGATATACCTAGCTGAAAAAATATATTTAATATGAATGGATTTGCCTTAGATTATTAAATAGTTACTCGAGTAACATAAATATAGATTTGTTTATAAATTGTGTAAAATTGCTAACTCTTCTTTATTGTAAATTGTCCATTTCTCAATGTCCGATTATACCTTCCAATTTAAACTTAAGGTGGAGGTAGAGGCAATGTGGTTTTTAAATTTAAACACTAAAAATTTCATTCATTCATACTTTAATGATTAATCCTTCCTTAAATGTATGTAGTGAGTTATCATTAGCGTACCCAGCATTTTTGAGAAAGGCTGGTTTCAAAGTCACGCTTACGTAGTCGCGGGTGGTAATCGACACTAGTCACGATCTAGGCGTTGTCTTGTACAGTTTCATAGTGTAAAACTGCCCGTTCAGATATCAATTCAAACACTTTCCTACTAAACGCGCTTGCCACCCGCGCGGGCGGTTAGCGTAACTGTATCCTGCTTAAGTAGTCGATCTCTGTACATGCGATCGATTTTTTAAAGTATCCAAATAAATATTTAATTGTCTTAGTATATCAATTTTGCCTAAAGCTGCAGGTCAAACAGCCGGGTACGTTCATGCCAGTTGCTTGGGTATGTCAAACTAATATTTTATAGAGGAACAATTTTACTATATGTTTGTTTGAATTCAATACGCTGCGAAACTACTGAACCGATTTGTAAAATTCTTTTACCAATGGAAAGCTATTTTATCAGCGAGTAACATAGGCTATATACTACGCGGATGTAAGCGCGAGGCGCTACTAGTTACTCATAATAGATTTATCAGACACCTCATTCGGAAACATATATGATTTGTAATTTAGGCTATAGAGTGGAATATATCTATCTACTCAGATGTATGCTTGTACATAGGTATACCTACACATTACATAAATGGACTGCTTAATTCGTAATCCATGCTTTTGTCGTAATCGGGTAAAAATGACTGAAGTTGTTGTTAATATATTTTTTTATACATATTTTATTACGTTTTTTTGCACGGTATTATTGTTGACGATTAAAATTAAATGAATTGTATATTTTTTTATATTAATTTAATAAATTTTACGTAATTAATGCGTTTTCATGTTCTACTATCCAAGTTTGGGTGATAAAAATTATTGGTTTAATATCTACTTAGTAACCAGGGTGCTTGTGATGATTGTTAAAAGTAATAAAATTAAATTGAAATGACATTAATTATGTACAAAATTATATTTAAATGGTAGGTACTAAATCTCGATTTTATATGCCTGTTATTGTTAAATGAAAATGTCTAAATCTCGATTTTATATGCATTTTATTGTAAAATTAAAATGTTGTGTTTTTTTTTAAAGATGGACATTTATATTAGGTATTTGTAATGTGTGATCAGATGCCGTGCGTAATAAAATATTTATTAAAAATTATTTGTTTTTAATCTATCACCCCAAGTGTTTGGCAGAGCTCAAGGATCAATAAAGTGCTCAAACCACATTTAGAAGAATAAATTGAGTTGGTAAGGATGGAAAGATTAAAGTTAAACTAACTTAACTAAACTTCACGCCACTTCCCTAGCGGGGTAGGTAGAGAACCGAACGCCATATGGCACGATCCTTACACACCTCAATCGCCTCTTCAACATTCTTAATCCTTTTTTACAAGATTAAAGTTAAATCGTGAAAAAGTAGTTACGTTAGGTCCTCAAAATTAAGCATGGAAAAATAATACTTAATTAATTTACTTATTGATTGCTTTATTTTTAATGAAAGTTGACATTTTGCAGACGTTGACGGCGTTGACGCCTTTATAAGTTCATAAATTGTATGTAGCTTGGCTTGGCAATAACATTTTTGCGCTATAAAGTACAAGGTTTGCCATCTGCATAATCAATTTTAATTAAAACTTGCGCTAAATGCATTGGTAATACCTAATTATTATGGCTAAATTGATTAATAATGGAATATCTATGGTACCATAGCGATAACTGTTTGATAATGAAATTTCCTAAACTGCTTTCAACTGAACATAATGTTTATCAATCAGTATATTCTGTGCTCCCATTTAGTACTGACTAATAACATAAAAATTGTGAACATTTTTAGTATTGTTTGCAGAAAAATTGAGACAAAAATCAGTAAAACCTTTATTAGAGAAACTTGAAAAAGAAAAGAAAGATTGGCATTTATATAAAAGTTGGTGATACAACTAGAAGAATGAACGATACGCATTCAATAAGAAGTTATACATCAGACATAATTGTCACACAGCCCACGTCTAGACATGATTTAGAAAACAAAGAAAGCGAGATTGGTCATGATCTTTCAGATCATCATAGTGAACTGGGAGATATTAAAAACCAAGAAGAACATGATAAGTATAGACATGAAGAAGGAAAGAAGAGGGCAGAACGCGAAAGCGATGAAAAAGAAGAAGACGAAGATAATAATGATAGAAAGTTAGTTGATGTGTTGAGTGACCTGTGTAAGAACATGGCAACGATATGTCAATATTCCTCGCAAATGTTTAATAGTTGCAAAGAGTGTTGCGATTGTGATTGTGACTGTGATTGTGACTGTTGCGACGGGTGCGATGGCTGCGACAACTGTTGTTCTGACTCCTGTTGCGATTGTTGTGAAGACCTTTGCGACTGTTGTGATTGAAGTTGCGACTATTTTCACCTAATCACATATCACTGAATAATTACACAGAGTGGTAATAGCCTGAAAAAACATACAGTTGAAGCCCGAAAAATCATTAGATTAATTAAGGCACCCATTTAGTGTAAACAATGCATGTAATCCCCTTATATTGAGAGCTTTGAGGCCCGGCGGGCCTACCCCGGCTAGTGGCAGAATGGTTGAAATACCACGGTCACATGACCATTTCATCCCCTCTACTACCATATTGTTACGTCACTTTTTTTAAATCTCGAACCACTCTTGAGATTACATTAATAGGTACCTAAGTAAGTAGGTAGATACACTGCATTATACATACGTCAAAAAAATAACTGGCTACGATGAATAAAGATATTGAGAAGCGAATATTGAATTTTAATTAATTGCACAAATATACCTACCTACACGTTCACCTGGTTCTTAAAAAGGGGTTATTCCAGAAATCCCCTTAGATGATCCCCTGCGCAGGGGATTTTTGGACCTTTTGTCCAGAAATCCCCTTCGTATTGGGCTAAGGGGATTTGTGGACTTTTTTTGTCCAGAAATCCCCTTAAACAATATTTTAAATAAGTTAGAGTTAATTAAACACAGTTTGTTTGAGAATCACATTCTTTATTATTTTGGAACATAATGTACAGTGATAAACCAAAACAAAATAAACACCGGGAATTAACTTATTTAAAATATTGTTTAAGGGGATTTCTGGACAAAAAAAGTCCACAAATCCCCTTAGCCCAACACGATGGGGATTTCTGGACAAAAAGTCCAAAAATCCCCTGCGCAGGGGATCATCTAAGGGGATTTCTGGAATAACCCCTTAAAAAGCTGTCCCTATGGACTAAATTATTTCTAAGCAAGAATGAAAAGCGCTCGTACGAGAATTTTATTTTGCCATCGTCAAAATCGCCTATTGATAGACTAAGTAAGACTTCCTCTTGCGTCAACCACCTACCTGCCTGTCGCTAAATGGTCGAGTGGTCAGAGCACAGATAACGGTTATCTGTGGGTCAGAGACCCTGGCCACGAAACCAAAGGTCGTGGGTTCGAATCCCAATAGGGGCAAATGTTTGGTGTAATGAACATGGACATTTGTACTCGAGTCATGGATGTTTATAAACGTATTTAAGTATGTTTATCCGTTTACCTAGTATCCGTAGTAGGTACGAGCTTAGATATAAGCTTAGTTTGGAACTAGGAAATAGTTTAGAGAATCTATTTATTTAAATAGTATTTATAGGATTGCAAACTAATTGCTATAGCAGGGGTGGCGAACGTTCATGAATAGACGTGCCAACGTTTCTAAAATTTCGATATAGGTAAGTAAGTAATTCATTCTTTATGAGCTCGGAGAGCGGTTGACGTGGATGTTATTGTAGATCATTGTTGATGTAAGTATATAGTACCAATAAATATAAAAATAAAATATATATTTTTTTATATTTATAGGTACAAAATACTTAGAGAAAATGCGTGTCACCCATGGCACGCGTGCCAATGGTTCGCCATCTCCGGTAGCCACTATAGCATTGTACCGAGACAGGGTGTGAAAATAAAAAAAAGTAAATTTTTGGTAATATTTTTAATATATCACACCGATCACAATAGATACACATAAAATGACTAGAGATAGAGATAACAATATAATTTTATGAAATTGCTCATCTAAGAGTATTATAGATTTGATAGTAATTGTAACAAACTACGTAATTAGAACATTGTAGGTAACTTTATGTAGAACAATTGCACGACTTTTGTATATACGTCACATAATAGGCAACTAACATTATAGTGTTTATGTACCTATAGTGTGACCAGTGACTTAAATAGGGAGGTTGACACCATTTATAAGTATTTATTTTTTAACCGACTTCAAAAAAAAGGAGGAGGTTCTCAATTCGACTGAATTTTTTGAAATATCCATTCTGAAAAAGGAACTATCGCACCTATTATGTTGTAAACCCTTATTGATTTTGAATTACTTATATTGAGTCTACGATTTTAATTTTACAAAACTGCTTGATATTTAGTCAGTTGTACGAATAAATGACGTCATAAGTTGACAAGCCCATACAAAATCAATAAAGTGATTGTGTTTTGACAGCTTTAAAGTATCTCAATTGACTTGCCAGTCAACATCTCTATTACTTGAAGCTAATAACATGCCGTATTGGGCGAGACTCGCTTTAAAATAAACATATCTACAAAAATGATGTAAGCCTATAATTTTATATATATATAATAGATCGGTTTAAAACAATCCAATAGATAAGCGTGTTTGTCATATATTTATCATTGCCAGGGTCCTAGATTCTAGAATCTAGGTCGTATTAGCAATGTGCAGTAAACAGTAATCAATAATGCTATTTTCTAATGAATGGGACAGTCCGCGGACATGACGTCATTAATACCTACTAAGCATACAAGTATAACAAATACCTAATTACATGATATTGCAAATATATTGAATGAAGTAGGTATTACCTATATGCTTTTCTGAAGTCTTTTACGGATTTAATGTTTAATTAGGCATTTTCTGTGGTAAATAGATATGTCTGAGGTTTTGTGGCAGTGTAGAGAAGGACAAAGTCAAGTATATCTAAGTTTGTTGTTAACATAACAAAAGTCATGCAATCATGAAACAATCTAAGGGCCAAAGAACAGCAACATGATATAAATTAGTAGAATATCCGTAGAACTAGGATTTATTTATGTCAAAGGTAGAACTAGCACTGTTCCAGTTTTAAGAACTTGGATCTATACGAAATCTCGAGTACGTACTTAAACGTCTTACCGTTTCGCTATTATGTCAACATTCGCCTAATCCATCTATTTGAATGACTACACTACTATACGAATGAGTAATCCAATGATTTTTTACAGATAAAACAGATACTTACAACTTAAATTGAATGGGTTTTTAAAATCAGATAAATCCACCATGGTAAAATGGCCAGTATTTTCCGGTGGGTTGCGGCGAGCGGGACACGGAAATAAAATACGGTTTTGCAGCTCAAAAAACCGAACTTAAGTACATACTTAAAACCTACATAGGTTTAAGGTTACTGAGGACCATAAACTATTGTACACACGGTTTATTTTTGCTTAAATCACCAGTGATATTTACAATCACTAAAAAAAAATGCTGACCATCCGGCAATCAATAGTCAGCCCCGTTTTATGAGTAGGTACATGTTTTCCCTAAACAAAGATGAACTTTATCACAAAGTGTGATAAAGTTCGTCTTTGTTTAGGTTTTGTTCATAGCTATGACGAATTTTTTTTTATCCGTCTTTAAAATCATTAAAATAAGCGGGCCAGCGCATTACAAAGTTTGGGAAACCCTGCTATAGGTTTTCTATAATTGAACCGACTTTTCATACATTCACAACATCCCTAATGCCGCCTTTAAACGCCGAAAAATACGCAAAACGTCATGTTAGAAAATCTGATTTATTTATTTTCTTAGAAGACCAGCCGCGTTATTAAATATATTTCCAAAAGTAGGTATAGCCAATAACAGGTTACCCTTAAATTTCTAACAGTAGATCTGATTGAATAGACTACTTATAGATAAAGCAACTGTTAAAACTTCTGAATGATAAAACGTGTTCGCGTAAAAATCATTGAATTACTCAGTCAGATGCAATAGCTCAGTACCTACTCAATTTCGTAACGTGTAAGTATAAGTCTCGAGACAGGAAAGAAAAGCACTTTAAAGAAACGTTTTATAAAGTAGGTTTAGATATTAACTTATACCCACGGACTAGTAAAAAAAGAAGGACTCCGCGCCACTAGGTAACTAGACGTTGAAGCTTCTCAGGTGCTCCAACTTGACACGCAACTTACGTCACACATTGACATAATAAGTGCTCCAAATGACAGATCCGATATATGGTATCCTTAAGTATCTCACTCACACATGCATAAACGTGGCTTCACGCTATACTTAGTATGACAGCGTGGAGTCCTTCTTTTTTTACTAAGTAGTTCGTGGTTATACCATGTGTTTCTTTTGATATTTCAAAAGTTCAATGATAAATTCCAGAAGCAAAATTATGAAATCTCTTACATCAATTATAATGAAATTAATTTATAACTTGGTACCGTTCGTATGAAGTCTATAAACTAATCACGCTTGCGTATGACCTTATCCTTCCATAGATAAATATTGACAACATTTGTTTCGTATTCGACGACAGAAGATCTTTGCTAGCTCAGTAAAAAAAGTTACACGTTTATTGTACCAACTTATTGGGTTATATCAATTGCGCAGACAAATTTAACGTGCAGAGATTCAAATTCTCCCTTTAATATTAATATTTAAAGTAGTCTAAAGAGCTTTTAGACTTCTTAAGTAGTGAGTTAGGGCTGATTTTTCCACAGTCAGATAAAAGTTAACAATCGAATAAATCACAATCCGGATGATTGTAAAATGTCATAGTCTGTTTCCCAAGTAAAATACCGTATGACATCCGCAAATTGGTGTCTTCATACTTAAACAGTCGGTTAATTCTAATCTGACCGTAAAAAAATCGGCCCATAAACTTTACGGTTTATTATTGATCAGTTGATTGTTGTAATCTGCTTGTGATATGCTATTCTTTCCTGCCTTATCCCACATCACATTAATGGTATTAACTGTAGTACCTACATAATTTAAATTATACTAATCCTGTTCTACTTCATTACAAGTGGATTATGAATAGATTTTCTACTAGAACAGTTAACACTAGAACCAGTAACACTCTAACTTGGTAAGTCCATAGACAAACCACAATTATAAGTAGAAACTAATAACTGCAAAAAGTATTGAATACTTCAAGGCTGATTCTTCGATTATCCATATATTAAAACAATATAACAAAGAAAAAGGGGATGATTTTGAAATTCAACCTTTTTAACCGGAGACATTTAAAAAAACCAACCCAGTTTATAATTAATTATCAATAGAATATGAAAAAAGTGCACGTAGTTGCAATAAGAATGTGCATTAAGCGATATGGTAACAGGAAAATCATTAAGACAAAATTATCTATCATTAATAGTAGACGTAGATAGTTCTAGCCAGTAATTACATTACGATAAGAACGTTTCTGTGGATAGGACAAGCTTTGTACAGTTCAAAGACATCAACGTATAAATATTATGTTTTAGACAGATTTATGTTCTTGAGCGACTACAGACGTAGGTATATTAGAAAGAGAGAACGCTATATCTAGCTATTTAAGTGAATGTTTCTCTTTTGACAGAAAACTTATACGACATATAAATATACAAATTGCTAATTACAACGTTTATAAAATTTTGGCATACCTAAATAATGCATTTGCAATACACTCCAAAAGTGCAATACATTTACAAAACATTACGTAACAATAATAATACAATAAATATATTCAGCCAAAAATAGTTGTTTAAGAAATGTGCCGTTAGTCGCAATTCACTCATTGTGGTAAATAGAGATGGAATGTATTGTAATAAATAAAAAAGTTACCATGACAAAAGTGGTCCCTTTATCCCAGTTGCCCAGGCCTTATATCTCGGCATCACGTAAAATCTAGCAAAACCGCAAACAGCTAGCTGGGGTCAATGACCGTTTTTGCCATGGGAACTGGCGCATTCTATAAATAGTAACAAGGATAGGTTAAAGAAAATAAATAAGTTACATATTAAAATAAATAAGGGAACCTTTCCAAAACCGTTTCAAAAAATGATGAAATTAAAAGATGACTGAGCTGAATACCTACTAACAAAGAGTTACCAAAGATTCTGTGTTGATAACATACAATCAAGTTTTAAAACACTGCTGTACTGTAAAAACCTTATAAAAATTGTAGAAATACTTGTAGAAGTAGGTATTCATTGAAATAAGTTCTAACGAGAAAACATGTACCTACTGTTACAAACAATAGCATAATTATTAGTAATAAACGATTTAGGTACTTAGTTCACAATAATTATGTACTAGTTGCATTATTCTGATATAAATACTAGTGAATTGCGTCTAACGAGCCCTAGCTCCTATAAATAGTAACACACTTTTCCACAATACATTACACTATAAAATATAAATAAGTTACATTTTTCAAAACACCTTTAGTCCCCTCCAGGATCCTCTATTGTCCGGTTTTACTATAGTTATTTGCAACTAGGGCGTGTGGAATAACTGGGAACAATAGTTCCTCGACATTGATGACAATTACCATACCATCATTCCTGTAATCCCCGAAGGGGAAGGCAGAGTTCAACGACCGCTAAGCACCTTAAGCCACATTCAGACAAAAATGTTGCTCGATTAGATATATTGTGAAAAAGCAGTTGATGAAAATTACCCTTTATTTTCTTGATAAGAAAAATATTGACACGTTTTTTGCCCAGGCACCACCAAAGCCCTTAGTTGTCTCTTTGGAAAAGGGGCCAAAAGAAAGGGACTTCGTATATTTGTCATCAGTCTAATATAGGCTGTGAAGGTGCCTCGTTTTGGTTACTGACCATGCCGAAGGTTTAATGCATCGAGATAACTATTGATTCCAATTGTTCCTGAATATATATCTTATTGATAAACTATTAATAACTCTACATATATTGGTGTTCTGGTTTTATACAAGGTTCATAAATACGGTATAATTTTTCTATATAATATGCAGAAATATTCAAATAATTTAATAATATTTGGTAAGTGACTTATTGTTACTAAAAATCTCTTCAAAACTTAATTAATATAATTTAAATCGATACAAGATATAATATACAAATATATGATGTATATATTTTAATCCTACGTGACAAATATAAGCACTTGGTTCATATATTCTTTTCCATTGTGTTGTTTGATTTCTCTATGACCTATATATCATCTATTTTTGTATATACCAGTATATACAAACTATCAAAAGTGTCGACTTTTAAGTGTATGGCGCATTTTAAATCAAAATGTATTATGCAGGTACAAATGATTCATCTTAATATTACTAGTTTAATAGATATAAAGTAATAAAAAAAATGAGATTGCTTAGGTAATACTATCTACAAAATCATCATATGGAACCTATTCAGATACGCAAAAAACGTAGAATAAATATATGTGACAACAGAAAACTTACAAAGCGTATAAATATAACCAATCACACAAAACACGGCTAGTGAATAATGAGTATTTATTATTTATTACACTAGTAATTAATAAAAACTGTAGTAATATATAATGCATATGAGAATAAAGATATATGTATAAATTATGGAACTCTCTAGAACTAGAATGATTTGTATAAGTAAGTAATTGAAGTTAAGAATTGATAGAAATAATAAATAAACGTTGGGATAATTCATTGAGTATGAAATGATTACATATTGTGGGACTTATCTATGAGACTTTACACATTTTGCATCCGAACATGTCTAAGGAGGTCAATAAAATTGAATGTCTAAGCAGGTCATTAAACTTAAAGCAAAACCTTTGGTGAAGCAAAACGTCTAAAAGTGAATTAAAATTTAAATCACATGAAATGCAAAAACCGAAAATACATGAATTTACCAATATCACATCAAATAACACGAATAGTAATTTTATATCCTAAAATAAATTCAAGAAATTGACTTAAATTTTGATGTGGAACAACATTTTAGTATTAATTTAGCTAAGAATTATTTTTATATATAAAATTTAAATGTAGCATATTATATTATTTTTAGTTTTTTTTTATATAATTAATTTATAGTATAGAATATTTATCGTAGACACCGAATATGATTACATTATTTTAATCTACATAGCCGCAATTAAAATATTACTATGTTAAGGATATTGGGTATTAAATAAACATTTATCTAAATGCGAGATATCTATGTTTCTGTATAAACAATAAAAGGAGATCATAGTCTCCTTTTTCAAACCGGTTTCCTAATAGTTTTGTTTAGTTTATTTAGCCTGTGGTTTATAATGGAACCATCAATTTCTTATCAACCATTAAATAATAATAAGTAAACTTAAAAGGAGTTGAATGCTTATATGTATTAGAATTTGAGGATATGTTTCTATTTTAAACAAAAATGAACAAGAAATACAACAAAATCCTCACGGGCAACAAAGTGCACCAAATATATAGATTCCTCACATGATGTAATATTAAAGTTAATTGAAAACAATAAATGAGTTGTAAATATATAAAACACTTAGAAATACCGGCTATTCAACATTAACATATTGCATATTTACATTACATATATATTTATTATTCTTATCTTTATACTTGGCTAAACTATAAATTGATTAGATTCCGAAAATCCGCTAAATATTATATATTTTCGATAGTATTTTTTTCTAACAATAACGATTTAAATTTTGCGATGCTGTTATTTTTATATTAACCACAAAAAATCTGTAGAGTAGTAAGTGATGTATGTTATATATGATACCTAAGTAGATACAGCTTCATTTTACTAGATCAGCTTAGTTAGAAAAATATGAGAAAACCTCATTCAGGACATTCTGAAGGTGATACAAGGGGGCTTGGGGGGGGGGACGTCCCCCCGGAACTCGTGTGCCAAGGTCTATTTACTATAAGAACCTATCAATAATATTGTATTGAATGCAATACATAGCCATGGACTAAGACATATTGTATTGAACCCTAACCCTGGACCAAAAACATATTGTATTGCTCCCTCCCTGGATAAGTAAAGATACCTATATCTTACTTTCATACTACCTACTTCCTAAGGTACCTCGTTTAAATCCTCCACTGTGATTGCCTTCAGACATTAAGCTGAACTGGACAAATTTTAATTTTGATCGTAGCTAGAGCACTATATTAGATATATACTTTAATATCATTAAACTCGCCAAGACTGGGAGATATATATATATAAGATATAGCATTATGAAGAAGACTATGCATATAGCAGATAAGTATATACTTAATGTGGCGATCATAACAGTAATTTACTTTATATTATCTATTTACCTAAATATAATTTGCGTAACATGAATAATTCATTATGACTATCAAAATGATATAAATTATACCAACATTATTTATAATAAGCCAAGTATAATGTTACCCTTTAACTCCTATATCATAATAGTAACAAAATATGGCTATGTATATTATTATTATGAATGGCAAATCATATTACCCTGTGTTACGTTAATATGGCTTTTAGACTATCCTAATATTATATCTACATGAGTAATAATCATACGGGGGAAACTTCTAGAGCGAATATAAGAGCGTGCACCAACAATAACTAATATTTATAGGTCTCAAGTAAAATTAATTCGATAAACTATCCATAGATGGCGCTGTACTTAGTTAAAGCGCTCATGTGAATATGTGAGATTTTTCTCCGAATACGTTTATAGTCGACTGTGACTGAGCTCTCTAAAAATGTTGTGCTAAATTGGTTTTTATATTACGAGCACACATTAGGGACCTTAATCAGGCAATCATTAACATTGTCTATAATGGCCAAAATAAATACGTCAATCATAAACAATGTTTATGATTGACGTATTATGTAAGTCTATCCGTTCACCTGGTATCCATATTACAAGATATGCTTAGTTTAGAACTAGGTAATTGGTGTGACAGTCTGGAGAATTCAATAGGAGTGTACCAATCACACTCCATCGATAGGCAGTATTTCAGACATACCTACATATTCTAAATAAGTACATAAGTAGTGAATTACTATAAAAAGTGTGATAGTATCTACAATAAGCGTTACTGTACGATATTACTCAAGTTTCACAGGTGTTGTTTATAAGCATCAGGCACAAAGTGTTGGAAGTGACTACAATCAATCAATCAATCAATATTAAATCAATATTAAACGACATCACATACATTGATCTGACTCCGAAATAAGTAGCTTAAGCACTTGTGTTACGGATATCAGAAACAACAGTGGTATTACAAATATTTACTTAAATATTGGATATTAACACCCAGACACAGAACAAACACAAGTATTCTTCACACGAATGTTTGTCCTGGGTGGGAATCGAATTACTACAATGGCAGTGTTATTAAAGAAATGTATAGATTTATATATATATATATATATATATATATACGGTCTGCCCCGACTTCGTCCGGGTACATTGCAATAAAAAAATATTGCGTCTAATTAAGATTAACTAAACTTCACGCCACTTACCTAGCGGGGTAGGCAGAGAGAACCGAACGCCATATGGCACGATCCTTACACACCTCACTCGCCTCTTCAACATTCATAATCCTTTTCATACAAGCTCTACGGTTTCTATGACTCCTAACATCACCTTCTTTTAATACACGACCAATCTGGTCGTGGTAGGTGAGCCTGGGCCTTCCGCGGCTCCTACATCCTTCCACTTTCGCATTGTATATCTGTTTAGTCAATCTTTCGTCATCCATACTTTCCACATGTCCGAACTACCGGAGCATGCCTCTTCTTACCTTGACTCCGACGCTGTCCTTTAGACCGACTCTCTTTCTTACATCATTAAGATATAAACTATCCTATCTCTCAAGTTGGATCAAACTGCACACGTGTGTGCAAATTTGATTAAAATCGGTTAAGTAGTTTCGGAGACCACCGCGGACAAACAACGTGACGCGTTATTTATATATATTAAGATATATTGGTGTTTAGAGGGCGACCATGAATAACGTGGTGAGGTAAATTTTTGAGGACATTTTGACCTTCTATCCCATTTAAATATGGACGTCCCATCACATGTACCTACATATATACAAGATTATTTTTAGTATCCGAAACCTCTAACCTATTTTAACTCGTTATTCTAAGGAACAGATTTAGAGGATTTTAGGAAATGTTACTAAAAATTAAAAATTTTAGTACCCACTTAGTAAGTTCTGTATGAAAGTACACTAAAGTAGTAGTAAAATAGCCAAACAGCTAATCAACGTTAGTATAGAAAGTAAAGAAAATATTTGTCTTAATTTTTTTAAATCCTTTAAATCAATCTCTTATAATAACGTGTTCAATAGGTAAGAGGTTTTGCATATACTAAAAATGACCTTGTATAATTTATGTAGATAAATAAAAATATCAGACCGAGTCAGGTAAGTAAGTAGTTTAATATGTAACTAATTGAGGATGGAATATGGTTTTTATTATGCTTTTTATAACAACACCCGTTACCATTATTTCATTCATATTTAAGTAGCAAGGATGATGACTAGAATAATTAATAAGATTTAAATACTTATTGCTAAGTACCGTTAGACATTAAGTTATTGAAGTTAATGACTTCAAGATAATTTTTGATAGTAATTATGTATGCAGAAATGGTTAAAAACATATTATTTCTATATACTAATAAATATTTTTTAACAAATTACTCTTAGGTGTTGCCTGTAAAATACTGATGTGTTTGCATATTATATAATTACTATGAATATATATAAATGAATACTCTATATGAAGACGTGGTGTTTATAGTGTGTATTATTAACTATCTACACTAAATAAATATTACATTGCACTCAAAGAAGACAATGGCATAACTGTTATAATCGCAAGTCGAAATAAATAACTATTTAATAATAACAACTATATTGAACTTTGATCTTAATATATAAGGTTATATTTATACTATTTATATATGGCGTGCTAATATCCTAAGTAATAAATTAATTACAATAAATAATTAAAGTCTGACCATAGAATATAATAGATATTGAGAAATAAAACTGTCTTATAATTTGTATATTAAATAAAACAATTAATATTTTATGGCCAAACTTTTTCTGGAATGTCAATAGCCATATTTGAAGTAGATTAAAAATAGCGGCATAGTGAGTTTCCACTCTTACCCAATAATAGTAATTTGAGTTATACGTAGATATAACAATATATTGAAATGATTTAAGATATGTTAGGCGATATAATGCGAACCTAGACTCATGCACTGATTGCCGCTGAATTTGCTAAAACCTAAATGATTATTCTTTGAAATGATTGTTACTCGTATATTATAGTTATGCCATGAGCAATTATTTCTGAACGTCATGACGATATTCAAATTGTCACATTTTACGAACACTTAGATATATTAATAAAATGGACATGACTTTTAAAATTGGCAAGAACAAGTAGAATGTTTGCGAACAAACCTTTATCTATAAGTAATGACGTAGAGGCCATCCAAATATTACGACATATGTTGGGGGGAGAAAGGGGGGTAGATTAACTAATAGATCAACAAAGTAATGTAACTAGTAGTTGTGGCAACTAATATAGAGAAGTATTAAATTAAACCAAAAATTTTCAAAGGTTAGATAAAAATCAAACGAGACGATAAATTACAAAACGAGTCACTAAAGAACGATTATCGAAAATCCAACTTATAAAATAGATGTCATTTAAAAATCATTCGGTTTATACATTACTAAACAACTTTTTTTTTCTGACTATTAAAAAATCATAAAAACAATACATAACATCACGCCTATAATCCCCGAAAGGGTACGCAGAGTCAAAGGGGCGGCTGGCGCCTTTCACCACATTTAGCCAAATAAAATAAAATTTCATCATATATTTTTTTTAAAATCTATAACCAGTTGTGATGACAAACCAACCCCCCTTCCCCACGCCTGCATCCCATTTATAACCCTGCCTTTATACATGGATGGCCCCATAACATATATAGATATATATAATATCTTAATTATATATCAGTTTCCTTGAATATACTGCAAGGGCTGTCCATGTTGAAGTGTATGTACCGTGAGTTAGGCGAATCGGCTGCGTTGTCCACCAGATTCTCGTCTTCAATCTTCGAATGCTTTGGCGATGTTTCGGAATGATACTCTTGGCGAAAGTTTCCTGTGAAAAAAGAAACTATATCAAACAAAATAATTTTTTACTGATATACAATTTGTAATAAATTTTAAAAAATATGCCTTAATGAGACATAGACAAAATGTATTTAACTTTTTTTTTTCAATGGCAGTAGGCATATAGTCAAATACGATATTCTTTCATTGGAACTTAAGCAATAATATTACTAATTATTATTATAAAAAAATAGTTAATCAAGCGACAACATCAAACAATACAAGTGCTTACTAATACTTTAACAAACTAAACTAAAAAAAAAAAACAAACGGGTACTTACAAGCAACATGTGGAGTCATTTTTGCAACTAAAAAAATATAGTGGACAAATTAGAAGATGTTCCTAGTTTTTCCATAGCAGACTATTAAAGTACAAATGTATGTAAGATTGTCTTTTTTATGAAGCATATCTCAGTTTTCATCGTGACGTTTAAATAATGTTTCTGGTAATTAACATAAAATAAATAATAAATTCTCCAGACTGACACACCAATTCCCTAGTTCCAAACTAAGCTTATAAGCTTGAATGGATACTAGGTGAACGGATAGACATACTTAAATACGTTTTCATAAACATATATGACTAGCGGGATTCGAACCCGCGACTCTTGGTTTCGTAGCCGGGTCTCTGACAACTCGACCAACGGGCCTGTTCTTTGCTAGGACAACAGTTCCATTAGGTTGATACATTATAACCATAAATATGGTAAGTTTAAATATCTAGGAGATGGAAATTTGCTATATCATAAAAAATATACAGAACATCTTCTAATATTAGGGGTCAGTTAGGGTTAGGGAAATAGGGGTTGTGCGAAAACTATTAGGGGACGATTAGCATTAAAAAAAAAATAAGCAGAAATCTTTCTAACTACTAGCTTCGATAAAAATGCTAAGGAAAACTACATCTAAGTAACTTATATAAATTATAAAATATTTTTTTATATAATAAACGCATCTTTGTTGCAAACTTTTAAATATCTGCAACAAATTAAGAAATATATATATTTGACAATATTATAAACTTTAAGACAACTGACATAAAATTAATTTTAAACTGAAAATATTAATTTATCAGCGTCATAACACACATTACAGTATGATCCAAACCTTAGTCTATATTGTACTGCTATAGATGCAGTATTCTATATTCTATGTACTTAATATAATATATATACTTATATAAATAAGTAACAAAAAGGACAAACTCAGTGCGGAATGTTTATTATTAATACATTTAGCACCACGTTACGATAGATATGTAACACAGTGTACTATAAATATAGTCTGTGCCAGCCAATCGTGGTAACACATTAGTAAGTGTACTGTAGTAGAAAAATGAACTTCGTTCAGTTACGAGTTGCGGGGGTGAATGACCGATACTGCCACGTTGTCTGGCACAGACGTAGTTACTATGTGCATTTACGTAATTACAGCGTGTTTCTGTACCGATATTGAATATAAGCCGTGTCAGCTATTTTTTCTTATAGATTCACCAATCAAATAGGAATAACGTTTGAATAATTATTTCACTAATAGAAAGCTACTATATCAGCGAGTAATATAGGCTATATATTATCCCTGTATTCCTACGGGAACGGGAACTATGCGGGTGAAACCGCGGGGCGCTGCTAGTGACAAATAGTTATATCGTCTTTAGGTACTTCTGGTATCTTCGTTGAGTCTAATACCATATATTGAGTCTGATTTTATTATTACATGGACTTAACCTACTTTGGAATCAGATACCTGGAAATGTATGTGGTATTCTGATATTTCTAAATTTGTACATTTGTCTATAATAAAATGTAATTATTTCGGGCGTGTGTATATTCAATATCGGTATCGAGAGGATCAAAACCACACACAGAGAGTTAATATTAATCTGTATGTGAATTTTTTATTCTTTTAGTCATAGGTAATACTGTAAGGCCTTTTATATACAAAAACAGTAGTAGACGTCTGCTCCACGACATCTACGATAGGTTATTATCACATAATAGGATATTTGACTATATTTTGACGTAATTTTCAAAAATGTTTTGCTTAAAAAAATAGCTTTGAGCATCAAATGCATCATTCACATTCACTCGGATTCTGTTAAATTATATTTTCATTTTACTAAGTTAAGTTAATTAAGTTATTAAATTATACCCTTAATATTCCCCTAACACAATATAATTCTGAATTTGTTTAGAGACCTTACAGTACGTGCAAATTAAACCTACAGTTAAGTTCCAGTCTTAACGAATAATGACTATACGAAGTAATCAACATGTTCACTTTGGAATTTCAAGCTTGTCTTAAATAGTGATCGTATTAATAATATAATATATATATTTATTTACAGCGGATATCTACTTTTCAAGTGTATAAAATGTATAAGCGGAATTATCTACATGGTTAACAAATAATATAAATTTAATTACCGAGCCACCAAGAGGGAAATACTAGGTTTTTCAATTTATGTTAAAATAATTTTTTTTTATCATTTTTGCGTATTATTATGACGTCATATAAAAACATTTAAAGCCTGAGTGATCTTAGCGGCCCGACTAGTGAAAAAAAAAAACAGCCAAATTTTAGTATAACATTGGGAATACGAATTTAGTTTGAGATTAGAAAAGCACAAGCAAATGTGTACCTTGTCGTTAGTAGGCAAGACACAAATAAGCGTGCACTCTTAACTTATACTAAAATTTGTTCTCGAGTTAAATGTAAGATACAGGCTGAGAAAGACGACCAAAAACTATGAACTTGTCTATACTAATTATAAAGAGGAAAGATTTGTATTTTTGTGTGTGTGTGTGTGTACGTTTGTAATGAATAAAGTCAAAAACTACTGTGCCGATTTCAAAAATTATTTCACCATTGGTAAGCTACATTATCCGGAAGTAACATAGGCTATATTTTATCTCCATATTCCTACAGGAACGGGAACTATGCGGGCGAAACCGCGGGGCGCTGCTAGTTTTTAATAAAAAGATATATGGACAATTCACAATTAATTGTAACTATCCAAAATAATTTGACATGTTTTTAGATTGAACTAACGACATTAAAAATTCATATAAACGATACACGTTTATATGAATTTCTTTTTATCTTATTGTTCAACGCTATCATAATCATAATAGCCCTGTGACAAATGACAGCCCTCTAATATTATTCAATAAGGATTAGCTTTTTCTTTTTTTAAATATCTTTTTGGTCGTAATAAGGCTTTATTGTAAGATAGTCTTGTTTTCACCATTTAAATAATATGTAAGGTATTTTTAAGTTAGCATTCTAACTTTTTACAGCAGTGGAGGTTGTGAAAGTGCGAGTGAAATAGAAACAGATGTTTGTATTTAGTCTCTCTCTCTCTCAATGATATATAAGACACGACTAAAGCTCGGTCGTCTTTCACAGCCATAGAGTTGAACTTACACGTTGTATATAAATAAAAATCTAAATTAAATAAATAAGCAATGTCTAACACAAAATTCAGCAAATTATAATTCAACATTTATATTTGGCATAAATGTTTTGAACATTCCCTTAGGTTAAGATAATAAAAAAAAAAATAGTTAAAAGTAATGCTTAAAACGATCCGCTTGAGCAGAGCTAGACTAGATAAATTATTAAGCATTTGGTATATAATATTGTTCTGTACACAATTCGACTAGGCGCAGCAGTGACTGGTAAGCTAGGGACAAAAAGCACTGAATAATTTTAATAAAAAAAAATGTTTTTTTACAGCAATTTCACCGCTTTCCATCCAACCGAGACCACTGTCCCGTGTTGGTTTGGGATTTAAAAAGAATATGCCAACTGTGGTTCTTGCCTAGCATGTCGTAAAAGGCGACTAATGGTATATCGGGTTTTGGGTGTGTGATTGTGTAGGCGACAGGTTAGCCGCTTGTCACTGCTTTTTCACAATTTTCCATCTAACCCAGCCCGGCTTTATTTTTGGCTGAATGCGGTTGAAGGGGCATTATTATGGGGGGATTATGGGCGTGATGTTATGTATGTATGTAAAAAGAATGCTTTTTTTCTGTTATGACATCAGCAGAACTAAATATAGCAAAAATAATGTTCCTGTTCATATTTTGTGTCCATTTAGTCAATATGACAATATATTCTTTACTATTGAATAATGTTTTCATACTATTTTGATGATCCCGAGTTTAAATCCCAAAAAATATTACAATATTGTATAATAGTGTAGATTTTTAATGTAATAACTTATCTCAAAAATGTTTAAGTTAACATTAAGAACACTAACATACGAATTGGTTTCTCTTTTTATACTGAATATACAAACAGGTGATTATTCCCTCCTATTATGAGGGAGATACCTTAGATTCATATGGACCCGTGGATATTTCCCCACATTTCTGGCGGCAAATTTCTTGAAGTGCGCCTAAAAAATCTTGATACTTTAACCAAATCTTGATATTTATAAACCACATCAAAAGGATCAGTCGCGCTGTCACCTAGTCGATATATCACACAACACACGTTCGCGAGTACACTAAACTAACTAATGGATAAAATTGCATTTTATTGTTTCATTGCATTGGCAGGACCGTACCATTGCGATAAATTATATTTAAACGTGAATATTGATTGAAACCATGTTACTCCTTTCCATATCCGCGCTGATTGAAAACCAACGCGGACTGGGAGCCTCGCTCCAAGTCAGCATAAGCTGAACCTCCACCTTTTGTCTTTGGGAATTTGTATTTTACTTTGTGAGAAACATGTTTTTTAATGTAAAAGACAATAAACCATTTTTATTTTTATTTTTTTACTTGAAACGACGGGATAATTACTTTTGATAGAATTTAAGTACTTCACAGATTAAAAAATAATGCATTTTATATTTTAGCAAACAGCTGATTAAATATTTTATAGTTGATATGTCACAGAACAGTTTTATATTAAAGAAAATGGTGGAATAAGTGATTTAGCACGAAAGGTAGGTTTGTATTCGTTTGAAGAAATTCCATGATTTAAAATCCATATTCACTATTAGAAAGACGAGATGGCGCCACCATCGGCCATCTGGACCAATCAGGGTTGATTTAAAATAAAATGGCCGCTAAGGTCTCCATAAAATATAGGACTACGGATGGTGAAGCCAACTCTAGTTTTACTTTCCTTCCTATAACAAATACGAAATCACACTGATTTTTTACACGGATTTAATACTAATGGAAAAATCTAGTTGAGATAACTCCATTCATACTGAGAAAATGAATGATAATATTAAAATTGAGACCTTTAAAAAATAATAATTTTCATAACCGAAATATAAATATATTCAAATGTTTATGTGATAATAAAAATCCAACACAGGTTTAATAGAGGTTTGAACGAGATAACTCAATTCATAGGGATTCATAGAGGGTTGTGTAGTATAAAAATCAAGCGGATTTCATACTTGAATAATCATATCTTATACATAATATTTCTTCTAGCCCTAAACATCACAAAATATTTTGGGCGATAGAATATTTCCCTTCGAAATATCAGATCTGACTTAGTCAATAGTATATTCGTAAAAGTAATTCGTATTAAATTATATTTGCATACGAAATTAATAGACGATTGCGTGTCGCCTGGTAAAAGTGTATATAAGTCCAAAATTTGTATAAAAACACCATGCGTTTTATATATGTGATGTTTATTACGTCTTAATCACTATTTTAAATTTTTCAAGTACTTAATATTTCTTCAGAAAGGTTTCATGAAACTAATGAATACTTTAAGCATTGCTTGTCCATAATAGTGGTTAAGAGTAGTATTGCCGCTCGATAGCCCAACATCGATTGTATATCCTATCGATAGTTGAAGAAAATCGGTAGTATAGATAGTCTATCGATATACTGAAAACTATCGGTAAACAGCAATATAATCGATGCTGCCGTTTATCGATAGTATTGCACAAACAGACATCGATGCTATCGATACTATCGATTGTCCTATCGATCGTATAGATAATTTGGCCGTTAAACTATCGATTGCAACACTATCGATTTTTCGGCAACACTAGTTAAGAGGTAGCAGATGTGCCACAAATCACGCTATATACAAAAATACGCTCATGCATTGGAATAATAACTGTCTTACTAATAATACGATAACAGAAGGAAATAGCGAGTGTTTTTTTATGTAATATTTGGCAACATGATACTGACCAGTACGATACTGATACTGTTCTAACAAAAATTATGAGATAGTCTCATGTCAAGTGTGACACTTTGTGACGTCACATTGCACCAAAGCAATGTCAATCTATCAAAGCATTGCGTTTTAATAATTTATAAAAAGTATGTCAAATATCGGTTTTATAAACCATGTACTCTTAACACAAGTGTCTCATATTTCCTTAAAATATATTAGTAAGACAGTTACAGTTAGATCTATGGTAAGATTTACCAAGAAGTCACAAATAGCAATGGTAAAACTACCATACCTTGTTCAGACTATTTACAATAGTCACAGTAAATACGTCTAATAACAACAAACAGAGGACTAAAACAAACAAACAAACGCAACTTAATATAAAATGCTCGTCTTTGAGATTGAAACTGGATTAGGATATAAAGATTCATATGTACTAGAGATCGCGAGTTTTGGGACGGATATAAATCCAAAAGAGGTTTTAACATTATTTGTCGAACTTTCACTACTTTATTCTTCTTTTTTTTACGAGTTATTACTCTTTAAAACCTGCCTGCAGGTTTCTATTAGTATTTATAGTTAGAACAAAAAAAAAATGTAATCAATAGCTGAGTAGTAACCAGTAGTGGTCTTATCGGACCCCGTGACATAACGCTAGAAGGATGATAAGCTAAGTAGGAAATATTTTACAGCTATTTAAAAGGATTTTTAGTGAAATTATAATGTACTGTACAATGACTAGAACCGCCTAACAAAGATTCCCCGACACAAAAACCTCAAGGTCCTTAGGAACAAGGGATCTTAGGAATCCCCAAGAAACCCAAAAGGCGTTCCAAGCGACCCCAATCCGAGGATCTTAAGAATTAAAATTCCCAAGAAACCCTTAGAGCTTTCAAAGCGACCCCAATCCGATTCCAACCCCAAAGACGCTCACGACGTGCAACAATCCACCCCCCGGCACCCCCGCACGCGCCGCCGGCAGAACCCGTAGCACTTCCACACCAGGCAGCACAGCCCGCGCCCGCCCGACTCGCACGACTCGCGACTGTCCAGCCTCCTCAATTCCGGGGCGAATCTGTCATCACTCAGGAGCTTATCTAATCGACTCCTCAACTGAGTCGGGGAGACGCTCCTGTCCCGAGCGAGTTTCGCCCGCGGCTCAGATTTAGTATCGAGCAATTCCGCTATTTCTTCGATACTGGAGGCGTCGGCATTCGGAGTGTGGGAATCGACGCTCTCCGGCGTATAAGGATCGAGTCGTTTCGCGACGGTGAGTAAGGTCGTATCGACTTCATTGACGAAGATGCCGTCGTAGAAGTCGTCGGCGCCGGTGATCTCGACGTCGGGGATGCAGAGCGAGCCGCTGCGGGCGCGGGGGCGGGCGGCGCGGGTGGGGGGTGGCGGCGCGAGCTGGGGGTGCGTGGGGAGGCGCGCGAGGGGGGGTGCGCGCAGCGTGCACGCGCGCAGGGGGGAGCAGCACTCCACGGTACCTCGGTCGCTTTGCAGCATCACGCGTAGGTAGATCGGCTGCAATGGAAAATGCGGTTTAGGCTAAACTTTTGATTTACTTCGACTAACTTTCGATAGTAGTTTTGTTTTAATGCGGTGATATAACAAAGCTATCATCGAGTTTGCTAGAACATCATTTTGTCAAGTCAGATATATGGTATCTATTATGAAATGTTGCAATGAACCGCACTTTAAATGTACAGACACGGTAATGGCGCCCGGCACCACAGGACGGACCGGGAGATTTTTTGTAATATTGTACCGCTTGTCACGGCTAGTGGTTCGTTGACGTAATTTTCAGTTCACTTAAAAATGTAATGCAGTATCTGTTCCTTGTATTGTCACCGACTCGTCCAGTTAATACGTGTAACATACTCGGTGCGCGGCGTGTGCACTGTGCAGCTCACCTTGTGGTCCCCCATGCAGGCGGTGTCGCCGATGACGCCGTACTCGGTGCGCTTGCGCGCGGGCGCGTCGACGAGGCGGCGCAGCTCGCTGGACACGGCGTCACTCGGCTTGGGCGACCCCTCCGACTGGTTGCGCACCAGCTTGCGACGGATCGGCGACCCGTCCGCCTCCGACACCCTGCGGGATAGTCATATTAAAATTAGAACTGCGGGATAGTCATATTAAAATTAGAACTGCGGGATAGTCAGGTCAGATTTATCGCAGAAGTTCTACATACGCATATCCGTAAGATATTGATATCAATAATTCAACTAATCAGTAGTCGACTACGATTATCCCGTGGTTGGGGGTCATGACCCCAATGACCCCTCCCCTGCATTCGCCCTGCATATGCCTGTCTCCTGTATACCTAGAGTTGATATACAAATACATATTAGTAGTAGATACACTCCCAACGATCCGGGGGTAGGGTAATGATGACCCCAATGACCCCACCTAGATTCGCCTTTGCACATGTTTGTCGGTCTCCTGGTAAACGTGCAGTTGATAGAAATATTAGTCGTCAACTAAAACTATCCCGTGGAGGGGGGTCATGATCCCAATGACCCCACTTAGATTCACCCTTGCACATGTTTACAAATATTAGTAGCCGATTACAACTACCCCCGGGTAGCTCGTGACCCCAATAACTCCACCTGGATTCCCCCTGCAGACATAATTATTAGTAGTCGACTACAACTACCTTGGAGACGGGTCGTGATCCGTACCCCTCACATGCCTCTCATGCATTCGCCCTGCACATGTCTATCTGGTACCTGGAGTTGATAGCCTGCTGCACGCTGGTGGGGTCGGCGATGCTCTTGCGCGCGGCGCCGATGCCGGGCACGGACAGCGCGTCTAGGTCGGCCACGCTGCTCTTCTTCTCCAGGGTCTTGCCGGGACTCGACTAAACAAATGGCCAAGGTTTATATGTTACTGGTTATGTTGTTGTATGTGTGTGTTAGAGTGTCAGGGTGTCTATGCGTCTGTGTCGTACGTGTCTAAATGTATAGACATCGATACCTAGGTGACTACGTGTCTATTGTGTATAGGTGTGACACATGGACACACCCAGATATTTAGACACATAGTCACAGGTACCTAGGTATCCGTGACTAGGTGTCTAAATATCTATGGATCAATGTGTGTGTATGTTTGTCACATATTGTGTGATCACTGTTTATATCTCGGAATGCTCGTGTATGTATGTCTGTATGTTCAGAGAAATTTGGCATACTTAAAGGTATGAATCTAACTTAAGATAAGGGATAATTAATAAACATAAGATAGCTTTTATCAAATTTTGTGTCATTTGAGATGATACTTGGGGTGATAATACTCTTGGGCTTAATAAGTAGTAGGGCGGGCCGGTCGCCGGAGGGCGATGTGGTAGTAAGGTTCAGACCAAGACCCACCCAAGTACCCAAGACGTTCCTCCACTCGAGTGCTAAGGGGTACAATCCCCGCAGATTGCTAATGCGCCTGGCCGCCATATTGGTGACGTAATCGTGACGTATCGAACACTCAGAATCGTTCGCAAAACTGACCAGCTAGTATTGCGGGTGACGTCACGTGGGTGTTAATTAGACAAGGTTCCAGCGCATTAGCAATCTGCGGGGATTATATCGCGGGGTTTTAGTGGGCATACCCCGGCTATTAACACCTTGGCCGGAGCAGGGATCTCCAATTCCAGAGGCCCCCGGGAGTCCACACACCGCCCTGCAGGGTGAAGGCGTAACGCATTTCCCCGCGTCAAAAATGCCGTAGCAGCACAATGCTGAGGCTGGGACCTAGTTGGTAGCACATACGTTTCTTTCCTATTCGTATTATCTTTTAATTTTTCCTATTTCTATTTGTCTATTGTATATTGTCTGTTTAATTTTTGTTAGTGTATGTGTTGTCAATTAATGTTTATTTCTTTCTTTCAAAAATAAAGGGCTCAATAAGTAGTGTTTACCTGATGATTCTGCCTCGCCGGCGACCCGGAGCGCGCTGGGCTGCTGTCCGAGGAGGACACTCGGCCGCTGCTGTCCGTCGACTCTGCTACTGACTTCCTGTAGTGAGGGGGGGTGTAAGTTTACTAGCGGACTCAACAGTGATCTGTTTTCACAAACGTCTATATAATTAAAAAAAAGTCAAATGTCAAAATAATCTTTATTTATGTAGATGTGAAAAAAACACTTATAAATCGTAAATTTAAAAGAAAATCAACCATTATTATAAATCTACCACCGGTTCGAAATTTTTCTACTACAAGAAGAAACGGGCAAGAAACTCTGTAGTTACTCTTTTCAACGACATCTTTTATAAAGGTAAATTATAGATCATATTTGTCTTTGAACCATGACATGAAGTCGAAAATTTTTAAGCTTTATTTTTTTTTAACTCTTTCCGTCTTGGTGGTTAGCATACTAACCACCTAAAAAAACAAGAATATTTATTATATATTTTAACAAATGGTAAATAAAATATTGAAAATTGAATCCAAATGCGTAAGAACATTTATTCAGAATATTTATGTAAAAAGATATAAAACACAAGATTATTTTCAATATATGTATTAAAAATAATACATATATTAATTTTTTTTTTTATTTTTAATCCATATTGAACACGAATATGTAATTTTTATGTCTGAGCTATTAAAAATACAAAAGTGTGACTGAAAGAGTTAAACAAACCTCGTCTTTCGTGTAACGATTACAGAAAAATGAATATCGAAGTCCGTGGGCGTCCTTCGTACGTTATACGTGTATATACATTTGGCGATCCATTTTTATTTACATAGTATATAGATTTATAACGCTCCAGCTAAGAGCTCGTTCAATACATAGGTCCTGGCGGGCTGCACGTGTGTACTTCACGTCGAGTTAAGGTTTGACGATGCCTTATGCACCCCGCATAATATGTAAAAAAAAATAATAAACAGGTCGAGTTTAGATGTGGACAAGCCCAGCACGGACGCCAGACGGTGCCCAGAACTATGGATTTGCGCTTGTCTGTCGGATCCACAGGTCGAATCATTCCATGGTTAACCTACCTGGACGTGTGCAAATGTCTATTATCCCCAGGCCGGCCGGAGTCCTGATTCTGCACCAGTAGCCGAGCGGACTGGGACAGGAGGATCCTGTCGCACCATGCTGGACATCTGAAAAATATTGGAGGCGTGATGAAGTATATATTTACACTATTTATCGGACGACATCACATACATTGATCTGACTCCAAGGTAAGTAACTTAAGCACTTGTGTTACGTATATCAGAAACAACAGTGGTATTACAAATATATACTTAAATATTTGATATCAACACCCAGATGGAGAACAAACACAAGTATTTATCACACGAATGTTTGTCTTGGCTGGGTATCGAACCCACAACTCTTGGCGCATGGGACAGGGTCACTACTGAATGCGCCATCGAGCCAGTCTAATATAATTAATTATTAATTTTAGTGGCACTGCAACTTTAGAGTTTTAAGCAATAAAGTTCCTAAGAATCAGGGTTCATAATTACCCCTGATCTTAAAGAACATCATTGATGAGGAATTTATTGTAAAGACTTTATTGTCACTACTTTTTCACAATTCTCCATATAACCCAGCCCAGTTTTATTTTTGGCTGAATGTGGCTTACTTTGACTCTGCCTACCTCTTCGGGGATTATGGGCGTGATGTTATGTATGTTCCGTTTAGTCCTTCAGTTAGATTATAAAAAAATATTGAACACGTATATTTTTATTTATTTGCCAAACAACCATTGACGAAGATACTATGCATTCAAGTTGCGCGTGACGTCACGCTTTCGTACAACTTTTACAAAATAGTGACGTCGCAAGCCCCCACTCTAAAACTTTGATGCTCTTTATCTTTATTCTTTATTTTTTGTTAATTTGATAAAGCGAAAAATATGTGTCTATATAATATGTGTATTTTTGTATAATCTAACTGACAGACTAAAAATTCAGTCGAATTGAGAACCTCGTCCTTTTTTTTGAAGTCGGATAAAAAGAATTATAGTTTTTTAATGCATTCATCATCCCTGTTGTGAGGAATTTATTTTAAGGACGTCATTGCGAGGACCTCATTGTTAGGACTTTATTTTGAAGACTTTGTTGTAAGGACTTCATCGTAAGTTATTTACCTGGTCTTCATGTAGTGCGTGGGCTGGTGCACATCTTCCTCGAAGGGGTAGGTGGGCGGGAACTTGACGGGGAACTCGTACAGGTGCGGCCGGAGCGCCTCCAGCTCGCGGTCGTAGCGTTGCAGCTGGGGACGATGACGTCACGTTAGTAGTCGTCGTAACACTAGCCAACATTTTTTTTTCACAAAATCAACTGATTGCTTTTTTGATAAATCAGTAACAGCTGATTCAAATTGAGTAATCCAAATTTTGAGATATTTGAGAACAAAGTTTCTGAAATTGACTTTAGGTCTGACTTCAGTATTAATAAATCGATTCTCAAACACATTTTTTTTATATCTATCATCTTTTATGGAAAGTAATAATCCATTTTTTTTATTTACAGTTAAATTATATTGCTTAATTAATGCCTCGCAAAATATTCGCATTAGAATGGTATAAAGAATTGGTCCATAAAGGCGCAACTTCGAATGTATGCAAAAATTATGGTAAAGTTTAACTAGCCATATCTTTGCATAGAATCATAGTAGAAACTTAATCCGAAGTACATTGAAATGTTAAGTATTCTCACTATTAATCGTATGTATTATGTTCACGTTTTAATAATATTTATGCTGTTAAATAAATCAAGAAACATCGTTTAAAATTGCAAGCTTATTTGTGTTTGTAGTTCAATAACTTAAAAATGTGACCTGATGGGAAAATGTTTATAACAGAATTGATCAGTAGAAAGTAATAAATTGTTTGTTACAAAAAAAACCTAATTATGTGTAATAAGAGTGTTCAATAAAACGATACACCACAGAATAAACACTTAAGGTACAATAAATTACATATACGCCCCGAGTCGGCTTTAGTCACCCCCGTACCTCAGAAAGCACGTTAAGCCTTTGGATCTAAGCCTCACCGGTCATGTCGGCCGTCTCACCGAACTAAGAGAGTGAAGGAACAGAGTGTGTTTGCGCAGACACTTGTGCACTACAATATCTCTTGCGTAGTTGGCTAATCGTTGGGATTGGCCGCCTGAACTGACCGAAACCAGTTAAGAGGATATTATTTGCTCGTTAGAATAACAAAAGCAGTTTTTTTTTGTAAGAGTTCAATTGAATTGCAGCTATTTTCTGCGATTTGATACAGAATCATCGAGTTATGATATGTATTAGATGAATGTGTATTACTCTATTATATTTTGAAAAATCAGTTAGTGTCAGAAGGAGTATATTCTGAACGCGGCTGGTCCGTCTCTACAGCAAGTAGTGTTACCCAGGGCTCGCGGAAGATCTTCTGGTGGTCGGCGTGCGCGAACTCCTTCTTGCCGACGGACAGCACGAGCCGCTCGCCCGCGCGGAACTGCAGCCGCGCCGCGTCTGCGCTCGCGCCGTTCTGCGCGCGGCTCGGGGACAGCTGCTCCGTCACCTTCTGCGGGGAACACAATACGATGAGGTAATAGAACATGTGAGGAGATGGGGGACGTGGTGAATGTGCTTGTGTGCGCGTGTCGGTGTGAGTGTGATTTTGATAAAATAAAATTAAATAAAAATGAAAATAAACGCTAGCTCATTTTCTTTAACAGCAACATCATCAACTGGCCGGTTGGTCGAGTGGTAAGAGACCCTGGCCACGAAACTAAGGGTCGCGGGTATGAATCCCGCTAAGAGCAAATGTTTCGTGTAATGAACATGAACATTTGTACTCCAGTCATGGATGTTTAAAACGTATTTAAGTATGTATATCCGTTCACCTAGTATCCAAACCACAAGCATAAGCTTAGTTTGAAACTAGGGAATTGGTGTGTCAGTCTGGAAAATTTATTATTCATTTATTATCACAGGAAAGTCTACTGACAACTGTAATGTGCATTGTTATCTGAGTACCAGCACAAGCACACAAGAATTGAAGTACGTACCTTCACCACGCCGCCGGTGTCCGTGCGGAAGTTGAAGTCGCCGAAGATGAAGTATGGCGCCGCGTGCGCGTCCGCGTGCAGGTGCCGCAGAGTGTGCCACAGCGCGCGCTGCCGGCTGCGACTGTACACCTACCAGTAAAAGTCATACTTTAACATACGTTAACAGTAAAAGGTCACACTTTAACACACGTTAACAGTAAAAATCACACATTAACGACGGTAAAGGTCACAATTTAACATACGTTAACAGTAAAAATCACACATTAACGACGGTAAAGGTCACAATTTAACATACGTTAACAGTAAAAATCACACATTAACGACGGTAAAGGTCACAATTTAACATACGTTAACAGTAAAAATCACACATTAACGACGGTAAAGGTCACAATTTAACATACGGTAACAGTAAAAATCACACATTAACGACGGTAAAGGTCACAATTTAACATACGTTAACAGTAAAAATCACACATTAACGACGGTAAAGGTCACAATTTAACATACGGTAACAGTAAAAATCACACATTAACGACGGTAAAGGTCACAATTTAACACACGTTAACAGTAAAAATCACACATTAACGACGTTAACGGTAAAAGTCACAATTTTACAATACGTTCACAGTAAAGGTCACTATTTAACATACGTTCACAGTAAAGGTCACAATTTAACATACGTCTCACCTGATACCCAAAATGAACGGGTGATGAAATCTGTTATTTCATATGCGCAAATCGCATACTTTCGCAGAACGTCATTCACAATGTTTGAAAGGAGAAAAGCAATTATTATGGCGTTATTCGAAAGTGACCAACTATGAATAGGCTGAGTTAGATGAAATATTTAAGTCCCAGACCAACATGAGACATGGACATCTGCGGTAATGATTATTTGAGAAAATTACGTTCTGCAAAAGTTACACTTTTTTTACGTTGACATGACATCTTTAATAAATATTATGACGATGACGATTAACAAATACGACAATTTGCGTCATAATCGTCACAACCTATTAATTGTTCCACTATTATTACAGTAATAACCTTTTTCGTAATAGTACGTAAAAACAGTGTGTAATCATTAATCAAGTTAATAATACCGAATTACGAGCCAAGTACCGTTTAGCTAACAGTCCATTACAGCAAACAATTGTAGTAATTACCTTTTAGAAAGTGAACTAATAAAAAACGGCTATTAATCCTAACTACTTACATATAATATTAATGCGAAAGTGAGTTTGTTAGTAATTCTATCATGTTTTACCTAACATAACGCCCATAATCCCCGAAGGGGGAGGCAGAGTCAAAGGGGCAGCATGCCCCTTTAACCACATTCAGCCAAAAATAAAGTCGGGCTGGGTTAGATGAAATATTGTGAAAAAGCAGTAACAAGCGGCTAACCTGTCGCCTACACAATCATACACCCAAAACCCGATATACCATTAGTCGCCTTTTACGACATGCTAGGCAAGAACCACAGTTGGCATATTATTTTTAAGTCCCAGACCAACATGGGATAGTGGGCTAGGTTTGATGGAGAACAGTGAAAAGTGACAAGTGGCTAGCTCGTCGCCTACTCAGTCACATACCCAAAAGCCCGTAAACCATTTTAAAAAAATAATCTATATTAATAATTTCGTCAAGGGGTACGGTAAACTCGATCGAAACTTTATATGAATAACAAAACATAAAAAAATATTGATTTTGAGTCGACAACACATATCCGCAAAATTCGGTTTGTCGAGTATTTTGTTAAATTCTAATGGTGCTGACAGACAAATCGTAGTCGCCATATTCATAAACGTCACTCACACCGGATGACACCTTGAGTACATACGTTCCGTTTCAGCTATTAACGTACTCTGGTTAAGTGTTTTTTTCTTAAAACCTGAGATTGGCCAATTGCCATAACATTAAATAAATATAAATAAAATACTGTCCTTAACCTTAAAAGTTTAAGTTGAAGTTCTTTTCGAATGTTATTTTACATATTTCAGTATCCATTTAGTTTTGTATAGTAAATATATATCATAATAACTAAATGGATATCATGCCGAAAATCGTAAGTATTTCATAAAATGAATGTCTCTCATCATTTTTTTGTTAACAGCCGAATCTTCTGGCATTTGGTAAACATTGTCACAATGTGGAAAATGGATGCAGCGACGAGCTCTTCGTAAAGATAGTGCGTAGTGATGGTGTTTTAGTAGGTAGAACACCACACAAAATTTACTTAAAAACAACCTACTAACCTTAGGTAGGTTAGTAGGTTGTGTTTTTAAGTAAATTTTCTTTTTATGGTGTGAATTGTAAGAATTTCTGCATTCAAATAAAATATGCACTTATCTACTTCCAGCGGCATGCAATTTTCAAATGCAATTGTGCAGACGATATATAGAATGCGAAAACATTATACTCGATAAGCGGTTCAATATTTTTTATTTTAATAAGACAAAAATTATTATAGTTAGATAATTTAATGTGGATAACTAAGGGTTGAAGCTAATCGAAGAGTCACTGGTGACTGATGATGTCTCTTTGGACAAAGGGGACAAAAGAACAAGTTGACGCAGCTCTAAGAATCACTGCTGACTGATGTTTCTTTAGAAGAAGAGGAGAAAGAGAACATAGTAAATGGTTGGCAGACTACAGAAGAAGCGTAAATATTCAAGCAGATTTAGTATCAGCACATTCAGTTAGTTCTATGATTTTTTATAAATATGTTAAAAGTCAAGCACTTAATTTTTTAGGTGAAAAAAATTATAAATTATTTTAAAAATTGTTGTCATAATAGGACGGTGTATATAGACAACAAATCGAAGTCAGGGCAATCTTCCGACAAAATCGGTCTATTGTTATCTTATCCTGTGTTCACCCATGGCCAGCTCTATGTTGCCTTTCGATGATGTAAAAATCCAAATTATCAATACCACTTAACAAGGCTTGAAAGGTGTTAAATATTTAACGAAAAATGTTGTATATAGAAACATTTTATGATAATCAACCTGTGAATATCTATATTTATAATAAATCTGTAGAGAGGTCAATTCTGTACATGAAATATATTTTCAAAATAACTATCAGGGGGTGATTAGTGATCGATACTGATGCCACAAATGCAATCAGTAAAATTTTTGTCTGTCTGTCTGTCTGTATGTTCCTTATAGAAACAAAAACTACTCGACGGATTTTAACGAAACTTGGTACAATTATTCTTCATACTCCTGGGCAGGTTATAGTACACTTTTCATCACGCTACAATCAATAGGAGCAGAGTAGTGAAGGCAAATGTTGGGAAAATGGGAGAAGTTACTCCATTTTTAAGCTTCCGTCGCGTGTGCAGCCTTAATGGTTAAAGTTACATAGAAATCATGTATGACGGAAATAGTCTTTTTAATATTGACCATAAACGCGGGTGACACCGCTGGCACAGCTAGTAGAGAAAAACTAATTATGAATGTTGAAGAGGCGAGTAAGGTGTGTAAGGATCGTGCCATATGGCGTTCGTTTCTCTCTGCTGCTCGCTAGGTAAGTGGCGTGAAGTTTAGTTTAGATAATATTTATGATTATGTCATAATAAGTACCTTTGCCAACTTCTCGGGTGAGTGAGTACTCATTGAAAAATTGCAATGGTTTTACTTGGCTTCTCAACATCATTATTGATTTAGCCAGTTTGTTTACCAAAGAGAAAAGATCTTTTTTTTTTCAATAATAGTAAGTAATAAACCAAACCTACCTACCAAAGTTAAGAAAAAGACTGAGTGCTTAAAACAGAGAGGTTTACAGGAAATAAACCATAAAAGCTATTTGTTTTGTTAATTTATTTTGAAAGTTGATTTAAAATTAAAATTATAATTATTAAACACAATGAACGATGCTATACGAATCTATGCCTTGCTTTGCCTATAATATTCCTTGAAAACCGATAACTACAGAAATATCTACCTACATGTGTATTATCACATTTTACCCGAGCGAAGCCGGGTTTTCATCTAGTAATAAATAAATTCTTTAGACTGACACACCAATTCCCTAGTTCCAAACTAAGCTGATGCTTGTACTATGGATACTAGGTGAACGGATAGACATACTTAAATACGTTTATAAACATCCATGACTCGAGTACAAATGTCTATGTTCATCACACGAAACATTTGCCCCTAGCGGGATTCGAACCCGCGACCCTTGCTTTCGTGGCCAGGGTCTCTGACCACTCGACCAACGGGCCAGTCGATTTACATCAAACGTTTTACCTACTCAACATAAAGCAAATAATCGGGGTAATGTAAGATGCTGGTAGTCCCCTCTTCCCCACTGGGCACTTGGGGCACATGTGCAGGGCACCCACGATCTATATATAGGGCCCCCTAGTTCTAGATTACCAATGGATCATCGACATTTATAACGCACAAACACATTAATTTACTAAGGAGCGGTGGTAGCTCAATGGTAAGGATACGCGCCTCTTAACCGAGGAGTGCGGGTTCAAACCCGGGCACGTACCTCTGGATTTTTCAAATCTACGTACGTATTTATACCACTAGCTCGACGGTGAGGGAAAACATCGTGATGAAACTTGCAAATTCAAATAATTTTGGATTTGTAGCCATGATCCAAAAATTGTCTGGTCCCGTATCTTAGGGTTACGAAGGTCAGATCGGCAGTCGCTTCAATGTAATTACCAGACTCTCTACATCCTGGATCATGGTCTCAGCGGACCCCGTCTAAGCACGGGACATAACGCTAGGAAGATGATAAAACACATTAATTTACTAATGCGCCCAGGGCCTCCATTAGCTTAAAGACTGCCCTGGATGCTGGTGGGGCTATGGACATATAACGATTCCCACGGTTCCCACCACTCGAGCGACGAGGAGCGCCGCAGGGTTTAGTGGGTATTCCCCTCCCTGTATTTCTTTACAGGGCGGCTGGGTCCCACACGTCACGCCGTTCCCCCGAGTGCCGTGAAGGTGCAAATGCATTCCCCGCGTTAATTAAAAAGGGTAATGTAAGATTGTATTAAGCCGCACTTGATCAAAACTCGTTATTATAACATTGAGTGTACTGGCTGCTGTGCTGGATATTATTAGAGGAGGAAAAAAAAAGAAAATACGTTTACAAATAGACGATAGGAATACTATTTACATAGGCAGATAAATAAAAGTTAAAATAAATTAATAAAAACCGTATATATGCATATTCAGACGTAGATGTACGTATTTGTAAATAAATAAATATCCGACGAAATAAATATCAATATTATTATTTTTTTATCCATATCCACAGATCTAGACGCCCGTGATTCGTGTCCGCAGATGTGATTACCAATGATGCGTATCCGCGGATCTTGACACCAATGATCATTATCCACAGATTTGGACCCTAATGCCCCGTATCTGCGGATCTGGTCTGCAATGCTCCTTATCCGCGGATCTAGGCGCCAATTATCCGTATCCACGGATTTAACATAACATAACATCACGCCCGTAATCCCCGAAGGGGTAGGCAGAGTCAAAGGGGCAGCATCCCCCTTTAACCACATTCAGCCAAAATTAAGTCGGGCTGGGTTAGATATTTCATTATTGTGAAAAAGCAGTGACAAGCGGCCAACCTGTCGCCCACACAATTACACACCTAAAACCCGATACACCATCAGTCGCCTTTTACGACATGCTAGGCAAGAAACACAGTTGGCATATTCTTTTTAAGTCCCAGATCGTCCCATGTTGATCTGGGCTGGTTTGTATGGAAAGTTGTGAAAAATGAGTGACAAGTAGCTAGCTCGTCGCCTACTCAGTCACATACCCAAAAGCCCGAAAACCATTAGTCGCCTTTTATGACATGCTAGGCAAGACCCACAGTTGGTACATTCTTTTTTTTTGTCCCAGATCAACATGGGCCAAGTCCCACACCAACATGGGACAAATATCCGCGGATTTAGAAGATAATATATCGGCGGATCCTATATCCGTATATTATAGTACTCACGGAGGGGAAGGTTTCGATGGCGAGCAGGTTCGAAGCATCGTGGAACAGGTGTATGTTGACGAACTCGACCGCCGTGCCGCGGATCAGCCAGCGCGTGCGCAGGAACCCTTTGCGCGACCACTTGCACTGAAGACAAGTAAACACAAATAATTACTTTGACGTACTTGTTATAAATACATACATACATAATTATGGTTCATACGCCTTTGTATAAATTGTGTTGAAAAGAGTAACCACCGAGAATATTCTTTATTTATATAGGTTTTAAGGAATCACTTCTGAATCGTCAAATACAGGTAAAGCTACATGATTCTATCACCGGTTCGGAATGTTGTATCTACCGAGAAGAAACTCGGTATAATAATCCTCGTGGAGATTGGCTGCTGTGACTGAAATCGGTTAGGGAGATATTATATCAAAGTATTTTTACCTCCGGGAAGAAATGCTGCGGGAACTTGGCCTTCTCCTTGGTGGTGACCTTCTCAATGTTGCCGCTGTGCACCTCGCGACCTGACACCTCCACGAACGCCTTCAGCTCGAAGTCCCACATCTTGAGGTCCGTCAGCGACGAATGGGCGAAGTACATGTTGCCTAAGGCCTGGCGAGAATAAAAGACGTTATAAACGCCGCACCCATATTCCCCGTAGGTAGACCAAATTAATTCGTGTGATGAAGACTTGTGTTTGTTCTGTGTGTGGGTGTTAATATGTAAAATTTAAATAATTTTTGTAATACTACTGTTGAATTTGATATCAACACAAGTGCTTAAGCTACTCAGCTCAGAGTCAGATCAATGAATGTGATGTTGTGGCATATTTATTTATTTTTACTTTTAGGGCCGATTTTTTAATGGTCAGATAAGAATTAACTGACTGATAAAGTATAAAGTCACCTATATGTGGATGTCATACAGTATTTTACTTCAGAAACAGGCAATGAAATTTTTCAATTATCCAGATTGTGATTTATTTAATTGTTATCTTTTATCTGACTGTTGAAAAATCAGCCCTTAATATTATATTTTATATGTGTATAAATAACGTTAAATGTTTGAAAATATTTTTTATGCATATTTCCTATTCGAATTTAACGGGCTTAAAGTAGAGCGTGAAACGGACTACTCCTAATTAAGAAATGTGACGTCACACCAAGGGGAAAGAGTCACAAAGTTACCATCAACTTATTTAAAACTGGGTCTGTGGTTTAGCAGCACATTAAAAAAAAAGTGAAAAGGATCTGAAATACATGTGTGTGACAAAAATAATGGATGACCTCAAATAATAATCTCACCGTAAACTTCTCCGGCGAACTGAAGTCCTCATCTAAGAATATCCTGATCTTATCATACAGCCTCAGCTCTGGGCACCCGATTAATCGCTCCACGAAATCCTGGACGTACTGCATCGACTTCTCGTACGCCTTGCCGCCCACTTCTTGCAGATGCAACGCTATGAACTTGGGGTCCATCCGCGCTACGGCCTGCAGGAACTCGGACGTCCAGATCGGCAGCATCACGGAGGGCTGGAAGGCGAAGGTTTGTTATGTACTTTACTGGTTAATAAGGAATAATGATGCTATAGTTTTAAGGTAGTATTAACACATGGGATTTCTACATCCTAGTTTGGAGGTCCCGGGGGAATTTGCTGATAATGTTCAGTTTTGGCTTAGTTCTTGATATCAACCACAGACTAGTAAAAATAAGACGGACTCCACGTTGTCATACTCCAGCGTGTGAAGTCACGTTTATGTGAGTGAGATACTTATGGATACCAGATATCGGATATCTGTCATTTGGAGCGCTTATAATATCAATGTGTGACGTAAGTTGCGTGTCAAGTTGGAGCCCCTGAGGACCTTATGTGTCTATTTAGTATCGCGGAGTCATTCCTTTTTTTTTTTACTAGTCCGTGATATCAACATTGCACATATTTAACATGACTAGCTTCTGCCCGAGGCTTCGCTTACGTAGTACATCGATGAAACGATAACATTTCACAAAAAATATGGTATGGGATAATATGCGGGAGACCCTATGACCTTAGGTGCTCCAAAGAATTATAATCATCCTACTTTCATAGTATTGTTATATAAAGTTCCTTAATTTCAATCAAAGTCCCCTAAATCAAAGCAGGTATTTCCCAATCTCGTTCAGACACCCAAAAAAGACGTGACAAGTCACCAGACCTCCACGGGCCACATGATTAATGGACGACACCAACACGCGACGTATTTTTAGATAACTAACTAACTAAACTTCACGCCACTTCCCTAGCGGGGTAGGCAGATAACCGGACGCCATATGGCACGATCCTAACACACCTCACTCGCCTCTTCAACGTTCATAATCATTTTCATACAAGCTCTACGGTTTTTATGACTCCTAACATCACCTTCTGTTAATACACGACCAATCTGATGTTAACTAATATCGTTGCAGTTCACCTGGCGGCCAGGATAAACTCGGACGTTAACCATTAGCTCGTGAATAACTAACGAGTTATTTATTGCTTTTAATGACTCGACATATTTGTACGTTCCATTTTTGTGTCAAACGATATATAAATCAATGTATTGATAAATTACTTTATACGAGCGCCATTACCTTACGGCTGTTTTTGAAAATCGTTACTCGTTCCCCACAGGACAGGCTTAGCCTATGTATCAGCAAACTTGTTACTTGTATAATGTACTTTTTGTGAAGTAAATATTTGTAAGGTCTAGTAAAAAAAGAAGGTCTCCACGCTATCATACTATAGCGTGAAGCCACGTTCATCCATGTGTGAGTGTGATATTTATGTGCAAAATACCAGATATCGGATATCTGTCATATGGAGCACTTATTATGTCAATGTGTGACGTAAGTTGCGTGTCAAGGTGGAGCACCTGAGAAGCTTCAATGTCTAGTTAGTGGCGCGGAGTCCTTCTTTTTTTACTAGTCCGTGATTTTATTATAGGTTTTTTATTAGTGAAGACTGACTTACGAGTTTCTTCGGTTTATCTATGTCCCTTTAGTAAGAAGGCGGTAAAATCAGTTGATGTACATTTAACGATTTATGAGTAAGTATACCCTATAAAATTAACTGTAACACTTTCTTTTTGAAATAATCATCAGTTTCTACTCATACGTAGCTTCATCATCGAGAAAATGACTTGTATGCTGCTTTCGGATAACATAGGAAAATGGGTTAATGAAAAAAACATTAATGAAATGGGTCCAGGAGTTTCAACATTTATAGATAAACTAGCTTCTGCCCGCGGCGTTGCTCGTGGTACATCAATAAAACATAGCTTATGTGTTATTCTAATGTATAAGCTATACTATTGTAAAGTTTCATTAAAATCCATACAGTACTTTTTGCGTGAAAGAGTAACAAACATCCACACATCCATCCATCCATCCATCCATACAAACTTTCGCGTTTATAATATTAGTATGGTAAAAAAATTCTGTTTGACCGGGCCTCAGCCCAAAATAGGAGATTACTATGGCATATAGTATTCGGAATAAAAATAATGAATCATTAATGACTCCCTTTCGGCACACAATGCCATTCGTTGCCAATCGAGAGACTTCGAAAAGGCTGGACCTATGTTAAATTACTGTTTTCATTACATTCCCAATAAAATAAACAAGTAAATGAAGAAAAGGAAGTTCGAAAAGCAGTCCTGAAAATGTAAGAAAAGTTTTGGTTCGCTTGTCGGGTGGTCTCTAACGTAAGCTGAATCACTAAAGAATTGACTAGTCCTTCTCTTTTACCATTGATCATGTAACCAATGGAATGTGATTCAGTTCGAGAATAATTTCGCTAAAACAACGTTGCAGCCGCTACGCTCTGATTAACTCGATATATTGAACGGTTCTATCGTAAGATTCTCACTGAAATATGCTCGAGTATTGTTTCGATGGGAGATCATCTGCCTAGCGTTATGTAACTGGCCTGCTGGTCGAGTGATCAGAGACCATGACCTCGTCGAATCCCGCTAGAGGGAAGTGTTTCGTGTGATGTACATTGACATTAAGTCATAGATCTTCGTAAACGTATTAAATAAGTCTATCCGCTACCTAAAATCTACAGCACAAGCATACAAGCTTAGTTTGAAACTAGAGAATTGGCGTGTCAGCCTGGAGAAAAAAGCCCCATTCCGGGTGATCCTTGTGATCTGCTGAGATCGTGATCCTGGATTTTGCGAGTCTGGTATTATCTCTAATGTCTCGATAATTCATCTGACTTCGTAACATTAATGTAGAGGATTTCAAACATTCGCGTTGCATTATCACTAGAAATAATAGTAATTCTTAGTTAATAATACATTGGCGATTACTCTTATTTAGTACCGTTAGTATTATTTCTATTAATGTTCTCTACATTACTAAAAATAATATCCAGTAATATAGATCATTGTTACAGATAGCCATTTACATGTGCAGGTTCCCTCACATTGTATTCAATGTAAATGCGTACTTAGAATTGAAAAATCCAAAGGCACATGCCCAAGTTTCAATCTATATCATGTGGCGCGTGTCATTTTACTTTAAGTTAACTTTAATTTACATAAGTCTCGACTGAAAATCATTTTAAATTCTGTCAGTGATAAATCACAGACGCGTTCCGTTGTTTTATCGTTCATATTGCCACTCTGCAGTTTATATACTCGATGTACACGACTCTTTAACACACAGAGAATGCTAATGTCAAGAAGGCAGTCCACTAAATAATATCAGCATTGTGTATGTGCCCTTAGGGACCGACACGGGTACCTTTCTCTATGTAGATATGGTTCCGTACCCAAGTGCAGGGCTGCCTACTTATGAAGAAAGGTAGAATATTTTATTTACTCTTTAAGAATGATTATACTACATGAGACTGATTATGTAGGCGGCGAGCAAAGCCACTTCTCAATTACGTTTCCCAATTATCCATATTACCCAAAAAAATATTTATGGCGAAATGTGGTTTAATGGGCTTATTACTCCTTGGACTTAGTGGGTTACCACCTTGGCCGGAGCCGCGACCGACTACTCAGAGATCCCCGGGAGTTCCACACACCACCTTGCCCCATCAGGTAGGGTGGCGGTGCGTAAGGCATTTCCTTGCGTGAACAAAAAATGCTCATACCTTCATGTTTTGCGGTCCTGATGGCACGGAACGTATGTATTTGAATACCATCATATATACCGCTAATCCGCTATCGACTATTATACTACATATCGCTAGACTAGACTCGCCTTCAAATCCATCCAGGATAATCCAGAATAAATCAACGATGGATTTAGAGTCTATTTTAAGATAGTAAAGTATACACGATGAGAGCGGCGGTAGCTCAATGGACACGCGCCTCTTAACCGAGGGGTGCGGTTTCAAACCCCGGGCACGTACCTTTGGATTTTTCAAATCTATGTACGCATTTATATCATTAGCTTAGCGGTGAGGGAAAACATCGTGATGAAACCTGTACATTCCAACAGTTATGGATGTGTAACCGTAATCCAAAAAATTGCGTATTTCCCATATATAAGGGTTACGAAGGTCAGATCGGCAGTCGCTTCAACGTAATTATCAGGCTCGCTAAATCCTGGATTATTGTCTAAACGGATCCTTAACCACGAGACACAACGCTTTGAGGTTGAATGAAAGTATACACGATTGCAATCGTACTTATAAAACATACTATAAACTTAGTACTACTTAGTCAACCCTACAGTAGGGCCGGAACCCTTTCTTGCATAACATCCTGCCTTCAAAGCTCCTGTGTCGGGCGTGGGACTGGCGATTGTTCGTTTGTGACAGCTGTTTGGGGACAAACGTTCCAAACTTACTTTCATGTGACTTGACATATCATATTTGTACATTAAAATTCAATTTGCAAGTGAGTTTATTTTTTAAATATCTTTAAATTTTAATATCCGACAACATCACATACATTGGTCTGACTTCGAGGTAAGTAGCTTAAGCACTTGTGTTACGGATATCAGAATCAACAGTGGTATTACAAATATATACTTAAATATTGGATATCAACACCCAGACACAGAACAAATACAAGTATTCACCATACGAACATTTGTCCTGGGTGGGGATCGAACCCACAACTGTTGGCGCATGGGGCAGGGTCACTACCGAATGCGCCATCGAGCCAGTCAAATTGTTAACAAGGTATCTTGTTTTGTTATTATGTATATCTTAACAGGAACTTGAGTTTACGAAAATCTTTATAAGAATATCAATCTAATGCCGGGTCGGGTGAGTCGATTCTACCAAAAAAAAACGGTACCTAAATAAACAAAATACCTAGTTTTCATTTTCAGTGTCAAAATGAGCAAATTCATACAATTCTGAACTAAATCATACGATTAATGCCTGTCGTTGATATTAATGAAATTTAAAGTGTATAATGCTTGAGTTGAAGGTGGCTTCTTCAAATAATTATTATTAAAAATACCATATTCCCCCTAGTTTTAACCGACTCCAGTTTTGTTATCTATTTATCAACAAGTAAGTGGTTGAAGTCGATAAAAGCTATTTATAAGCCAGCTTATTTAGTTTCTAACCTCCAATCAAATTCAGGTTGCGTAAATAAACTAGTGTTGCCAAAAAATCGATAGTGTCTGCAATCGATAGTTGAAAGCTTAAATCATTGACTGGATCGATGGCGCATTCGGTAGTGACCCTGCCCCATGCACCAAGAGCTGTGGGTTCGAACCCCACTCAGGACAAACATTCGTGTGATGAATACTTGTGTTTGTTCTGTGTCTGGGTGTTAATATCTAATATTAAAGTATATATTTGTAATACCACTGTTGATTCTGATATCACACAAGGTAACACAAGTTATTAAGCTTCTTACCTCGGATATTTATTTATTTATCTATACGATCGATAGGAAAATCGATAGTACTGATGTCTCTGTTAGTGCAATACTATCGATAGTATCGATATTGCTGTTCACTGATAGTATTGCAGTATCGATAGACTATCGATACTAACGATTTTCTTCAACGATCGATTGGCTATCGATAGATAATCGATATTGGCCTATCGAGCGGCAACGCTAAAACAAACCTATCTATACTTATACCTTTTTGTAAACTATAAATAAATTATAGCAACAAGCATATAGGTATGTTTATGTTCATCCATGCTCATTTACCTTTTTACGTCATTGCGGTATGATAACTACGTATACCGATGTCCATACTAATTATTATAAAGAGGAATGATTTACAGTACAGACGCACCGACTATTTTCACTCTACAAAAAAAGCTAATAAGGATTTTAGTAAATATAAAAGAAATAGATAGTTGCAGGCCACACTTTAAGGAACTTAAAATACTAACACTACCTAGTATATACATCTTGGTAATTTGTAAATTTGTTAGGAAATATCCAGAATTCTATAAAAAGCGTGAAGACGTACAAAAAAAATTTACTCTCCGCCACAAAAATAGATTAAATATACCTACATCTAGATTAAAAATGTATTCCTCCGGGCCGTTATTAATGTCGATAAAAATATATAACAAGTTACCCGATGCTATAATAAATGAAACAAATAATAATATATTTAAAAATAAATTAAAACTATTTCTATTAAATAAAACATATTATACTATTAATAAATACCTTAACGAAAAATAATAATTCTACTGCAAGACAAGTAACGACATTTATAAACACCACATGCTAAATTCGTTCCCTAATATACATTTACATTACAGATAATATGTACATAAACTTATCAAATTTACAATAATTATATACACGAAACCAAAGTCAACACAACTCCACAAATTTATAATAAACATCTAATATAATATTTTTAATATACAATAACTAATAATAGGAAAAGTTTAAATTATTGTATTCTCTTCTTCTCTCCTAATATTTTGCAGTGCCCGTCTGGGTCCATAATTTAATGTAATTACTGTACCTAAATTATGGAAGCAATAAATGATTTGATTTGATTTGATTTGATTGTTTGGTTGCATTGAACAGGCTCCAAAACTACTGGACCTATTTACATTTATAAACACCACATGCTAAATTTGTTCCCTAATATACATTTACATTACAGACAATATGTACATAAACTAATAAATTTGCAATAATTATATACACAAAACCAAAGTCAACACAACTCCACAAATTTATAATAAACATCTAATATAATATTTTTAATACACAATAACTAATAATAGGAAAAGTTTAAATTATTGTATTCTCTTCTTCTCTCCTAATATTTTGCAGTGCCCGACTGGGTCCATAATTTAATGTAATACCTGTACCTAAATTATGGAAGCAATAAATGATTTGATTTGATTTGATTTGATTATTTGAAAAATTCTTTCACCAATGCCAAGCTACTTTATCAGCGAGTAACATAACATAACATAACATCACGCCCATAATCCCCGAAAAGGTAGGCAGAGGCAGCATGCTCCTTTAACCACATTTAGCCAAAAACCGGGCTGAGTTAGATGGAAAATGTGAAAAAGTAGTGAAAAGTGGCTAGCTCGTCGCCTACACAATCACACACCCAAAACCCGATATACCATTAGTCGCCTTATACGACACGCTAGGCAAGAAACACAGTTGGCACATTCTAAGTCCTAGACCAACATGGAACAATGGGTTGGGTTAGATGGAAAATTGTCATCATCAGCGAATAGCATGGGCTCTATTACTTCCCCGTATTCCAACGGGGACGGGAACTACTCGAGTGAAACAGCAAGACGCTGCTAATAGTTCAATAAAATTAATTGTCATCCGCCATTACGGACATGCAAGTACCATTGACGTCATGAACCTGTTTTTTTGTACGAAATCGTATTTGCGGTTGGAATTAAGTGCTGACCTTTGCGTAGCCTCGAAAACTGCGTATGAAAGCAAATAAACAAAGATGTAAATAAAAATTCAGCCCGGGAATTAATCATGCGTATAGGCGAGTAATGCAGTATTAATTTATTTTATAGCTAATATTAACTAAAAGTTTGTGCTTTATGCAGGACCAGAATTTATAGGTCTCACGGGATGTACGATACCGTCTTTATTTTATAGATCCATGCAGCCGGAGCGATGGCCAAAAGTTAAGTCAATTACAGTTAACAAGTTATAAGAACGTAGTCATGGACTAGTAAAAAAAGGAGGACTCCGCGACTAGATGTAGGCATCTGCGGAGCTCAACTTGAACGCAACTTACAGCACACATTGACATAACATTTTCAAATTGAATACGATCTCTTTAATCTAACATGTAAATTTAAGTCGTTTTTTTTATTAATAATTTTATTTGTAATTAGTTCGGTCAAATTGTTAATAATAACTGTAGCATGTGGTGTCTACTTGTAAGCATTTATGTGTTTAATTCTAACTTAGAAGTATGAATTACCTGTGTAAAATTTAATGCATAAAGTGAAGTGGACCAAAGAAAATAAATAAATAAGCGCTCCAAATTTCCTTTATATGGTATCCGTAAGTGTCACTCACACATGCTTAAGGGTGGCTGCACTATGACAGGGCGGAGTTCTTCTTTTTTAATAGTCCGTGTACGTATTGGACGTTCGTACAAAACATTAAATCCTTGCTTGATTCCGATTGACTAACAGTTTTGTTAATGTTTTCAGGAAAAACGCTTTCCCTTATCATCTAGATCAGCTATACTCAATGTGTGTTCCGCGGAACCCTGGGGTTCCGTGAAGCCTTTCTGGGGGTTCCACGAAAATTGGTACTGATCATAAATCGCCCCCTCCCCTGCGTTCCTTGCCTAGCATGTCGTAAAAGGCGACTAATGTTATATCGGGTTTTGGGTGTGTGATTGTGTAGACGACGAGCTAGCCACTTGTCACTACTTTACAATTTTCCATCTAAACCGGCCCAGTTTTATTACTTGGCTGAAATGCTGTCCCTTTGACTCTGCCTACCCATTCGGGGATTACAAACGTGATGTTACGTATATATGTTATTGTTGATAACTTCATAGGTAACAGGAAAATAAAGCGTTTACGTCACACCTCACAAATGCAAAAATTCTGTTAAAACAAAAAATCCGTCACGCTAACTTTTGAAACAAAAAGTTGACCATGTAAATACATTTATCTACCTATACTATACTGATAATATGAAGAGGAATTATTTGTTTGCATTGAATAGGCCCCGAAACTACTGGACCGATTTGAGAAATTCTATCACCAATCGAAAGCTGTATCAGCGATTTGTAACATGTAGGCTATATATTGTGATATTATTTTATAAATTCATAACAATAATAGCTAATTTAATTATATTAACTATAAGTTAATGATATTAATAACTAAGTATGAAATTATATTATGTAATTTTTAGAAGCACCTATTAAAGTATATTGCCACACCCTATTAGGGTCCATGTAACTGCATTTCAAATGTTTTGTTATGTGTGCAATTATATATAAATAAATAAATAAATATATTTTTCCTAGTATATCCACGGAAACAGGAACTACGCGGGTAAAACCACGGGGCGTTGCTAGTTACAAATAGTTAGCATAAAACAATATACAATACTATATAGTAACGAAGTATGAACAGTACGTAAAACCTGATTACGAATAAATCGTTCCAGAAATGTTTCTTTTGAAATCGATAAAAAAAACATGTTCCCAAACGATAATTACCTATATTTACTGCAACTGGTCCCAAATGGGCCGTAGGCCTGTGGTTCGAGTTGATGAGTTACTCAATCGATTAACGTCAAAATCGGAAAAGCAATGTAATTTAAGCGCTACGCTACCGTAGAATACGTAAAATTCAACCACATATTACCTATATATATATACTAGATGAAAACCCGGCTTCGCTCGGGTAAAATGTGATAATACACATGTAGGTAGATATTTCTGTAGTTATCGGTTTTCAAGGAATATTATAGGCAAAGCAAGGCATAGATTCGTATAGCATCGTTCATTGTGTTTAATAATTATAATTTTAATTTTAAATCAACTTTCAAAATAAATTAACAAAACAAATAGCTTTTATGGTTTATTTCCTGTAAACCTCTCTGTTTTAAGCACTCAGTCTTTTTCTTAACTTTGGTAGGTAGGTTTGGTTTATTACTTACTATTATTGAAAAAAAAAAGATCTTTTCTCTTTGGTAAACAAACTGGCTAAATCAATAATGATGTTGAGAAGCCAAGTAAAACCATTGCAATTTTTCAATGAGTACTCACTCACCCGAGAAGTTGGCAAAGGTACTTATTATGACATAATCATAAATATTATCTAAACTAAACTTCACGCCACTTACCTAGCGAGCAGCAGAGAGAAACGAACGCCATATGGCACGATCCTTACACACCTTACTCGCCTCTTCAACATTCATAATTAGTTTTTCTCTACTAGCTGTGCCAGCGGTGTCACCCGCGTTTATGGTCAATATTAAAAAGACTATTTCCGTCATACATGATTTCTATGTAACTTTAACCATTAAGGCTGCACACGCGACGGAAGCTTAAAAAATGGAGTAACTTCTCCCGTTTTCCCAACATTTGCCTTCACTACTCTGCTCCTATTGATTGTAGCGTGATGAAAAGTGTACTATAACCTGCCCAGGAGTATGAAGAATAATTGTACCAAGTTTCGTTAAAATCCGTCGAGTAGTTTTTGTTTCTATAAGGAACATACAGACAGACAGACAGACAAAAATTTTACTGATTGCATTTGTGGCATCAGTATCGATCACTAATCACCCCCTGATAGTTATTTTGAAAATATATTTCATGTACAGAATTGACCTCTCTACAGATTTATTATAAGTATAGATATTCACAGGTTGATTATCATAAAATGTTTCTATATACAACATTTTTCGTTAAATATTTAACACCTTTCAAGCCTTGTTAAGTGGTATTGATAATTTGGATTTTTACATCATCGAAAGGCAACATAGAGCTGGCCATGGGTGAACACAGGATAAGATAACAATAGACCGATTTTGTCGGAAGATTGCCCTGACTTCGATTTGTCTATACAAATATTATAAAGAGGAAAGGTTTGATTTTTTGTTTGTTTGTTTGTTTGTATGAATTGAATAGGCTCCGAAACTACTTGGCAGATTTCAAAAATTCTTTCACCATTGTAAAGCTACATTATCCGGAAGTAACATAGGCTATATGTTATCCCGATATTCCCACGGGAACGGGAATTACGCGGGTGAAACCGCGGGGCGCTGCTAGTTGTTTATATACACCGTCCTATTATGACAACAATTTTTAAAATAATTTATAATTTTTTTCACCTAAAAAAATTAAGTGCTTGACTTTTAACATATTTATAAAAAATCATAGAACTAACTGAATGTGCTGATACTGGTATATAGTCCTAGGGGTTGATGTTTTGTACTAAATCTGCTTGAATATTTACGCTTCTTCTGTAGTCTGCCAACCATTTACTATGTTCTCTTTCTCCTCTTCTTCTAAAGAAACATCAGTCAGCAGTGATTCTTAGAGCTGCGTCAACTTGTTCTTTTGTCCCCTTTGTCCAAAGAGACATCATCAGTCACCAGTGACTCTTCGATTAGCTTCAACCCTTAGTTATCCACATTAAATTATCTAACTATAATAATTTTTGTCGGGTCTAAGAGAAAAAATATTGAACCGCTTATCGAGTATAATGTTTTCGCATTCTATATATCGTCTGCACAATTGCATTTGAAAATTGCATGCCGCTGGAAGTAGATAAGTGCATATTTTATTTGAATGCAGAAATTCTTACAATTCACACCATAAAAAGAAAATTTACTTAAAAACACAACCTACTAACCTACCTAAGGTTAGTAGGTTGTTTTTAAGTAAATTTTGTGTGGTGTTCTACCTACTAAAACACCATCACTACGCACTATCTTTACGAAGAGCTCGTCGCTGCATCCATTTTCCACATTGTGACAATGTTTACCAAATGCCAGAAGATTCGGCTGTTAACAAAAAAATGATGAGAGACATTCATTTTATGAAATACTTACGATTTTCGGCATGATATCCATTTAGTTATTATGATATATATTTACTATATAAAACTAAATGGATACTGAAATATGTAAAATAACATTCGAAAAGAACTTCAACTTAAACTTTTAAGGTTAAGGACAGTATTTTATTTATATTTATTTAATGTTATGGCAATTGGCCAATCTCAGGTTTTAAGAAAAAAACACTTAACCAGAGTACGTTAATAGCTGAAACGGAACGTATGTACTCAAGGTGTCATCCGGTGTGAGTGACGTTTATGAATATGGCGACTACGATTTGTCTGTCAGCACCATTAGAATTTAACAAAATACTCGACAAACCGAATTTAGCGGATATGTGTTGTCGACTCAAAATCAATATTTTTTTATGTTTTGTTATTCATATAAGGTTTCGATCGAGTTTACCGTACCCCTTGACGAAATTATTAATATAGATATATTTACAAACACATAAATTTGCTTATTCTTATTTCATAATTAACAATCAATTTATTATAGTAAATCTATGCAATATCTAAACAGACTACGTAACAGTAGTAGGAGAGAGCTCTTACTTAGTCAGGGAAAGGCCGTTAAGTGCCATTTTAAGGATTTTAATCGAGTTTAAGTTAACTCATACATAATTAAACAACTATGACATCACTTTCAATATTATACCTATTTCTCATTTCTACAAAATACGTAGCGCATTCTCACCGCACCACAGCGGAAATGGACAAAGCAATCAATGGTAATTAATGTATTTATGTATGTACAATGGTAAGTTATGAACATATACCTACAAGAGATGCCGGCAGTCTAAGTGTCACTCACGCACTCTCATTGACACGGCAGTAATGCCAGTGTCGTCACGCTAATTTTATGCATTTATTTTTCTGTTGGCTCTACAGTATGACGTCACTTCACCTCTGCTATTGTATGTAGATACATATTTTCTTGGGTTTTTTATAAATAGATGGTTTATTTTCATTTTACCGAAAAGGTTTCGTTTACGGCAGTTTACTACCAATGGAAGAATGCATGAGCGTACGCCCTCGTGCCAAGGTCCATTTACTATAAGAACCTATCAATAATATTGTATTTGACTGGCTCGATGGCGCATTCGGTAATGACCCTGCCCCATGCGCCAAAAGTTGTGGGTTCGATCCTCACCCAAGACAAACATTCGTATGATGAATACTTGTGTTCGTTCTGTGTCTGGGTGTTAATAAGCTCGATACCGTAGCGATCTCTGGAGGGGAAAAGCCATTTCTTTTGCGAGGCGGGAGGGGAGAGGTCCAGAGAGGTGCAGCCCAGGGTCCCGTTGTCCTGAAGACAATACACATATCTCTCGAACATAACCAGGGACTAGTGTCCCTCGTTAGGTATTACTAGTGTAATACCTAGACGAAAAATTATTTTAGGTCCCTCAAAGTCGGAGTCGGAGCCCACATTCAAGATTCGCCCCTGCGTGGCTTGTGACGGGGCTGTCTCACGACATGTCATTACAGGAGGAAATTAAGAGTTACGCGTTATATGAATATCAAGGGAGAGTTTTTTAAACATACCATTTTCCATTTGAGCTGAGTTGGGTTATACATTATACATACATATATCATATACATCATATATAAGATTAACGAGCTCGCCGCAAGACTAATGGAGCGAGAAATAACATTTTCGAGATTAAAGAGAAAAGCACCTCAAAATCTAATTTAAAATGAAGTGAAATACGAAATTATGCTGGATGTATCAATAGATATATACAATGTAAGTCTCCTGGTACCTGCACCATTAAACACTTAACAAATTGCTAAATGTAAAATAATACAAATCGCAATTAGGAAAAAATATACATATATAAGTATATATAACATACTGATAAAAAACAACCTATTCTGTCCAACATCGCCTAAAACAATTACATTGCCTGTTAATTTAATCAGCCCTCAAATGATGTGCTTATCTATCCAATATCAGGATATGGCCTGTGTGAACCACCATAAGAACCCCAGGTTCAGATTAATCAATAGATAGGAGTGTGTATAACAAATCTACTGTTAACACCTTTTCAAGTAAAACTTTCAAGTTCCAGTACTCCAGTAACGTATTTGACGTAATATTTTTGTGAGGTTGAAAGAATGGATCATCAATTAAACTCAAGATGACATTTAGATTCAAATTGGAACTCTATATTATTAGCTTTAAGTAGAATTCAATGCTTAAGTTAGCTCGGAGTCAGGACGATGTATGTGATGTTGTCTGATATTTAGATTTTTTATTACAATGTTAATATACCAAAAGTAATAGGCAATTGCGAAATAAGTCTGATTTACCACAAAAAATACTCATGAACACTAAGAATACATGATAAGCATGACCTATTTTTAGAAATTATGCTGAGGACCAACATGGCTAAATACCTAAAACTTTTTCTTTGTGTTAATCTGTACTCAGTAGCCAACAGCAAATAGTATACTTATAACTTAACATTCAGTCAAGCGTCCTCCAATAAGAAAGCTGGTTGAGGTTCCATTACAATATATAAGTTACGCATCACATTGTTTGTCCGCGATGGACTCCGAAACTACTTAACCGATTTTAATCAAATTTGCACACCGAGTGCAGTTTAATCCAACTTGAAAGAAAGGATAGCTTACATCTCAATTTATTTAACCCGATTATGTGTCATTGACTGTTAGGCGGAACAAAGCTCTCAGAGTCAGCTAGAACTATTATAAAGAGGAAAGATTTGATTGTTTAAATTGAATAGGCTTCGAAACTACTGGACCGATTTAAAAAAATCCCCAATGGAAAGCTACTTTATCAGCTAGTAAAATAGGTAATTTTATTACCGAAATTCCACAGGAACGGGAACTATGCGGGTAAAACCTGGGATGTTGCAAGTATAAGATATATTTATGTGAAATGAATCCTGAGAAATGGCTATTGATATAATAGCTATAAAAGGTAAAGCTATGTTTTTTGGGTTGATTAAGCAAATTCTTCTCACATGTTTCCTCTTTCATAAATTTATCACTCATCATTCTTAGTAAATGTTTATCAAATTATCATTAGTAAAAGTTAAATAAATTTGCAGTAAATTTGATCACTTTTAGCAAATAGATCAAAGAGAAAATGAACATATTTATTTATTATTTTATAAATAACAAATTAAATAAAAATTCTTAAACTGGTTGCCAATTTTCAAAGAATTAGAGTGATGTCCCCTGTGATTAAAATTATTTTGGAGCTTGTTAAATGGTTATACACTTTTTAAAAAGTAGACAGGTTTTAAATAGGTATGAAAAAAAAGTTTTTGTGTATACTTTAGTAAACATACAAATGTTTAAATTCTGTATAATTGATGATAAATTGAAATATCATAGAACATGGTCAGATAGTACTACAACAATGTTATGAATTATGTATTTTGATTAAATTGAAATGAGTAAGTTCATTATAACTTTAAGGAGTGTTTCTTGCTTCTTATATATATATATTTTAAGGGACCAGCTTCAAGTCAAAGAGACAGAGAATCGAATTTAAAAATTATAACACCTACGCACACATCGACACCGTCTGATGTTTTAATTAAATTAGGTAATTGGATGCGAAGTGTTGATGAACTAAATGGGAAGTGGTGCGAATAATTAGATTATACTCACATCCTCGAATATAGACCCGACGTTGGCGGTAATGAGCAGCAATGGCACTTTATCCGATCCCATCTTTTTGAACTTCAACATGATACCGAAAACGATTTTATGAGAAAACAATTGCGCCAAAACTAGCGAGGTTAATCGTCCACCCAGGGATGGGTTTGCCCTGTTTAAGGTGATTTGGCGTGATCACGCCTTATATACGAACACTTCTGATCACATTATTGTTGTTGAGTTTGTTATTTTTTCTTGTAAACAGTAAATTTTGTACGATATCGCAAAATCGCCCGTTTCGCCCCAGCCCTTTTTGACATTTGTGAATGAATGACATTTTTTACACCCACACCCGCAGTGTATAAACAGATTATAACCCTACCAAATTAAGATGGCATCCTATTCTTTGGAAAATTTATTTATATAAAAATTCTATACCAGTCTTTGAATGAGTTTTTTCTAGATTTGCTTAAAAAAATATAACTGAGAAGTCTAAAAAACAAAAATTTCTATGCAATATTGAGTTTTTGATTATAGTTTCTTATACGTTTTTATATTTATTTTTACGTGAAACGGAACGTAACATATCTTTTGTGTGACATTTTGATTTGTACGGATTTTACCCAATGACGTCTGTTCAGGATTTACGTCACGCCCCATTTTCAGGGACGTACTTGCTTATTTTTATCGTGCGGAAGTACAGTATCGTAGTTAGTAAATATGTTTGATTTTTTGTTTTGGTTTCGTCTTGGCATCGGGAACTATTCTGTAAATAGCGGACATTATGAACTGACCGTCACAGTTTGGCCGTGTAAGTGAATATAAATAAACTAGAATTAGTTCAAGTACAATAAGTGGTTTTTATGAAATAACTGGATGGATATTAAGATATTTCTAATATTACAATAATTAAGAATATACAGTTTACTTCATTCTTGCCCTATGTCTAGCATTAAATCCAGCTAAAATTCTACTCCAGTGACTACGGGGAAAATCAATAACGTCTAGCGAATACCTCCCTGTGCATCCATGGGGCGTTCCTTTTACTGCACATGTGCGATCCGTATTCAGCCCGTAGCCTTTTGTATACAGTTAAAATAGAAATCGATTGCATTGTTGCTATTTTAGTGAATTAGGTCGCAGTTCTTTAGCTAAAACAGTTCCATAAAGTGCCGTAGAAGTGAATACACCATACTGTATATTGTGGATAACCGGATTATGTAGAGTACGTATCCATTTTATATTCCTATAATCATTCTTCTTGGTCAGTGACCTCTTAGATCAATTAAAAAAACAAATGACATAAAAATTGCGGGAATTTTTGTTTTCTTTTTCAGATTAGCACAAAATGGTACGAGCGTTGTTAGCGTTGTTGTTTTTATCTACTGCGGCGGCGTCAAACCATATACACAATGCTGTGGAGACAGAAATGTTTGCTATTCCAATCAGTCCCAATTTATTTAACTGGACATATCAAGGTTTGTTTTGTTTTATTGCCAGAAAACTTTTAGATTACTAACACAGTATTTACGTATTTATAACCACGGAGTAAGGTCTAGTTTTCGTTGATAAAAATTATAGTGGTGATTAAAATGTCCTTGCAGCTTAGTGACCGATTTTTATGAAAACATTTTTATGTGCGGAGTTTCCTATAATATCTAAATGCAAAATAGCATACAAAATTAGGTAAATATAGTGATCTAATACTTATTACCTATTTAATCAAAAACTACGTAGGTAGGTACGTGGTATATTATGTTGGTAAGATGAAACATTATTTTTCTGTTTTGTTTTGTTTTTTTTTTTTTAAGGTAGGTAGGTACCTATTTAGTTATAACTTACCTTTTATTTTTAAATCGGGAAATGTTTTTTGTGTTTTTAAAATCTTTCAATCGTAGCCTATGAGTTCATAAAATTTGCCTCTAAGTAGGTACATATATTTAATTGTTATTGCATGTCAAGTTGGAGCACCTACGGAGTTTCATCGTCTAGTTAGTGGCGCGGATTCTTTTTCGACTATTCCGTGATTATACCTAAGCATATTGTAAATAGATTGTAAATGTTAAAACAACATTACAATTAACTAGCATTTAGAGATAGGTTTTTTTTGGAAAATATAAATAAAAATTATCCCTCGATGTTATTATAAACTATTTATACCTATTTTTAGTAAGCCCGCTAATTATTTTGAATGTCGAATGCTTATTTTTATTTCTTTTAACCATTTTTTTCTAGAATTCGACCAGCAATACCGCTTCCATGCGTCGTTGCTCGGCAAGCCGGAACTACCGTCATGGCTCCGCTACATCTACAGCGGACGACACCACTCGGGATTCATATTTGGAACGCCACCAAGGAGGACCGTACAGCCAATTACGGTGATAAAAAAATATATTATTAACCTATTTTTCTAGTATGTAGGTGGGTACGTAATGCAATGGATGTTGACACCACCTACAAAAATTCCGACAAGTCATTTAGTACAGTAGTTATTATTTAACTCTTTAATTAGTAGGTACAGCGAAATTAATGATTTATAATAGTTTTTTTTTTATTGTTTGATTCATGAGTTAGTTATTTAGTTGAGTGTGGCCAGCAATGAGGTCAATCGCGCAGATGCTATAAGAGAGTTATTTCTTTTTGACTATAAATACCTAGCTATATAAAATATCAATGATAGATGGAGTCAACAACCTTCATATTACGGGCCCCTATCTAGAAAAAAAAAATAGGATTTGTGGGCGTTGCGAATCCTTAATATTTCAGCCTCCAGCAACAAATCGCGCAGTCTTCGAACGATTGATTCAGATGGCCCACGGACGTGTTCGCGGTGTCGATGGTTCGTGTCCAAAGTAGATTCGCGAATGAATTTATGTGCACCTTTGCACTCGTTTCAGCCAAAAAGCCCTATAGTAGAACCGCCAATTAATTTTGACTAACCCGTTGGTCGAGTAGTAAGTGACTCTGGCCACGAACTCAAGAATCGCGGGTTCGAATCCCGCTAAGGGCAAATGTTTTAGGTGATGAACATGGAAATTTGTAATCGAGTCATGGATGTTTATAAACGTACATACATACATATTATCACGCCTGTAATCCCCGAAGGGGAAGGCAAAGTAAAAGAGTTAGCTAATCTTGTTAACACGTTCAGCCAAAAAATAAAACTGGGCTGGGTTAGATGGAAAACTGTGAAAAAGTAGTGACAAGTGGCTAGTTTGTCCCCTACACAATCACATACCATGAGTCACCTTTTACGCCATGCTAGGCAAGGAACACAGTTTGCAGATTGTTTTTTAAGTCCCAGACCAACATGGTACTATTTAAAGTATCTATAGTATCCATAAACAAGCGTTTATTATAATTCATTTTGTGCTCGTTCCAGCTGGAAGTGATAGGGCTGAACCGACAGGACTACGAGACGCGGCGGGTGCTGCTGACATTAAAGGTCCGCCCTAAGGAAGGGCTGGCACGGCATGAGGTCGAGCTTAAGATCGACAACTTGAATGTGGAGGATCTGCTGGATGAACACAGGTAGGCACCGTGAGGAGTAGCTAAGTTACTTCTACTTACGTACTCCGATCAGTTCCGTCAATGTGAAATGATTTCTATAGGTATAGGTAGGTCATGCTGGTGGGGCTATGGACATATAACGATTCCCACGGTTCCCACCACTCAAGCGATGAGGAGCGCCGCAGGGTTTGGTGGGTATTTCCGTCCCTAAATTTCTTTACGAGAGGGGTGGGTCCCACACACCACGTCGTTCCGCCGGACAGCGTGAAGATGCGGTAAGGCATTCCCCACGTTAAAAAAATATGGAGAAAGGTCATGAGGAGTGTTCTAACGTCTTTTTTAACGTGGGCTATGGATTAAGCACCGCATTAAGTGGTAATTCCAGGGTTCTCTCTCAAAGATGCTGTGGCTCAGATATCTTCTCACTAACCCCGCGGCACCGTTCATTGCTCGAGTGAGCATAATACTCACTTGTCTTTTCCCTAGTCAGAGGCTATTTTTGTCTGCTAGCTTAGGAAGCTTCTTTTTCAAAGGTTTTCGTACAAATTTGAACATGATTGCGTACAAATAGTTCACTAATGTATCTTCGTATGTTTTTTACTAGCTAGTGTTGTTCTTGGATAATTAATGTTGAAGAGGCGAGTGAGGTGTGTAAGGATCGTGCCATATGACGTTCGGTTCTCTCTGCTCACCCCGCTAGGAAAGTGCGTGAAGTTTAGTTAATTAGTGTTGTACTTTAAAAAAATCTAAGTACAGATTTATGCGAGTACCACACACGCTACACGGAAAACATCATAAGGAAACCTGCCACCTCAGATAACTATGGATATGGTGGTCATTATCGAATTCAGTTTATCGGGTTTCCTTATTTAATAGTTACGAGCGTCAAATCTGCATTCGTTTACCTAATAATTATAAAATCATCATGATCAAATAGGAATCCTGACTAGGGAGTTCCAAAACATATCGCTAATAAGAATAAGATACTTCATCAGACTTTTAAGGCCTCTGTTCTCTAGAGATTTTTTTTTACCAGAATGACGCGTCTGAAGGAGATCTTGAAGACCAGACTTTGGACGGAGAGCAGCCAAGATTTGTACACCACTTTCCTGGCTTCAGCTATCGATTTAGGAGCGCGACTACCATTGAGGCCTAGTGATGGGGAAGGGTGAGTTTAATTCTGTTAATTTACTTATTGGGGGTAATCTTTAGTTTCAGAAATAGAAGAGCCAACTTTTTAATCTATCTTGGGAAGCTTTGCTTTGCTTGGCTTTTTTCTGCCAAATGCTGAAGCTGATTCGAGATGTCAATGCATCCTCTATACACATGCCGAATATTAATGGTTTTCTTAACAATCATTGGCCGTATTTTGGATACCCTGAATTACGTGTTTGACTGCTCCTTTTTTTGCAAATAAATATCTCTTTTATTTCTATTTCTTCTATCATACCTCTTCCTATTATTCTTTAGCGAATGCAACCAAGACCATTCTCGAGTACCATTATTCTAGACTGGTGGTGCGTCTCGGCAGCGCCACCCCGTTCTCCCCTCAGCTGAAGTGGCTGCGCGAGGAGGTGCGGCCGCTGTCGCGGCTGCCCAGCTGCCCGCGCGAGTACAAGCGCACCACGGCCGAGAGGCTGTTCCGCGACGCCGGCTTCACGCTCGACTGGTGCAACTTCGAGCTGGTAGGTAGCGAGCGGTCCACGTTTAATCTCTGGTGGCGTCAGCGTGTTCATGTATAGGAAAGTCGATTTGAATCCGCCTCGCAGTGCCACAGCGCTCTCGCCGCAGCTGAACACCGGCTGAGCTGGTAAGGGAGCAACGGATCAACGTGCTGATGTCTAGGGCAGTTAGTAAAGGTATTAAATGATGTCTCCATTTATATCCATATCAAGGAGTGTTTGGTTCCAAGCTAGCGCATCATAATGAATACATAGCACTTCGATATGTTAAAGCTTTGTTTTTTAGCATACCGACAGATGCTTTCTTAAAGAATAGGTTTGTTCGTTTTTTATTATGGATCAAAAGTTTCAAGCTAGCATACGCGTTATCTAGTTCCATAACTAGTTAGCACGTATGTCAGCCTGAAACTTCTGTTACATACATAACCTCAAGCCCATAATCCCCGAAGGAGTAAATGTTGCCGAGTCAAAATTGTGTTGAACCCAGCTGGATTGCTTGATCCAGCATTCCAATCTCGAGCAGGATTTGAAATCCAGCAGCATAGAATGTCACTGGATCCATACATACATACATACATAACATCACGCCCATAATCCCCGAAGGGGTAGGCAGAATCAAAGGGGCAGCAGGCCCCTTTAACCACATTCAGCCAAAAAAGCCTCTGTTCACATTTAACAAGTGCCGTTTACCCGAGCGAAACGCTCTGTCCCCAGTACAACACCATCTACAAGGAGCGCTCAACGGAGCACATCGAGTACCTCTCCGGCACGGAGCACGAGGCGACCGCGCCCCGCCCGCTGGACGCGGCGGGCGGCGCGTGGGCGGCGCCCAGCCGGGCGGACCTGCCGAAACGAAGCTACGCGAGTCAGCTGACGGCCGCTGTGGCAGTGCCGCTGCTGCTCTTGTTCGTGTCAGTCGCTGCGCTGACGGCCGTGCTGTGCTTCCACTACGCTGCTATGTGAGTCGATACTGTATATAGCGAAGGAACATGGGGGTGCTCAACATGCGCCGAACTTACCATTCCTGACACCACAGCCACTGACACCTGAGACAGGTGTCAGTGGCTGCGTCAGCTATGCTCGCAGTATGCTGCTATGAGAGTAAATTTAACAATAACACTTGGATTTCTAGACACTAGAGACGCTGAAGCCACTTTTTTCTCGCTATTGTTATTGATGCTGGCTGACGGCTCTCCTGGGCTTCCACTACTATACTAACAAATCTGGTACTTTAACAAATATCATGGACAATGGACTTACGTCGAATGGAAGGTGGCTCGTGGGTGGCTGCCGCGACGGAGTTACGCGAGCCAGCTGACGTCCGCTGTGGCAGTGTCGTTGCTGCTCTTGTTATTGTCAGTGGCCGCGTTGACGGCTGTGCTGTGCTTTCATTATGCTGCTATGTGAGTCGATCTCTCTGATAAACCTAGACTTAAGTCTGGTCCAATGTGGTGTTCATAGAAGAAACGTGCTGGGATGCGCTGAAGCTACAAAGGCTATCTCATAGCCACTGTGGTAGTTAGTCTCTCTGGTATTGGTACTGGTGGTTCGAGACAGCTGTCCTATGCTTCCAATATGCAGCTTTGTAAGTCCTTTCTTCATAATCTTCTAACAAATTTGGTACTCACACCAATATTGCGGACAAAAAGTCCTACCGCACTGTAGCTAACAGCCGTGGTAACAGCTGTGGTAGTTCCTGTTGCTGCTGTTGGTGAACGTGATGGAGCTGACGGCTGGCCTGTGCTTCCACGTTGCTTCTATGGGAGCGTTTATATCCATGACTCGAGTACACATGTCCATAATTCCTTATTTATCACACGAAACCTTTGCCTCTAGCGGGATCTATGGTCTCTGACCATTCAACCAACGTTGGCCCAACTGTTCCATTCTTGCAATCAATCTTTAGTTCAAACTATCAGAATAACTTAAAAAATTTGCATCTGTTCTTTATTTAGAGATCCGTCCTAATATACCTATTTTTCATTATTTTTCCCCCCTTTTTTTGGGTTTACATTTTTCTATTTATTTATTTTTTGTTGCGTTAATTTATTTTATTTTTTATTTCCTTAATTTCAGGAGAGATTCCGAGTCTGAACATTTTCTCGAAAACATATTCCACATCTGCATTGATTACAGAAGCAGAAGGAGGTACTGATTGCTTTTTCCAACACAGTTGGACTTTCTCGTACAATTATTAAATATTTTTGTTGGATTGGAAATTTTAATAAATTTAACCTGCATGGCATTAACATGTTCTGTAATGTATAAGTAATGTGACTTCAATAACTTTTGCTAATTTACGACATCAGTTTTAATATCCCAATATATAAAAAACGAATCCCGTGGGCACCTTGCACAAAGGCATAGAGGTACAGTCGGTATACCCCGCCCACTACCACCTTGGGCGGAGCAGAGCCTCCTGCCTGCGTAACGCATTCCCCTCAGTAAACAATAAAAGTGTTAGTATAAAATAATTTCCAAAAAAGCACCTGTCTATGTCATGTTATACATACGCGCCACGCGGACATAGTCTACGGTAGATAACTTATATTATGTTTTGGGGCACATTTAACCACTCTAAAGATAGCGCGGCAAATAACAAATACACTTACCTATTCATTCATTCATTCATTCCTTCATAATAAAGTATTTTAATTCTAGTAGTTATTTAAGTGAAGCCATAGTGACACGTAGGTAGGTATTGTCAATACGCGTTTATTTCCAGAGCCCACAAGTCTACTTAATAGAAAGCGCGGCAAATAAAACATACACTCATTCATTCATTCCAAGTGAAGTTTAGTTAGTTAGTTATTTAACAATACCTACCTACGTGTTTATTTCCAGAGCCCACAAGTCTACTTTATAGATAGCGCGGCAAATAACACATACACTCATTCATTCATTCCAAGTGAAGTTTAGTTAGTTAGTTATTTAACAATACCTACCTACGTGTTTATTTCCAGAGCCCACAAGTCTACTTTATAGATAGCGCGGCAAATAACACATACACTCATTCATTCATTCCAAGTGAAGGTTAGTTAGTTAGTTATTTAACAATACCTACCTACGTGTTTATTTCCAGAGCCCACAAGTCTACTTTATAGATAGCGCGGCAAATAACACATACACTCATTCATTCATTCCAAGTGAAGTTTAGTTAGTTAGTTATTTAACAATACCTACCTACGTGTTTATTTCCAGAGCCCACAAGTCTACTTTATAGATAGCGCGGCAAATAACACATACACTCATTCATTCATTCCAAGTGAAGGTTAGTTAGTTAGTTATTTAACAATACCTACCTACGAGTTTATTTCCAGAGCCCACAAGTCTACTTTATATATAGCGCGGCAAATAACACATACACCCATTCATTCATTCATACATTCATTCCAAGTGAAGTTTAGTTAGTTAGTTATCTAACAATATCTACCTACGTGTTTATGTGTAGAGCCCACAAGTCCGGTAAAGTGGAGATCTGCCGCTACGGCACCGGTAATACTGACCAGACGCAAGTCGTGGACAACACCAGCACCAAGAGTTTGGGCGCCAGGTCAGTATTATAAACTATAAAATAACTTAAAGTTAATTATTTAACTTAATTTAAGTAATTTTGTAACATCAAACACAGCCCATTTTCCTATTAGGCTGCCTGTCCACCGGAGCTGAGCGGGGTAGCGGAGCGGTGAGCGAGTTAAACATCGGCCAATAGAAAATATCCACTGCAGAGATTTTATGCAATTCTATTGCTGCATTTTTAGCTCGCTTACCGCTCCGGTGGACAGGCAACCTTAATCTATGTAATATGTTCGGCAGTCCCAGCAACAGCCTGGTCCGGCCATACAGCCCCCGCTCGACGACCAACCTGGCGGGCAGCTACAACCGGCCGCAGCCGCCGCCCTACGCGGGCGCCACCAACTCGCTGCACCATCGCAGGTCAGTGCTAAGGTCACGTGACTCACACGCGGGGCGGTTTGGTTCAAACCCTAGCACGTATCTTTATACATTCATATTATCACGCCGGGACCTCTACCGTCCACCACTTTTGACCAAAAGGTAAACATAACCACCCACAGAAAAAAAAAGGAAAATTGTGGACAAGTCGCGGCTCTGTCTGCGGCCGGACTTGAATTGCCGAGGAAGAGGAGGAGCTGGGTGTTGTCGTTGCCCGCCTCCCTATCCTCGGCAACCCGGCAGGGGCGCACTCAGGATGCGTTGCGGCGTTGGGGGCAGCTGTTGTATGATCGCCAGATAATGTATGATCATTAATGAAAGTAATGTTGTTATCGAAGTCACCTTACATCTTACTGGCCGTATTGAAAATTTGATTGACCGAAGGATCTACAGCTTTATGGAGCTGAGTTACCAAATGACACACATTTTTTATTAGGTACATGTCAGATTGTGTTTTAAGAGTTATAAAAAGTATATTGATTGGTGGTTCCAAGAAGTAACTTTAGTAATTAAATTTTACCTCAAATAATAAAGTCGGTATACCTATACATTCGATAAAATTTTAAAAAATCCTTAAAGATCCACTCTTCCCTTTACAGATCAGCCAACATCGACAAAACGCCTTCCACGTCCAGCCACACGCCCGAGCACCGAACCCACTTAGCCCTAGAAGAGTCTCTCAAACTCCTGAACGACGCTAACATCGCAGCAGACATAGACCATCTCCTCAAGGACCCCATAGTGGACTTCAACGATGGCACCGAAGATTACGTCCCAATCAAAACAGACGGTTACGTCTCCATGAAGAATTTGGACGACATCGATGTTCCAGACCTGACCAAGTTCGGGATCAGCGGTCCGATTTGACATGAGGTCTCGGTTGACGGCAAGCCCGTCAAGACTTGGTTCTGTTGAGGCCAAGCTTAAATGTAAGTTGTCGGAAGGGCTAGCACGTACCTACTATGGAGAAGGAAGTAGAATTGGATAACATCATTAAGCGAAATAAATAAATATTCGACGACATCACATACATTGATCTGACTCCGAGGTAAGTAGCTTAAGCACTTGTGTTACGGATATCAGAATCAACAGTGGTATTGCAAATATATACTTAAATATTGGATATTAACACCCAGACACAGAACAAACACAAATATTCATCACACGAATGTTTGTTCTGAGTGGGGATCGAACCCACAAGTCTTGGCGCATGGGACAGGGTCACTACCGAATGCGCCATCGAGCCAGTCAAAATGTTCGAACTTACAGGGGCGGATACAGTCTTGGCCGCCCTGTAGTAAGCCAACCGCCCCTTTCTCAGTACCAAAACAAGCAAAACGGCGGAACGCAGGGTTTAAGTTTACTTTACGTAAGTACTTTAAGTTATTTCTTCTTATCATCAGTAAAAAATTTTTATTACGATTGGCCGCCTCTAATATTCGGCCGTCCTTGGCCCAGGCCTGTTGGGCCTAAAGTGAATCCTCCACTGCGATCTTACTATTTAAATAATTATTATCTTTGTTGACAACTAGTTAGTAATAAACCGGCTCTTTTACTATTACTATATCTTGAAGTTTCAGGTCCTGATGATATCAGTGCTAGCCCTATTGATGATTTAAAAGGATTCTCAGATTTCAGTGTACTCCTAAAACAAAACTAAACGTTTAGCTTAAATCGTTTGTCTGTAAACGTGTTTGAAGGTAGGAATCAAAAACTGCATTAATAAATCTGTTTATAATGTTATGAAACTAACGTAGGCTTGATTAATTGATAATACATATCCAATGTAATTTACTAATGTTAATTCACCAGCGTTTACGTCATTTGACTAACGGCTGATTTTTTAATGGTCCGATAAGAATTAATCGACTGATAAAGTATATAAAGTCACCAATTTGCGGATGTCATACGGTATTTTACTTAAGAAACAGGTAATGACATTTTACAATCATCCGGATTGTGATTTATTCGATTGTTATCTTTTATCTGACTGTGGAAAGATCTGCCCTAAGTATATCAATGGATTTAGGCTGCCCGCCCACGTCCGATAATTGGTGACCGTTTTTTTTTGTAGAAGAACAATTTAACGTACTGATTGCAATAGCGCAACGCACACGTCCTACAAAAGTATGTCAGAAATAAATATTAAAATAAATAAATAAATCGGCTCAACTATCGGTCCTAAAATAAATCTGGCGTGGGCAGAGGCAGCCTTAGAACGAATAATACATATTATTAAATATACATAAATATACATTTATAGGAGATAAATTGTTATGGTAATAATATTAGATTTAATTTTTATTTTTTGTAGATCTTTATCAATAGTTACAGTATTTGCAAAACGTATTTAGTCAAATATTCTAGTCAATTTTAACCCACCATATCGTGGATGCCAATGCATCATTGTAATAAGTTTTAGTAGATTTTTTTAATAAAAATTGTTAAAAAAAACTGCATATTTTTATTTGCCACTCTTCAAAAGAGGTCTATGAAATATTAAAAAAAGTATATGAGAATAGCGCTACCCTAAATGTTTAGACCTAAGAAATGGTAAAGGTGCCTTTTTATCCCGGAAAATACTAAAGATCCTTCAGGACACACAATAGTCTTGATAATATACGGAATTCGGACGGAACCGCGGACAAAAAGTACTTACTTATTTTATACTTGGGGGTGAGGGGTTAACTTATATAAAATAAAACAAATAAATTAAATAATTTTTTTACTTTACTTTCTTATTCTACACTTAGTAGGTTCATGTAACAACATAATTATAGTTTGTATTCTTAATCGAATAAAGCTTTGCAAAATTGTACATAACACAAAATACTGCAAATAACATTATTACACTTATTTGTAAAATACTAACAGTACTTATTTAAAAAAAACCTATAACATGTATCTCTTATCTTATTTACAATATCACTTAGGTACGTATACGCATATTCATCCATTACAATAACAAAGAGATCTAGTATAAACTTACAACTATCTCTTAAATAATAATACCATGTATCATTTAATCAATATATATAAAAATCAATGCCACTTTTCGTTGTAATTTTATAACTCAAGAACGGGCTCACCTATCCAAACCAAATGTATAGGCTTTGATCGGACTATTTAGTAGATGGTTTATGTGAAGTTTGCACAAAATCGGTAGAGCGGTTCTTCATTTATCACTTTATACGTAGCGAAGCACGTACTGGGCCGCTAGTAATTAATAGGTTTTTCAACAATTTTATGAATCGGTAAAGAAAAACATCGTACAAGGATAGAGTGTAAAGGAAAGAGCTGCCTTATTCCAAGAGTTTACAAGAGTTTAAAAAGAAAAAAAAGTTGTCTGTGCCTGATGTTATGTCAAGTTTAATGCTTTGAAACGAATAATTATAGAATAGAATATACACTGTGTGAAACATTCCTACGTGTTCACATCTTATACAAATTTAACGTTTTATTTGGCCTTGTTGCTGGCCACCCCGGACAATGATCTTTAAACAACTAGAGTAGGCTAATTTCAATAAGTCTGTAGTGTCGTATTTTAATATTCCCGGCAAACAATTTAGAACAGCTATTTTATGTTACACTATCCCAACATTAGAAATTAAACACTGGCATTATTAAGGAATGTTCCATCGCACCTTGTGTATAAATGTTATTAAAATAATTATGGAATTAGCCTTCAATCCGGTATCGATCGTTACACCTAACGTCACTTAAGTTATAACACTCCTTAACACAAATTAGTAACCTTTTCAGAAGTTATTCTGTTTTAATTTAAATTTTATATTTCAAAAGATGTTTTCATAATATTTTAGTTCTATTGTGGGGCTATCTCAAAATTATCAGTTTTTTATTTTATTTTCACAGTATTAAAACTTAAGCGACAATAGGTAAGTCATGTTTCATAAGTAATATTTTTTATTAGTAAATCGTAAAAGTGTAATAAAATACTTTATAATTCCATATAGATTCTAGTTCTAATCCTGTCATGGAGACTAGGAAATAAAGATATAACATTATTTCACAATAATCTTAAAATATTTATTCAATATAGGTATTGGAATATGCTACCACCGGTTCGGAATGTTGCTTCTATCGAGAAGAACCGGCAAGAAACTCGATAGTTACTCTTTTAAATGCCAATAATACAGTTTTGTACAACTTAATTAATCTACACTTAGACTAGATATCACTGTAGGTGAATACTTTATTATGAAGTTAACCATAAATCCTTGTCATTGAGGTATTCTTCAATCTTGTAATAGCCCTTACTCATTAAAAATGATTTAATGCACAATTTGAACTTATGTAAGGGTAATGTTATAATACTTTGTGGTAGTTTCTTGAATATACTTACAATAAATGAATTACCACTTTTTTGGAGTCTATGATTTGGTAAAGTGGCTAACGTGTGGGCAGTTCGACAGAAACTCGTCTACATTGGCAGCTTGCATTGCCGTAGCCCCACTTTTTCGGTCATATTGGATTGTTGTCGGATTATAAAAGTGAAAGAAAATAATGAATCTGAGTTTGCGTAGACACTTGTGCACTATAATATCCCCTGTTAAGTTCGCTTATCCCCGTTTAGATCGGCTGCCATGACTGAGGAGGATATTATTTTACTATTCTCAATAATCGCAAACATTTACATTATATGTGCTCATATAATTTTCTATCTTGATAAGGCTAGTCCACCACTAAGTTTGCAACTAAACTAAGTCTAAGTTAAGTCATCCCTTAGGCCTTGTCCAGGAGGGCGAATTCGCCGCGAATCTTGACGCGCGTATGTTGCGTCTAGAGAAGCGTTTTGATACGCGAGCGTTTGGGGAGGGATTCAGTCAGAGTACAAAACATAGAGTGGCACGAAGCGGTCGAGTCAGTGGCGGATTTACCCTAAGGCCCAGTAGGCCCGGGCCTAGGGCGGCCAGATATTGGAGGCGGCCAATCGTGTTAAAAATTAAGTGATGACGCGTTAGTACTGAGAATTATGGCCTCGGGCCTAGGGCGGCCAAGACTGTAAATCCGCCACTGGGTCGAGTTGTAGTTAGATTGCCGTTGAAAGAGACATAAACGAAGGGAAACTAGAAAGTACATCCCATTCTTTACGATAGGATGACACATAGTAGCTATGTTTATTACGTTATATCCAAATTTAAGACGCTATGAATTTATTTTTTTATTTTTTTCGAATGTCTATAAAATCTTATTGATGACTTCGTCTATGGACAATTCCGTATCAACATTTTGCCGCTTCATTATCTACAGATACGTGCATTCGCAGTCACGTTCGCGCGTCTACTGGACGCAATCCAGAGGTCCCTAGTATCTCGACTGGCGCGTTATGCGCGCGTAGTGCTGGCGAGTCGCGAGTCCGGCGTACACGATTTACGCGCGAGTTTTCAACGCGTGTCTTGTGGACGCGGTGTATTGGCTGTTAGTACCTCGCCAACGCGCGTTATGTGTTCGCGCGTACAGATTCGCGGCGAATTCGCCCTGCTGGACAAGGCCTTACTGGTGATCAGTCGACAGGCTTCCAACAGACGATGGCTCGCATATCGTCTGTGGCCTTTTCGAATATCCTGTCACCGTTTGCGTCCACGTACTGGTTGATCTGGTAGTCCAGGAGGGTCTGGAAGCCCAGGACGTGTGTGCCCAGTTGCTGTAACGGGAAGATGAGGTTTAGCAAGAGTGAAAGCATATGGCGACGTATGACTAAGAGTGTTGGTAACTAAAAGTCAAAGTGCAAAAGAAAATTGGGGCTTGGTCTAATTTAGACACACTCTATTATTTACTTTAAGGGTTCAAGTATAGAGTTATCTGACAGAAGTGCCAGTAGGTGGCCAAAGATGAAGGTGGACAATTTATTATTGATTCTAAAGGTGGGATACATTAACTCAAGTTCAGTTATAGCCCATCATTCTCTGATGAATACGGCTCCGGTAGGTGACAGTACTGTCTAGTCCTCCAATAGCTACAGCATAGGTATTGCAAGCCAGCGGCATTGTTTGCTGAATCCAGCCCCATCCAACAGAGCTAAAATTGTGCTGAACCCAGCATCCTCATCAAACCAGCTGCATTGAACTGGCACATGTCGCTAGATCTAAAATTGTGCTAGGCCGAGCTGGATTGCGGGATCCAGCATTGCAATCCGTAGTACGCTATCACCTTTTTGACTGACTCGATAGCTCATTCGGTAGTGACCCTGCCCTATGCGCCAAGAGTTGTGGGTTCGATCCCCACCCAGGACAAACATTAGTGTGACGAATACTTGTATTTGTTCTATGTCTGGGTGTTAATATCTGATATTTAAGTATATATTTGTAATACCACTGTTGATTCTGATATCCGTAACACAAGTGCTTAAGCTACTTACCTCGGAGTCAGATCAATGTATATGATGTAGTGTGATATATGAAACCTGACCTGTGTGAGCGGGTTGGTGTTGGTAGTGAAGACGCCGCGGAAGTGCCGCTCGCGCGCGATCTGCAGCGTGGCGTCCTCTAGTGCTCGGATGGCGGCCACGTTGTCACGCGCGCTCAGTCGTGCCGCCGTCGCCATCATGAGCGAGTGCAGGATTGTCCCTGTATAGGATTACAAATCAAATCAGGGTCAATTTATGAGACCAAGCTTAAGCGTAAGATTATTTTATGCATCATGATGCTTAAGAAGTCTGATTTCTTTGATAACTAATGGTTGTTCAATTGAGTGGATTAGGCGGATTGAAACTCGTGTAAGCTAAATTAGAAAGAAAAAGGAGAAGATGGAAGACAGTCGTACTTTTCAAAAATGTATCTAACCCATTGAGTTGCGTCACTTCTATTTTTAGCTTAATGAGTTTGAGAGAGCTTATTGTTCTTCGGATTCTGCCTACCCCTTCGGGGTTTTTAGGCGGGATAGTTCGTATATATTATCAGTGCATGCACTCACCCTTCCCCTCCGGCAGCATGGTGTCCCTGACGGAGCTTTCGACGAACTCCAGGAAGGCCATGCTTTTAGCGAGTCCGCACGCCAGCTCGATCTCCGGCTCGTCGCGCGCGTCTAAGCTCAGCGCCACTGCCACCGGGGTACCTGAAGCTGTGGAGACAGAGTGTTATCAGTTGGCGGAACAGGAAAGTTAAGAAGAACGAGAGCGTTCCAACGGATCAGCTTAGCCAGATCCACCATACTTTCACACATCTCGGCTAGGTAGGCGATTACCTAGACAATGCCTTTTAAGGCACGTCAAATCGTATTTTGCATAATCACTGCTCCTAGTGGATAGTGATCGCCCAGTGGTGTAAATTCGACTATAATTCATAAATTTTTTATGAATTTGTAACGTAATATTTATTAAAATATTTGCATTCTGCACTCCTTCTCTTCTCCATATAAACTTCAACTACCGTCCGCGGAATGTTCGTAAAAAGGGGTACAAAGATTATGCTTCACGTATTAATGTATAAATTATGCTGGACAAATCACCTTTGTAATCCTCTTAAGCCTCATTCCATTAAAAAGAGTAATCTGCGGTATTTAAGTAGGTAATAGATAAAAAAGTACGCTTCACTCATACTATTAATAGGTAAGACGGATCTGCGGTCTCCAAGTGGTAAGACTCCCCCGAAAGTTTCAACCTCGGGAATTTACAAGCTTGTTATAAACTACATATTAGGCAATAAGAGTGATATGTAGGTACTCTAATTGTCAAAGTTTCTTATCCCGTAGCCATCCCCTAAATCTGCGGTCTCGGTGAAAAGACCACCCCCATAGATCTTCTAAACGTCCCTCCAAGCATTCAACCATTACTTAGGGAGTGACTCCTCACCATCCTTGAGCAGCACGCTGAGGCGCGCGGCCATCAGCGCGGCCCAGCAGGCGCGGATGTAGTGCGGGTAGTCTGGTGCCTCTTGGTCGTGCCGCAGGCACTCGGTCTTCTCGTAGAACGACCACACGATCATGCTGCAGCGATAACAAATGTATCAAAAAACTTTGATAATATGGCTCAACCCACTAGGTGGGCGTTGAGGGAAGAATCTTTAAGAATGATTATGAGACTTATGAGATGATGTATAGCATCCGACGAAACGAAATACATAGGTCAATTTTAGTCTGGACTCAAATTGAATGCACCAACTGTGTTTCTCACACGATGTCGTAAAAGGTGACTACGGCAACGTTTCCACCAGAGATAAGCGAGGATGCTGATATGATACTATGGGATCTATTTGTTAAGAACTTAGAATGAAAATCTTACGGCTTTGGTGGAAACGCAGTCCAATGGTGTTTTGAAAATTGGTTTGAATATCTAGGCGACGAGCTAGCCACTTGCCTGCACTACATTTTCAACTCTACTACAATATGAGTTTTGGCTCAATATCTTCTGCGTATTTGGCTAATCCTCATAGAGATTGGTCACCGTGACCGGAATCGGTTAGGATAATAATTATTGTTATACTCACTCAACAACCTGCTGTTCATCCTCGTCTTTCATGAATTCGACGGTGAACTTGCGCTCGTTGGTCTCGGAAAAGCTGTGGGGGTCGGTGGTGATATGAGACAAGACCTCGCCCAGGTTCGCGGCGCCCAGGAAGTCACTGATGTCTAAAAATGCAATTCCATTTTAAAAAATTACAAGGAAGCCCAATTAGCCCTTTATTGCACCGGGTTTCTGATGGCCTAAGTCTGACTCTATTAACTAACTAACTAGCTTATAACTTTTTGATTAAATACTTTCGGGGCCTTGACAACGGAATTGATTTGAATGCTTTCACTTCGCTAAGGAATCCTGAGGAAGACAACAGCACTTGTTACGATGTCGGTTAAGTAGGATCTAGGTGACACCTCTGTGCTATCATGTTACCGTGATGTTCTGGGAGGTTGCCTCACTCTCAAATTGGGCCGCAAGTCAACTGCGATGGGACGTTACGCGTTGAGTCCTGACAGTAGGGAGCCTGCAACCTACGCTGCGCCCAAAGAAATACCACTACATAACATACATTTAGTCGGTAGGGGAATGGGGATCTCTCTCTTTCCGAGTGTAACACACCCTCGTAGGTCAAACCTAGGTCTACTTGGACGATGCGTAAATGCATCAAAATTTTGGTTCACTTACCAATATAATACCCTTTCTCCCGAAGCTTCGTGATGGTATAGATGGAGTTGAGGGAGTTGCCGCCCAGCTCGTAGAAGCCGGCGCGGAGAGAGATGGCCCCCCTCGCTGCACGACCCAGGACTTCGCCCACGGTCGTGAACAGCACCATAGCTGCCTCCAGTTTGTCGGGCTCCACTCCTGAGTAGTCGATGTCCAGGGGGATGCTGGGGTCTGCAGATAAGGATATATTGGATATTGTAGGCGTACGGCAAGATATTTTAGATATTTGATTTTTTTTTTCTAGATTGGGTAATCTTACTAGACCTCGCGGCAACAATATTAAGGTATCTCTAATTTTGTCTCTATTTATGTAATGTTGTGGAATTTTGACTTGTATAATCGTAAAAGTTAGGTAACTCGTTTCATCATCTTCATCATTTTCCTAGCGTTATTTGCCGTGCTTAGACGGGGTCCGCTTAAACCATGATCCAGCATTTAAGTAGTTTAGTAATTACATTGAAGTGACTCCGATCTGACCTTTGTAACCCTAAGATAGGGGAACTGGTAAATTTTTGGATCATAGTTACAAATAAAGTAAATTGGTTATTTATTTTCCAAAATTTTGGTATTTGAAACACTCGCTTATCACAGTCGTCAAAGATTCTGAATAAAATATTTTGTTAAACAGACAGAAGACAAATGTTAAGCTTACCATTGTTGTTGGTATTCTCGTACATCTTCAGAAGAGCTTGTCTGTCCACCTTGCCGTTGACGAGTAGAGGAACTGTGTCAATTACAATTACCTGCAAGAAAATAAATATTTTTCTAAAACCACCAACAATGCATATTTAAACAAAATGGCATACTTTTTATATCCCTCAAAACTAAAGCTCAAAACCTCGAATGCTATAAAAGTTAGCCAAGTCAAGTAAAATTTGAATTTGCGCTCTACATTCATCGAGAGAGCCTTATCTCCAGCAGTAGATGACTGTGGGCTGATGAAGATAACTAACGAAAAAATATAATCATCGTTTTTTCCCAGGACATTCCTATTACCGCTGCCCTAATTCAATTTCTATCTACGACCTGCACAGTTTTTGGTAATGTTACCTGCGGGTGCATGTAGTGTGTAAGCTGCGTCTGCAGCGTCGCCTCGATGTGTTGCGCGCCGAGCCGCGCGCCGGGCGCCACCGTCACGAACGCCAGGATCTCCGGGTTGCCGCGCTCCAGGCCGTAGCACAGCACCACGCCTGCAAACACGTTGATGCTTTATTCAAAATGCAATAAAAAATAACATTATTTATGTACGCCTCAAAAGCACTTTTAAATCTTTACATAATACAAAGAAAAGAACAATGTCTATCACCAGCTGCGCTTGTATAAAGTAGTAAATGTACACAAATACTAGAACAATTGTAAACCATGAAGGGCTAGGCAGAGTCCAAGGGTCAATAAGCTCCCTAAACTACATTCAGCCAAAAATAGAATTGAGTTGGATCAGGTGGAAATTTGTAAAAAGGAGGAACAAGTGGCTAGATCGTGACCTACACAATATGCAAGACGCTATTAATCACATTTTACAACATTCTAGGCAAAAAATACAGTTGGTACGTTTTTATCTAGCCTCACATTTTGTCATGGATGTCAACCTCTAGAACGCAAATACGAATTTACAAATATAATGTTTACTTTTGTCAACCCCCGGCACGGCAGACACGGCCCTGTCGACCTCCTGCAGATCGACCCTGTGGCCCCTGATCTTGATCTGCGAGTCCGTGCGCCCAGCGTACAGGATCACCCCCTTCTGAAGCACCCCGAAGTCTCCTGTTCTGTACAGCCGGCTAAAGTCTGCAACAAGGACAAGAAAGCTGCTAAGAAGATTGTACTGTTTCTATATCTCTTCCTATATAAGCGGTGCGATATCCAGATGGATACAACGTGCGGTAGTCAGGTAACGGAATGATCATCAGCTTTCGCAGTACCAAGTTTTCAGCTATCGCTTGGTCTGAGTACAAAACTGGCATCATGATATATGTTTAATATTGATTAAACATATATCATGTTCTCCAGTAAAAAGGATGATGGAGGCGCGGAAAAAAGAGAAGCCAAATTGAACTATAGCATTATGAAGTTAGAGTCGTTTGGTGATCTATCCTGAGTAGACAGCGTGAAGTTTGAAGTGCCAACCGAGATATGAAGTGCGGAATTTTATATGCAAGTTCTGATCGACCACAATCCAATTTATAAATGTAGTGTGCAGGAAATTGCCCCGCGGTTGACTCAGCAAAAAAACACGATTTATCTTATTAATATCAGGTTTAATCTTCAATAATCCTTTACACGTCTTTTCCAGGTCCGTCGTCCGCCATTCGTCTTACATCACACCTTCCTCTTTCAAATATCTTCTGTCTCTCTTACTCTATTACGTTTCTTCTAACACACTTCACATCATTCCGTTCTACGTATCTGTCATACATCATCTATCAATCCTACATATATTAGGTCCAGTCTTTGCTGGTCAAGATATTCACCTGGGTGGTGAGCATGAGGGTTGTCTACAAATTTGTCTTTCCCCAGGCCGCCCACGTACCCTGCGGCCAGGTTGCGGCCGGCTACCCACACTTCTCCAGGCTCCGACTCTGAAGAAGGGTTTAATTCCTCGTCCAGAAGGTACATAGCACAGTTGTCGAGGGGCGCACCTGAAAATAAAATAAGTAAGTATTCAACCAAGTAATGTTAATGTACGTATTCTAACAAGAAAAAATACATTGTAAGCAAAGATTACATTCTCCCATTAAAATAAAATGAAATCTTTATTTATAGTTTAAAAAAACCACTTTCAATTCGTCAGAACCAAAATGACATGATCATCGGTTCAAAATGTAGACGAAGAGTCTACAAGTCTAGAAGAAACAGGTAAGAAACTCAATTACTCTTATAAATGTCAAGTCTTGAAATCATTTGATTATAATTTGTTAGTCAAGGTAAATTATATCATTTGTTACTATCAAGGCTTACCGTTCGCTTCTTCTACGTTCATTAGTATTTTAATTATTGTATGCATATTCATTGATTGAAGATACATTTTAATTAATTTGTTTAGTTTGCTTACGGAACGTACGAACGAACGTATCTTTCAGTGTCATTCATACTTTTTTCATCATGTCTTTTTGTCAATCTTTTGTCATCCATCCTTTCAACGTGCTCAAACAACCAAGAACTGAAGATGTGTAACCATGATCCAAAAATGGTCTGGTTCCCCTATCTAAAGGTTACGAAGGTCAAGTCAGCAGTTGCTTCAATGTACTTACCAGACTCGCTAAGTCATGGTTGAAGCGGACCCCGACTAAGCACAACTCCACAAATTTAAGAAATTAGAATAAATCATGAACTATTTAAAATTACCAATGGGAATGCTCGGATGCAAGTCCAACTGGGTACTGTTATCCAGCACGTAGTAAGTGACGTCACCCATCACCTCAGTGCTGCCGTAGAAGTTGCAGAGCCTGTAACCCTCGTGGTCCCCGAAGTACTGGAAGAACTTGCTCGCTAATACCTAAAAATAAAAGCAGAAAGAAAATTTGATTATCTTCATCATCTTTAAATCGTTTACAAAATGTTTAGGAGAGTGAACTAATGAATGTCTGAAGTATGATAGAGATGAGAGAGATCGATAAAATTCAGGAAATATTGAAGAATTTCTTACCTTACTTAGAGTTTCACCGGAGCACACCCACAGTTTTAAATCCTTGAGAGGTCGCTCGGAAGGGTTCAGAGACAGATACATCAGGATTGACCGGAGCAGCGTCGGTACTAGCACAAGCCTTTGGACCTGGACATTATGATAGATTGGTACTGTACATGACAATATAATCAAGATAGTAAATAATAAATAAATACATATCCGACATCAAATTCATACGACAAACATTGAGCGATTCATTTAATAACAAAAGTTTTTTTGAGTCGTCCGACAACCAAACAATCTATCAAAAAATATCTTGAACGTGAATTCTTGATTGAAATTTTCCAGAATTAGACAACAAATAATAGCTACTACAGGTAAAATCATTAAGTGATGTCAACGTAATCTACGATTTCCTTCTTTAAAAACGAGCGAATTCCAGTTGACTTCTAAATAGCAAATTGGGATGACTCAGAACTGGCGGACTTCCTTATTAACCATAAATGGAAGTCTGATAGTCGATATATTAAGTATAGGAAATTATTTAGATAGATAGATGTTTATTCTTTAAAACAACAAGTGAAGTTCATTACACTAAAACTTAAATATCTCAGACTGGTTTCTTAAACGATATGCTTACATTCCTCAGCTCTCATCAATGCTATTAAACGTAAACATTACCGGTACACATCATCAGTATTTACCTGATTCTCGCTCAAAACGCGCACCAACTTCTGCGGGTCCCTCGTAGTTTCCTTTGACAGGATCACTAAGGTCCTCCCGTGAAGCAGTGGGCCCCAGATTTCGCAGAATGAGTCTAAAAAGGTGAGCGCGGTCTTCCAGACGCAGTTCAACTCGGTCGGGGCGAATGGGAAAGTTCGGAACTGCCACCACAGTCGGTTGCAGATAGCTGAGTAGGGGAGACGCACTCCTGGAAGAGAGAAGTGAGAATAAAACTACAAGTCAAAGTCAAAAGTCAAAGTCAAAACACTCTTTATTTATATAGGTTTGAAACAAATACGTATAAATCGTCAATTCGACAAGAAAATCAACTAATAATATGAATCTACCACTGGTCCGGAAAAAAAACCTTTTTTCATGAGGAACTTTTAAATGTGCAGCTTAAACTAGTGCATAGGTAGTTGGACAATCTTTTATGGCAACATATTAAACTTCTATAAACGTTTGTCTTTGTTTCTTGTGTTGAATATAGGAGTATCAGATTTTTTAAGGAGATCAGGAGAAAACAGGGATTGTTTTAAATACATACATACAAAGAATCAAGAATGTATTGTGAAGCCACAGTTACAATATTGATTTGATCTACCTATATGTATAATTGTTTGAGTGAGTCACGTGATCCAAGTCAGTAGATAGCCCTTATGGCTCTCTTTTGTAATGTAAAAATTTATTCCTTTATTTTAATTTCAAATATCAAAAGCGGTCGCCCACCAAATCCATGACTGCGGTCAATGTAGCTTAGTTTTTGCAACGAATGTCGACGGCACGTGTAACTATTCAGCACGTCAAACCTAGCACTTTTTTGCCTAATTATGATTATAAGAAATATTGATAATTCTAAACAGGCAACATCAAATACATTGATTTGATTCCTAAGTAAGCAGCTTAAGCACTTTTGTTATGAAAATTGGAATCAACAAAGGTCCCAAACAAACCTAGACCCAGGACCAATCGCTCGTTCATCAAAGAATATTTGTCCTGGATCTAATTGGCGCTTCTTACGTTCAACGCGAAAGTTGAACCATTGCACCAAAGGTCACAGTCACAGGCATGGATTCTACTACCAAAAAATTGTTGTGGATGTCCGAAAATCAGACAAGGGCACGCTCCAGACAAGAGCTTGTACAGTACATAGGTCCGGACGAGTTGCTCATGACTACGTACATAGGCTCGAGTTTTGGTTGTGGACATCAAGCGGACCACGCTAGTAAGGCAGGGCCGACGCTCGAGTGTTCACGGTGGATTAGCGTTTAGGTGTCTAGGCAGAGAAGGTTTTTATAGTGAAACACGTCTTGAGTGAAGAGAAGAGAATATTTATTCAAAGAAAGAGTACTCGCTATATACAGAAGAATAGCTTACAACTAGTGGAGTGTAAAACCGTTAAAACATGGAAACAATAATACGCTAGAGGGCGCCGCGGTGCACTATAGCTTTCTCGTTCCAACAGTCATCTCGCTCTTGCTCGGCCACCGCTGCCGGCGCGCGAGTCTTCAGTGACCCAGCGAGCGGCGAGGCGAGTTGCCAACACAAAAAATGGCAACTTTTGTTCTTGGGCACTTTATATAGGGGCGTAGACGATACGTTTCCAAGGGTTTAGTCAGTTTACCCCGTCCTTTTTTAAATGCGGAGCAGAGTCCTCCTAGCATATTAAGGACCCGGGCATCCGACACACCCCGTTGTTTCCCCCTCGTTAATGTTGATATTTTAGCGGGACGGCGCGTAACGCATTAAAAAATAAAGTTTGTGGGCATGCCCATTAATAGCCCATAAGCGAATCAGTACTTGGGGCCATCAAGTTTACCTTTAGGTATTCCTGTGCTGCTAGAAGTATAGTAAACGATAGCGATGCTGTCAACTCCAGATTCAGCGAGGACTTCATTCCAAGGCTCATCGGACGCCAGGCCGCTGGCTTCCAAAAACAATTCTTCGAACGAAACTGATGGGACGCCGCTCCCAGAGAACATTAATGGGTTTGCTGGTGAAAAAAAAAGTGAATTATGAACTAGTACTTGGATTTATAGATTAGCTTAACAGAAAAATCTTTTTAATATTCTTTGGATACATCTAATCAAACCACTCCTTTACTCTGAAATGTTACCAAGTTTTTTAGCATAGAGCATTTTTTTTTTGCAATTTTATTCTCTAATCCAAGGATTGTATTGATCATTTTCGATGGTTAAAGAACAGCTTTATTTATCAGCAAAGTTAGATTATTTAAGATCATTTAATGGAGAAAGCAGTTTTACTTAAGTCTTTACAAAAGTGAAGACTTTACTTGAAATCTTTAGTAAAAAATAATATGAAATTATGAATGATTCATTTATAAATTGCATAAAAACCAACAGAATCCTATTAAGCCTCAGAGAGGTATCTAATCTAATACTCATCAGGAAGACGTACCCGTGTCATAGATGACTAGTGACGGCTCAGCATCTTTCAGAATGTGCGATATCCTGGTCTGCGGGAAGCTTGGCTCCATGGGCACGTATGCTGCACCAGCTTTCCAGGTCGCCAGCAGAGTCATTACTGTGCTGGATAAATATAAAAATATGAATATAAACGATTCCGACTACCTGGCCAAGGTCGCGGAAAACCGCTCTACTGTTAGTACCCATTAATAGAATTAAAAATCGAGTGGTGCAAACATAACGTATATTTGTTTAATATCCCACAACACCATACTTAGTGTGTTATTGCTAGGTTACAATTGTCTCAATTTGTAATGAAAAACACATTATCCATTTATATCAGAACGTGAGAGGCCTGCATACTAAATCCCACGAGTTTTTGCGTAGTGTATTAAATAACGATTATGATATAATTTGTTTATCTGAATCATGGCTTAACGAATCCTTATCGAGCTATACTCAGAGTTTTTCGATAGTCGGTACGACGTATTTAGATGTGATCGTGACTCAACGAGTTATGGATGTAACCGCGGAGGGGGTTGTGGCAGCGGTGCGTCGGGAGCTGTGCCCGGCTATGCAGCCGACATGGAGGCACCTCCGCCGGCGCACGAGCTATGGGTAAGCATCCTGATGAGCAGCCACGCTTCCCACATCCCAACCGTCTCGCGCTGCTATACACATAAACCTTCACACCTACATATAGCGTGCGTTTATGTACCGCACGGTCCGCGACACGAATCATTACTATTAAATTCATTTCATGATCGGTTTCGTGCCAAAATAAAGTGAATCAAAAAAGAATCAAAAAATTAATTGATGATTTTACACAATACTCCTAAGAGGCCTGTTTCCTTACTGTACCAACTTGGCTATTGTTACATACATACATACACACATAACATCACGCCCATGATGCCCCTCCAACCACATTCAGCCAAGAACTAACGTATATTTTAAGTAATAAATAGATTAGAGTATGAGTCGATAGTATGATTACAATGTATATGAAAGGCAGGGTGTGACTTGAAAAGAAGAAAATATGTACTCATCTCTGCTTCTTCTACCGTTTCAAAATGAGCGTTGAATATTTTTATCGTGATTATGTACCTACTCACATATGTATAAAAACGGATTTGCATTTGCCATAAGTTTATTGATAAATACGTAATTGTTGTTGTAGCCAACTGAATTTACTTCTACTATGTCCCTCCCCGTAGGTATGTCTGCTTACTTGTGTGTAGGCTGCATGCAGACGGCGATGACGTAGTCGCCATCCCTGTTCGCGCCTGTAGGCCTGGCTCTGGTCGCGATGGCTCTGGCCAGAGCGTTGGTGCGAGCTTCCAGCTCTGAGTAACTTACGCTGATGCTGCATGTCTCGTCTGCGAAGGAGAACTTAGGGTAAAACGACAAATAAGTGTAGGCGACGAGCTAGCCACTTGTTACTTCTTTTTCACAATTTTCCATCTAACCCAGCCCAATTAAATTTTTTGGAGAATGTAGTTAAAGGTGCTTGCTGCCCTTATAATTCTGCCTACCACTTCGGGGATTACGGGCGTGATGTTATGTATATAAAACTATAAGTTAACGGTGGCTTAGCGTAGCGCACAGAACATAGAAAAGAGGTTTTCTATGTTCTGTGGCGTTGCGCGATCCCGTAGGCACCTATTAAAAGCGTAGAGGTACATCCCAGGGGTTTCGCCGGTATAGACATTTTCCCGCCCACTATCTAGTGGACTAGGTCCTCCTACTCAAGGGCTCCGAGGTCCGACACACCCCGCTAATTTCCCCCGGTTGCAATGGAACGTTGTGTACCACATTCCCCTGGGTAAACAAAAAAGGGATAAAACTACAAAGAAATAAGATTTCTGGCTAGAAGCCACTCATGACTAATATGAAAGTTTTACAATGCAGCCACGGTCTGTTAATGACGATTTTATCTTTTTAGAAGTGAATTTGAGTTCAGTTTGATAACAACAGGGAACCACTACAGACTAAGCGGTATCTAAAAAAGGATACCTGTGTAGACGAGCGCAGGGCGGTCGCTGGTAAGCCGCGCCAGATGTCGCGTGAGCGGCGCGGCCGGCACCGGCGCGCGCGCACCCGTCATCACTGACACTCGAGGCAGCGAGCCCATCCTGCCTGCAACAACATGACGTAAAATCAAATACATCAATTACTCTTTTCTTTCACATAAACAGCTAATGGTTTAAATTTGCAGTATGTCCACATTTTGGACAGTCAGTGAAAGCTAAAAGCTACCTGGAAAGTCAGGGAAAAATTGCAATTTTACACTGTTTGCTTATCAAATTAATAATTGAGTTCAGTATATTAGATTTGGCGCAACAATTTCTCTCCACAAAACTTTTTATAGCAGACAAAAATAGACTCTTGGAATAAACATCCAACATGTTGAAATGAACAAACAAAAAAGTGCTCCATTTGGAATTATTTCAGACAACTTCCTTCTTAATAGGTTTTTTTTTTAAATGTCTGGGAAATTTTAGGCATTAGCAGTCTTTGTATTGAGAAGCTGCAATTGAAAACCCATCCTAGAACTCGAATGCAGCACCATCTATAACCATTTCTGGACGTAGTCCTATGGAATGAAAAATAATTGGATACAATTTATTATAGCGACATTGGGTCCAATTGTTTACTAAAACTTTCCTGGACCGAACTTTCCTGCATAATGTTTCCTATGCACTCAAAAATTATTATTTCGAAGGTCAAAGTCTTTTTCTTTTAGTAATCTGTTATATTCGCTGAATCGCTTGTACAGGCGCTCAAAGATACTTGATGTTTGTTCAAGGAGTTTCTGGCTAATATTTTTAACTTCACTCCTGAGTTCCCGCATTTCAGATAATAAAGATGTAATCGCAGTTTCTTCTGGGAGCCGTAAACTTTTGCCTTTCTGTTTACTACCTTTTGAATTTACGTTGTTGCTTATCGTGTGCGTGTCATTGAGAGATACGGTGGAAGACCGCACTAGAGTCAACAAGTTTTATTTGGCAGAGAGCAGAAGGACAAAATCACAGAAGACAACGGTTTTTCGCGTATATTGAGACATGTTAGATCATAGAAATTATTACACTAAGTACACTCTATATAGCTTGAGTTAGGTATTTTGTTACTACATTCATTGCAGGTCGTCGCCATCCCGGGCCGCAAACGTCCGTAAAGCGCAGAGAGTTCAAAATCGGCACGTACGTCGTCGTCGTCGTTGGTTCTTCGCCACCAGGGGCGGCTACAGGCCTCGAGCGAGGTGCTCATTGCCCGGGCTTTTTCTCCCGTACCCTCAAGTTATCTTGTACCTCTCGGCGCGGTCGGACCCACCGGTTGGAACCCGTTGGGGAAGCCCAATGAGTCTGTACAATACGGCTTGTACAAGCCGAGCGAGTTCCGTCGAAGTTAGACGATATTCAACCTAGTCCTTATCGGGGGCTCTCGCGGGTTGGCGGGCTAGCGTAGTGACCATAGATTTAGAATTTTTTGACTACGCAAAAGATACATAAAGCGTGGGAGCGAGAAATACTGCTGAAATACAAACAGCCCGAGAGAAAAAGAGACAGCGAATGAAGTAACAATATGTCAATGTTTTTGCGAGTAAGAGGCCATAGCGTCCCGGTCTATTCTACGTCGCAGTGAAATTTGTGCATTTATGTATTAAACCTTGGATTATAATCGAGAATATTAAATGTGCAATTGAGGTGACTTGTTCTGTACGTGATCGTGAGGTTACACGACGGAATAATCCGAATAAATACACTTTTAACAGGTAAATACGATTTTATCATTAGATTTTTTCAAACCAAATTTTGTCAAATTGTTGCTAGTAATCAGTTTAGAAAAATATGTTTACAATAGTATATTGATTATAATTGATCTTTCTAAGTATACATCGTGATTATAATCAGAATTGGGGAAAATATTGTGTAAAATTGTAAATAGTTTGGTTACGCTAGTGCTTGACAAAGCGGTGACGTCACGAGTATCGATAAAACTTAATCGTCTTTTAGCGACATCATGACATGAATACAAAGTTATTTAGCCAAGTTATGTTGAAATATAATTATATTCACATTGGGAACTCATTATCTCGTTAAATTTGTTAGTTAAGTAACTGATAATTTTTCTAGGTTTCCAAGCAACCCAGCAGACTAGATTGGACTCCCAGTAAGAACTCCACTATCTGCAGCAAACATTTTGACGGCAAATGACGGCAGCAAAAAATTTGTTGCACAAAATATTAGTTTTAAATAACTAAATTACACCAAATTAAAAGTTGCTAATATATTATTAATTCCATTTCATTCCATCAGTCAAAGCAAAAGTCATATCTTTTTGTCTTAGTATAAATCATAAAACATATTTCTATTTTTTAAATTTTTTACTCGCTGAATATACGAAGAATTTTACCATCTCATTGTTTATAGAACTGCTTAGAATGAGATTTCTTACCGACTAATTTCAATTTACCTAATATATACAACTACTGATTTCAGTCAATGCCATAAATAATTAATCAAAAGTATAAAAAAGCGTATTCAATACCTATATTATTAGTATACAACTGAATCAGTCGATAATGTGAAAGTGCGTCTTTGACAACACTATTTTGAACTCACACATAGACGTCAACCAACACATGCTTAAATTTATTTTGGTCATGTCTCCGAGCCGTCTTTGTGTATCTTGTACATCCTAAATCTATGGTAGTGACCATGAGTCACGTGACGCTTTTTGGTGGGTTGTTTTGTAGCGAAATGAGTATGTAATTTAAACATTTCTCTTGCTTGTATCTTGATAACTATCGGATGTTTAATGTGCTGTTTTCACTATTTACACAAGAAGGTGTCCTCTTGAAATTGGTAGCACAGGGAAATTGGATCACTTTTGCAAAATAAGAACGATTAAAGTTTATGGAGCTATTTACAATAACTACGTGTATCTTGACCGACGTCCAGGGACGTATCCACTATTAGGACGTAAGTTTTCGCACTTCTGTTGTTACAGTCACTGTTAGAGTATTCAATTAAACGATAAAATACAGAACAAATAATGTATTCTACTTTTAACTAATAGGTAATATTTTTACAAAACAATCCGCACGCCGCAATGACAGCTGCTCGCCCTGATAGCCGTACCGTGGTCACGTGACCTGCGCGCGCAGGCAATATTAATTAATTATTAATTAAACTTCTATTGTCTGAGGTTGCGTTTGCGCAGAAATACTTTGTATACCATACTAGGGACCCCTGGCTTTGCACGGTAAACACAAATTGAATCACTCTAAAGGTGCAACAACAACAACATTCCTTACGTGTAGTTTACTAGATCTAAGCCAGGAGTCCCCAACCTTTTAGTGACTGTGGACCACTTTGATTTCATGATTATTATCTGGGACCATTAAGTCGAAAATGAACTGTGTTAGTGTTTGAAATTACCTTTTTTATTAATTTAAAACTAACACAATAGGTATTCCGCGGACCAAATGATAAAGCTTGCGGATCACCGGTGGTCCGCGGGCCTATGGTTGGGCATCAGTGATCTAAGCTAACGGATAGACTTACGTCTGGAATTTAGTTACGGAAGATCGTGATCAAACCACAAATCCATGATAATTATGAATGTCTTATCATGATCTATTTATCTACTCTATTATCTAAAGAAGAAAGATTTGTATGTATATATGTAACAAATAAAACTCAAACATTACGGGATCGATTTAAAAAAATCATTCACAATTAGAATGCTACATTATCTCTGATTAAAATAGGCTATAGAAAATTTGAAATAAAGTTATGTTAGGTTTAGAAAATAAATGTCCTCCCGTGCGAAGCCAGGGAGGGCTAATGTTTTATGGAGTTTTGGGTGTGTGATTATATAGGCGACGAGCTAGCCACTTGTCACTACTTTTTCACAATTTTCCATCTAACCCACTTTTATTTTTGGCTGAATGTGGTTTAAGAGGCCTTTTTTTCGGTTTCGGCTCCGCCCAAGGTGGTAGTGGGCGGGGTATACCGACTAAACCCCTGGGATGTACCTCTACGCCTTTATGTAAGGTGCCCACGGGATCGCGCAGCGCTAAACCACCGTGAACACCCCAGCGTCGGCCCTGCTTTAGCTGGGCCTCCCGCGCCTAGGGGGAGACGATTCGGCACACGGAAATCATCTCCCAGACAGGCGAATGCCCCTTTGACTCTGCCTACCCCTTTGGGGATTATGGGCGTGATGTTATGTATGTATGTATGTATTGCTTATTTCTCTGAAACGTAATTTTGTTTTCCACTTTGTGATACATTTTTGAGCTTGTCCCCTAAGTACTGACCTTCGCTGATATAGTTTGCGCGGTACACGCCATACAGTTTATAATTTTTTTATTGTTGTTCAAGAGCGGACTATTATTGTATTTAACTTTGTTATTTGAGCTTTCAACTACGCAGTCCAACAATTTTTATGAAGATTCATTGACTAGCCCTGGATTCCGTGGTTTTAAAATTTTTACGCCTTACGGCATGGCACTCCACTATTTGATTACATGTTAATGTGGTCATGGTTAATACTTAAATATTTAATAGCTTTTCAAGGAAAATCATCTATTTAGTACCTAGAACAACAATTAACAATAGCAAATATTTATCTAAACTAACTCTTAACCGTTAGTTTAAGAACTTAACAAATTCGAAAAGATTGATCTCTTACGGCCTCATAAGAAACTCATTTTCTGACTTTTTGTGCAACTGTCATTTCGCATTTCTGACTTTTTGTGTATCTGTCAATTTGAATTTCTGACTGTTGCCGTTATTGACATTCTGCGAAATCTGACAATACGCGTATCTAGCATTTTGCGAATCTGACATAGGGCGTATACCAAAATCAATTATTCTGGTAACTAAGGTAATTTTCCGACGTGTGAAACATTAATATAAGGGAGTGTAAGCATTACAACTTTATTTATGTTTAAGTAATTTAAAAAGTCAATAATTTTTTAAAAACATTTTTGTTTACATTTCTACTATTTGCAATTAATAATATCAGAGTCGTATTTTTTAACCGACTTCATTGAGAACGTATACTTAATAACCAGATTGGTCATGAATTAACAGAAGGTGATGTTAGGAGTCATAAAAACCGTAGAGCTTGTATGAAAAGGATTATGAATGTTGAAGAGGCGAGGGAGGTGTGTAAGGATCGTGCCATATGGCGTTCGGTTCTCTGCCTACCCCGCTAGGGAAGTGGCGTTAAGTTTAGTTAATTAGTTAGTTATACTTATTAATTTGTTTAATTATTTCGTTATATGGCATATTAAGAAAGCAGTTATTAAGTATCGGTTGTCCCATAATTATAGTTACTCATAATATGGCCCCATACCTTTGCCTAACTCGTCACTAAACCTAACAATATTTTTCCTTCCGACAATGTCTGACCGCACAAAGGAATTGCTGGTAATTTTTGCACAGGATAAAGACGACAGCTAACACATAATTTGTTATCGGAGAATGATGAGTCACATGCTGACTGAGACGTGTTTACATTACTTATTTATTTAAATGCTATCTATGTTATTGCAACTTAAAATAGATGTATTTCAGAGGTTCTTCAAGGCCAATACGTGTTCCACATTCTCCTTTTTAGAGAAAAAATACCTGCTGGTCATATTGTCCAATGGTTCTTTTAACAACTGTATTTACATTCTAAATGTTGTATGTTTCTTTCATAGCTAGTGATGTTTTTGTCCAAAGTTAAAGAATATAACCCTAATTCATCATCTAGTCTCTGCCTTTCCCTAATACATTTAATTTGTGGCGATCGCGCCGCAAGATAGCCAAGATTTAGCTCCAGTAATACGTTAACAAATGACGTCGATCGAACATAGAGAAACGCCATAAAACCTGCATCGCGCTGACGAAGTTATTCTCGCCACTAAGTATGCCTTTAAACAATACACCTACAAGAACCACATATTTCCACAAATTTGACTACAATTACTTTTTTGTTTTTTAATTAATTTCCTAGTCTATTCTATATACCTATTAATCCTAACATATTTCCTTAACTTATTCCTGCTGCATTTAACTATTCCAATTGGAGGCTTAGAACATATTGTATCATCATTAGTTAGGTCTATTGTAAGAGTGTGAAGCATGTTACTTGCAGCAGAAATAAGGCTAGTTTCACTACATATTAATTCGTCAAATAGACACTGGGTTTGGAACGCAGCCAGGTCTTGTTTCTCTGTCTCCAGTTGGCTAATATGGTGATGAGCCTCTTGTAGTTCGTGCTACAAGAGGCTCACCACCTACACCTGGCTGCAGTCACCAAACCCGTCTACTATTGACTGCAGTTTGTCCCGTTCCTCAATTACAGTTACATGTTGAGTATGTAACTCAGCCATATACTTTTTTAACCTTCCATTTCTATCTTATACATTCAACAATTCCTTAGAGCGGTGGTAGCTCAATGGTAAGGACACGCGCCTCTTAACCGACGAGTGCGGGTTCAAACCCGGGAACGTACCTCTGGAATTTTCAAATCTATGTACGTATTTATACCACTAGCTCGACGGTGAAGGAAAATATCGTGATGAAACCTGCAAATTCAAATTTGGATTTGTAACCATGATCCAAAAATTGTCTTATTCCCCTATCTTAGGGTTACGAAGGTCAGACTGGCAGTCGCTTCAATTTAGTTACCAGACTCGCTAAATCCTGGATCATGGTTTAAGCGGACCCCGTCTAAACACGGGACATAACGCTAGGAAGATGATGATGACATCCAACAATTCCTTCTCATTGTCCTTTCTCTCCCTAATTAATACGATACGTGGGCACGCCATGATTGCGCATATAGTATGAAAATGCCTATGTAGTTACCTGAGTATGTAGCTATTGTTTCAGTTAGGAAACAAAGTACCTACTCGTAATACAAGTCAAACTCGCCCAAACTCGATGGGGTTGGGTCATTTTCAACCGACTTCAAAAAAGGAGGAGGTTCTCAATTCGACGGATATCTAACAATCAACGTCTATATATATATATATATATATATATATATATATTCATATAGACGTTGATTGTTTTGAAGGAGAAGTTTTAATTTAAACATGAAAGTTTTCGGAAAATTCCTCTAAGCTATGAGTGTGGCATTAAAATATTTTTACATACACAACGTACTTATGTACGCAAATCATTCACGCGGGCGTATAGTGTGTCTATGTACTTTAATGTATTACTTTCACATAAAATAATTAACATCTAAGTCGGCTCAATTTATTTCTGGCTAAAAGTGTTTATGAACCGTATCTGTAGGTATTGGTTGTAACTTTTATGGCGATGTTTATTTTATGTTATTTGCGGAGTGCGGGTTCAAACCCGGGCAAGTACCTTTGGATTTGAAATGAAATCTATGTACGACGTACGTATTTTTACCACTAACTAGGCGGTAAGGGAAGACATTTATGATGAAATCTGCACACTCCAACGACTATGGATGTGTAACCATGATCCAAATTTATTTGGTTCCCCTTTTACAAAGGTCAGATCGGCAGTCGCTTCAATGTGTTTATTCACTTACTCACACTTGATACTATCGTCTTATCACTTCGACTTCCCACCACAAAATTATTTGTGTTGTTTTTATCATGGTTTTAATTATCACACGCCACGCACGGACTAGTAAAAAAAAAGGACTCCACGCACTGTCATACTATAGGGTGAAGCCACGTTTAAGAATGTGTGAGTGACATACTTATGATACCAGATATCGGATATCTGTCATTTGGAGTACTTATTATGTCTTATTAGTTAGTGGTGCGGAGTCCTTTTTTTTTTACTAGTCCGTGACGCCACGCCATTTAATATCAGTAAAAGGCGGCTCTGCCATTAGATTGGACCATTTTTTATCGTGCGGTATGCTTTACTCACCGTCACCAGGGGAGGCAGGGAGGTGTGTGGGATTCTCAGGGGTCATTGAGTCGGAGACCCCCTCTCCGGCCGAAGATGGTAAGTGGCCGGGGTATACCCACTTAACCCCGCGGTACCCCTCATCGCCCGAGTGGAGATGGTGTGGGTGACAGCAAAGCCTTGATATCCAAAACATCTCCGGCGACCGGCCCGCCCTACACGGCGGGCAACACTTATCCCCCCCTAATAGAGGGCGGGACGGGAATGACTAGGGGTACTGAGCCATTCCAGTCCGGCTGTGACGAAGGCGCGTCCAAGGCGGATGGGGGTGCCCACACCCACCACCCGCTGGTCTCCGCCAGGAACATTACATTGGACCCATCACACGAAAAGCAAGCATTGTGGATACTAGGGTGGTCCAAGGCAATATGGCGAAAATTTTTTTTTTAAATTTAGGTTTCGCCACCCCCTCTATTTGTTATAGCTACCATTTCTATGATGTGTAAAAATTTTCAGCCTCCTATATTATATACAAGGGGGTGCTCATCGAATCAAAAGTTTCTGACAAAAGTTGAAGATTGTAAGTAAATCACGTAATTTAAGGTTTACAGTATTTTAATTAAATATAGTTATAAAAAGTATTTAAAAATTATCAAAATTAGGTAACAAAGCTATTGCTTAATATATAATCATTCGTAATCTTTCAAAACGATGTTTGTTAGCTTCTTTTTGGATGTTTCAGTAGAAACGATTTTTCTGTTTTCTTCTACTACGTGAAGCAAAAATTGTTTTTCGTCCTCATTTTTTGTTAGTATCGTGTTGTAATCTTCAAACAATTTCACACCTCTCTCTGCTGTATCATTGACAACACGCAATTTTTTGATGCAGTTCTTGCCTTGCAGATAATCATCATTGTCATTCCAAGTGTCGGTAGGTAATTCCAAGAACGAGTCCTTGATATCAATATCTGAGAGCGTTTACAACGTTCTTTGTGTTACGAAAGCTTCTAATGTAACCTCTGACGTATGCTAGGCAGAATCACCTCGTACTGAACGATTACCGCCATCAGAATTCATTTTTTGAACAATAGCCTGTTTGTCACTATCAGGCAGCTTTTCAGAAAACAAGGCAAGTGCAACTAATTCATCAGACAAATACCATAAATGACGCTCTAAGACACCTCTAGCTGCTTTACCGATTTCGGAACCAATAGCTTCGTACAATCGTAAGTTCTTCCAAAGTAGTAAGTCATTTACTGGTGCATCTGCTGCCAATGAAGCTTCGATCCATATTTTAGCGCAGATGAGCGCACCAAAGCTAACAATCGAACAATTTGTTTTTCTTCTCTCTTGGTTAGTTTAAATACTTGTAAATTATTTCGAAAGAGAAAAATCTTCAAGGCATATAGCAATTTTGCCATCCAACGAGCATGATGAATCGGACCTGGAGCGCCAATGTATCTTCGCAGGTGGTTTGTTCAAAACAATCATTGTAAGATTGATTAGCTCTTCGTAATCATCACGAATTTGATTCTCTCCAGATAGAGTTGTAGTAAGACTCTCAAGAGTATTTTCAGCAAACTGTAACGCGTTTTCATAGAGGTTAAGACAATCATAGTGCTCCTTAGGTAAGGTTTCCCAAATATCGCAAAATCTTTTGAAAAGTGGGATTTGAGGAGAGCTTGATGGCCCGAAACACAGTGTAAATATTTTTGAGAGCATTATTTCAAATACATGATGACGACAAGCAAGCCACAAAAGATCATGTCCCGTTTTTTCTTCTAAAAGAACATTACACTGATTCACTGCACCACAGTCTACTAAATAAATATCGAAACTGTTTATTCGTTAATAAAACTGTTTATTAGTTTATTTTAATACACATTTAGTACTTTAACAAATGAGTTCAATACACGAAACTGTCCTGTAACAATAAGTAAAAATTAATAACTTACACAAAAATTCAAAAACAACACTCGATTGAGCACCCAGTTCTACTAGAGCTAGCTGGCTGATATTTTACTATGTTATTACTATAAATGCATGTAACAAATTTTCGGGGTGGCCAAAACAAAAATAATAAAAAAATTTTTTTGGACCACCCTAGTGGATACTCTATGGATACTATCAGAAAATAATACCACATTACAAAAAAAAATCAAAATTACCTCGTCTCATATTGTTGGCTTAAAAAAAGGGCAAAAAAGGAGCAAAAAAAATGTATTTCCCTGGAAAGTAGACTAACCTTATTTATTCTTTATTGTCCCCATAATTAAAACAGTATTGGAGCGGTGATAGCTCAACGGGTAGGACACGCGCCTCAACTGATGGGTGCTTGTTCGAATCCGGGCATGTACCTCTGGATTTTTAGGCTGACCAGTAGGTATTTATGTACCAATAAGGAGAACGAGGAGTACATATTGGCTTTGAAGAGCCTTTTGGAAACGTCTGTGACGAATGGCAACAGCCACGTTAGCGTAGGTACAATAGTGTTATTGTACATTTGCCACAAAGTTAATTCGCCACAATGTAAAACATTCCATACATTGAAAGTTAATTCGTCACAAGTACCTAAACGGTATTGTAAATTCGCTACAATTCTAAAGACGAGTGCAGTTAATTTACTACACAACAATAGAATTATGACGAATTTAAACATGCATTTTTTTGTGACGAATTAACTTTGTGGCAAATGTACAATAAACCGTGACTCATCATTATTTTGCAATAATTGTTATTGTAATAACTTAGCTACTTTACCCAGTACTGATAAAGCCAACGGTTATTTCGCGTTATTAGATAAGGTAGGTACAAATATTGTCATGTTTAGTAATGAACTAGGTAAAGGTATAAGCCAATTAATGACAAGCTCGATGGCGCATTTGGTAGTGACCCTGCCCCATGCGCCAAGAGTTGTGGGTTCGATCCCCACCCAGGACAAACATTTGTGTGATGAATACTTGTGTTTGTTCTGTGTCTGGGTGTTAATATCCAATATTTAAGTATATATTTGTAATACCACTGTTGTTTCCGATATCCGTAACATAAGTGCTTAAGCTACTTACTTCGGAGTCAGATCAATGTATGTGATGTCGTTGAATATATTTATATATATATATAATTAATTAGTGATTCTGTGGGACAACCGATATTGAATTGTTGATATCCAAATGTTCTATATAATGGAATTATCAGAGAGATAAAAAATATATAAGTTTTTAGAAAATAGTACCTTAATAATAATGACTGCGAACAGGTAAACAAAAATAATTAATAAAATGCTCTTCAGTGATTAAGTTAATTAAATATAGATAATATTGTTATGTTTACACTTTCTCACATCAAGTAACGTACATGCTCGGTTTTGAATTAACACCCCTAGTTAGGGTTGCCACCTTTTGTTTATGCAAATATAGTATATTGGCGACTTAAGGTAGAAAAAATGTACATTCTGTCTAAATGAAATTCGATTTATCTCACCTTGTAGTTTTGCTTAAAAAGTTTTTTGCATTACTTTGCTTTTTCGCAACCTAAGTAACTGTTGTTAAATTTTTCACAAATATTCTTACAATCAAAACAACAAAATTGTTTGTATATTGGGTATACGTAAAATCACAGAGTAATAATATACATACTACGTACAAGTAAAATGTATCCCCAGAAATCTCAAAGCGTGGGAAATAAAGTATTTTCGCATACTTTGTTTTCCTTAAAAAGTATAAATTACAATTGCCCTAAATAAAACAATACCTACTTATAACACAAATAATTTGAAACATTATTGCCATCTATTTGAAAGCAATATCTATTTATTATTTTATTGATGATGAATCATCATCACTAAGAAATAAGTTATCAAACTTATTTCTTACTTTTTGTTCCCTAAGAGTAAGAAATAAGTCATCATCGGTGGTAGTCAGGAGCGGTGGTAGCTCAATGGTAAGGACACGCGCCTCTTAACAGAGGAGTGCGGGTTCAAACCCGGGCACGTATCTCTGGATTTTTCAAACCTATGTACGTATTTATACCACTAGCTCGACGGTGAGGGAAAACATCGTGATGAAACCTGCAAATTCAAACAACTTTGGATTTGTAACCATGATCCAAAAATTGTCTGGTTCCCCTATTAGAGTTACGAAGGTCAGACCGGCAGTCGCTCCAATGTAATTACCAGACTCGCTAAATCCTGGATCATGGTCTAAGCGGACCCCGTCTAAGCACGGGACATAACACTAGGAAGATAATGATGTTGCCTAAACTTTACAACCGCGAAATATTAGATCATCCTCTTTTATTAGATAATTCGAAAACTTTATAGCATAAGGTGTTTAATCTCAAGGCTCAGGTCAGTCATTAAGGGAACCCTGTTTATTATACCCACATTAGAAATTCCTGTATTAGATGTCGTACTTAACTATCTTCATAAATTCCTAATTGTAATAAAAATGCTAACATCGATCCAGCCATGTTGTTTTTCGATCCGTTATATTTAAACAACTATAAAAAAAAGAAATTGGTTCGTAAAAACACGAGTATTATGCTTATCGAAGAGTAACTAAATTATTGTTAATGGTCATCCTTGGCTTGATTGTCAAAAAATTTTCAACCTTTAGGTAAAGCGATAGAAATATAACAATTTTGATTTAAACATAAACTTATTTTCAATACTATTTGAATATTTAGTTACTTATCTTAAAAAAAAAACAAATACAATATTACCTATATAAATAAAAATAAAAATAATGTGGACCATATTTAATTTATTTCCACTTTGTAGATATTTTTCATATCTATCAATATATTTTTATATGTCATTTAAATATGTCAGGCAAACAATTATTTGTATTTAAATTGATGCAATTCAATGACATTTTATTAATTTAACATAAATATTTGTTAAACAAATTTTAATAATTTGGGGTTTCTAATATATTTTGCATAAACATTTATAAAATTTTTGAAATTTCTAAAGAAAGCATAATGTTAGACTTACGATTTCCGCTTAAGTGTCACCACAGAGCACACAAAAATAATAGACAAAACATTAACAATAGGGACAAAACACGCGGAAACACGGACAGACACGCGCCTGGCAATGTTGAAACCTCGACTATATCGTCTGGCTTATTTTTATTTTATTTTTAAACATAAAAACTACGACAAACAAGTGTCGTATTTTTCCATTCAACGATAAGATTACGTAATTTTTTGTCAGTCATGAGTGGACTGAATGAGCCGCAAACATGCCACCTATCGATGTGGCATGTTTTGTAAATATTGGGTTGGGTTGCTTTAAGAACCTATTAAATATGGCAAAAATATTTTCACGGGTGAGAAAAAGTATTTCAACTGATTGCATAGTCATCAGTTCAACACCCTTGTTGACTCTCGCACTGACTTAGTCATCCTTACTAAGAATTTAAACGCAAGAGTAAAGCTGTCTGTCTGTTACGTTTTCACGATAAAAGTGCCATGCTCAAAGTTTGAACCTCAAGAAACCGGAAACACTAACTGATTTAACAAAATCTTTTTAGAATTAGCTATTTGGTACAAAAATAGATGTCTATGGAAAATTCTTAATATAAAATGTCTTTATTTATGGAGGCCTCAAAAAGCACTTATAAATCGTAAATTTTATAAAAATCTGTAGAGCAATGTGAATCTACCACCGGTTCGGAATGCTGATTCTACTGAGAAGAAACCGGCACGAAACTTGGGAGTTACTCTTTTCACTGTCAAAATATACATGAGTAATTGAATTATACACTTTTTGTAAAGTTCTAAACCAAATCATACAATCAATGACTGTGGGAGATGTCATATTACGATTACAATAAAAGTGTAAGATTAACCAGAGCAGACCAGCCCCCAAAGCTGGCACCTGCGCAGGGTCGTGCCGACCCCCGGCAGCGCCTGTGTGCGAAACCTATATTGCGCCTCTTTTTTTTTTAATCTTTATGGTTCAATGTATTTTTTAACTTCGAACGCAAAAAGAGGGGTATCTATTATAAGTTTGTCGTGTCTGTCTGTGTCTGTCTGTGGCATCGTAGCTTCTTAAAGAATAGACTGATTTTGATGCGTTTTATTTTGTTTGAAAGCTGGTGCAGTCGGAATGGTTCTTAGCTACAATTTATGAAAATCTGTCCAGGTCTTCAAGGTCATCGCTCGTTTGTTAGCTGTGATAGGAATCTTAGACGCATAACGGGTATTTACTTTACTTTCAAACATACGTGGGACCTAACATCTGAAACACTCATGTATTCTGAAACCACTGAGCTGGTCTGATGATGGAGCTCGAAGGTAGGAAACATGGCCCTGGATTGCCCATTAGTAAACCCATCAAGTTTGGGCTTATTAGATTTGCCTTAACTACCTAGTTCTGTTCATATCTCTAATTGACGAGGACCTGATGCTGGAAATGGGAGGTGGGTGATGGAAACCTGAAATGCCTGCTGGTAAACTCATCTAGTTTGGGGCGTATATCTCTAATTGACGAGGATCTGATGCTGGAAATGGGAGGTGGCTGATGGAACCTTGAAATGCCTGCTAGTAAAACCATTATTCTCTCTCTCTTATTAAAAATTTGCGATATGTCATCAGCAAATAATACAATCTTATATAAGTCTTCGCATTTATAACACAGAATGGCAAATCATTAATGTGAATTAAAAATAAGATAGGGCCCAGAATAGATCCTTGAGAGACTCCCATGGTAACCTTGGATCCTGAAGATAGAGCTTCGTTTATACCAATTCTTTGATTTCTGGAATTAATGTATGATGTAATATAATATGTTCTGAAGCAAGATCTTTGACGCCATAATGGTCTAATTTACAAATGAGAGTCTGGTGATCAACACAATCAAATGCCTTGATTAAATCACAGAATATGCCAAGAGCATTGAGTGAGTTCTCCCAGGTCTCTGAAATAGGTCTAAAATTATTTTAGGGTCATGATTAAAAACAGATTTGAATAAAGGTAGGACCTTACTGTGTTTCATCAGGTCTGGTAACACACCACTATCAATACAAGAAATAAAGATATCCGCTAAGTACGGTGCAATAATAGGAATAATATGATTATTATGCTTTATGTTAATACCAAACAAGTCATAAGTATTTTTTTTGTTGCAGAGATTTGAAAGTAGTTATTATTGTCGGTTTCACGGTAACATCCCACGTGACTTGTATTTTATTGTTGAAATTTGATATCATATCACGTATATAAAAAGACTTCGCATGCAAACATATTTTTTTTAAATAGTTTAGTATAATTTCTTACATGATTTAAGAAGTCAGAACAATGATTAAACCTTTTAAGTTCAGATAATTCATAAAGCCGGTTTCTACTTTTGTAAATTCCCTTTATAGCCCAGGAACGAAATGGGATTTGGACATTTTGGACGACCGGCGTCTGATTCCTGGGAGGAGTAGTTGAAACTTGCTGGGTGGCCTAGCATGTCTCTCGGTGCGCGCGTGCTCGGTGCTGTACAACCGACGACTGACGACCGTGGGCTGCACAACATCGACCACCGCCGCGCGAGGTGGGCACAGCGCGGCATGCGCAAAACGGAGGAGTTGTCGTATAGTCCCGGCAGTGGGGATACCGGCTCCTCCGGAACTGCGCCGCGGGAGGCCACGTAGGGGTTTTAGTCGGTTCGAGTCCGACACACCACCCTCTGTTTCCCCGAGCAGAGGGTGACGACTCGTGGGAGTTTCCCTAACAGAAAAAAAAAGGAAAAAAGAGAGAATAGGCAAAATAATGCCTGCTTTCTCTTTGAAGAAAGGGAAGTCTGTGGACAGTCGGCTGCTGATTTGTATTTTAAGAGGGCATTTGATCTGGTGATGTCTTGTGGAGGAATTTTGTATTTAGGTTATATGGTGATGTCTTGTTGAGGAATTTAGTATTTAGGTTTCACACCCCAAACTTTAAAATTTTTTCGCCAATTACCTTGAGGGTATGCGCCAAGGGGTACAGGGGTTTGAGTCTATAGAAAACTTCACAAGATCTGGTGTGAGTCAAGGTAGTACCTTAGGTCCAACTCTGTTTCTGTTGATGATCAACGACTTGTCGAAAATCATACGATCTGCTCAGAGTCTTCTTTTTGCTGACGACCTTAAATTGTTTATGGCAGTAAATGACCATGCTAATGCAGCTGCTCTTTAAGCAGATATTGATGCAGTATCGGAATTGTGTGCAATAAATCTTTACCGCATAACGAGTCTAAATGCAAAAAAAATACTTACACTCGCAAACTAATACATTATAAATTATTTAACGCCTGTATAGATAGAATTTATGACATTCGTGATTTGGGATTGATATAAGATAGTAAGTTAGATTTTCATCATCATTTGGCAGATACTTGCAAAAAGGGCAACTAACAATTAGGTTTTATCCTAAGGACATCCTATAAATATATAAATAAATACATATAAGGATTCTGAGTCCTGATTCTTTGTCCATAGACGTGTTTGAAGGTAGGAATCAGAAACTGCATTAATAAATCTGTTTATAATGTTATGAAACTAACGTAGGCTTGATCAATTGATCATACATATCCAATGTAATTTACTAATGTTAATTCGCCAGCGTTTACGTAATTCGACTTTGATTCAAGATTAGCGCGTTCAAGCAAACAAACAAATGAACTCTTTAGCATTATAATGTTAGTAAGTATAAATGAAACGGCTGATCGACATTGCTGATTTGAAAAATTATATGAGAATAGTGCTTCACTAAATGTTTGAGTCCTGAGAAATGGCAAAGGTACCTTTTTATCCCGGAAAATACTATAGATCCTTCAGGACACACCATAGTCTCGATAATATACGGAATTCCACTCGGACAAAGGGCACTTATTTTATACTTGGGGTGAGGATTAACTTAATAAAAATAAAACAAACAAATTAAACAATACATTTATACACTATTCTTACATGCAATTCTATACATAGTAGGTTTATGTAACAACTAAATTATAGTTTGTTTTCCTAATAGAATAAAGCATTGTAAAATTGTACATAACACAAAATACTGCCAATAACATTGTTACACTTATTTGTAAAGTACTAACAGTATTTAAAAAATCCTTAAACATATATCTCATAACTTATTTACAATATCACTTAGGTACGTAAACGCATTCATCCATTACAATAACAAAGAGATCTAGTATAAACTTACAACTATCTCTTAAAAAATAATACCATGTATAATTTATTTTCAATAGTGTTTTTATCAATTTTATGAACCGGCAAAGGAAAATATCGTAAAAGGATAGCACCTCATTCCTATTGGCGATGCAAAAATTCTAACTAGCGCCTAAAGTGTCAAAATTGTGAAGCTGTCTAAGAACGACACTTTGACATTTTTCAATACAATTTACGTCACGGAAACATTTATTAATAAAATACAAACCAGATCAGTGGTTTCTAGCTGGACGAGACAATAATTAAGTTGTCAATAATCGATGTAATTAAAGCATCTGCAGGATACACAAAACCAATATTTTGTATTTCTGATTTAATTAGCAACAGGTTTCTGTATGTAATTATAATCTTTGCATTGCCAATAAAGGAGTTTAAAAGAGTTTAAAAAATAAAAAAAATATAATTTATTTTGTCTGTGCCTGATGTTAAGTCAAGTTTGATTCTTTGGAACAGTAGTATTTTCAAAAACTTTTTATCCATTAAACAAATAGGTGAAGGTCGTTTCTAGTTCGGATCCTCTACTATTTTAGAAAATACATTCTATGAAACATACCTACGTGTTCATATCTTATACATATTTAACAATGGTCTATAAACAACAAGAGTAGGCTCATTTCAATAAGTCTGTAGTGTCGTATTTTACTATTCCCAGCAAACAACTTAGAACAGCTTAAATACACTATCTTAACATTAGAAATTAAACACTGGCATTATTAAGGAATGTTCCATCGCACCTTGTATATAAATTGTTATTAAAATAAATAAGGAATTAGCCTTCAATTCGGTATCGATCACTACTTAGGTACTTACCTAACGTCACTTAAGTTAAAACACTTTGTAACTAAAAATGGTAAACTTTTCAGGAATATAAGAATTCTGTTTTAATTTGCATCTTATTTTTCAAAAGAGGTTTTGAAAAATGAGATGATGGCTATCGTAAAATTATCAGTTTTTATTTTATTTTTCCAGTAGGTATTAAAACTTAAGCGACAATAAATCATGTTTCATATACAAAGATCATATTTTCTTATTAGAGCCCAACGGTTATTGGTTTCTATTAAAAATATATTCTACTTCTAAATTAAATACAAAATAACTTTGTTACAAGTTATAACATATTCACCGCTTATAATCATAAAGATGTAGTAGTTTAACAAAATACTTACTTAACTAGGCATTTCGTAAATTCATTTACGCGGCAAGGTACTATGTGCTATCTAAATAAACTAATAGGTTTGTTAATCATCACGTCTGTATGTATAATGTTTTAGTTTGATGTTGATGTACGCCTAAAAGTGATTATTTGAGTCTGATTGGTGGTTACTCTTTAACTCTTGGGCCAGTCAACGGGATAGAGAGAAAATCTTTATCTTTATTTTATTAATTTATGTCAAAAATTATGCTCAACTATGGGCGATTTAAGGTTGAAAAATAAAGAAGGAAGAAAGACTAATAGGGATATGACGGGCTTAAAGATTAAAAATATAGATGTCAGAAATACCATGATGGAAAGAGATATGAGATGTGCTGTGCTTCCTCCCTAGGCGTAGTCCGTCCTTAGTGATATACAACGCCCCTCAAAAAGTTACCCTTCAATGTTTATAGTATTCTCATTTAACAACTATTCAGTTGGTCTAGTAGTTGCAAGTGCTGCCTAAATACCAGGAGGATTCGAATCCCTGGTCGGCCCAAAAATTTAAACCTGGATCGATATTTTAAATAATTTAGTACCAGACCGGAGACAGGAAGATGGCATTTTTTCAATCCCGTACCGTAATCTTATCCGGTCATGTTGAATTGTCGTTGGAATTAAGAGTGAATTAAAAGGCTGCATCTGAGTTTCCGCAGACACTTGCGCACTATAACATTTCCTGCTTAGTTCGCTTATCCCCTTTCAGATTAGCCGTCGTGACCGATCAATCAATTAAAAAGATATTATTACACTATTCTCAATAATCGTAAACATTCACATTATATGTGCATATCATTTGCTGTCTTGATAAGGCTAGTCCAGCTCTAAGTTTGCAACTAAACTAAGTCTAAGCTAAGTCATCTCTTACTGGAGATCAGTCGACAGGCTTCCAACAGACAATGGCTCGCATATCGTCGGTAGCCTTCCCGAATATCCTGTCGCCGTTCGCGTCGACGTACTGGTTGATCTGGTAGTCCAGGAGGGTCTGGAAGCCCAAGACGTCTGTTCCCAGTTGCTGTAAAGGGAAGATAAGGTTTAATAAGAGTTAAGTATGTGGCATTATCTGACGGTAGGTAATCAAAGGTCAGGGTAGAAAAGAAAATGCCCATAGCGGTGTCAAGATTTTTTTTTTGACGGTTGAATCCTTGCCTGGTAGACCGCAATTGCGCAGTTTCATTCTCTGATAACTACGGCTCTGGTAGGTGGCAGTACTGTCTAGTCCTCCGATGGCTACAACTTCGTCTGACGGCTACGATCAACGGAAATACTGTCTAGTTGTAGTTTTCATAGATAACAACTAACCTGTGTGAGCGGGCTGGTGTTGGTGGTGAAGACGCCGCGGAAGTGCCGCTCGCGCGCGACCCGCAGCGTGGCGTCCTCCAGCGCTCGGATGGCGGACACATTGTCCCGCGGGCTTAGTCGTGCCGCCGTCGCCATCATGAACGAGTGCAGGATCGTTCCTACGGGATAACATAACATACCATTATGACAAGCAAATTTTTTTGTTTTATTACGTTTGAGGAGTCTGATTGCTTTAATAACGTGGAGAGCGATGATAGTTAAGTTGAGTGGTAAAACCCGCCTTATCTAAATTGGTTAGAAGTAGAAGATGAAGACAAAAGTAGTTTTTCAAAAATGTATATGCTTTTTATCTAACCCAACCCTTCACTTATTTTTTGGCTGATTTTGGTTTTTCGGGGATTGCAGGTGTGGTGGTATTAATATTAGTTTTTGCTCTCACCTTTCCCCTCAGGCAGCATCGTGTCCCTGACGGAACTCTCCACGAACTCCAAGAAGGCCATGATCTTGGCGAGTCCGCCCGCCAGCTCGATCTCCGGCTCGTCGCGCGCGTCGAAGTTCAGCGCCACTGCCACCGGGGTGCCTGCAGCTGTGGAGACAGTGCTATCAGTTGGTGGAATAGGAACGTGCAAGTTAGTGGCTAATCTAACGGCCCAGATTGGTTAGGTGGAGACAAGGTATGCGAGACGCCAGCTAGGTTCATACAAAGTAAGATTTAGTTGGTGGAACACAAACAACTAGAGAAAGTTTGTGACACACACAACGGGTCATTTTCGTATCGCAAATAAATTGATGGTCTTTAAAGCATCTTAAATTGTTTTATTTTTCGCACCTTGCATCTTAACCTGCTGTAATTAAAATATATTACTATTTCCTTTGAGGCGCCTTAAATGTATTTGATTCCCGCGTATGGATACTAAAGGTAAATAAAAGTAACATGGCCTCCAAGTGCTGGACAAAGAGCACCCCTCCGAAAATTCTAAGTCGAAGTCCAAATGATAGAAAAGACCACCCTTCAAACGTCCCAACCCTGCACATTCTCTGGGGAACTCCTCACCATCCTTAAGCAGCACGCTGAGGCGCGCGCGCAGCAGCGCCGCCCAGCAGGCGCGGATGCAGTGCGCGTAGTCCGCCGTGTCGATCTCGTGTCGCAGAAACTCCTCCAGCTCGGCCTTCTCGTAGAATGATGACACGATCATGCTGGAATAAGGACGTACGTGAGATAACGGAACGAAGTATGCATAAAGGCTCATGTTGGTCTGGAACACGAAAATAATGTACCAACTGTATTTCTTGCCTAGCATGTCGTAAAAGGCGACTAATGGTGTATGGAGTTCTGGAATTGTGCTTGCTTGTTGCTGTGTGCATGCTTTTTTTTTTAAAGTGGGTTAACTCCCACGAGCCGTCATCCTCTGTTCGGGGAAACAGAGGGCGGTGTGTCGGACTCGAACCGACTAAAACCCCAATATGCCGGGATCCCTACTGCCGGGACTATACGGCAGCTCCTCCGGAGGTGCGCGTGCCGCACTGCGCGGCTCACCTCGTGCGGCGTTGGTCGATGTTGTGCACCCCACGGTCGTTAGACGTCGGATGCTCAACACCGAGCACGCTCGCATCGTCGAGACGTGCTAGGCCACCCAGCACGTCTCAACCCTCTCCGCCCAGGAATCAGACGCCGATCACCACCGTGACCGGCGTCGTGGGCACACTCTCGCGCTGTGCCCTCTGCTATACCAGAGGGACACACGGAGAGCGTCTCTTCGGGGGGATTCTTAAATTGAGGGCGAGGCCCTGTACGCGCGGGAGTGCCAGCCCTCCTGCGCGTACAGGGCCTCCCACCGCAACGCAACAGCAGTGCGCCCCTGCCGGGTTGCCGAGGATAGGGAGGCGGCCAACGACAACACCCAGCTCCTCCTCTTCCTCGGCAATCGAAGTCTCATTATTTTTTTAAATTAAAGGTGCCTAAAGGAGTTCACTGCTTTTGGACCAGTCCCTTTTGGGGATTGTTAGTGTGATACTAAACATGTATGTACAGTAGGGTTGCCAACTATCCTGGTTTCCTAGGACATGTCCTGGTTTTTGTAATGTCCTGGAAAGCCCTAGATAGATTTTATACAGCGTTCTAGCTTTTAATATGTACAAACTTTTGAAATGTATACTTGTGTAAAATGCACTTACTCAACAACTTGCTGTTCATCCTCGTCTTTCAACAAATCGACAGTGAATTTGAGTTCGTTACTCTCAGAGAAGCTATGGGGGTCGGTGGTGAGGTGTGACAGGACCTCGCCCAGGTTTGCGGCGCCCAAGAAGTCGCTTATTTCTGGAATTGAAAGTGTTAAACAATTCTATGAGACAGCCCCATTCTGCCTTTTGCTGACAGCTTTAGTCCGTCACTACTCTGTAGTAAAGATCCTTTAGGTACCATTCTTCTTCTTCTTCATAATTTTAGGACATCACCTACGGTATTGGTTTAAATGATTTTGCTACGCTAAGGAGTCGTGAGGAAAACACTTGTCACACAATCGTCTAAATAGGATATATGTAACACAATGGTGTCACCGTGAGCACTTGCAAGGTGTTCTGGGAAGGAGGTTGCCTTGCTCTCGAGATGAGCCACAAGCAGTAAGTTTCGCGTAAAGTCCTGGCCCCAGCAACCTAGTTGCATGAGGAAATAGGTTTGAATCAGCTTCAGTCCTGTACGGTACAGGGTCGGCGGCTCTCACCCCTTACGACTCCAATACAACGTCGTAAACCAAACCTAGGTCTACTTGGATGGTGCATAAATGCATTCCTAATGCAAAAAGAAAGAAAGAAAGAAAGAAAGAAAAATGTTTATTAGGTACTTACATGATAATACATAACATTGTAACATAGAAAAGTAAAACTATGTTGTACCTAAAAGGTCTCCGCTCAGCATATGTCGCGGTGGCGCTAAGCGTACCACGACGCTGGTTTTCTGCGGATGCGCAGAGAGATCAGGGCGTTTAGTGCTGCCCAAACAAACCTATCATTAACATTAACATAATAAAATATCTCTGAAAGGAATTAGGTTCACTTACCAATATAATACCCTTTGTCCCGAAGCTTTGTGATGGTATAGATGGAGTTGAGGGAGTTGCCGCCCAGCTCGTAGAAGCCGGCGCGGAGAGAGATGGCCCCCCTCGCCGCACGACCCAGGACTTCGCCCACGGTCGTGAACAGCACCTGAGCTGCCTCCAGGTTGTCGGACTCCACTCCCGAGTAGTCGATGTCCAGGGGGATGCTGGGGTCGTCTGGAGATAAAGATCAGGTCAGGATATATTGGATATTGGGGTTTTATTTGATTCGAGAATGGCTGTTTTTTTCTGGGTTGTGTAATCTTACTAAACCTCACGGCAACAATATGAAGGTATCTCTAGTTTTGTCTCTATTTATTTAAAGTAATGTTGTGGAATTTTTACTTGTAAAATCATAAATATTAGGTAAATTGGTTTATTGTTTCAAAAATGTTGGTATTTGAAACACTCGCTTATCACAGTCGACAAAGATTCTGAATAAAGTATTTTGTTAAACAAACAGAAGACAAATGTTAAACTTACCATTGTTGTTGGTATTCTCGTACATCTTCAGAAGAGCTTGTCTGTCCACCTTGCCGTTGACGAGTAGAGGAACTGTGTCAATTACAATTACCTGCAATAAACATATTTTTTTTTCTGAAAACTAAAATGCATTTGCAAATTTGATGCGAAAAAGGTTAGCCAGGTCAAGCCAGATCAAGTAAATGTTTATTTGCGCCCTACGTTTATTAAGAGAGCCTTATGTCCAGCACTGGACGACTATAGGATGATGGCGATAACTAACGAAAAAATATAATCATTGTTTTTTTTTCAGGAAACTTCCCTTCCGCTGTGTAGTGGTAGTGGAAATCCAGCGATTTAAATTTTTTACTACGGCCTTTACAGTTTCTGGTAATGAATAGAATAGAATATAATGTTGTATGATCAAAAAACTGTGTTACAAAACGTGATGATATATAATTTACCCATACCGGGTATGCAATATAAAAGTTTAAATAAATTAGTTTAAATAAAATGTTTAGTACCAAAATATTAATTTAGGTTACATTGTAGAAAACTTGCTGTTCATCCTCGGAGTCAAGGTAAGAAGAGGCATGCTCCGGTGGTTCGGACATGTGGAAATAATGGATGACGAAAGATTGACTAAACAGATATACAATGCGAATGTGGATGGATGTAGGAGCCGCGGAAGGCCCAGGCTCACCTACCACGACCAGATTGGTCGTGTATTAAAAGAAGGTGATGTTAGGAGTCATAAAAATCGTAGAGCTTGTATGAAAAGGATTATGAATGTTAAAGAGGCGAGTGAGGTGTGTAAGGATCGTGCCATATGGCGTTCGGTTCTCTCTGCCTACCCCGCTAGGGAAGTGGCGTGAAGTTTAGTTAGTTAGTTAGTTGTAGAAAACGTTTCCGGCCAACCATTTCTTATGCTCAGTTTGAAATTTTGGTAGATTAAATTACTTAGAGCTTACTATTCACATGGCAAGTGGCGCCATCTATATATGTTACCTGCGGAAGCATGTAGTGTGTAAGCTGCGTCTGCAGCGTCGCCTCGATGTGTTGCGCGCCGAGCCGCGCGCCGGGCGCCACCGTCACGAACGCCAGGATCTCCGGGTTGCCGCGCTCCAGGCCGTAGCACAGCACCACACCTGCAAACACGTTGATGTCTTATTCAAATTTCAATTTTTAAAAAAAACATTATTTATGTACGCCTCAAAATCACTTTTAAACCCTCACATAATACAAAGAATAGAACAATGTGTATCTACCACTAGCTGCGCATGCTAAACGGATGTTGTCATGAACGGCATAAAACAGCAAATGTACCCAAATACTATAACAATTGTAAACCATAAAGGGCTAGGCAGAGTCCAAGGGGCAAAAAGCTACCTAAATTCCATTTAGCCAAAAATATAATTTAGTTGGATCAGGTGGAAAATTGTGAAAAAGTAGTGACAAGTTGCCAGCTCATCGCCTACACAATCACAAACACAATATGCAAGACACTATTATTAATCACCTTTTACGACATGCTAGGCAAGAAATACAGTTGGTACGATCTTTTTCAAGTCCCAGACTAACATGGAATTCATACCTCTAGAACGCAAATCCGTATCAACAGAATAGACAAAAAGAATCCTTACTTTTATCAACTCCTTGGACGGCAGAGACTGCCCTATCGACTTCCTGCAGATCGACCCTATGGCCTCTGATCTTGATCTGCGAGTCCGTGCGCCCAGCGTACAGGATCACTCCCTTCTGAAGCACTCCGAAGTCTCCTGTTCTGTACAGCCGGCTGAAGTCTGCAACAAGGACAAGAAAGTTGCTGAAGATTATAATGTTTCTATATCTCTTATCCCTTAAGTCGTTGTCGTGGTGGATTCTGAACAAAACCTTCAGTAGTCCGGCAAAATCCGAGTGACACCTTTTAAGTTGGAAGCGCCTTTAAGCTACGGTGATCGCTTTCCATCCATTCCATTCCAATATTGAGATCTTTTGAAACGCAAAAAGGATGAGGAAAGGATGAGGAAAGACAGGGAAAAAGGAAGCCACGTAGATACAAGTGAGATTCACCACGCCATTCCTTCTAAATACTATTCTTGCATTTCCAATTTAAATGGAGGAAATTGGGCTTTTAAGACTGATTGCTGTCGGCAAATATACAAATATTTTTGAAGGTAGTAATTTATTTCACTTTTACAAAGCTTATGATATTATTTTATTGGTTATAGTATTAAAAAAAAGATTCCTTATTAGTATCAACCTAAACAACGCCAATGGAAAAAGGATTATAAAAGCCATAATAGCACCTCATTTTTGATCAATATTGAATATATATCATGATGCCAATTTTGTACTCAGACCAAGCAATAGTTGGAGACTTGGTACCGCGAAAGCTGATGAATCATTCCGTTACCTGAATGCCGCACGTTGTATCCAGGTCGGCAGCAGGCCCAGCGGCGCCCTAGGGCTCCAAGCCACTCTAGCGATAGTATGGCCGTGAGGATCTCAGTCCCGGTGAACTTCCCTGAGTAAAGTAGGAAGGCTCAAGAAAGAGGGATGATGGAGGCGCGGAAGAAAGAAAGAGAAGCCTAATTGAACTTTAGTATTATGAAGTTAGAGTCGTTTGATGGTTAACCTGAGTAGACAGCGTGAAGTTTGAAGTGCCAACCGAGATATGAGGTGCGAAATTTTATATGCAGTTCCGTTCGATCACAATCCAATTTATATATTAGGTCAAGTCTTTGCTGGTCAAGATATTCACCTGGGTGATGGGCATGAGGGTTGTCCACAAATTTGTCTTTCCCCTGGGCGCCCACGTACCCGGCGGCCAGGTTGCGGCCAGCTACCCACACCTCTCCAGGCTCCGACTCTGAGGAAGGGTTTAACTCCTCGTCCAGAAGGTACACAGCACAGTTGTCGAGAGGAGCACCTGAAAATAAAGTGAAAATAAAGTAATATGTAAGTATTTTACAAAGTTATGTTAATTTACGTATTCTAACAAGAAAAAATGCATTATAAGCAAAGATCACATTCTCTTTACTTTAGTTTAATAAAAACACTTTTATTTCGTCAGAACAAATGAACATTACCATCATTAATATAAAGGTTCACCTTTCGCTTTATTAGTCTTTTAATGATTTTATGTAAGTTCGTTGATTGAGAGTACTTTTTTTACTAGACCTTTCAGACTATCAGACTATCAGACTATGATGTAGTCTGATAGTTATAATAATATAATAATAAATAAATAAATATCAGACTACATCACATACATTGATCTGACTCCGAGATAAGTAGCTTAAGCACTTGTGTTACGGATATCAGAATCAACAGTGGTATTACAAATATATACTTAAATATTGGATATTAACACCCAGACACAGAACAAACACAAGTATTTATCATACGAATATTTGTCCTGGGTGGGGATCGAACCCACAACTCTTGGCGCATGGGACAGGGCCACTACCGAATGCGCCATCGAGCTTTAATTAATATTTTGTTTAATTTCTTCACGGAACGCAGCTTTTCAGTTCCATCTACAATTTTTTCATCACGTTTCTTTCGTTAATCTTTTTGCATCCATCCTGTCAACTTGCACAAACCTAGCATATCCTCAATTTAAGTCACCATATTTTCTTTCTCCCCAAATTTGTATATAGGTAGAGTATATCGTCAGTAAGTACTTTATTACTTTGTCATTATAAGCATGGTAACCTACTTACATGCAGCAATTCCACATATTTAAATTTAAAAATAAATATCACTGATCTGACTCCGAGCTAAGTAGCTTAAGCACTTGTGTTACGGATGTATCGGATTCAACAGTGGTATTACAAAAATATGCTCAAATATTAGATATTAACACCTAGACACAGAACAAACACAAGTATTCATCACACGAATGTTTATCCTGGGTGGGGATCGAACCCACAACTCTTGGCGCATAGGAGAGGGTCACTACCAAATGCGCCAATGACCCAATAAAATTTAAGAAATTAAAATAAACCATTCGCTTTTTGAAATTACCAATGGGAATAGTCGGATGCAAATCCAACTGGGTACTGTTCTCCAGCACGTAGTAAGTGACGTCACCCATCACCTCGGTGCTGCCGTAGAAGTTGCAGAGCCTGTAGCCCTCGTGGTCCCCAAAGTACTGGAAGAACTTGCTCGCCAATTCCTATACAAGTGAAAGTAGAAAGAGAATTTGATTACCTTCATTATCTTTGAATCTTTTACAAAAAGTATAAGAGAGTAAACCAATGAATGTCTGAAGTAAGATAATATGGACAAATACCATTTCTGAACATATTTCAAGACCAGACCAAGAAAAATAATTATTAGAAACTTGCTAAAGTTATCTCAAGAACAGAACTGGTGAACTCTTTTCTTTGAGACTATATTAATGGATATTCTAAAGCTTTTGAGTTATTGCAAAAGTTCAGATTTAGGTAAAATTATATTTTCATAATATACATAGAGCGATAAAATTCAGGAAATATTGAAGAATTTCTTACCTTGCTTAGAGTTTCACCGGAGCACACCCACAGTTTTAAGTCCTTGAGAGGTCGCTCGGAAGGGTTCAGAGACAGATACATCAGGATTGAGCGGAGCAGCGTCGGTACTAGCACAAGCCTTTGGACCTGGACATTATGATAAATTGGTACTGTTTATGACCAATGTGATCAAGGTAGTGCTAACATTGAGCAATTCTTTTAACATCAAAAGTTTTTTTAAGTCATCCGACAACACAAGGTAGACTAAACAATTTCCTATTTAATCAAACAATATCTTGAATAAATTTAAATAAAGACTGACACACCAATTCTCTAGTCCCAAACTAAGTTTATGCTTGTGCTATGGATACTAGGTGAACAGATAGACATACTTAAATACGTTTATAAACATCCATGACTCGAGTACAAATGTCCGTGTTTATCACACTAAATATTTGTCCCTAGTGGGATTCGAACCCGCGATACTGGGTTTCGTGGCCAGGGTCTTTGACCACTCGACCATCGGGCTAGCCAATATTAAAACGTAACACGGGTAAATAAACGTGAAATTTCCCCGAAATAGATAACCAATTGTGGCGACCGCGCCACAAGATAGTCAAGATTATAGCTCCAATAATATGTAAACAGATGACGTCGATCGAACATGCAGAAACGCCATACAATCCTGCATCGCGCTGACGAAGTTATTCTCGCTACTAAGTATATATACAATGCACTGAGACGGTTAGTTGGTTAGGTCCCCGAGCAAGCAACACCTAGCTCGGCGGAAGTACTTCCACTTTTAGTGCGAGCACGTAAAAATAGCTTCTACAGGTAGAATCATTAAGTGATGCCAACGTAATCTACAATTTCTTTCTTTAAAAACAAGGAATTTTAGTTGACTCTTAAATAGCAAATTGGCATGACTCTGAACTGGCGGACTTCCTTATTAACTCTTAATGGAAATCTAATAGTCGATATATTAAATTAGGAAACAAAATCAAAGTAAACTTTATTAAACAACTAATATAATTTGAATTAGATGTTGCGATCAAGAGTGAGTTTCATTACACTAGAACTTAAATATCTCATATTGGTTTCTTAAACACTATGCCTATATTTCCTATCTCTCAACAATGCTATTAAACGCAAATATTACCAGTACATTATCATTTACCTGATTTTCGCTCAAAACGCGCACCAACTTCTGCGGGTCCCTCGTAGTTTCCTTCGACAGGATCACTAAGGTCCTCCCGTGAAGCAGCGGGCCCCAGATCTCACAGACTGAGTCTACGAAGGTGAGCGCAGTCTTCCAGACGCAGTTCACCTCGGTGGGAGCGAATGGGAACGTTCGGAACTGCCACCACAAACGGTTGCAGATAGCTGAGTAGGGGAGACGCACTCCTAGAAGAATGAGGGAAATTACATGAAACAATCTAACCTTTTTCGATTGAATTAAATCTTTTTAGACTTTTTAAAGATACTATTTTAATGACGCCATATTAATGTGAACTGAAATAAAAATCTTACAACATTTTTTTCTATGATTGGTTTTTAAGTGTGATATACTGTTGGTATTATTGTCTAGTAAACACTTCTATAGATCGGACTATATAGTTGAAAGTACCCTAAAGGAACCTCAAAATGAGCTAGAAAAGTGCTACAAGAAGAATACAAAGATAAAAACAAAATTTCTTTTTTGCTCAGTAAATGATAACAAAATTTCTGGCGAGACAACTTCAGTAAGTTATTATAATATTTGAGTTGGAGTTTTGCCTTAGTTGTTAGTTAGTTGTTTGACTCTTGCCTTAGTGCTAGTTACATTTAATTGAGTTTACTATAATTACTTAGTCTAGTTACAAAAGTAAAAACTACAATAGTAAAAGATATAAGCATTTTTTCCTTAAACTGGATTTATTTAGACATGGAGGAATTTGATCAATGCTTGTCTGTAAACAGACTTTTTAAAGATACTATTTTAATGACGCCATATTAATGTGAACTGAAATAAAAATCTTACAACATTTTTTTCTATGATTGGTTTTTAAGTGTGATATACTGTTGGTATTATTGTCTAGTAAACACTTCTATAGATCGGACTATATAGTTGAAAGTACCCTAAAGGAACCTCAAAATGAGCTAGAAAAGTGCTACAAGAAGAATACAAAGATAAAAACAAAATTTCTTTTTTGCTCAGTAAATGATAACAAAATTTCTGGCGAGACAACTTCAGTAAGTTATTATAATATTTGAGTTGGAGTTTTGCCTTAGTTGTTAGTTAGTTGTTTGACTCTTGCCTTAGTGCTAGTTACATTTAATTGAGTTTACTATAATTACTTAGTCTAGTTACAAAAGTAAAAACTACAATAGTAAAAGATATAAGCATTTTTTCCTTAAACTGGATTTATTTAGACATGGAGGAATTTGATCAATGCTTGTCTGTAAACAGACTTTTTAAAGATACTATTTTAATGACGCCATATTAATGTGAACTGAAATAAAAATCTTACAACATTTTTTTCTATGATTGGTTTTTAAGTGTGATATACTGTTGGTATTATTGTCTAGTAAACACTTCTATAGATCGGACTATATAGTTGAAAGTACCCTAAAGGAACCTCAAAATGAGCTAGAAAAGTGCTACAAGAAGAATACAAAGATAAAAACAAAATTTCTTTTTTGCTCAGTAAATGATAACAAAATTTCTGGCGAGACAACTTCAGTAAGTTATTATAATATTTGAGTTGGAGTTTTGCCTTAGTTGTTAGTTAGTTGTTTGACTCTTGCCTTAGTGCTAGTTACATTTAATTGAGTTTACTATAATTACTTAGTCTAGTTACAAAAGTAAAAACTACAATAGTAAAAGATATAAGCATTTTTTCCTTAAACTGGATTTATTTAGACATGGAGGAATTTGATCAATGCTTGTCTGTATACATGTTCCCAATGTTACCGAAAGAGGATTACTTAGAAAATAATATTATATTGCTTTTGTATTCCTTTATTTTAATTTTCCAAATATACTATTTTGAAGACAGAGACCCTCAATCAAAATGACCCTAGTCAGGAGATGCTTGTAAATTTGACAATGTAATAGGGTCAACCATTTAACAAGGTCTTCAACAGTACATATTTAAGACTTTGCAAAATATCTGAAGCGGTCGCCCACCCAATCTATGACTGCGGTCAAGGTAGCTTAGTTTTTGCAACGAATGTCGACGGCACGTGTAACTATTCAGCACGTCAAACCCAACTTTTTTTGATGAATTATGATTATAAGAAATTTTGATATCTAACAGGCAACATAAGATACATTGATCTGAGTTCTAAGTAAGCAGCTTAAGCACTTGTGTTTTGAAAATTGGAATCAACAAAGCTCCCAAACAAGACCCAGGACCAATCGCTCGTTCATCAAAGAATATTTGTCCTAAATCGAATTTGTGCTTCTTGCGTTCAACACGAAAGTTGAACCATTGCACCAACGAGGCAATCACAGGCGCGGATCCCACCTTCAAAAAGGTTGTGGATGTCCGAAAATCAGACTGGAGCACGATCCAGACAAGACCGTGTCCAGTATTTAGGTCCTGGCGAGTTGCTCATGTGTACGTACATAGGATCAAGTTAGGGTTGTGAGCTTCTAGCGGACCATGCCGATAAGTCAGGCCCGACGCTGGGACGTTCACGGTGGATTAGCATTAAGCGATCCCTTTAAAGAGGCGTATCGATACGTTTCCAAAGGTTTAGTCGGTATACCCCGTCCTTTTTAAGGAGCAGAGTCCTCCTAGCATCATTAGGTCCCGGGGCATCCGACACACCCCGCTGATTCCCCTCATATTTTGAGTAACGCATTCAAAGGAGAAGTTTGTGGACGTGCCCATTAATAGCTCAAAAGCGGATCAGTGCTTGGGCCATCAAATTCAAGTTTACCTTTAGGTATTCCAGTGCTGCCAGAAGTATAAAGAACGATAGCGATGCTGTTAACTCCAGATTCGGCAAGGACTTCATTCCGAGGTTCATCGGACGCTAGGCCGCTGGCTTCCAAAAACAACTCCTCGAACGAAACTGATGGGACGCCGCTCCCAGAGAACATTGATGGGTTTGCTGGTGAAAGAAAAGTGAATTATGAACTAGTACTTGGATTTATAGATTAGCTTAACAGAAAAATCTCATAACATTCTTTGGAAACATCTAATCAAACCAGTCTTTTACCTTTACTCTCAATGTTACAAAGTTTTTTAGCATAGACTATTCTTTTTAATGCAATAATATTCTTAAATCCAAGGATAGGATACTGATAATTTTCGATGGTTAAAAAACAGCTTATCATTTATCACCAAAGGTCAGCATTTAAAATCATTTAATGGTGCAAGTAATTTTACTTAAAATCATTTAAGAAGATATAATTAAAGCAATCTGATGTACTATAACTTGAAGAGGTGCTAGAAACTCGCTAGAAAAGCTTAACTGGGTACGTATAATTAGGGTACGTATAATCCCCTTCGGGGATTATGGGCGTGGTGCTATATATTTATGTTTGTATGTATGTATAATTAGGACTAATTCAAGTAATAATTATATAATAATAAATTTTGTAGGAAGCCTCAAAGAGGCATGGAATACTCTTAGGGAAAACTTACCCGTGTCATCATAGATGACTAGTGACGGCTCAGCATCTTTCAGAATGTGCGATATCCTGGTCTGCGGGAAGCTTGGCTCCATGGGCACGTATGCTGCACCAGCTTTCCAGGTCGCCAGCAGAGTCATTATTGTGCTGGAACAATAAAAAATATACATCCACTTATGTCCTCCAGAAAGTTCTTACTGAACCACGAGTATCCATGAATTCCACCCAGAGCTTTACCTAATTTTCCCTTTGATAGTTTAATCCTATCTAAGCGGAAGGTTTTGTGTTTCAGAATATAAGACCCTAATGTTAGTATGAAACTCAAAAATACTGAACCATTTTCTTTGCCTAGAATTTTGTTAAAGGCAATTTAATAAAGGTTTTGGCTAAATTTGGTTTAAGGAGCTTTATTGCTCCTTAGACTCTATCTACCCCTTCGGGAATTGCGAGCGTACCGGTAAGTTGGTAAGGAGCCTTTAAAACTGCTTCAAGATCCAACTAAGTATACTCTGGAAAAGTTCCTCCCCTGTAGAAAAAAAAATGGTGCATGCTTACTTGTGTGTAGGCTGCATGCAGACGGCGATGACGTAGTCGCCATCCCTGTTCGCGCCTGTAGGCCTGGCTCTGGTCGCGATGGCTCTTGCCAGGGCATTGGTATGAGCTTCCAGCTCGGAGTAACTCACACTGATGCTGCATGTCTCGTCTGCGAAAGAGAACGTGTAAAAAGAAGTAAAAAGTTAGAATCATAATTTATATTCAGGAATAATAACAGGAATTAATAATGTCCTCCTAACCTATATCGGTCACGGCGGCCAATCTCAACGAGGATAAGCCAACTGCGCAGGAGATATTAGAGTGCACAAGTGTGTGCGCAAACACAGGAGCACTCTCTATTCCTTCTTTCTCATAGTCAGGTGAGACGGCAATTCGACATGACCGGAGAATAGAATAGAATAGAATAGAATAGAATGTTTTTTATTGCCAGAAACTGTGTTACAAAAGGTGGTTACATATAATTTATATAAGTTTCAACAGTTACCCATACCGGGTATGCAATATAAAAGTTAAATCAATTAGTTTAAATAAAATTTTTAGTACCAAAATATTCATTAAGGTTGTAGAAAACGTTTACTGACAACCATTTCTTAAGCTCAATTTTAAATTTAGGTAAATTTAATAATTTAATATAAGATGGTAATTTATTAAATATTTTGGTACCTATGTAATGAGTACTTTTACAGTATACATAGGTATGAGATCTTGGTACACATATATTATTAATGTATTGACTGCGTAAATTGGATCGAATAGACAATTGATTCTTAAAGTAATCGCTATTTTGTTTAATAAAAGTAGTCACTTCCAGTATGTATATATTTGTCAATGTCAGGAAGCCCTTATCTTTAAATACATTTCTTAGACTTTCGTCGCTATACATTCTGTAAATTATACGAAGGCATTTCTTTTGCAAAACGAAAGTAGACTGCACATTCGTGGAGTTTCCCCAAAAAATAATTCCGTATGACAACAAAGGATAAACTTGCCCAAAATAAGCAGCTTTAGTAACCTCAATAGATGTGTTTTCAGCTAATAAGGATAATGCATAACAATAACTACTAATTTTTTTATTAATTTTTGTGATATGAGCTTTCCAATTTAGCTGGGCATCAATGGTCACCCCTAGATAATTAGTGTTATCTACTTCCTCTATTTTAGTATTATTTTCGACTATGTTTAGGTTTAGTGACTTTGTTTTATAATTTTTAAATTGAATTGCCTTAGTTTTAGTTAAATTTACATTTAGATTCATTTTACCAAGCCAATCAACCACTCTTTCCAAAGTTTTATTTATATTTGTTTGAAAATCCACATCTTTCTTATCTTGTATAAAAATAGTAGCATCGTCAGCAAACATGATACATTTATGTTCCGTGATATTAGGTAATTCATTGACATAAATCAAAAACAACAGAGGACCGAGAATACTTCCTTGTGGCAAACCAAGGGTAATTTTTTTAGGTTTAGATTGAACCTCCTCAAAAGTTCTAGTTAATTTATTAAAGGTTTCAACTACTGTCACTTGTTCTCTATCATTCAAGTAACTTTTTAATAGAGATAAAGCTATTCCACGTATACCCACACTTTCCAGTCTATTTAATAGGGTATCATGTACTACGCAATCAAATGCTTTGGACATGTCTAAGAATAGACCTATGCATTTTGATCTATTATTCAAGGAATCCCATACATCCCTGAGTACATTATATATAGCTAGAGTGGTGGATTTTTTCTTCTGAAAGCCAAATTGATATTTGTTTAATATTGAATATGAGTCCAGAAAGGCTAGTAGTCTATTATAAATAACTTTTTCGAATATTTTCGAAAAACATGACAGTAATGATATGGGACGGTAGTTATTTAAGTTGCTTTTGCACCCTTTTTTAAATAATGGTTTAATTTTAGCTTTTTTTAATTCTTGGGGAAAAAATCCAGTTTCAATCATTAGGTTAATAACATATACAAGTGGTCTTTTAATATAATCAAAGGAAGCTTTTATAGCTTGAATAGGAATACTATCAAAACCACAACTCTTTTTGTTTCTAAATCCAAAAATGATTTTCTTTATTTCGTTTTCATCTACAGGGGTTAAATAAATGCTATGTAACTGTGTCTTATGAATGCTATGATTACCTGCTAATGGAGTAGTAAAAGAAGCAGATCTATTGAAATATTTATTAAAAGTTTCTGCTATGGTTTGGGCGTCAATGATTTTAATATTGTCGACAACTACACTCTCTATTGTGCTTTTAAAATTATTTTGCAATGTTGTTTGTTGTTTAATTAAAGCCCAAGTGGATTTGCTTTTATTTTTGCTTTTATTAATAAATGAGATATTTGACTTTATCTTTGCGAGACGCGTTACAGATTTTAAGACTTTACAGTATTTTTTATAATATGGTATTAAGTTAGTATTTCTATTTTTTATTATTTTCCTATGTAAATATCTTTTGTAGTTACATGATCGTCTTATACTTTTTGTTTGCCAATTTGATTTTTTCTTGTATGAAATTCGAATTCTTTCAGCAGGTACACATAAGTCATACACTAATTTAAACATATTCAAGAATGAATTAAATGCCAAATTTACATCAGTATATAAATAGACTTCAGTGAAATGCAATTTGGATAAGTAATGTAGAAATATCTCTATATATTTATCTGTATTTCTTGTATAAACGTACCAATATCTCAAATTAAACCCCTTGCCACAAGGTATATTTATTACCTGAGCTGAGTGATCAGACAAACCTAGATGCAAGACTTTAGACTTGTATGTTTTCAAATTTGTTATAATATTATCTATACATGTTTTCGACTGCAAGGTTATTCTAGTTGGTTCATCTATTGTGAATATTAAATTATACTTTCTCAAAGCATTTTTAAAAAGAAGACACTTAGGAGTATCTTCAAGGAGATTTATGTTAAAATCACCAGCTATGATAACCTTTTTTGTTAAATTTCGTGAGCGTATAGAAATTCTGTGCAATAACAAATCAAATGCTCTCAAAAACAGATCAAAATCAGAATCAGGTGTCCTGTATAAGCATATAATAATATAATTAAGGTCAGACAACAGTATCCCGCAGCATTCAAAGATTTTATCAATACAGAGAGTGTTTAAACCGGGAAGGGACGAAAACTCTATACTATTTTTAATGAAAATACAAACACCACCCCTGGACTTACTTCTGCAATATGAAGTAGTCATTTTGTACCCTGGTATTTGAAGGTGTTGAATATCCTGATCTCTAAGAAAGGTTTCACTAAAACACATAATGTCTAATTTTTCTGTGGATACCATAATCTCAATTTGATTTAGTTTAGATCGAATGCCTTGTATATTCTGGTGAAACAAATTTATACTTTCTAGAGGAATATCAGTATTTAAATCTGGTTTATGCACGAAAGGAATGTTTTTTTTGTATCACCGGACTATCAGGCCCAAAAACAGTATTATTCAATGTAGTGTTATTACAAGTCACGTGGTTATTGTAAGAAAAATCATAAGATTTAGTAATGTCCAACAATAGGCTATCAAGATCACTTAAAACAACTTTAAGACCCTCGATTTTTAATTTACCCGAGTATTTTGAAAACATTGTATTTGAATATTCCAGGTTTTTATTAGAATCTAGAATAAAACAGTATTCATGTATTACATTATCCCTATATAAAATATAATTAAACTGCTCGATTCTTTTATTGTATAAATTAGAGTGATCTTTACATTTAAAAGTGGGCAAGCAAATAATAACATTAGTATGTTGAACTTCGGTAATGCGCTGTTTTAACAAACTTATAATATTTGAGTAATTTTTAGATACAGTAAAATCATTATCGCCCACGATTATTACACAAAAATCTTCCAGAGTGAAATCTTTAAGCTTTTCTTTTAGTCCGAGTGTTAACTGTTCAATACCGCCACCTGGGATTCGATAGTGGCAACATGTATTTCCTTTTGCGAAATGGTTTCTGACTATTGAAGATGTTCTATTTCCATATATGCTTGAGATTAAACATACTTTGGGATTATTTGTAGAGTCGGTCATAGGAACAGTATTTGAATCAATCTTTTTACTCTCCATTGTGAGAATATTTGTATTTATTGTATTGTTAGTTTCCTTCGTTAATTTGGAATTTTGTTTATTATGTATTTTACATTTCTTCGATGTGCTTTTTGGAGTCGTATTACTGAAAATTCTCCTTTTAGGCGCGCTCAAAGGCGTAGACATATATGAATTAATATTAGTGTTTATATCATCCATAGTTATTGATTTGTACAATCTTAATATTTTCTCTTGTTCCTCGTTTTTTTTATTCAGTTGAGTATTTAGTGTGTTCAGATTTTCAATTTCATTATTTGCTATATCGAGCTCGGTTTGTAATCTTTTAATAACCAGTTTTAAATCCTTTACTTGTAAATGTTCGCTTACAGTAAGGTCTGGTAAACTGTTAGAAGATTTCCTTACAATCTGGGGAGAATCATTATTAAAGGATATAAAAGATGCAGACAAGTCAGCAAGAGAAGACTGTTTCTTAGTTCTCCTACGAGTAACAAAAATATCTGACTCTTGGGTTGATGACATGCTAGTGTCATTTTCTGGTAAAAAACCAAACGAGTTTTCAGTTGGAACATTGATTTTTATTATAGGGCTTAACGCTTGGCCATATTTGCATTTATCACACTTGCATTTTTTCCTGTTATCAATAGACATTAGATAAAACAGTTTCTCTCCAATACTAGTGCAATCAAGATGGTAGTGATTAAGACAATCAGCGCAAGTTATAAAGTCACTCCTAATTATATCATTTCGACATTTGTAACAAATCAATGCCTTTACTGCAGTCGCCATCTTTTGGAGTAGGTAACTGTTAAGAGTTTTCTTCGTCGATAAGTCAACAATATTAATGAGATAGTTTCATCAATGATCGCTAGATGGCTTGGTTAGATATTGCTGTACTTTCGCTATACCTCAATAGATGTCACTGTAGCAACCATGCAATTTAAATCTGCTAGTTAGTATTTAGTACGGCAACTGCACAATAGAGGTCGCTAGCAACACAATTCTAGAACCCGCGACCAAGTTTAAAAAGTTTAGGTAAGTTTTGAACTTGGATAACGGTCACTATAATTGTTTTATCAGGAATTAGGACCTTTTATGACAATTAATCACAAGCTTCCCAGTCTACTTTATACACGCACTGTTAAAACTATAAGTTTCATGAAGTTGAATAATGAATTTCACAATTGTTTACTAAATTGACACTTTGAAATAGTTCATAATTTCACTTCACAGTTTTTGGTAATATTTACAGTAGTTTTTGTTGATAACAGTTTCTCATAGTATTTTAGCACTAATTAACACAATAAACTAATTTCCTTAGATAAAACTACACTTTTTATATATTTTTACGAATAATTAACTCAGAGCGTATTGTTTACATGGCAAGTGGTGCCATCTGTGGAGAGAGGTAAGGCGCAGGACCAACGGCTTAACGTGCTTAAAACAACGTGCTTAACATGAATTATTGTGTAGGCGACTAGCTAGCCACCTGTCACTTTTAAAATTTTCCATCTATCCCAGCCCATTATCCCATGTTGGTGTGGGACTTTAAAAGAATGTGCCAACTGTGGGTCTTGCATAGTACCTATGTCGTAAAAGGCGACTAATGGTAGGTATATCGGGTTTTTGGTATGTGGTTGTCTATGCGACAAGCTAGCCACTTGTCATTGCTTTATCACAATTTTCTATCTAACCCAGCCCAGGGCCTACTGCCCTTTAGACTCTGCCCACCCCTTCGGAGATTATGTGCGTGATGTTATGTATGTAACGATGGATCTGAGCAGCAATTATGGTCTCTAATTAAAATCGAATCAAATCTTTTATTGCTTTCATGTTGTACAATTCAGGTATTTGGTAAAGTAATAGAAGTTTCAAACATGAACCCTGCAAAATCTTAATACCTACAAAACAATTTTACATATTATTGTTTTTAATTTACAAATGTTTGTCTTGCAAAAATTTCCTGAACTTGTTAATTTTTTCTTCTATTTGATAATTTTCTGAAATTTTGCTAAAAAAAATTCACACAGATGCCAAAAGGACCAGATTTAACAAGTTTCTAGTTTTGAGCTGGGTGCGGCTAAATTTCTTCGGGGTTAATAGTCATTGATTCTCCTAGGTATCTGAGGATTGGGTCTTGGGGAATTGCATCTTCGAAATATGTGAAATATTTATTAACTAACTCACTATTATATAGGTACCTAGTTACTAAGTAGTAATCTTATGGACTTTTCAATCAAGATTTCATCTAAACTCGTGATCAGCTCGGAACAAGTGAAAACTATTTGAATATGTCTAAACAGACCACATCCTCAAACAGAGTATGGAAGCGGGTCGGCTTCTTAAGGCCATTAAACTGATGACCCCGGATGCAAAATAATATATTATTTTAATTACGATGCGTTTAGTCTTATGTAGCATGATGCTTAGTTTGATGATAGTTTAAATTGACTACACAATTATTGTCCCATGTTGGTCTGGGACTTGGCCCATGTTGATCTGGGAGAAAAAAAAAGAATGTGCCAACAGTGGTTCTTGATTAGCATGTCGTAAAAGGCGACTAATGGTATATCGGGGTTTGGGTGTGTGATTGTGTAGGCGACAGGTTAGCCGCTTGTCACTGCTTTTTCACAATTTTCCATCTAACCCAGGCTTTATTTTTGGCTGAATGTGGTTGAAGGGGCATGCTGCCCCTTTGACTCTGCCTACCCCTTCGGGGATTATGGGCGTGATGTTATGTATGTATGTACAAAATGATTTCCTGCAAAACTTCTTTCCGGTGTTCAAAGCCTTGTCAAAGAACCTAGGTTCTTTATAAGTAGCAAATATCGTGGCACACTGTAATAAAATTGTTAAATCTCCTAGAAATCTGACTGTAATGACATGACATTAATTTGCATAGTTTTTAGCACAGTTAGCCTTCAGACCCAGTAATTTAGCTGATGTGAATGATGGTTAGTTAGACTTTGGTCTTAATGACTATCATTTGTGTAAGGACAGTGGAGATTACATCGAAGTAATCATGGTGCTGGCTGGTAGCCTACATTTTCAAGGGTTGGCTACTGTTTTCGCTTAATGCCTTAAAATTAAGTCCAAATTAAGTACAGCTTTAAAAAGTAAGAAGTGTTTAAATCAAAGTGTAACGAGTACGTAAAATTGAAGGATGCGTAAAGTTACTTTATCATTTTTAGGAATCTAGTGAATAAATTCAGTTCTCCCTGCCTACCCCGCTAGGGAAGTGGCGTAAAGTTAAGTAAGTTAGTAAGTTGTTTACAAATGATAAACTTAGTTTCATATGCGTGCTAAAAAAGGATTGTACTTACTGAAATTCAGTCAGACCTGGTCAGTAATCCATTTTTGCGAAGATGGACTGCTATTAAGTTAACAGATCGGACATAATAATTCCGTCTCTCATCTTTGCGAGTTTATCCCTTACTTTAATGAGATACTCAGAAAAACGGGGAACCACAGACCAAGTGGTTTCTAAAATAAGGTACCTGTGTAGACGAGCGCAGGGCGGTCGCTGGTAAGCCGCGCCAGATGTCGCGTGAGCGGCGCGGCCGGCACCGGCGCGCGCGCACCTGTCGTCACCGACACTCGAGGCAGCGAGCCCATCCTGCCTAAAACAATAACATGACGTTAAAGCTAATGGTAAATTAGTAGGGTGTCCACACTGCATTGAGAAGCTGCAATTGAAAACATCTCAACCTAAACATCAACAATTGAGAACATCTCAACCTGAGTATTTTTTATGTAAAGTGTCAATCTGAAACGTTATAGAGTTCTATGTAAAAGATTCCTAAACCCGAAGTTGAGAATTAAAAAAAATACATACATACATAACATTACGCCTTTAATCATCGAAGGGGTAGGCAGAGTCGAAGACACTAATTCATGAAAATATGTAATTTTAAAGGTTAAATATTACTTTAATCTTACTACGTAGTGCTTGCTCACAGATTTTCACTCAACTAACCATACACGCCTAGTATTATAAAATAAAAAGTGCATCTGAATTAAAAACGTGGGGAACTGCGCCGCGTCGCGAATCTATTCAATTAATTCATCCTGGACCACAGTACATGGAAGCACATGCAGTAAAACATACATTATTTCAACGACTTCACCTGGTTTAAATTAAACAAATTCTCCAGACTGACACACCAAATCCCTAGTTCCAAACTACGCTTTTAAGCTTGTGCTATGGATACTAGGCGAACAACAGTACAAATGTCCACGTTCATCATCACACGAAGCATTTGCCCCTAGGGGGATTTGAACCCGCGAGTCTTGGTTTCGTAGCCAGGGTCTCCGACCACTGAACCAACAGGCCTGCATATTATGTATATGCATGAGTTTGTATCCTACAACTCGAATGCAGCACCATACTGGGTCAAATTGTAATCTGAACCATTTTTGGATCCAGTACAAAGGGCTGAAAAATAATCACTGGATACAACCTATTACAGCGACATTGGGTCCAATTGTTATCTAAAACATTCCTGCACTCAAATAGTATGCACTCAAAAAATATTATTGGATAGAACTCGAATGCAGCACCATCTATACTGAGTCCAATTGAAATCTAAACTATTTCTGGATCCAATCACATGCACTGAAAAATATCACTGGACTGGATTCTTTCGTAATATTTTGAGCCTTGTCGGAAGACCAAACATGGCCTTACCGATTAATAGCTCTGCCGTCAAGTTACCCAGTAACTGCCTTGAGGTAGATATCACATAGGTGAATAAGCAGTTTCCGAAGTAAATTCAAAACTGGAGCAATATATGCGATAATAAAGTACCTACTATGTTATTCAATCCACTTTTCAAACCAATGCTATTTTAATTTTCATAAAACCATTACCAAGCAAGCAAACAACATGCTTGATAACCTGATCTTATTGAAATTTGATTGACATGCTTCGATTGGTATCGCAATATCGTTTTCGATCTTATTAGGTGTGCGTGGAATTTGAAGTCTTTGTTGTATTTGCATTTAAGTGTCCCGGTTATTTAGCTTTGGCAACCAATAAACAATTATTAATTTAATTTAAAATATAACGGTGCATTTTTTATAAATATGTCGATCTGTTTTGACAACCCCACACAAACCACTGGATACCCTTCGTCAGCCGATTGGTAATGTCGTGGGATTCAGTTTAAGCAGAGTTGCTACTTGAAGTCTGTCCCCCACCTCTTGGAAAATTGCGGGCCTGTTAGTTTAACTAACTAACTAAACTTCACGCCACTTCCCTAGCGGGGTAGGCAGAGAGATCCGAACGCCATATAGCACGATCAATACACACCTCACTCGCCTCTTCGACATTCATGATCCTCCTTTTCATACAAGCTCTACGGTTTTTATGACTCCTATTCACATCACCTTCTGTTAATACACGATCAATCTGGTCGTGGTAGGTGAGCCTGGGCCTTCCGCGGCTCCCACATCCTTCCACTTTCGCATTGTATATCTGTTTAGTCAATCTTTCGTCATCCATTCTTTCCACATGTCCGAACCACCGGAGCATGCCTCTTCTTACCTTGACTCCGACGCTGTCTTTCACACTGACTCTTTTTCTTATATCATCATTCCGAACGTGGTTGTTAGTTTTAAGTACAACTTAACTAGTTTATTACATAAATAAAAAGGTATTTCTAAAAAATACTTTGGTGTTTGGTATTGTTACCCTTTCTAATATTACTTCTAATCAATCTTTTTCAAAACATCTTCTTTTGTTTTGTAATCCATTCGTCTTCTTACTCAAACAGTAGCTACGAATTTCTGAGATATGATCAAAGTAATGTTTTTCGATTACGGAAGAATTGCCTGTGCTTTAATAAACGTGGTGATTAAACTGATATTGCTTTTTATTGCGTTTACAGTAATAACTCCTTTATTCACAAATGTGCATGCAAACTCAATCTCTTGCCATGGCCTACAACTGTACTAAATATCAGTCCTCTCCTGTCATTATAAATCTTAATCGTCTATTGCAAAACACAATTAGTCTCATAAATGTTATATTGCACAATTCTTAGTAAATAATTTAGACAAAAATCGCGGCCAATTCTAGATCTTGTATGTTTACTATGTTGTTAGATACTGTTTCCATTCAGATATTCGGCATTGACCTCAAACTGTAAAAAGCGTTAGCCTTATTCCATTCATAGTTTAACAGAACTCTTTGGAAGTGGCCTACTTGCTTAAGGCACTACTTTGGCTATTCTGAAATGTGGCTTACCTTTTATTAGGAATTGGTTTTGACTTATTATTAACGTCCAGTTTGATCGTGACCTTATTTACTAGTGGTATGGTCTGAAATTGATGGATCACAGGAGTTTAATAAAATTATTTATTACTCCGTGGAAAATGCCGTAGGAATCCAGCAGAATAGAATAGAATAGAATAGAATAGAATGTTTTTTATTGCCAGAAACTGTGTTACAAAAGGTGGTTACATATAATTTATATAAGTTTCAACAGAAAATTATATTAAAGTATGCGTCACCGTGTATTTTATATATTTCGATAGATATATATATATTCTGAACCGAACTAGCTAGTTGAACAGATTTTTCAATTGAAACCAACGTAAAATTCTAGTTTTTCTTAAATAAATTTAACTATCTTCATTTGGATTGTTTTTTTAATACATTTTTAAAAATGTTCCATTGATAATGTCTTAGGTAATTTAAAGTACCACATGATGTCACTAGGTGTGTAAAATTCTACCGTCTAAGTGACGTAAAGCGCTAAATTTCAGATCTTTGTCATTTTTCGAGTATCAGATAAAGTAAAAAATATGTACTCAATATTTTTTGATAACTTACGGACTAAACATTTTTTTGAGGATAATACAGATGAAAATTAATATCCCCCTTAGTATTCATGGTCTCGTTGTACTGGTAGATTCACTGTCATCTAAGAGTACTAGGTATAGCCAAAAATCACAACCAATCATTGGAACCAATATTTGCCCAGAGCACCACTTCGCCAACGTTTGGGCCAACGCTATCTCGTGTCCTACATAACTCATACAGTCTACTATTCCCTGTATATGTGTATGTGTGTCTGACCATTTATCCAATCATTCTGTACACTGATTGACCAAATTGGCGGATTAGTCGCTGCCATTTCTATTCAATGCCTAGTATCCACTGGAAACATTAGGTAGGTACGTTTCCAGAGGATTCTAGACCTAGTAGTCCTAGTACATTCTTGTTTATCTATACTTACTCATCTTATAAAACTTAAGAGTTTGTTTGTTTGCTTGAACCTCAAGAACTGGTCTGATTTGAAAAAATATTTCAGTGTTAGATAGCCCATTTATCGAGGAAAGCTAAAGGCTATATAACATTTACCATAAACGCGGATGAAACCGCGGGCACAGCTAGTCTTGTGAGAAAACTATATCATAGGGATAGAAATATGTAAGACACCAACATCAACTCATACTTATTATAAATGAGAAAGTGTTTTTTTTTGTTTTCGTATTACGACGTTTTCATTTTTATGATTATTTTTAACCGACTTCAAAAAAAAGGTTCTTAATTCGACTGTTTTTTTTTTCTTTTTTTTTTGTATGTATGTTACTCGATATCTCTGATAATTGTAAACCGATTTTCATATTTTTTTTTTATTCGAAAGGTTACTCTTAGGCACCGACTCCAAAACTAACTGATTGTTGTTAATATTTAAATACGTGTTAAAGATTAATACTTTCATCGAAGCAGTCGGAAGATTTTATTTTATACTTTTAGTGTTTAGACATTTAAAAAGCTATTAAGGTAGGTTCTTAAGTGTGTTTCTTTCATAAACATTTTTTGTGGGGTTTTTTTGAAGTCGGTTTTTATTTTTGTTATTACTAAACAAGATTGTATGAAAACCAACGTTCTCACAGAAATCGACGTCATAGGAAATGAATTATATGTAGATAGAATATTATGCAATGTTAGAAGTAGATATGTAGGCTAACTTAACCAGTAAACAATCTGATGCAATAAATATGAAGCGTAACATCACATGACAAACGAATCGTTTGGAATTAACGAGGTTACTTGGAAAGTCTTCCGGGAGTTCAGAAAATAGATTTTGATATGCTCTTTCCGAAGTTCAACATAGCCACTTCGAGTCTCTGCCGCCCTTGCCGCCATGTTGAAGAAAATGGCGCCTAAACGCAGTTTTTTGACAATATCTCCTTTGAAATTAAGTACCAACTTTATGAATTAAGTACCAACTTTAGTTTAGCTTAACATCAACAGAGAAGATCCCTGCCTAGCATGTCGTAAAGTGCGATGAATGGTGCATTGGGTTTGTGATTATACATATAAGCGACGCGCCAGCCTCCTTTTTTCAATCAATATTCTATCTACCCAACTCAATTCATTATATTTTTGTCTGGATATGGTTTAGGGAGCCTATTGACTAGCTCGCTGGTGCTTTCGGTAGTGACCCTGCCCCATGCGCCAAGAGTTGTGGGTTCGATCCCTACCCATGACAAACATTCGTGTGATGAATACATGGGTTCGTTCTGTGTCTGAGTGTTATATGTAATATCCAATATTTAAGTATTTATTTGTGTTACATACATAATAAATTTGCGTGTTTCTATTATAATAAATTCTTCAGACTGACACACCAATTTCCTAGTCCCAAACTAAGCTTATGCTTTTGATATGGATACTAGGCGAACGGATAGATATACTTAAATACGTTTATAAACATCCATGACTCGAGTAAGTACAACTGTCCATGTTCATCACACGAAACATTTGCCCCTAGCGGGATTCGAACCCGCAACCCTTGGTTTCGTGGCCAGGGTCTCTGACCATTCTACCAACGGGCCTGAAATAAACCATTATATTTCAAAGCATCAGCTGTCGCATCGTGATGGCAAAGACTATTATCATGCAAACTGCCCATCCCTTCGGCTTAATCGATTAGTCTCGAGTGGTATAATTGATCAACCGCGAGATCACGAAAAGGCGAAGCATGTCAAGCATGTAATTAATCAATTATAATTAACCTTATTCTCATGGAATTAGTGGTTATTTAGGACTAGCAAAATTTTTAAGGATGCATAACTGAAGTGAGGCTTTTTTACGCTAAGAATAATCGATTTTAAGATTTGTAGAATACGCGAAAGGTATGTGTCAGGATCGTAGCAAATGGAAGGATGTGATCTCAGCCTACCCCCATGGGGATAAGGCGTGGTGTGGCATGGGAAAAAGACACCCTAACCTTCCATCACCAGGTTAGTCTACATTAAGCAATGTCCCGTCGGTCAGGTAAGGACAACGTCATCTGTGGGACACTCAGGACCGTCTTAACGGAAGAAACCTTCTTCAAATAAGATGGATGGGGTATACCGACTAAATCCATTAACCTACGTAGTCCTTTGTAATACATACATACATAATGTCACACCTTTTTCGCATAGACATACACGTGGTTTCTTTAGACGGTTTCAGAAAGTGCATTTCTAGTATGAGGGGGTCTTAGATTTATCCTTTTTGTTTGATTAAATCTCTATTAAATCTTAGTTGTTAATTTTTTTTTCATTCCAATTAAAGCGATATATTATTGTGTAAGCGATGTTTACCTTTAAATAGTTATTTACATAGACTCAAGAAAATTTACAATGTTTATGAAGTATGTACTGTAATTTATCTGCTGGTGAACTTAATAAATAAAATATATTAAAATAAAAATAGTGGGAAGGCAGAGATCACATCCTTCCATTTGCTACGATCAATCCTTTGTAATAAACGCAACAATACAACTTTTTCTCGTTATTGTATTCTGGGAGACGCGCGTCGTATATCTGTGACAAACCGATGTCCGGAAGCAAAAGCTTTGTACTGACAAATAAAACAAACGTAATTGACTCGAATGACGCATGAACTATATTCAATGACGGGAAATTAAATAAAAACTCTAGATGACTGGGAAATCCCTTCTTTCGCATAGTCACTTTAAACGTCATTACTATAAGTCATTGATAAACATTGAGCTATTATTACTACGCTAGTAATAATAGTTCAATGTTGATAAATAGATTCTTCAGTAATCGGTTTTTATTTGCGAATTGCACAAGGTAAACTTATAAATTGTTTTTTTTTGTTGCCCTCTACTGTGTATTGGTGGACATTACTCTTTGAGACATGGACTTAATTAGATACGTGCTTTGGAACAATCAAAGTAGATTTAAAATAGTCCTGGATTTGTAGTAACTCAATAGTAAGGACACGAGCCTCTTAATGGAGGGGTCGGGTTCAAACCGGGGCACGTACCTCTGGATTTTTCAAATCTATGTACGTATTTATACCACTAGCTCGGCGGTGAGGGAAAACATCGTGATGAAATCTGCACATTCCAACAGCTATTGGATGTGTAACCATGATCAAAAAATTGTCTGGTTCCCCTATCTAAGGGTTACCAATGTCCGATCGGCGATCACTTCTAGGTTGTTTATTTATTTAATTACCAGACTCGCTAAATCCTAGATCATAATTTAAGTAGACCCCGCCTAAGCACGGGACATAACGCTAGGAGCATGATGATTTAGAATAGTGCTGCCTTCAAAGTTTCCACTAAGAATGTGTACAATCGCTTTAAAACCTGTTTAATGCAAAACTTTGGAACTTAAAGGTTTATCTACGGTAGACTACGGTTGATAGAGATTAAGTTTTGATGAGTTAATAAAAAATAATCACTTTTATATCTAACTAACTAACTAACTAAACTTCACGCCACTTCCCTAGCGGGGTAGGCAGAGAGAACCGAATATCAACTTTTATATCTATAAGTATTTAATTGGGCTGTATAATTAATGTTATTGGAGTAGGTATTCAGTTAAAAATAAGTTTTTATCTAAATTTCGCTTCTTCTACTTGGCGCACTCACTGACGTCTCTTAACACATTGCTATCTCGTTAACAACATTATCTCCAGTAATTGAATTATTATAGCTTGGAAGACCTTGATGTCTACACAAAACCTTTTTACAATAATTGATTAGGTAACCAACTAATATGCGGTTGATTGAAGCCTACAGCATCTGACCTCGCTGCGGTAAAACTCGTTGCACCCAGTCGCAACTAATTAAGTAATTTGAAGTCTATAGCGTGGCGATAAAGCTGGTTTTGTTGTGACAAATACATGATTGTTGGTTTTTGTAAACAAATTAAATGAGTTTTAGAACCGTAGAGTTTGTATGAAAATGGATTATGAATGTTGAAGAAGCAAGAAAGTTGTGTAAGGATCGTGCCATATGGCGTTCAGTTCTCCCTGCTTACCCCGCTAGGGAAGTGGCGTGAAGTTTAGTTAGTTAGAAGCTAGGCTCTAAATTTCTGGTAATCTGTATAATGTATTTATTAGTATACATACATATACGTTCCGTCATACATTTTCCTATGGGGATAGGCATATGTCACATGTTTCCATTTGCCACGTTCCTAGATCACTGTGTAGAAGATGCAGTGTTCTTCTATTTTTTTTATTTTCACGCATTTTCGTCAATTGAGGATGTTCTTTGGCTAACCTTTTATTTAAAAACATAGATAACATCACGCCCATAATCTCCGAAGGGGTAGGCAGAGTCAAAAGGGCAGCAGGCCCCTTTAACCACATTCAGCCATTGCACAATAAATAAATCCGTTTCTAAAACATACAACACTTTGAAACAAAATTAAAAAAAAAAAAAAAAAAAAAACCACATTCAGCCAAAAATAAACCTGGGCTGGGTTAGATGGAAAATTGTGAAAAAGTAGTGACAAGTGACTAGCGTGTCGCCTACACAATCACATACCCAAAACCCGATATAACATTAGTCGCCTTTTTCGACATGCTAGGCGAGTTGACACATTATTTTTAAGTCCCAGACCAACATGGGACTTATTTACCCTCTGACCTGTAACGGAAAACAAAGGAGTGCTAACTGTATGAAAGAAGAATTGTACTGAACTGTGTATTAGCTACTAGGAGCGCCCCGGTTTCACCCGCGTAGTGCTCGTTCCCGTGGGAATACGGCGATAAAATATAGCTTATGTTACTTGCTGATAGAGTAGCTTTCCATTAATGAAATAATTCTTCAAGTCGGTATATTAACAATATTTGGCCCATGTTAAACTGGGACAATAAAAAAGAATGTACCGACTGTGGTTCTTGCCTAGCATGACATAAAAGGCGACTAATGGTTTACGGGCTTTTGGGTATGTGACTGAGTTGGCGACGAGCTAGCCCCTTGTCACTCCTTTTTCACAGCTTTTTCATCCAACCCAGCCCACTGTCCCATGTTGGTCTGGGACTTAAAAAGAATATGCCAACTGTGGTTCTCGCCTAGCATGTCGTAAAAGGCGACTAATGGTATATCGGGTTTTGGGTGTGTGATTGTGTAGGCGACAGGTTAGCCACTTGTCACTGCTATTTCACAATTTTCCATTTAATCCAGCCTGGCTTTATTTTTGGCTGAATGTGGTTGAAGGGGCATGCTGCCCCTTTGACTCTGCCTACCCCTTCGGGAATTATGGGCGTGATGTTATGTATGTATGTATATATGTATATTAACAATCAAATTTTTCCTCTAATATTAATATGATAATATTTTTCATGGCATATTATTATATTATAAATGCGCCAGACTCGCTAAATTTTGGATCATACTTCAAGTGGACCCGGTTTAGGAAAGGAATATTGTGCTAGAATATTATGGAGGTCATCTTCATCATTGTAAAAACGGGTCTTTGTTGACAAATAGACTGACACTCTACTCTTGAAGACCTTGCTTTTTGCCAAATAACATTATTCTATGACAACAGGAAATACCAAGTTTTTAATTTAGTTGCAATTAGAAAATAAAAATGCAGTATAAAGAAGAATTATTAGACTCATGATTTTATGGTCGTACGAGAATTATTTTTGAGTTTAATCTTCGAGTAAAGTGCATTTCAAGAAACTCATTAGTTGACAGATACACAACAAAGTGACTTATAAAAGTTCTGTAGAAAAAAAATTGCGGAGGGTAGTTTACGAAAACGCGAAAGAAAACACTAATATTATACACAATACAATCTGCGCTCTAATTCTAGCATGGTATACTCTACTATTGTAATGTATTACATTAATTGTATTTGAATTTTTATTATATAAATTAGTAGAACTAGATATTAAGTAACATTGTTATTGTATACATGGCGATTTAAAAGAGTAACTACCGAGTTTCTTGCCGGTTTTTCTCGGTAGAATCAACGTTCCAAACCTGGCGGTAGAATCACTTTTTTATATTATTATAACTATTCATAAATGCTTTTATGGAGCCTACATGAATAAACATATTTTTATTTATATTTCTAATACGTATGTCTATTTAATACTGTCTACCTAATATTTACTACAGACCTTAATGTGCAAAATTTTGTATATTAAAGTGCTTTAATTGATATTAAATTATGTTAATTTATTGCAATATTTCGCTTTGACTACGTGCAACGAGTATCAAGCGACGCGAAGTGGGTTTGACTTGGTTTGACCCCGATTGCATCTTGAACCTGTTACCATGAGAAAAAGTCTTAAAAATTTTAAGAAACAACATTAAATTATTATACACCCTACCGATGTTAAATTGACGAATCACCCACGATTCTTCGCGACGTTAGCAGGCACAAACCTCTCGACCGGTCATCAAATTCCTCGTTTTCTTTTATTTCATTTAGTCGTCTATACAAAAAAAGAAAAAAAAAGCAGGTCAAATCGCAATTATCAAAGCGACCAACAGTTTAACGTAAAATAAGGTTAACATTACTAAAATACTAACACTAATTAGTACTACATAAATACGTGAACCAGATACTGATAATTATATTCGCATACTTATCCGTTCTAGTATTTGTATGTATAAATAAAATTGCAGTTAAAAATGTAAAACATTGTAAATAAAAAACGTGTACCAAACGAATTATAATTTAAATTGGAAAAAACAACATAACACGCGTCCACTATGTTGACCAAAAAACATAGTCTATTGGAGTGTGAAATCGCATCCCAAAACACAAATAATCAAATCACTGTAGGCCAAATGAACAAAATCCCAAATCACGTTTTACCAAAAACATCTTAGATCGAACCACGTTATCCCAAAAGAACCAAATCTCAAATCACGTTTCACCAAATACATCATTAATCGAATCACGTTTACCCAAATTAACGAAATCCCAAATCTCGGTTACCAAAAACATTTTTTTGAGTGATTTTTCAACATAATATAAAAATTATTACAAGGTCTCCTGGAGGTTACTATCACAGTCACAATTAGCTAACCTATTTATACCTTTTTTTTAATGAGGGTTTTTTGAATCAAAACATCCAAAAGATGGCGTAACTGTGACTTGCGGTCTTGTCACCCTCCTCATTGGTTAGTTATTAGACCAAACTGACATGCTGTCAACAAGGACCGAGCCAATAGTTAAAAATTATTACAAGGTCTCCTGGAGGCTATCACAGTTACAATTAGCTAAAAAGCAGATAATATAGTCTTAAAAAAAAATTTAAGATTATATTGTACTTTTTAATATTTTATTTAATACTAGCTGTGCCAGCGGTGTCACCCGCGTTTATAGTTAATATTATGAAGGCTATTTCCGTCATACATGATTTCTATGTAACTTTAACCATTAATGGAGTAACTTCTCCCGTTTTCCCAACATTTCCCTTCACTACTCTGCTCCTATTGATTGTAGCGTGATGAAAAGTATACTATAACCTGCCCAGGAGTATGAAAAATAATTGTACCATATAAGTATAGATTAAAAATATTAATTTTAGTACAGATAATCAAAAAAATTTCACCTTAGGCAGGATTCGAACTTGCGTCTTCTGGCATACCGCGCCAGGCCGGGCCGGGCCATGTCGTAACCGTAACCATAGATAGAGCCTCGGTAGGGCTGAGGCGAAACATTTTCATCACAATTTTTCGCACTAAGAGATTACATTGTAATGAGGGATTTAAAAATTACAAAAACCGCCAGATGGCACGAGGGAGTCTCGTGGTCTTATCACTGTCACTATTGGCTCCTTGTTGACAGTATGTCAGTTTGGTCTGACAACTAACCAATGAGGAGGGTGACAAGACCGCAAGTCACAGTAACGCCATATCTTGGATGTATTAATTTTAAAAAACACCCTTATTCAAAAATGGCATAAATAGGTTAGAAAATAATTTTAACTGTGATAGCCTCCAGGAGACCTTGTAATAATTTTTATATCATGTTGAAAATTGACTCAAAAAATGTTTTTGGTAACCAGATTTGGGATTTCGTTAATTTGGGTTAACGTGATTCGATTAATGATGTATTTGGTGAAACGTGATTTGGGATTTGGTTCTTTTGGGATAACGTGGTTCGATCTAAGATGTTTTTGGTGAAACGTGATTTGGGATTTCGTTCATTTGGCCTACAGTGATTTGATTATTTGTGTTTTGGGATGCGATTTCACACTCAGTCTATTGACATATTGGCATTAAAAAAATATAATTATATTTAGTCCGTCAGTTAGTTTATAAAAAATACTAGACACATATTTTTCGCTTTATCCAATTAAAAAAAAATCACAAAGATAAAAATCGTCAAAGTTTTAGAGTTTTGTAGTTTCGACGTGACTATTTTTAAAAATTGTACGAAAGCGTGACGTCACGCGCAATTTGAATGCATTGTACCTTCGTCAATATTGGTTTAACAAATAAAAAAAAAATACGTGTTAAATTTTTTTTATAATCTAACTGACGGACTAAACAAATTTTTTTAGTCATCTAGCCTATTCGCTCTATGATATCGTATAGTAACAAAGAGATAGAATAAATACCTACTATGATTTATTAGTTATTGAGTAGGAAAGATATTTTTTCAGGAAATAAGGAAGGAATCTGTGGTTTCATTTTTAATCACTGACGCAGTCTTGCGATTTGAACGGTAGTAGTTCAATGGTTAGGACACGCGCCTCTTAACCGAGGGGTGCGGGTTGAAACCCGGGCATGTACCTCAGGATTTTTCATATCTATGTATGCATTTATACCACTAGCTTGGCGGTGAGGGAAAACATCGTGATGAGACCTGCACATTCCAACAGATCCTATGTGTAACTATGATCCAAAAACTTGCCTGGTTCCCCTGTTTAAAGGTTACGAAGACCAGATCCGCAGTCGCTTAAACGTAATTACCAGACTCGCTGAATCCTGGATCATGGTCTAAGCGGACCCCGTCTAAACACGGAACATAACGCTAGGAAGAAGCTGATGATGCAGTCTGGCGATATGTGTACGTAGTCATATAACATTACGGACGCTGTGACCTTGAAACTACCGAATAGATTCGCTTATTAACATGTTCTTAATGACCCGTTATAGTTTCATCGGATACATAATTAATTCCACCAATACCGAGTGAAGATTTATGTGTGTAAAATCAGATCATATCTGCTTTAACACCTGTTTTTGTCATGTTTCTGCTAATAAGTATATCTAATTTATATAAGGCTATGTATAGACATAGTAAGTAAGTCTAGACTTATGAACATATAATCTAAAGAAGAACTATTTTTAACTTGCATTTATTATCTGGTTCGCGGATATGCAATATACGACAATTTGACTAGCTCGATGGCGCATTCGGTAGTGACCCTGCCCTATGCGCCAAGAGTTGTGGGTTCAATCCCATCCGACTACATTACATACATTGATCTAACTCCGAGGTAAGTAGCTTCAGCACTTGTGTTACGGATATCAAGATCAACAGTGGTATTACAAATATATACTTAAATATTGGATATTAACACCCAGACACAGTACAAACACAAGTATCACACGAATATTTGTCCTGGGTGGGGATCGAACCCACAACTCTTGGCGCATGGGGCGGGGTCACTACCGAATGCGCCATCAGTCCAGTAAAAGATGTCATTAAGCGCATTACTATCAAAGCCGACTATAAATGATAAAACTGCCAAGCTGTGAACAGACGTATATTTTCCAAAAGACTGTAGAAAAACAATAGATGCTTCATATCAAAATAAAATTGGAATTCTAAACTTGAATACAAAAATAATAAAAGGTGTAAAAAGTATCAATATAAAACTAAAATAGCCAGCGTCGGCAACACCGACTATTACAAGATTCCACACAAGTGTTAACTATTACGTCTGTCTTAAACAAGGGTTGAAGGTCTTGTTATACCATTTACTGTGAAGGTCACGGCGAAGTTCCATCGCTGCCTATCACTTAAATGTGGCGCGTCGGACCGTAAGAAGTAAACACAAAGGCCTTATTCTGTAGGCCGAGCAGTGAACCTGACCTATTTGAGTTTGGTAAAAAAACAATAGCAACAATAATGGTCTTGAATCATAGTGGAACAGTGGTGTGTGTGGAGTGGGTGGGCACGTAAAATATTAGAGTATTTATTTACATTATTTCATCTATTTTTCTAAACGTATTGCACTGTTTGTTTGGCATTGATTTTTGGTTAACAGAAAATTTGCAGTACTGTATTGCAACTTAGATTTTTTTGTAGAAGTACCTACTATAATATGGCTATTTTATAGAAATAATGCCTAATGTATAATGACTGTAATTACGTACAAAACATGATACAAAAGTATCTGCAAAATTTAAAGGAGGACATACCTACTTAATCATAAAATAACAAAAAATTGGATCAATGTTCACAAATTGTAATTATATGAGTGCTGTTATTCTTTTTTTATTTTGTTGTAAGAAGGTTTCAAGGCTTTTTATTCTATTACTAGCCGTCCCGACGCACTTCGTAACGCATCGTTTTCGGTTTTACATTTATTATTTTTCTCGCAATGTTTCCATATTTTCTTACCGTACAAACCTTCCCTGGAAGATTATAAATATTTAGAAACCAAAATCAGCCAAATCGTTCCAGCCGTTCTCCAGTTTTAGCGAGACTAACGAACAGCAATTCATTTTTATATATAAGATTAAAAATAATGCAAAATCTTAGTTACGATAAAATGTAAAAAGAAATACTTTATTGAAAAAAAAAAAGTGAGTTCTGCGCCGACTCCATCGCTACTCTGTCCACCTTGCCCTAGGTCAGTAACCGCGGTTACCCAATATGGCGAGCGCGGATTTATATCAGCACTTTCGGCCGCTGGAATTATTTAATTTTAATGTACTTGGCTAGCCGCTATACGCCGTTAGGGCAAGCTTACATTGCTAAGCTAAGCTATACTTAAGCGCTGCATCCGCTACATACCTACATACAAGTTAGGCCTGCCAAACCTAGTAAAAGTGTTTGTTAGTGACCTAACGCTAAAGGTTTGGCGAAAAAGGCTGTGGAAAAGAGGTCCGAGTCTTAAAAAAGATTCAGTCGAATTGAGAACCTTCTTTTTTTTAAGTCAGTTAAAATGGAATCAGCTGTCGGGGTATGCGGGCATTATGATTCATATTTACTCCAACACTTATTACACCGACTTTCATACAAACGCGTTTTGTGGACATTATTGCAAAGCCCCAAAAATATCAAAAATAAAAAAAACTTCAAAAAACTCTTTGCAAGACTTATGTTCTTTTTAAGTAAATAATAATTTCGTATAAAATAAAATACGAATTAAGTATTTGCAAGCAAGTCTGAGATGTCCGTGTAGTATCCAAAAAAACCGATACGCATTCATAAATCAATTCCATATTTGTGTTTGTTTGTTTTGACCTATCCAATACATTTTCAATGCATTAAACTAACTAACTAACTAACCAACTCCGATGGCTCAGCAACCCAAATTGGGTCTTGGCCTTCGATACAAGACTTCGCCAACCATCTCGGTCCTGTGCTCTGGTTCGCCAGTTGTTGGCTTGCAATTCTTGTATTGATTGAAAGGTGTTTTTAAATTATCACTTAATCTCTAACTACTGGTATCTTTAAGTTAGCTTCTACATGGAAGTGGAAGACAAACCTCTTTGAGTACACATTGGCACCTTGGTGTTGCATCGTTAACCGACAAAGATACACTGCTAGTATATCTTAAGGTTTTTAATACTGCCATACATACATACAAATGGGTTCTTAACTAAACATTGGTGTTCAATTTTAATGGATCCTTAACATATTTAAGGTCTTATGAACCGTATTACTATGACAACTCGAAGGTTAATCGCGTTAGAACTGTATGAGTTTATTTTATTACATCCATAAATATTATGAATGCGAAACTGTTATTACACTAGGAGACGATTTTAAGAGAATTGGTTTGGAACCAGGAAGGAAGAACCTTGAACACACTTATAGGTTTAGTACCTAATAAAGTTTTTATTTTATTTTTGAAATTAACACAAAATCTCATTTATCCACCACAACCAATTTCGAACTGTAGTCATGTCTATAGCAAGTTTTTGATAGTGAGTCAATGAGGACTTTTTGAATTAAAACATCAGATAGATGGCGTAACTGTGACGTACGGTCTTGTCACCCTCCTCATTGGTAAGTTTTCAGAACAAACTGACATGCTGTCAACAAAGAGCCAATAGTGACAGTGATAAGACCACGAGACTCCCTCGTGCCATCGGGAGGTTTTTGTATTTGTGAAAATCCTCATTGAGGTGACGTCTTACCTTAAGCTAAGCGATATACTTGTTTGCAACATTGAGTAAGGTGTGCAAAAAAGTTTAAAGATAAGTACAAAACCTTAATAAGGTTGTGGGTAAGAGTAAGGAAATAGCTGGAAGACCTATTCCTAATAAAGAAAACGTTCGAACAGATACAATTGACTTAAGCGTTACTTAATACGAATAGTGCTTATAGCGCAAGCTAGGCATTAATAATCAGTTCGAACATAAATAAGTATATTCTTAGGTATAAAAGCGAATAACAGTCGAGTTTCCATAGTGTTTCCATTTCGCAACAGCTCAGTGCGCCGGCGCAGCCTTCGCGCTTGCGACACAGTGCCGCGCCGGCCGCGAGCTCGCTAATCGTTGTGTCCGACAGAATCGGCATCGGCATCAGTAGCAGTCATCACAACTCTTTGTTAGCATTAAGAGAGCAGTCTAGCATGCCTTAACAGGTACAAAGGATTAAAAGAAAAAATTACTTTGTTCCTAGTGTTGCAATTTCGTCACAACATAGTTAATTGGTAGTAACTGCTAATCATTGTGTCCGACAGCCTTGGCTTCGGCACCAGTGGCAGTCACTACAGCCCTTTGTTGGTATTAATACAGCAGTCTAGTACTAGCCGTCATATTCCTTTGTTTCTAGTATTGCAATACAAACAAACAAACAAACATAACATCACGCTCATAATCCCCGAAGGGGTAGGCAGTGTCAAAGGGGCAGCAGGCCCCTTTAATCACATTCAGCCAAAAACAAAACTGGGCTGTGTTAGATGGAAAATTGCGAAAAAGTAGTGACAAGTGGCTATCTCGTCGCCTACACAATCACATACCCGAAACACCATATACCATTAGGCGCCCTTTACCACATGCTAGGCAAGAAACACAGATGGGACATTATTTTTAAGTCCCAGACCAACATAGAACAATGGGCTGGGTTAGATGGTAATTTGTGAAAAATTTTAGTATAATAGTAGTATTGGAATCATTCGTAATAACTCCGGTGACTGGTGATAGTCGTAGTGGTTGCAAAATAGTGTCGACCACTAACCGTTGTGTCCGACGGTAGTCTCTGTGGCATAACATAGGTCTCTACCGCCCAGGGCCCAATTTATAGACTTTTATTTGGTATCAATATCACTTATCCTCCATTAGAACCTTTTGTTGGCATTAAGACAGCAGTCTAGCAAACCTTAGCAAGTCTAAAGACTAAAAGTCAAATTCCTTTGTTCCTAATGCTATGTCGTAACAAATCAGTTTATCGATAATAGCCTTCATGGTTGCATCACAGGGTCGGTCATAGGCTCGCTAATTGTTGTGTCCAATGGCAGCCTGGCCACAGTCTGGCTGTGTCCGTCACTCTCAAAATGTATTCAGTACTTTAAGTATAATCAAACTTTACATACATTAAACAGTATTATAGGATTTTTCTTATGGAAGACAACCAGCGGATATAGGTCTGCTAGTGACTTGGGATTGCAATGCTGGATTCAGCGACCTGTGCTGGTTCAAAGCCGCTGGATTTTAATCGCTACTACGAATTGGAATGCTGGATCAAGTAATCCAGCTGAGTCCAACACAATTTTAGCTCTGCTGGCTGGATGCATCAAAAAATGCCGCTGCATAGCAATCCCTAGTTGTGTGCGAGCATCAATGGCAATGCTATTCGTCTCAACCATAGACTATACTATGAAGACCTCAAATGCTCAGGAGTCAGTATCTTATACTTTGTTATGTTATAAGTAGGAATCACTCTTCATTATAACTGTCGTCATAAACTCTTCGTGTCAAAGATCTTATTACACGTCTCATAACGACTAATAGCCGAGTTCCCATACAGTTACGCAACTGCTTAATTTGTTGGCGACAGCCTTCGAGGTTGCGACACCGTCGGTCACAGGCCCGCTAATCGTTGTCCGACGGTGGCTTATGATTCGCTCTGTCTGTGGCCTTCCGTTTGTCATTATCAAAATGCATCCAGAAGTTTAAGTGGTTAGCTGCTATGCTAGAAAGTGACTTCAGACCATATTTTCATACTAAGTCTATATCAATATATACATATACCTATATATGTTGGTAGGTACCAACTAATAGATCGATGTATCCCGTAAATATACTTATTTAATTCCCCGGAAATTTTTATACTTAGGTATATTGCTATATTTTTTCTTAATAAATGATTTTAATTTTTTAATTCATTTCATTATTATTTTTATTTCTTAAATCACAGAAAAAATCTCACAAAAGACTGTATTGGGAAATAAATCCTTTGACAATTAAAAAATAATAATAATAGGGACTGGAGACGATAGATGCCTGGTAGATGATCTGGTAGAAATAAAAACAAATCATTCTAATTATGTAAGCGTCAAAATTAATAAATATGCATTAGATCGATGCACAGTGGACGCGCAGCTTAATTTTGTTAAACTGTACGAACTAAAACCAGTATAGCGTGCTTCAAACAACGCCCACTTCATCGCGAGACTACAAGGGCGGATCTCCGCATCATGCAAGAGTTCAAAGCAATTACTAATAATGAGGCATTGTCTTAAACACGAATATACTTCGATGTCCAGAGCTGAGTGTCTAGAAACAACTGACATATAACATCACGTCTGCAAAAACCGGAAGGGTAGGCAGAGTCAACGGGGCAGCAAGTCCCCTTAACCACATTCAGACAAAAATAAAACTGGGCTGACAAGTGGCTAACTCGTCGCCTACACAATCCCATACCCAAAACCCGATATACCATTAGTACTTAAAATCAATAAACTTACTTACTGTCTTACAGGGCCGTATTTAAACTATTGAGAGCCCTGGGCACATTAGTTAAACAATGGGTTGTTCGGTAATAATTATCGGAGCCTCATTGGAAACTGTGCACTACGGGGGCTCTCTCGATCATGGTACCCCGGGTGCATTCCAGAAGTGTCCAGTGAGAAAGATGGCTCTGCTGTCTTACGTTGGCCTAAGACTTTAAAGTACCATCTATGTTTCCTGTCTAGCGAGTCGCAAAAGGCGAATAATGGTGTATTGGGTAGGTATTGAGTCTGCCTAATACCAAAAGCTTTAAAGAAGATGAAAAAGTTGCCGACAAATTGAGTCCCTTAATTAAAAAAGTTTATTGTGAAGCTTTTCCTTAGATAAGCAACCGACCGTAAGTTAACAATCTGAAATACGACCTAACTTTTTGACATCATTAAATTAGTCAAAATCTAAAATATAACCTTGCCTTGTGAATTGCAAATCGTAGTTTGTTTTCAAATAACTGGAATTAGTTGAAACGGTATCCTTTCTAATAATTTAAATGTCAGTTGACTACCATAAAAAGTAAATATGGGTATATTTTATTACGCACATAAAATGATCAAACGGTAATGGGCTGAAATAAAAAGAGCATAAAATAGTTCGTGGCAATAAAATATTGAATTGCAGCCAAATTAAAGTCATTGGCATGTGCCAAGTAGGCATGCTAGTATTAAGGTCACTCATAATTTTCCATCTAACCCAGCCCAGTTTTGTTTTTGGCTGAAAGTGGTTAAAGGGGTCTGCTACCCCTTTGACTCTTGCCTACCCCTTCGGGAGTTTATGGGCGTGACGCTATTTTCACACTGTAACCAGCGCACATGATTAATGCATTTGTAAATAAATTTATTAACTTCGCAAAAACGATACAGGTCGTAAATTTAAATCAATTAACTAAATTTTAAATTCGACTGAAGGTCGGAATTAATTCTGTGGTAGTCCAAGTCTAGTTTGAACACTATGATACCAGCACTTTAACTTAAGTACTGTACAATAGTGTACAATCATCTTGTACGAAGAGGGGTATTTCTACTCAAGATAGGCTAGGAGCAAAAGTTTGCCAAGTCTTTGCAGGCCTTAAACCTAGAACGCTGAAATGTTCCATTAAAATTCCCTCCTAATAGGCAGCAAGCTCCTTTAATCCTATTCAGCCAAAAATAGAACGGCTTGCTGACGTTTGTGTGAAATTGTGAAAAAGTAGTGACAAGTAAGTAGCTAGTTCGTCACCTACACAATCACATACCCAAAACCCCATATACCATTAATCGCCATTTACAACATGCTAGGCAAGGAACACAGAACGTTGGCACATTCTTTTCAAGTCTCAGACCAACACGACCAAATATGAGCACATTTTGAAATGTATCCTTAGGCAGTTGATAAAGTTTAAATGTAGGTAGTCAGTCCGGATGAAGTCGTGGGCAGACTGTCAAAATTATGTGTATGACCTTTAAGAGCTATGAAATTAAACCGCATATTTAAACTCGCAAATAAATCAGAACCTACATAGTTTTTCTCGTTTTGGAACGATGTGTTTCTGCCCTTATGACAGTTAATTACTTCCGTCCCTTGTGTACCACGCCCCCTAAGCACCGTCCGGAAATTAAACCTTCCTTAAACTTAGAGCTATTTATTGCTTAATGCATATTAATATGTAGGGCAGATTCGGTCTCTTCTTACCTTGTACGTGGTTCCGCGGAAAGAGTAACCGTAGTAGCTATTGAAGAGTACGCCAACTTCGCATATTAATGCTAAAACAGGCTATGTAGATTTTGTTCAGTGACCAAATCTTTTTATTTATACTCTTTGTTTTTATTTTGTCACATTTACAACAGTTTTGGGGATCTTAAAGACATAAAAATATTATAACATAGACACAATTATCCTTTAAGGGCAAACTCATATGTCTGCATAGTAGTAGAATCATTTCTATTTCAGAAATGAGAAGTATAACATTCCAATTGCTCGTTTGCCTTTATATTTAACAGCATTATTATTATAGTTTTTTCTGAGGAAAGGCTAAATCCGAAGCGAATCTAAAGTATTCGTCACATCATTCGTGGTAATGCGATGGTCACATGTGACTATGGATGGACAGTCATACCACAAATCATCGCAATATCATCCATCTTTGACTCTGCCTACCTCTTTGATGACTACGGGCGTCTTGATATGTGTGTATGTATGTATCATCCATCTTTCTTCAAAGTTTGTTTGTTGCAGTCCCAGCGTACATAGGTCTTGATAAATAATTTATTTTATGCAGTAGCACTTTATCATACTTTTGTTATATTTACTTCACCCCATTGTTACGACTTCAAGGCTCCGTCTTTTTACCCAGCCTAAGTAAAAAAGGAACGGTCACGATACACGGATCCGCCGAAGGTTGGTTAATTGAATCGCAATTAGTCTGTTACTTTGAAACAAAAGATCTAACTTCAGATCGTCTGCTTACAAGCCATTATGGTTTATCAGATCGTTTAAATATATTATGTAATTGGGTAATTTCGACCACACTTCGCTGCGGGTAATTATAACATACATATTCGGGATTGCAATCAAGGTGGATTTTTTGCTGGAGCCTGCACATGACGGTGGACCTGCAGAGCTAAAATTATGCTGGGCCCAGCTAGATTAATATTAACCTTATGTAGATTTAAGAGTAGAGTACCCTCTACGCATTGTAATACTCGAAAGGGGCGACTGAGTAATAAAGTGCAATAAAATAATAAACCACCTTGTATATACTTAGTGGCAATAAAACATTTGAATTTGAATTTGAATTTAGATTACTTAGTCCAACATTTTAATCTCTAATAGGGATTGAAATCTAGCGGTATTGAACCAGAACATGTCACTGGATCCAGCACTCCCTAATACACATTTGCTATCGCACCTTTTTCCCATGGGGGTGGACAGAGATTCTTCCATTTACTACAATCCTGGCACACACCTTTCGCTTCTTCTACAAGATATTCATTAGTCTTCTCATTCATGCTTGTCAGTTAAAGGTACTCTTTACCTGACCTTTTATTAATAATTTTTCAATGCAGCTAGTTAGCTAAGGTCTAATCTATAGCATTCCTATCTATACTATATCACCTAACAATTCGACAAACAACAACACTAATAATTAAACATATCTCTCTCGCTTCGCTATGGTAAATGTATATACAAAGAACGTAACTAAGTTGGAAAAATAAATTAAATAATGCAAATACAATTAAAAAAACCATTACCTATATCTCTATTACATATTTTATTACGGGAAGTTATTTTCTATGCGCAATATTTATTAAAATTTAATAGTTTGTTTTTATTTCGCACGCTCATATTTTTAATACAGTCTTCATAAACTGGGTCATTGTAAAAGCTATAAATATGGCATATTTATTACGGGAACTATTTGTGTATGCAGGAGCCTTTTAATGTTATAGTTTTTTGATAAGTGGATTTAAGAAATTCCGCTTTAGATACATAATTATTACCAAACTTTAAACCTGATTTCTGTTTCATGGAATACCACTGCTATAAATTAAAAAAAAATGTGTTTAGATGAACGCTTAGTTTGAATTTTACGGAAATTCAGATGCTTAAGAAATTGAGCACTACTTATTTGATTTATTTGTTCAAACACAATAATTTTTACTTTAATAACACCAAAGTAATAAACCTTGGCCGAGACGTTGAACTTAAAGATATAATTTTTTGCTAATTTCCACAATTTCCTTCTTTTTCATAATAAGAAGGATATTGTTTAATTAGAAACGAAAATGATAATTGATTAAGAAATGGTTCATAGCGTCATTGTCATCTCTAGACAACATAGATTGGATGATTGGTCGGCCATTGGGGTCCTTGAACTATTTAGCCCAGTAGATCCTTAAGTGAGCTGACAGGACATGTGCATACAACTGCGCCACACATTGCACTCTTTGTTCACTGCGCCGGATGCATCAATTCATTTCTTTATATTAAGTTGGCGCATGGCTCACTGCGCAGAACCGGGGTAATAGGGATATTTCATAGGTAAAAAAATCTAATAATTTGATCCGACAGATAGATTATAGAAAAAATTATAGCCATATCAAATTGACAAATATACAATAATGAGGCTCTTTTTTAAACCTACATTATTAGCGTTTAGTGATATCGTTCGTAATTTAAATTTGCTATATCTTTTTCTTTATTTGTTTTACTAAACAAAGTAAATGAAGTACGTTTTTAATATTTTAGTAATCCGACGTACTAAATTTTTTTTTTTTTATTCACAACTTCTGTCGACTCAATGAGTCGTCGCTGTGGATTTCCCTTCAGCCACTGAGTCTTCTGAGCTACCAGTGTCGGTAGCCAATGCGTAGTTGACAGACAATGGACAAAATATTAACAACTATCCATTTTCAACAAATAAAATAAATTCCCATCTCTTAAAAAAAATCTCCTAGTTCCAAACTAAGCGTAAGCTTGTGCTATAGATACTAGGTGAACGGATAGACATACTTAAATACGTTTATAAACATCCATGACTCGCGTACATCACACGTAACATTTGTCTCTAGCGGGATCCTGGCCAACCCTTAGTTTCGAGGCTAGGGTCTCTATCCAGTCGACCAACCGGCCTGTCATAAATGTTCGGCACTTCTGAACAAAACCCGGTCTGTTTGATATGAACTGGTTAAGGAATCGTTGGCTATACAAAGCCAATGTAGCCAGCATTTGAGACCAATTGATAACAGTACAATAGGCCAACGAAGTACAGACGACAAGTTTAATAGAGTAATCGCTTCGGATTTGCGCCACAAGTCTTGTAGCCCCATATGATAATTTGAATTAAAATAAATAAATAAATAAATAAATGATCCAAAAAATACCATTACATACATACATAACATAATAACACTAAAGGGTATGCAGAGTCAAAGGCAGCACGCCCCTTCAACCACATTCAGCCAAATAAACCAAAAAACCATTAAACGGGAATAAATAACGACAGTACTTAATAAACATTGTTTAATTAATATGAGATCATTCAGTAAATGATGAATCTGGATAATAAATAATAATAAATTCTTCAGACACACACCAATTCCCTAGTCCCAAACTAAGCTTATAAGCTTGTGCTATGGATACTAGGTATACGGATAAACATACTTAAATACGTTTATAAACATCCATGACTCGAGTACAAATATTCATGTTCATCACACGAAATATTTGCCCCTAGCGGGATTCGAACCCGCGATCCCTGGTTTCGTGGCCAGGGTGACCACTCGACCAAGGGGTCGGTCAATAGTCTTAAGTGTAACTTTAAAGTATTCGCCCCTTTGACTTTGCCTACCTTTTCGGGGATTATGGCCGTACATGTTATGTATGCCTTACATAATTATACATGACGATAACAAAACTAAAAAATAACGAATTGGCACCAAAATTCAATTAAAATTGTAAGTAATTGTAAACCGACAGCGTAATTTAGTTCTCTAAATTCGTTATCGTTGTCATTTTAAGAAACGATAATGAAATGAAGAGGAAAGGCCAACTTGTACGTCAGAAAACTTAATTGAAATGAATAAAATTAAAGGACGGCTTGAAAGTCATACCTACCAACTCGTACATTATAGTTTTTTTCAACAAGCTTTTGAAGTCACATGACACTAGGCAGGAGCAAACCCAGCATTGAGGGCGGGGCTAAAAGATTCAATTCCTCCTTATAAAACTATCTAAGTATATGGATTTTATGGATACTATTACCTAAAGCAGTGTTCCGCAAACTTTTGTGTTCAAGGTACATGTAGAAAAACGAATTTTTTCGGAGGTGTGTACACTATAAATGAAAAATCAGTTTTTGAGTAGGTAATAAATCATCTCTGCCTACCACGCTAGGGAAGTGGCGTGAAGTTTAGTTAGTTAGTTAGTTTAATAAATCAACATTTAATATTAACTAAACAAAAATTATCTATAGTAATATTATAAAGAGGAAAGATTTGATTATTTGTTTACGTAGTAAAATGTAAACAATTACATCGAATACGCTCCGAAACGAATAATAAACTTTATTTTATTTTCTCTCACAGTTAGGTAACATAACATTAATACTAAATTACTTAAATACCTTTCGTTACCCAGTGTGTAAGAGACTGCACCGATTTTAATAATTTAATTCTTTCACCAATGGAAAGCTACTTTATCAGCGAGTAACATAGGCCATATTTTATCCCCGCGTTCCTACGGGAACGAGAACTATGCAGGTAAAGCCGGGCGCTGCTATTTTAATCAACTCGCTCGTGCGCTTGCGTGATTTACATTTGTGTAGGTATTTTTCTTCCGTCCGTCTGTTTAGCTTGATGAGACAGTCGTATTTGTCTAAGGCACACCAACTCATGGCTACGGTAGATACACCACCACGGTACACCAGTGTGCTGCGGCACATACTTTGCGGGACACTGACCTAAAGGTAGTCCTTTCAAACGTCAATCAAGCTGCCCATAATAATCTTTAGTCCGTCAGAGAAAATTGGCCTAAAGAAGCGAATCTCAAGTTACTGAATTTCTTCGAATGTGCTGGCGGCCCAAACTCCGAAGATTCACAATGTCAACGGTAGCTGACATTAATATCTTGTTCCTTATCCTATCAGCAGTGAATCCTCACCAAAACCTTCAAACAGCAATATGGCAGTGACATATTTGTGGTGCAGTACCTATTGATTACGGTAATCGTCTACCATCAGAATTGCCATAGGTTTAATAACTTCTTGGAGTTTTTATACGTATACTAGCGACCCGCCCCGGCTTCGTACGGTGAGCACAAAACTATATAGAACTATACACTAAACGTTATTCTTGAATCACTCCGTCTATTAATGAAAACCGCATTAACATTTCTAGGAAAATAGCGTTTAAGGTCTTTTTTTTTTTTTTTACTTGAGGAACGCATTTACGCACCATCCAAATAGAATCCTGGGTGGACCCATAAGGGTGAGTCGGGCTCGAAACCGGTAGCAAACTCCGGAGACCCTACCGACTAAACCTCAAGGCTGTCGTTCTTCGGGCGCTAACGCAAAACCAACGGGATCCCCACTGTCGGGATTCATCTCGTAAAGTCTACGTAGCGCGCGCTGCCGCCTGGCGGCCCATCTCGAGGGAGTGGTATTCTCCCCCAGAACACCTAGGGTGGTGTTTGACGACCACATAGACAGCTGTGTACCCTATCCTGACGGACCGGGTGTAACACCTGTTGTCGGCTTCTCCGGGGACGATAGAGGGCCAGAGGACCACCTCCCCTAACCCCCACGACCCCAAAGGCCCTTTTAGTCGCCTCCTACGACAGGCAGGGATACCTCAGGAGTATTCGAAGCCCCCCCTGCAGGGCGCAGCGTTTAAGGTCTAAACGAACAGACGGAACCAACGACTTTGTTTTATACTACTATTCTTTGTTTTTTACTAATAGGAAACTATGCAGTAATTTTTTTAACAAGCCTGAGTGAAAATGCAGGGAAGGACAAGTGGGAGTTAACTTCGTCGAAGTTATTTGGACCAAGTGAATGTAACCAACCGATTATATGGGCAAGCAGAAACCGTGTTTTATCACTGCCATAATGTAACGACTTGATTTATGGTCGTACTATTCCTATATTTCGCCAGAACGAGGGAAAACATCGTGATGAAATCTGGATATTTCAAGAACTATAGATGATTGGCTCGAAGTTGCTCGTGATGGTAGTGACCCTGCCCTATGCACCAAGAGTTGTGGTTCGATCCCCACCCAAGACAAATATGGCAACGTGTGATGAATACTTGTGTTTGTTCTGTGTCTGGATGTTAATATTACATCTTCCTAACGTTATGTCCCGTGCTCAGACGGGATCCAGACCATGATCCAGGATTTAGCGAGTCTGGTAATTACATTAAAGCGATTGCCGGTCTGATCTTCACAACCCTTAGATAGGGGAACCAGACAATTATTGGATCATGGTTACAAATCCAAAGTTGTTTGAATTTGCAGGTTTCATCACGATATTTTCCCTCACCGTCGAGCTAGTAGTATAAATACGTACATAGATTTGTAAAATCCAGAGGGTTTGAACCCGCACTCCTCGGTTAAGAGGCGCGAGTCCTTACCATTGAGCTACCACCGCTCTGGGTGTTAATATTGAATATTTAAAAATATATTTGTAATACCACTGTTGATTCTGATATCCGTAACACAAGTGCTTAAGCTACTTACCTCGGAGTCAAATCAATGTATGTGATGTAGTTGGATATTTATAATTTATCTAAGGATGGGGAACCATGGTCCAAAATTAGTTGGGTTTTCCTACCTAAGGCTTTAGAAGGTCCAGTTGGCAGTCGCTTCAATGTAACTACTGGACTCGCTGAATGCTGGATCATGGTCTAAGCGGACCCCGATTAAGCACAGGATATAACGCTAAGAGGACGATTTTCTTTAGCCTTGTGTTGGTCTGGGACTTAAACAGAATGTAGTTATGTACCTTGCCAAGCATGTGGTAAGGCGACTAGTGGTGTACTGGTTATTGAGTTTCTGATCCTGTTATTAAGGTGACGAATAACCCCCTTTTCAATATTTTTTCTAAATTCTTCATCTTATCCAGCTTGATTTAAATTTGGCTGAATGTTGTTAAATGCTCTTTGGACTCTAACTACCTCTTCCGAGAATGTGGGCATAATAGTACCCATTCATGTATATTACATTGGATAAATAAAGGCTCTCTACTAAGGCTAACGTAAACAATTTCTTTAAAACCCCCCTGTACAAGATCCGCACTCTGAAAAGGTTTTGTAGTCGGTCAAAATGTTGCCCATGTATCCAAACTGTAATAACGAAACGATTGAGACTTCATTCGTCTGCAGCGGAAAAATAGACAAATTAGCCCAGGGACTACGCTACATTGGTACATATATAATATATACATTAAAACACTATTAAAATTATAACCCCTATTTTTGGTGTAACCATAGACCAATGAAAATATAGACACATGTACCGACGAAGATACTTTTTATTGCGTAGTAGAATATCTCTATGGTGACGCGGTAATGTCACAAAACGACATGTACTTACATATTTGCATGTAAATATGCATAGCTTGTGGGGAGGGGGAGGCGATACATATGATTAGTCTATAATTATTGTCAACGTATTAATAATATATTTACATATTATCTATACATTATATTAAAATGCATCTAATGATGAAAATACATGTAGGTACATAATGTATGTAGTAAATTAAGTGCTATTATCATCATTAGTAACATTTATGTGCTATTTTTCCTAAATGCAAATTTAAGGTATATTTACGTTTTGAACGAAGTCTTTCTTTATTTCAATATTTTTATAAGTCGGTTTTAACTATTATGTAACATGTATTTTATTTAAACAGTAGATTAAACGTTTAACATTTTATTTAAAATATAACTTTATTTTTTAAGTAGAATTAAATTTTATTGTAAAATTCTCCATCGACAAAAACGTTAATAACATCAAGAATGTAAAATACGAATACCACTTCTTTCTTTTGTAAGGTCAAGAAAAAAGGAGAGAAATGGCCTCCATCGAACTATCGAGGTCTTTATTCCTCAGCTCGCGAAAAAAAGTGTAAATACCTCCACATGAATGAAACCAAACAATCTTTTGGGCTCGCCTTGACTGCGAGGCTCGGAAGTGAACGGGCATCAAGGTTCCAATGCACATTTATTTGGGTCACTTGCACTTTGCTGTAACAACAATTTTCAACTCTAACACTTAGATGTTAGAATTGATTGTCCAAAAGTGTGGTGGTTTAAATAATCACTATTGCGTGTTGATAATTCACTAAGTCCAGGAATCATCGCTGTCGCAAACGTTTAAATAACTTTGACAGAATCTGATTTGATCAGCTGTCAATTATCTGAATTAGATTAAATGAGGCAGCGTACACGAGTAACCTTTAAAGGACATTCTATGATTAAGATACATTTTTGTGTAAAATATAAGTCAGTTTTAAGAGCGGTGGTAGCTCAATGGTAAGGACACGCGCCTCTTAACCGAGGAGTGCGGGTTCAAACCCGGGCACGTACCTTTGAATTTTTTAAGAATAAGTATGTATTTATACCACTAGCTCGACGGTGAGGGAAAACATGGTGATGAAACCTGCAAATTCAAACAACTTTGAATTTGTAACCATGATCCAAAAATTGTCTGGTTCCCCTATCTTAGGGTTACGAAGGTCAGATCGGCAGTCGCTTCAGTGTAATTACCAGACTCGCTAAATCCTGGATCATGGTCTAAGCGGGCCCGTCTAAGCACGGGACATAACGCTAGGAAGATGATGATAGGTCAGTCTTAAGAAGTCATCCATGGTATTTGGGCATCCAATACCTTCAGTCACCCAATAAACGCTTTAACTTGGCAGCCGCCACTTTACCCCAGTTTTCAAAATTAAGTGATAAACATTTACGAACTACTCAGAACTGATATTTTTGGCTAGGCTAAATAATAAACATTTGATAGGATTTGGGGAGCAGAGTGGTCCAGAGGCCCCCTCTCCGGCCGTAAATGGTGAGTGGCCGGGGTATACACACTAAACGCTGCGGTACCCTTCGCTCAGTGGAAGCGCCATGGGGACAATTCTGCCCTACATGGCGGACACCACATGTCCCCTCCCATTAGAGGGGGGGACGAGAATAGCCGAGGGTACAGGCCATAGTATTTAACCCTCATGATAATGATTTGATTAACATAATATAAAGAAGAAGACTTATGTATTGGGTTTATCAGTAAATAATAATAAATATTAAATATCCGATGACATCACATACTTACATTGATCTGACTTCGAGGTAAGTAGCTTAAGCACTTGTGTTACAGATATCAGAATCAACAGTGGTATTACAAATATACTTAAATATTGGATATTAACACCCAGACACAGAACAAACACAAGTATTCATCACACGAATGTTTGTCCTGGGTAGATCGAATCCACTCTCAAACTCTTGGCGCATGGGGCAGGGTCACTACCGAATGCGCCATCGAGCCAGTCAATAAGCACATTATAATATAATCACATTATATACCAAGGGCGGCTTTAAAACTACTATCCCTAGTGATGTGAAATTTGAAAGTATTAGTGGGAGTGGTACTTCTACTAAAAACCTTCGTATATTAACCATTTATATAAGTTATGACATATAAGACGATTGTATCAAACTCCATTAATAATTTCGCCCATTCCGCTTATCATAATTGCGATACTTTGTATAATTTAATGCCATGATATTAATTCAGTGTTAAAGATGCAGGAAGCATAAGATGTAATAAAAACATTATAAAATATTAAATGACTGCATTCAATAAACGTCAGGTAGATAGGGCATTTTGCATGATTTAGACATCAAAGCGATTCCTACTTTGATATGTGCATTGCTGTTTTATCAATAATTAATATGTTAATTAATGGTTGATTTTAATTTCGCACTTATTTTAGTTGGTAATTATCATAATTATCTATGAAGACATGAACAGGCGTTATATTTTAAATATACCTAGGTATTAACAAACTACTTTTACGCCATAAAACCACAGATAACCTAAACTAAATGTGTATGTACTGTTTTATTAAAATAAACAATTTTGTTTTCAATTTGGAATTTTTAAATATAGATATTAAATGTTCTGCTAACCGATATCGGTCACGGCGGCCAATCTCAAAGAGGATTAGCCATCTGCGATATTATAGTGCACAAGTGTGTGCGCAAACACAAGTGCACTCTCTATTTCTTTCCTTCACTCTCATATTCCGGTGAGACGGCAATTCGACATGACCGGAGAGAGGTCAGGCGCAGGATCAACGTAACGTGCTTTCCCAGGCACGGGGGTGATTAAACCGCCTACTTCCTGACTCCGGGCTGTTACTGAGTAATTTCAATATTGAAATAACCAGCGACAAATCTTTGGCCCATACTGGGATATTAATAGGTGTATAAATAAGTTTCAGCCGTTTAACGACAAATGCCATCGAAAAAGGTTACATTGAAATTTAAAGACTTATAACGAAACATCGTAAGTTTGAATTACTATCTTGTAAGACCATACCCTCGTAGTCAGGGGCGGATCTTGAATAGGGGGGCCCTGGGCTTATCATACTTATAGGCCTAAAATAGTTTTCTTCTAGGTTCTACTAGTCAAACTCTTTCTGTTTGTTAGATATGTGTATTGTCTTCAACGAGGGCCTTTTTGTCCACAGAGCCCTGGGCTGCAGCCCTATAGTAGATCCGGCTCTGTTTGTAGTATAAGTGAATTTGTATCAGCATCTTAATTTTTTTTGTGTAAAAATCTGAAGTTTCCTGCGTAATAAACGTCATTTGCGGGAATTAGATGCACATGGTAACGCTTTAAATGAGAGAAGTTATTCTGAGTGGTGTCAAAAGTGTAGAAAAGGCGAATGCGTAAATAGTAGGAAGATGAGTTTTTTTACTTATAAAATCTTCAGGTATTTTTAAATACCATTTACTAACTACATCTATTTAAAATTTTAAGCATGCAATACTCTCAAGTTAACATAATTGTAAAAACTTCTGCACGTTAATGATACAAATATTAATTTCGCAACAGGAAAACAATAAATTTATGACCCCCATCACTGACAGTTCGCACCATTCAATTTCATCTCTTATGAGTCACTGACTTAATGATAAAATAAGTTAAGTAAATAATTGGCTTCCGTGTCGGAGCGAGGTCTCTCTTGATGATGTTCACTGCATTTATTGGTATTTATTTAGCTTTTGTGTAAGATAGCGCTTGGGAAGAAATATTTTGTATACTATACACTATACTATACTACAGAGCTTTGGCTTGGTAGCGGTGGAAGCTCAATGGTAAGGACACGCGTCTCTTAACCGAGGGGCACCTCTCTGTTAAGAGGCGTGATTTCAAACCCGGGTACGTACTTCTGGATTTTTCAAATATATGTGTTTGTATCACCAGCTGAGTAAGGGGAAACATCGGGATGAACCCTGCTCATTCCATTGAGTACAGATGTGTAACCATGATCCAAATTGTCTTGTAATGGTTACGAATGTCAGATCGTCAGACTTCAATATATACCAGACTTCATTTTCTAAGCAGACCCCATCTAAGCACGGGACGGATAACGCTAGGAAGATGATGAGGCCTACATAAATAATGACATTTTAAATTTAAATTTGAATAAAATCCATATTATATAAAATTACACAAAGAAAAACAGGTATTCCATCTAACATAATACATCTATTACATAAAAACGTACGATTTAAATGAGCATCATTTAAGATGAACTGCTAAAATTCTCCTTATACAGTGTTTAAACATTTATACGGTACGTGGGCACGCATGCGCACGCGCACTGATTGCGCATGTAGTATGTAAATGCGACGCATCTATGACAGAGTAAATAAAATTATACTGGTCTAGTGCATACAAAGTCGTCTCCTTTCAACCTCGCGTATCTTAGAAATTTATTTAAGTTCTGAAATATAGTTAGTTAACTATTGTTTCAGATCGGCATGTATCTCAGATCAGAAGTCCCATGTTGGTCTGGGACTCAAAAATAATGTAGATACCTATAACGGTGTAGGTGACGAGCTAGGCACTTGTCACTGCTTTTTAAATTTTCCATCTAACCCAACTAAATTTTTTGGTGAATGTGGTTTAGGGGGCTCGGTGCTCCTTGGACTCTGCCTACTGCCCACTGCCTTTTGCATACGATGACATATATGTATTAGTGATGTGCCGGATCGTAAAAAAATTATGTCCACGGAATCCGAATACGGATATTTGGTATCAAGATTTACGGATACGGATACGGTTCTTTATTTTCTCACTCAATCGGTGTGCGCGCGCGTGAGTACTATTCGTATGGTAACTTACTAAGATAAATGTTTGCAATTTTAAAGGTGCTAAATATTTGAGTTTAAGAAATAAAAAATACTCTGAATATAATTTAACAGTAAGAAAAATCGTAAAACAAATGTTATTGTTTATAATGTCAGTAATCTACTCCTGCGAGGTAATTAATGTTTTACAAATGATCCTGTATATCACAGTTAGCTCACTACATCAAAGCTAGACTAAAAGTAAAAACGTAGCAAGCCTGACGAACATCCCACTTAGTGCATAGGAATTAAGGCTCTTGACCTTGGAGGGTTGTTGTTCTAAGACCAGTCCCTCCGGATGATGACTGGTAAGACCAGTTTGGTAGGTTTAAGACCAAGGATAGGGAGACCGACGGCTAAATATGTGTTTATGACCAATGATCTTACCTTACCTTTGCTAAGGTTAATAATACGAGTGGATGTCTATATAGGACCATCTTTAAATTATGTCACACTAGTGTTGCCCAAAGCAAGACTCTTGCGGCGGTCTTGCATGTCGTCATCATGCAGATTTAGTCTTGTTCTTGCTTAAATGTTGCTTGTTGCTTGGTCTTAACACAGAACCAAGCAACAAGCAACATTTGATCAAGAACAAGATTGAGTCTGCAAGATAACGGCATGCAAGACCGCCGCAAGAGTCTTGCTTTGGGCAACACACCTTGGGATGGTCAAGTGAAGTGTGACCCTGACAAATAATGTCAAATAATGTCTTACTTCTTTGTATCATGTATCAGTTATAAAAAAACAAGGAGATGCGAGTTTTTTTTTAAAAGACTAAAGTCAAATCGGACTAAGCTACTGCAAACTCTAGGTCTTAGAAGATGCCTAATATTAGAATTGACCTTTAAAGGCCAAATAGATTTGGGATATATAAAACATATAATATAAAGACAGGAATGGTATTAATTAAGTATAGGTATATGTCGAATTTAAATATCATAAGTCAGCTCAGATGGTTCTAGATTCTAGACTAGGCTCATATGTAATAATTAATTACGAATAAAAAATCAGGAATTAATGCATAGAGATTATGAACCAATTGAGAGCTAATGTGATTAAGTTTGTCAAATAATTCGTCATTATAAATAATAATAATAAATAAATAAATAAATATCACATTACATCACATACATTGATCTGACTCCGAAGTAAGTAGCTTAAGCACTTGTGTTACGGATATCAGAAACAACAGTGGTATTACAAATATATACTTAAATATTGGATATTAACACCCTGACACAGAACAAACACAAGTATTCATCATACGAATATTTGTCCTGGGTGGGGATCGAACCCACAACTCTTGGCGCATGGGGCAGGGTCAATACCGAATGCGCCATCGAGCTTGTCGTCATTGGTCTACATATATACATATCAGCACGCCCGTAATCCCCGAAGGGGTAGGCAGAGTCAAAATAGCAGCTAAGCCCTTTAACCAGGTCATAGGTCAAGAATTGTTTAATTTGGTTCGAAGTGAAGTAGAAAATTGGATCGAGATAATGATCGAAATAATAAATTGTCTATAAACACCATTAGTCGCCTTTGTCAATATGCTAGGAAAGGAACTCGGTGAATTGTTTTTCCATACCGACATATTGCCACCTAGACAAAATTATGTGTCTTTTACACTCTGAGACAATTAAAGATTCTCTCTCACCTGGCGGCCCCAGGGGCTGATCTATTATAGCAGCTTTTAGGGCTGCAGCTCAGGGCCCCGCAGATGAAAACGACCCCAAGGCAATAAGCATACATATTGATCATCAGAACGAGGGTTTCCAGGTCACCACGTTTCACTGAGTACTGAATAGTTTACTAGATATAGACTCTTAGGTCCCTAATTTAAAACTAGCCCAGAGCCCCCAAAAGTCACGGTCCACCCTTGCGGAACCCTCTTTATCGCGCTCACACGTGTCGCACGAGTTTATCCTACATTACGTAAATTTTCCCGCGAACCTCCTATGATCGAATGGCGAACCCCTAGGGATTCGCGTACCCCCCTTTGAGAAACGCTGCTCTAGCTGAACACCCATCCAAGGCCGCGCAGTTCACGGCTGCATTTTGGCCTCTACGGTCCGGTGGAGTGGCTCACGACTGTCAGCACAGGGTCAAGGCCGGCAGCCTAATTGCATAATTCGGTATTGTGATCGTAACGTAACGGAGGCATGCAGCACGATTGATAGAGCATTGATAATGAAGTAGTTAAATGAAAGTTATGTCAGAGATTCATCATCTTGCTGGCGTAAAGTAGTTTTCCCTATTCGAGCACTGCCAGCTCCAAGGGGTCATTGGGGTCATGACCCCACTTACCCCAGGGCTAGTTCCAGATCGACTAAAGATATTTGTTCCATTTTTTTTCTTTGATATTGAAATAGTTATAGTCGAAAATCAAAGTCTGGATTACATTAATAATTCGATTAAACAAAAAAATATCTGTAGTCGATCTGAAGCTAGCAAAGGCGAAGTGGGTCCATAAGCCCAACGACCCCTTGGACTTCACCGAGCTCAAATAGGGAAAAATACATTACGCCAGGAAGATAATGAATCTCTGACATAACACTCGTGTAACATACATACCATTACGCCCATGATCCCCGAAGGATCAAAGTCAAAGGGGTAGCAGGCCCCTTTAACCACACTCAGCCAAAATAAAAAATTTAATTATAATTCAAAATTGTATTTTTTTAAAAATTACTGTAAGTAAGTTTTTACGAAATTAAATAGATTATTTTAATCTGGGCTCAAGAGCTATTTTTAAAAGGCAACTTATGTCGTTACAAAAACGTTTTCAGTATTCGTTATCTCTCTACCTTCGAACCGCGGTGAGCGATGCTTGACTTAACTTTTGCTATCGGAAAGTCAATTATTGTCCAACAACAGCATTTCCTATCTGATATCTAGATGGCGATTTACTGCAGTATATTCAACGTGGGTACCCATATATGGATAATGAGTGGATAATAAACTCTTAGATTAACTATATCGTGTACAATACTAGCTGACCAAGCGAACTACGTATCGCTCCGTTTTTAAATTTTCCATACCTACAAAAAATACAAAAAAAAAAACATTAAAATCAATCAAAAGTTTCGAAGGAGTTCGACCATTAACACAGTGACAAAAGATTTTTATTTACAAGATTAGGTATTTACAGAGATTTTCCTTTCCATTCATTATTATTAAATCTCTATACCTACGCTAATATAAAAAAGATGACAAAAACCCATCTAAATAAATCGATCTGGCTTGCATTCGCGATTGTCCTGTTATTATGACTAACCATATAGAACAGGTGCAGGTGCATTTTGTTTGAAATCAATTTTCCGTGGTGTGTGGTGGTGGCTGTATGTGGGTATTTCCAGCATTCCTGCGAGCTGAGTCAACAATCACTCACTTAGAGTTTAACTCGTGTAAGCCCTATCTAGGGTTGGAATCCGGGTTTCCCTAGACATTTGCTAGGGCACCCGCGAAGCCTGAGTCAGCGTAGAGGATGCATCCCGGAGTTCTAGTGGGTATACCCCGGCCACTAACATCTTCGCCGGAATGGGGGTCTCCTGTTGCAAAGGCCCCTGGGAGGCCCACATAACCACTTAAAAAGGTCATAAAGTCCAGCGAGGTCCAGGCGTTTAATTTGGAATCCAGTGTTTAAATATTCGAATCGACCTTAAATTTAGTTTACACATGTTAAATAAATTTAGAGTAAATTTTAAATTCGATCTATTTTTGGTACTCGCGAAGTAGATAAGTTTTAAAATAAGCTGTTAAATTCACAGAGTATTATTTTATTCGAGTATTTGCAGTTTTACGCTTTTTTTTGTAGATTTTACATTTTGTAGATTATATCTGTTTAGTTAATCTTTTGTCCGGAGCATGCCTCTTCTTACCTTGACTCCGACGCTGTCTTTCAGACCGACTCTCTTTCTTACATCATCATTCCGATCGCATCTCTTTTAAATTACAAAATACTATATTTTTTTACCAGGGTTCTGTCCCGTCCATGATCCAGGGGATTTTGCGAGTCTGGTAATTTAGCCCATATGACCTTCCTAACCCTCAGATAGGGAAACCAGATAATACAATAATGTATAAATAGTATCACAATGTTATTTTCAATAGAAATTATATTCATCATCCTAATTATACAGAGGAAATATTTGAATAGGCTTCGAAACTACTGGACCGATATAATAAGTTATATCACAAATGGAAAGCTACTTTATCAGCGAGTAACATAGGCTATATTTTATCCCTGTATTCGCACGGGAACGGGAACTACGCGGGTGAAACCGCGAGGGACTCCTTTTATATAAAATCAATTGTGAAACCAGCGTCGTAGTCTGCCTGATATCAGACAGTCTCACGACGCAGCTGAGCGGGCGCTGTTTTGGTACATTTTTTAAGTTTTTAGGCTTTCATATTTTTCTTGTAGCTTGTGTTTTAATGTGTATGTCGAATAAAGACTATCTATTCTATTCTATTCTAAATTGCAAGGGAACGATGCTATGGTGTATGCTTTAATTTATCGGAAAATTATGATACTTATGAATCGAAATACCGATTTATGAGTGTGCAATAAATAATAATAAACTTATCTATAGAAATAAATGAGACATGTTCTATATACCCATATACCTACATATAAATTCAACCAGGTCGTTGTAGCACAGATAAAAAAAGATCTTTTGACTCCGGGATGTCTTTAACGTTATGTCCCGTGCTTAGTCGGGGTCCAGTTAGACCGTGAACCTAGATTTAGCAAATCCAGTTATTCCATTAAAGTAAACTACTTATAAGGCCTTAGATAGGGGTACCAAACCAAACAGAACATGGTCACATATTCGTGTATGTACGTACAATACGTACATACATTCAAATAAACATTATCCCATATTAGTCTCGGCAATGGCGGATTTACCCTAAGGCCCAGTAGGCCCGGGCCTAGGGCGGTCAGATATTAGAGGCGGCCAATCGTAATAAAAATTAAGTGATAACGCTTTAGCACTGAGGGTTATGGCCTGGGGCCTAGGGCGGCCAAGACTGTAAATCCGCCACTGACTGTCTGGGACTTAAAAGAATACGCCTTCTGTGTTCCTTGCCTAGCATGTCGTATAAGGCGACTAATGGTGTATCGGGTTTTGGGTATGTGTTTTTTCACAATTTTCCATCTAACCCAGTCCAGTCTTATTTTTGGCTGAATGTGGTAAAAGGGGCTGGCTGCCCCTTTGACTCTGCCTCCCCTTCGGGGATTACAGGTATTTTTCTGACAACGTTACGTATGCATGTACGTACCTACTGTATTTAATAATTTTTAATTCTTTATTGTTCCCATAGTTCGAACAATATTCCTAGTTTTTCGAAGAAAGGTTTCGTTCACCAACGAGCTATTGATATAAATATGGATTACATCTGAAAAATACAGAAGTACATGCTCGGTTTTGAATTAACACGCCTTGTATAAAAGGTCCTTGTTATTACCATTACGCTATCAAAGCTTAAAACTAAATTTGCTGCTGCCCGAGACTTTGTCCGCGCAGATTTTTTTCGGAAAAACGCATTTGTTCCTTCAAAGAATATTATTTTTAAAATAAATATAGCCTTGCCTTTTTTTGGCATAATAGCTATATACCCCAGCTACATACAGATAAAAACTGCAAATTCATACTTTTTTTATGAGTTGCAGCAACTACTACTGCTAACAATGTACTCAAATGCATATGCAATAAAGCTCATTTCATTTCAGTCCAACACAGCTCGGACCAAACTCATGCATTAAACATAATATGCAACGCTGATAAAAGTAAGTACCGTTCAATTTCTAGAACACTTTATGAAAATGTGTATTTCAAATTACCTAAAAATTAAAATAAAATAACACCCTAAGAAGTGTAACATATAATTCATTTTTAACATTATTGCCATCTATTTGAAAGCAATATCTACTTATTATTTTATTGATTACTAGCGGCCCGCACTGGCTGCGCTCGGGGTGTGTATATTTACCTGAACCTTCCTCATAAATCACTCTATCTATTGGTGAAAACCGCATGAAAATCCGTGCAGTAGTTTTTGAGTTTACCGCGAACAGACAGACGCGGTGGAAGACTTTGTTATATAATAATATGTATTGATGATGATCACGATGATGACTTATTTCTTATTAAACTAGCTGTGCCCGCGGTTTCACCCGCGTTTATAGTTAATGTTATATAGCCTATAGCCTTTCTCGATAGATGGGCTATTTAACACTTTTAACAGTAAAATAATTTTTCAAATCGGATTAATTGAGATTCGCGCGTTCAAGTAGACAAACAAACAAACTCTCCAGCTTTATAATATTAGTAAGTATAGTATAGATTAGTGTTGCCTAACTTTATGACTGCGAAATATTAGATCATCCTCTTTTATTAGGCAATTTGATAACTTTACAATATAAGGCGTTAGTCTCAAGGCTCTGGTCAGTATCAGCTTATTCTAACCCTTATGCTAATTTTTCCACGGAACCCACTTTTATTAGATGACGTATTTAACTATATTCATCAATACCTACCTAATTGTAATAAAAATGGTAACATCGATCCAGTCATATTTTTTAATCCTTTTGATCCGTTATCTTTAAACTACGATTCAAAGTAGAAATTGATTCGTAAAGATATGAATATTATGCTAATCGAGGAGTCACTTAATTAATGTATGGTCATCCTTGGCTTGATAGGCAGAAAATTTTCAACTTTTGATTTTAATATAAATTTATGTTCAATATTTAGTCAATTTTTTCTACGTAGGTTATTCTAAATACTTTTTTCTTGAATAATCTAGCTTTAATTTTAATATAATATCAGTAAATTAAAAATAATTAAGTTTTAAAGTTTGAGTATAAGTTCAAATATAACAAAAGAATAATAATTAAAATAATTAATTTCCACTTTAAATGTAGATATTTTTCACATTTATTTATCTATATATTTTTATACCTACGTAGAAGTCAGGCAAATAATTATTGGTATCGAGATGTACCAATTGATTCAATAATATTTTATTAATTTTACTTAAAGATGTGTTATACAATTTTTTATAATTTGCGATTTTAAATATAGGTTTAGCATAAACATCAAAATTTAACAAATACCTGGAGAAAGCACAATAATATACTTACGATTTCCGATTAAATGTCACCACAGAGCACACACAAACACCAAACTGTCAATCGCCAAACAAACGATTCACAAAACCTTTTCCCGCGCACCCGCGAATATTATGTCAATTGTTTTTTACTCGCGTGCGTTATGCAGCCAACGCGTACTGCCGTGCAGCCGGACAACGGGCAATATAAATAGTCCTTGTGGAAGCGTGGTTTATATCGTCCTAGGCGCGTGCCGTTCACAAACTACCAACCAGATTTATTAGTTTTTAACTTGTGTAGCGGAGGATGCGTCGGACGGGACGTGGGGGAGATCTATCCTGCGAACTGGCCGGAAAAACTGTATTAAAAAAAACATTACGTCAACAAATTGGTAAATTAAAATAATAGACAAAAAATTAACAATAGGAAAAAGGACTTTTGTTGTTTAATGTTTACCACAAGTGTTAACACACTTCAACAGTTAATTTCGCATCTTAATCAAAGTATGCCGCAATTTGTTCAATAGGTAGAAACGAAGTTAAACATGATTAAATAACGCCATTAAATAAATAAATAAATATCAAACTGCATCACATACATTGATCTGATTCCGAGAGTAGCTTAAGCACTTGTGTTACGGATATCAGAATCAACAGTGGTATTACAAATATACACTTAAATATTGGATATTAACACCCAGACACAGAACAAACACAAGTATTTATCATACGAACGTTTGTCCTGGGTGGGGATCGAACCCACAACTCTTGGCGCATGGGGCAGGGTCACTACAAAATGCGCCATCGAGTAGATAATACGATTTGAAACGCAACATATAACTTTTAAAGTGGTTAATACGCGATTAGAGGCACATTTACCATACCTAACAGAATAAAAAATTACTGATATGCACTTATATAGGTACCAGACAATTTTATCCAATAAAACGTATTTATAAATAGAATAGAATATAATTAATAAGTTTCTTCTTTTATTTATGTATTCTATGATATCCAGAGGGATTTCCCTAATAGAGAGTTAAATATAGGCTATAGTCATAAAAACCGTAGAGCTTGTATGAAAAGGATTATGAATGTTGAAGAGGCGAATGAGGTGTGTAAGGATCGTGCCATATGGCGTTCGGTTCTCTCTGCCTACCCCGCTAGGGAAGTGGCGTGAAATTTAGTTTAGTTTATAGCCTTCCTCGATAAATTAACTACACAACCCAAAAATATTTTTTCTAATCGGACTTTTAGTTCCTGAGATTGGCGCGTTCAATAAAACAAACAAACTCTTCATCTTTATATATTATATGTATATGTATATAATATAGAAAATTAAATATTAATCTACTGAGTTTATTTCTTAATAGGAATTATAGACTGTTTCTGTCTCGTCACTTTAGCCATCTAAATACCTAAATTACCGCAGCGACCCAAAGCGAGTCTTCGCCTTCGATATAAGGCAATCGACAGTTAAAATTAGGTATTATTTTCAAATAAAATATATGCAATCTATCAACTTACAGATTCGCATAGGTACCTACTTACGTTTAAGAATTTGCTATAACCAAATAATTGCAAAACGAAACGATATTGTGCAACTTTTATTTTATTTTACATCGGGCGAGCAAGAAGAACACACTTATAAAAAACAGGTTTACTTTTTTATAACTATGCGCCGAGATGACAGCTATCCTTTGCATAAAAAATACAATGAATGTCGAGCAACTATTTTGTATCACTCCCGACACATCAGGGGATATGCAATAATTTAAAAAAAAAGGGGGGAAGGGCGATTTAGATTTTAGTCACGTAGTTGATTTCGTGGAAAGAAATCTCGCGCTTTTTCAAACTAGGTATATCATATGTCGTAACGAAATTATTTTTATTTGTTTCACTTTCTGCCTGCAAAATAATTAAAAATCATGTGTTATGAAAGGCCGAAAATAAAAAAACCTGTAATCTTGCCATAAAATAAATGAATATTTGAAGTCATGATAACGTTAGTAAGCCTAAAACAAGAACGGCTGGGTAAAAATTGTTTTTTTTTTTAATATCATTCAAGTCCGAGGAAGTCTTAAGAAAATATATTTTTTGAGATATCATCCACGAAAATCTTTCGAGCGACGCACAAACAGTACCATATAAAAAAAAAAAGTGTTTACTTATTTTTTAAAACCATGCACAAACATCGATCCACCCACAGCCCCGCGAAATTAAATGCGAAACAAAAAGATCTGCACTCAAATGAAAAAGTTGCTTACCACCTTCGCGCGAGTGGAATAACTTGCATTAGCGCAACCTTGACACTGACGGCGCAGCCGAAAACGCAGCGTGCAACCAACAGGTTGGCGGCAACCGGTCTTGGGAGACCCGGACCTGATATGAGAGGGTTCCGTGCTGGAATTAACAGTTTGAGTGAAGTTTATTTAATAAGTCGTTTTACGAAAGTTAGTATAGGTAAGTTATAGTTTACTAAATTGGCTCTGCCAACCCCTTCGGGGATTATGAGCGTGATGTTATGTATGTATGTATGTAATTAAATACAAACTAGCTTTTGGCCTGATCGGAGTACACATTCCGTAAATATTTAGTTTCTTTATTATTTTTTAAATAGGTTTTCTGGATTTTACAAACCCGAATGCGCATGTCCGCCATTATATTTATTATATGACGAATCTATATACGGAAATCTAATAGTCATGTTTTATCATACACACATGTTTACTTTTCGAAAACGAAAATCTTTTACTTTACTTTACTTTCTCACAATATTCCATCTTCTCCAACTCAATTTTATTTTCGGCTACGAGGTTTAAAAATTCCAAGGGAGCAATAACAGCATACAACAACTTTTATGGAATTAGTTAATCAAATTCAATTATTTTTTTTATAAAACACATCTGCATTCGGTCGTCTCTCAACACATCCGAACCGGTTTCAATGTTGTAAAATGCAATTTTCTTAAGTTGACTCAGTCAGGAATTGAATCACAATCAAAAATAAATACTACCTACCCAATCATAAAAACTTTGCCCATGGGCGTACGTATGGAAGACGTGTGCCAAGGTACCTGCTGGTCTATTTACTATAAGAACCTATCAATAATATTATATTGTCCCCCCTGAACCAAAAAATAATGTGTTGCCACCCTCCCCCCGCGCGTACTCCATGGCCCAGCAATGATATTTTCACGGATTAGAAAAAGTATTGCATTAGAGCGGTGGTAGCTTAATGGTAAGGACACGCGCCTCTTAACCGAGGAGTGCAGATTTTTCAAATCTATGTACATATTTATACCACTAGCTCGACGGTGAGGGAAAGCATCGTGATAAAACCTGCAAATTAAAACAACTTTGAATTTGTAACCATGATCCAAAAATTGCCTGGTTCCCTTATCTTAGGGTTACAAAGGTCAGATCGGCAGTCGTTTCAATGTAATTACCAGACTCGCTAAATCCTGGATCGTGGTCTAAGCGGACCCCGTCTAAGCACGGGACATAACGCTAGGAAGATGATCAAGAAAAAGTACCTATTGCAACTAACAGCATAGTTAACATCCTTATTGACTCCCGCACTGTCTTAGTCATCCTTATTAATATTATAAATGCGAAAGTAAATCTGTCTCTGTTACATTTTCACGCTAAAAGTGCCATGCTCAAAGTTTGAACCTCAAGAAACCGGAAAAATTTACTGAGTGGACAAAAACTATTGAGAATTAGCTATTTGGAACAAAAATAGATGTCTATTGATCTAATGGAACGCAAAGGATTGCCTTTTATTACCTACCAGCTTCTGCCCGCGGCTTTGCTCGCGTGGTACATCGATTAAACATAGCCTATATGTTATATTTCTAAAGTTTTATTAAAATCCATCCAGTAGTTCTTGCGTGGAAGAGTAACAAACATCCATCCATCCATCCAAACTTTTGCGTTTATAATATTAGTATGTAGGAAGTAGAACATACTTATTTGTACCAGCGGCTTCTCTCGTGTGGGATTCCCTTCCGTTCCCTGCTACAAAGATAAATTAGTAGTATTATGAGTGTTCTCGTAAGATAAAATTCATATTGGTCTCAGCTGTAAGATATTAAACTTAAAAAAAAATTGCAGGCAAATATACATGTCGCAGTCATCTGGTTTAATCAGCTATTTGATTGGATCACTAGCGCGTTCATTGAATGACGACGTTTAATTGAATGACTAAAGGACAACTCGTCAAATTGTTTAATACAACGTTCAACTTTTTGACTGAACGTCATATCGCAGTCATCTGGATGAATCTGCTATTTGATTGAATGACTAGCGCGTTCATTGAATGTCAACATTTAATTGAATTGAATTAATTTAATGAAAGCGTTGTTAGGATCACAGTTCTAACCTGACCTAACCTACTTGTCTGGTAGCATCTCGTTTCTGGTAGCAATTTGATTTTCAGGGAAGGCGCAATATATATGTCGCAGTCATCTGGTTCTGTTGGTCCGCTCTGGTCAAGGGGCTGTGTTACAATCCGCTAACTAGTTGGACGTTGAGTGACGCTTGTTCAATCAACGTTCGGCCTAGTCATTTAATTAAATGCCGTCATTTAATGAACGCGCTAGTCATTCAATTAAATAGCTGATTCAACCAGATGACTGCGACATACATACTAGATAACATCACGCCCATCATAAGGTAGTAGTAGGTAGGTAGAGTCAAGGGCAGCAAGCCCCTTTAACCACATTCAGCCTTAAATAAAACTGGGCTGGGTTAGATGGAAATTTTTAAAAAGTAGTGACAAGTAGCTAGCTCGTCGCCTACACAATGACATACTTACCCAAAACCCGATATACCATTAGTCGCCTTTTACGACATGCTAGGCAAAAAACCCAGTTGGCACATTCTTCTAAGTCCCAGACCAACTTGGGAAATATAAACGTCATAATATATGTTATGGACCAAGTGATAATTTGGTCATCATACTTAATGCCCGGACATTATGAGAAATGGTCAATGGCCTCTGATTGGTTAATGTATCACGAGCTTGTTTCCCTCCCCGCACATTGTCCAATGTATCTTTATTATCATATTGCCCAATTGTCACGTAGCAAAATTTACAATGCCCAGACAATGTGATAATAATGAAGTTTAAATAATAAGTCATCCGATTGCTCAATATAGCTAGCCATAACACTAATATCATAAAGGTTAGGGGGGGTTAGGGGGTCATGTGCCAAGGGCGTGCTCGTCGCGACTCCTGCCAGTCCGATCTCTCGGATTGCAACCTTGGACCGATCTAATTCCGCAGAGCGGGGTAGGGCGTTCCCCCGATGAGACGCGCACCGACGAGCCCTCGTCGGTGCGAAAAGTGGCGAGTGCGGCGAAGGGGGCCGCCACCCTTCACGCCACGCCGGACAATGCGGAACGAGGAGAACAGAGTGCCGTATAGGCACGTGGAATGTAAGAGGTGGAATGAAAGATAAGATGTATGAGATGATTGACGTAATGAATGAGAGACGCCTGGATGTTCTGTGCTTGACAGAGACTAAGCGGAAGGGCAGCGATGCAGATGAGCTTCCCGGTGGTATGATGGCTCTGTGGTCTGGTGTGGAACAGAATTGTCATGCCAGCGGTGGAGTTGGAGTAGTGCTTTCCTCTCGTTTAGTCTCTGGTGTGAAAGACTATGGATTAGTTGGCCCGAGACTCCTCTGGGTTCGTATTAAACTGGGTATTACGCGAGTCTTTCTGGTTGCAGGCTATGCGCCAGTAAGCTCAGCCAGTCCCCAAGAACTAGAGGAGTTCTGGGAGTCTGTTAGAGAAATTCTGGACCTGACTGAAGGAAATGAGAGGATAATTATGTGTGGAGATTTGAATGGTTGGGTTGGCACCAAGCGATCTGACTATGAAGCAGTCCTTGGCCCATATGGAGACAAGAGAGTGAATGATGCTGGTAAGCAAATCTTGGAAGTATGTTTGGAACGGAACCTCCTTGTGGCAAACACTATTTTCCGTCATAAGGATATTCACACGTATACTTGGAGACGGAATGACCAAAAAAGTGTGATTGATTTGATTTTAGTCGATAGCCGCCTCCGCAATAGTATATTGGATACAAGAGCCTACAGAGGCCCTACTCTTGAAACAGACCACTACCTGGTAGTATGCCGGTTTGCTGGGCTTTTCAAGAAGTGGAGGCACTGGCGAGTGCGTACTCCATGCGGAGGCACTGAAAGGATAAGGAATGAAAAACTGGAAGATGAAAGTGTAAGGAGTGTGTATGTAGGCTTAGTCAATGAAAGACTTGCGAATGCGAGTCTTTCTGACTTAGATGTTGATGATTGCTGGAACATTTTGAAAGAGAGCATGGTGGACAGTGCAAAAGAGGCATGTGGATGCGCAAAGAGACGTAGAACAATGAAAGGTGACGCATGGTGGGATGAGGAGGTCAAAGCCTCCGTAGCGAGAAAGAAGAAGGCCTGGCTTGATTATGTCTCATCTTTGCAAATGGATGAAAGTATGCTTGAGATGAAGAAAGAAATATACCGTTATTGCAAGAGTGAAACCAAAGCTTTAGTGAAAGAGAAGCGTGAAAGAGTAGCTATGAATGAAGAAAGGAGACTGACGAATAGTTTCGAGGCTAATTCCAAGCTCTTTTGGAGGGAGGTTAAGAGGTCTCGGGGATATTCGACGGCATCCGGAATGAGTAAGATTAAATCTAAAGCTGGTGACATTCTTGCAAACCCGAACGAGGTGTTAGAACGGTGGAGTGAATATTTTGGAGAAATGTATGAGTATGTCTCTGATGTTGGCACTGAGAGTGAGGCTATGTCTGATTCTGTGGTGCCAGCGTCTGATGAAGACATCACTATGAATGAGATTGAATGGTCGATACGAAGTCTGAAAAGTGGAAAGGCCGCGGGAATAGACAAGGTATCTGCGGAGATGATCAAGCTAGGTGGCGCTAGCGTCCAGGACGCTTTCTGGTTCTTGTGCAATCTATGCTGGAGAAACGGAAAGGTCCCAATGGACTGGAGACGGGCAGTTATCGTGCCTCTGTACAAGGGTGCTGGGTCACGTATGGACTGTGCCAGCCATAGAGCCATCAGTTTGATCAGCTTAGCAGCAAAGGTGTATGGCAAGATTATTGAGAGGAGAATGAGGGTGAAATCTGATGGAATGTTGTGGGAGGCACAGGGAGGTTTCCGGAATGGTAGAGGATGCACGGATCAAGTTTTCTCTCTTCGCAACATCGTGGAGAAGCATCTGGCCAAAAGTCAGAGGGTTTTTTGCGGTTTTGTGGATATGGAGAAGGCCTTTGACAGGGTTGTACGAAAGGACCTTTGGGACATATTGCCGAGATATGGGATTGATGGAGCATTGCTTCGTGCTGCGCAGTCCACCTATGTGGGATGTACGGCATGCGTGCAAGTGGAGGGCAGCCTGTCACCCTGGTTTGACGTCAATATTGGTGTCAGACAAGGATGCGTGCTGTCTGCTCTGCTGTTTATCCTATATCTCGACCATTGTCTCCAGAGGATTAGATCTATGAATGTTGGAGTGCGTATGGGTGACCTGGTTGTGAACTGCCTGCTTTACGCGGACGATGCCGTACTTCTAACAGAGTCGGCATCGGATCTGCAGCAACTAGTCACAACATTGAAAGATGATTGCAAGGAGAGAGGCTTACATTTGAATGCGAAGAAAACAAAGATTATGGTGTTTGAAAGAGATGAAACCAGAACGGATACAAGGATAACGGTTGACGATGTAGTGCTGGAACAGGTGAATGAAATTGTATATCTAGGATCTGCATTTAGTAGAGATGGAAGGTACTCCGCTGATATAGAAAGAAGAGTGAATGCAGGGAATAGGGTGAATGGAGCGTTAGGAAAACTTTTAGGCAGCAAAATCTTAAGCCAGAAGGCCCAGCTCGCCATACACAATGCGGTGCTGATTCCTACGCTAACATATGGAAGCGAGAGTTGGGTATGGCAGAAAGAGCATGAAAGTAGAATAAACGCGGTCGAGATGCGTGCGCTGCGGAAAATCTGCGGTGTATCGCTCACAGACTGCGTTCGGAATGATGATGTAAGAAAGATAGTTGGTCTGAAGGACAGCGTCGGAGTCAAGGTAAGAAGAGGCATGCTCCGGTGGTTCGGACATGTGGAAAGAATGGATGACGAAAGATTGACTAAACAGATATACAATGCGAATGTGGAAGGATGTAGGAGCCGCGGAAGGCCCAGGCTCACCTACCACGACCAGATTGGTCGTGTATTAAAAGAAGGTGATGTTAGGAGTCATAAAAATCGTAGAGCTTGTATGAAAAGGATTATGAATGTTGAAGAGGCGAGTGAGGTGTGTAAGGATCGTGCCATATGGCGTTCGGTTCTCTCTGCCTACCCCGCTAGGGAAGTGGCGTGAAGTTTAGTTAGTTAGTTAGTTAGTATCATAAAGGTGAAAGTTTGTGAGTGTGTGTGTGTGTATGTTTGTTACTTCTTCACGCAAAAACTGCTGAACGGATACGGATGAAATTTGGCACAGAGATAGAATATAGTGTAGAATAACATATAGGCTACTTTTAATCCCAGAAAAATGCACAGTTTCTGTAGGACACAGAAATATTACTCTACGCGGGCGAAGTCGCGGGAAACAGCTAGTTATTCATAATGCCCGGGCATTATGTATAATGCCCTCATGAATCACTTTGTCAATAACATACACACACACACGTAGGTGTGCCCCTAATCAAACAACAATACGCATCTAGATACATAACAGCCTCCAAGGTAGTTAGAATGGAAACCAATCAATGTGTCATCTTAATATTTGCGTCGCACTTCCCTGTGAGGTGTTTCGCGGGAAATCACGTTAAATGCATATGTCATACACACTTGAACTCGGTCTGAGGAAACTGGCGACTACTAGGGATGTGCCGATTGCATGGTGGGGTATATGAATTACCTACACGACCCCTCCCCTCCCCAATCGCACGCAGGATAAGATTACCAAAATTGTTTTTCTTGTGTATTTACGAGTATACCATGGTCGTAGCCCGACTAAGCACGGAACATATCGGGAAAAAGAGCTCTACTTAGGGAGGTATACCAATCCTATATCCTATAGTCAACTTGGCAAATATTGTTGATGTCTTAAATTGGGCAAATGCCTACTTATACTTTATCATAATTTTCTGTCTAACCCAGCCCATTGTCCCATGTTAGTCTGGGACTTAAAAATAATGTGCCAACTGTGTTTCTTGCCTAGCATGTCATAAAAGGTTTTGGGTATGTGATTGTGTAGGGGACGAGCTAGCCGCTAGTTACTACTTTTTCACAATTTTCCATGTAACCCAGCCCAGATTTGTTTTTGGCTAAATGTAGTTAAAGGTGCCTGCTGCCCCTTTAACTCTCCCTAAGCCTTCAGGATTTATGGGCGTGATGTTATGTTTATGTGGTTTGTTAATGCCTAACCTACTAGAAGTAAAGTCTGCTCGTGCCCAGTGGCGTAGCGTGGTGGAGGCAAGAGGGGCGGTTCACCCCGGGTGGCACTTTTTGGGGAGCGGCAAATTTGACATAACTGTTTAACTTTTAAGATTTATTTCCCCCTCGGGAAAATTTGGACTGGCCCCAGGCGACAGGAACCACGCTTCGCCACTGCTCTGTAACCACGACTTGTACATCACCGTCATCCAATATGGGGGCAGTACAAGTCCCCTCCTCTCCTTCTCTGGGTCACTGGCGAAGACCTTGAGCCACTATACAGCCTCATTACACGACACATCACTAATAAAACCATCATTACCGACTGTAAATGTGTAAATACCCTGTTTAATTGTGTTCTTCGAAATTATTTACGATTCTCGTAACGCAAATAATATTGATAGGTTGCTACTATTTGCGTATGTAAAAACGAAAATATGGAAATATAACTATATGCAATATCCCAGTGCTAGTAGTAATTATTATAATCGAATGAGGCACCCCTTAATAGTGTCCTAAATCTATTTATAAATAACCGCCCCGCGGTTTCACCCGCATTGTGTCCCCACTCCTTCCCCGTCGGAATACGAGGATAAAATATAGCCTATAACATAACTCACTAATAATGTAGATTTCCATTGGTGATTTTTAATATCGGCTTAGAGGTTTATACTCAAAAATATAATACACAAACCAACTTACAAACGCATTTATAGATAATATAAGCAGGGATTTCACTAGCTTTGCCCGCATGAAAGTTTCTTAACCTTCGTGCAGCCAGCGTGATTAATCCTTATTTAAAAAAAAAAACAGTCGAATTGAGAACCTCCTGCTTGGTTTTTAAAGTCGGATAATGAAAAGTGACCTTTCCTTTTTTACATAACATCACGCCTATAATCCCCGAAGGGGTAGGCAGAGTCAAAGGGGCAGCCGGCCCCTTTAACAACATTCAGCCAACAATAAAACCTATTTTCCTTCTTTTAATTCAAACCTTGCGCATACCAAGTTTCATTCGGTTGTCTCTGCCTACCCCGCTAAGGAAGTAGCATGAAGTTAGTTAGTTTTCTGTTTCGTGGTGTGATAACATAACAAACACATATACTATAGGTATTACTACTGCCTTGTAACTTCATTTTGGACTGCCTCGTTGGTCTAGTGGTAGCATGCAACGCCAAGAGGTCCCGGGTTTAAATTCCGGGTCGGGCAAAATATATGTGGCGGGGTAGTTAAATAATAAAATTACTTAGTAACAGCCCGGAGCCAGGAAATTGGCGGTTTAATCAACCCCGTGCCCCGGAAAGCACGCTAAGTTGGTCCTGCGCCTAACCTCTCTCCGGTCATGTCGAATTGCCGTCTCACCGGACTATGAGAGTGAAGGAACAGAGAGTGCACCTCAACTGTATTTGCGCACACACTTGTGCACTATAATATCTCCTGCGCAGATGGCTAATCCTCGTTGAGATTGGCCGCCTTGACCGATATCGGTTAGGTGGACATCATTAACTTCATTTTATACCTGGTTGATGTCTGTAAAATACCTTCTTTCTATTAATCTTACTGTATTTACAATATTAATGTAATAAACTTTATCTGTCGATCTAGCAATTTAACACATTTATTATGTACTGGCTGACCCGACAGTCATTGATCTGTAATTTTATACCAATACCATTTACTATTTTTTAAATAGAGACCGTTTGAAATTATTCAATTTTTTTAAGCCTTCTCGTGAAATTTTTAATATTTTTTTTTTCACATAAACTTTGTCTAAACTATAACGATCAAAACAAAATAGAATTATTTGATTTGATGGAGTCGTTCAGAAGTTTTCCGCGTGTACACTTGCCTACATTTTGGTGATTAATTTTTATTAATATAAGATGCACATCACATTTCATTATCGATAAATATACAGCTGATTTGCTAATCCAACCTTTTTAGACCACTTGTCGGCCTAAATAGTGGTCTAAAAAGGTCACATTAACAATTCAACTCAACAGTTCATATATTAAACTACTTTCTTAATGTTTATAACTACCGAGTTTCTTGCCGGTTTCTTCTCGGTAGAATCAGCATTCCGAACCGGTGGTAGATTGACATTGCTCTAAAGATTTTGTAAAATTGACGATTTATAAGTGCTTGTTTTTAGGTCTACATGAATATTGAAATTTTGAATTTTGAATTTGAATTGAATTATACAAATACATAGTATTTACTTATTAAGGACACAAACTAGCATTTTCCTTCGATTTTGCTAGCTGTAATGTAATTCTTTCACACATACATAACAACACGCCCGCATACCCCGAAGAGCTAGGCAGAGTCAAAGGTAGATCTTTCACCTCCTTGGAAACAGGACTTTCTTATCTTAAGACGAAGAGTTTACTATACAGAATTTTTGTAACCCCTGATACTATGTATATTTACAAATATTTTATTCTCTCTGCCTACCCCGCTAGGGAAGTGGCGTGAAGTTTAGTTAGTTAGTTAGGCGATTACATGTAAATAAGCAAATCCACTTTCTCATTAATACTACAGACGGTAAGAATTCGTTTTAGTTATCATCCGACTTAAAAAAAGGAGGAGGTTCTCAATACGACCGTATAGGTATATTTTTTTTAGTTCATCATCTACTCATGAAATCGTAATTTTTATTCTTATTTTAAATCGTAATTTTTATTCAAATTATAAGTTGACGATACCTAAATACAAAGTATATTGTACAAGCTATCAACAATATCAATAGACACGCTAGGCTATTGTTATGAAAACGAATAAAACATAATTATTAAAGACGTAAGTACGGTTTTGCAACAATTTATTGTCTTATTTCCTGACATTCACACAATACTGATAATATAATTTCCTGGCACGTGGGCTTGAGGGTTGAGAAGAGATGGTAATCGATAGTTCACTATTGATGGTTTATCGATATATATATGGTTGTATATAAGGTGGAAGGGGCGAATGTGTATACACCCCCGTTATCTGTAAACCAACTAGGAAAAGCTATATTTATATATATGTTTATTTATATATTATCGAGAATTTATGCCACTATGACCGCTAATATATGGTAAGCTATAACGAAACTATCGTTAATATAGATAATATTAATAGTACATTCATTAAGGATGGGTTTAGTTTCTAGTTATTATTGATCATATTGAAGATGGATTGTAGATCGATATCGGCACTATTCATTCAATTTTCGTTCCTTACGAGTTATCAACTAATACTAACTAAGTATATCAAGTATTAATAGCGTTATTCCTATTTAGGTTCAGTACTATGGTGATTAATCTTTACCACTTTTTTTATCCCATCGATATTTTATTTGCATTCCGTTCGAGACTAATTGTCGATACCGTAACTATCGATAGTTCCCCACCTCTAGATCCAAGCTAATTACTAATTAGTTTGATTTGGTGTATTTATAAACGATGTGGAAGATTGATTACCACAACAACATTTTAATTAATGGTAATACCAATGAGTTTACTATGTAAAGCGTGCCTTTTCCCATTTAAAATTATGTAAAACAATTTTAAGAATGTGTTAATCACATTTTTAACATTGTTTTATTTATAATTAGAGTTTTTTTAATATACATTAATTTACACGAAATAATCTATGTACGATCTTTACATTATACATATCCCAACTAGAAATATACCGGAAGGAGGATGTTTAGAAACATCCATGACTTGGTACCTACAATGAAATGAATTGAGTATAATTTTGATAACGGTCCATTTTTTTGCACCGGATCTTTTACCTAGCTAGCCTCGCCAAAGATGAAACGACTAAGAACACACATACCTATGCATACATATATACATATAATTATATACATATCATTATATACATGTCACTACACCCGTAATCCCCGAATGGGTAAGCAGAGTCAGAACAACTAGTTCCCTTAACCACATTCAGCCCAAAACAAAACTTGGCTGGGTTACATGGAAAGATAGATAAAATACGACTAACGAGTTAATAATTAAGTGAACAATAAACCAAATATCCTTGGTACAACAACAACTAAAGTAATTTGTTAATTTGTCAGTCGTAAGGTTGCGCCGATCACAGTCGAATGATTTCGTTCTATTTAAACATCACATCTAATCTGGCAATCAATTGGAACCGTTAAAGTTTAATTACAATTTCATTGGCGTTTAGCTGTGTATTTACAGAAAACCTTGTGCTTTATAAGATAATTTATTTGCCGTAACTATGAAACTTTATGTCACTATTAAATGTCGGTGTAAGTAGGTACATACAGCAATTATTTTCGCTGCAGGCAATATTAGTGTGTGGTCCAAACACGAATGTTATATTATAATCTTTGTTAAGTATAATCAGTAAACAACAAAATAGCCTTTAAGGAATAAGGAGTTATAAGCCAGCCACATAACTTAGTACCTAGCTAGAGACCCGGTCCAAAAGTGAATTCGGGGTCTTATCGAAATTGGAACTCGTGTGCCAAGGCCAACGTAATTTATACAATCTCAATATACATAAATTACGCGTCACGTTGATTGTCCGCGATGGACTCCGAAACTACTTAACCGATTTCAATCAAATTTGCACACGATTCAACTTGAAAGATAGGATAGCTTACATCTCAATTTATTTAACCCGGTTTTGTGTCATTGTCCGTTAGGCGGAAAGAAGTTCGCTGAGTCAGCTAGTTTCCAGCTCCCACTCGATTAAAAAATGCGTGCTTCTATATATGTATTACGTACATACATATAAGAAGAATCTAATATACACCTCTACCTAACCCGCTAAAAACCAGCGTCATGGTCTGCCTGATATCAGGTAGCCTCACGACAGAGCTGCGCGGGCGCCGTTTTGGCACACAATTGTTATGTTTCTGTGTTTCTATCTTTTTCTTGTAGCTTGTGTTTATTTTGTGTGTGTCCAATTAAGTTTATCTATTCTATTCTACCTAACGCTTCGGAGATGTGTGCTTGAGTTGTATGCCGGCACGTTATAATAAGTTTGTATTTAATAAATAAATAAATAAATCTTTCAGACTGACACACCAATTCCCTAGTTCCAAACTAAGCTGATGCTTGTACTATGAATACTAGGTGAACGGATAGACATACTTAAATACGTTTATAAACATCCATGACTCGAGTACAAATGTCCATGTTCATCACACGAAACATTTGCCCCTAGCGGGATTCGAACCCGCGACCCTTGATTTCGTGGCCAGGGTCTCTGACCCCGCGTTTCAATTGAAATAGAAATAGAAATATCTTTATTCATGTAGGCTCCACAAAAGCATTTATGAATAATCATAATAATACAAAAAAGTGATTCTACCGCCAGGTTCGGAACGTTGATTCTACCGAGAAGAACCGGCAAGAAACTCGGTAGTTACTCTTTTAAATCGCCATGTATACACTAGCAATGCTACTTGATAGATATCAATTGCTAGAAGTAGATACTTCTAGCAATATGCTGGCTAGATCCAGCACTGACCGCTAGGAAGACGAACCATTTATCAGACACAATACAGGTACAAATCTGAGCTCACAAGAATAATTGTGATTGGTCTCGTTAGAAGCCCGCTTCCTCATTGCTCCAACACAGATGACCGAGGGCCTTCAGCGAAGAGGCCTGGGATTTTATAGATACATATCTATAATAAAATCTGTAATAACATAATATAATTATGTAATAATATATAACATAATATATTTATTTACTAATAACATAATAGTAGCTCTTGCTCGCGAATCCGTTCGAGTGAGACTCGGTCTGTTACTAAAATATTTTCGTGAGAAATTAAATAACTAGCTGTGCCCGCGGTTTCACTATCATTATTATGGTTTATTTTATAGCCTTCCTCGATAAATTAACTATACAACACAAAAATATTTTTTCAATTCGGACCAGTAAAGATCGTCCGCGTCCAAGCAAACAAACAAACTCTTCAGCTTTATATATTACTATATGATAAAAAGTATATGATTAAGTATCTATTTTGTATAACCTCGTTGGTGCAATGGTTAACCATTGCGACTAAAGCTTACCATGGAGACTTCGCCCCTTAGGGCGCAGGTTCGATCCCCGCGCCGAGGCCGGATTTGGTATTTGTACCTGGTCTGAGTTTTTGTGCTACCTAAAGCTACTTACTATATGAAAACCAATCAATGTATGTGATGTTGCACATACATACATATATACATAACATCAAGCCCATAATCCACGAAGGGATTGGCAGAGTTGTGAAAAAGTAGTGACAAGTAGCTAGCTTGTCGCCTACACAATCACATTTACGACATGCTAGGCAAGAACGACAGTTGGCACATGCTATTTAAGTGATGTTGTGTTAACTGAAAAAAAAACTAATGCAATTGCCCTGACATCACACTTCGATCATAATTATACCCAGTGGTGGGTTACGATCAATGGATGATTAGGAGGGGGGGGGGGGGGGGACAGTGATGTCCGACGTAACAATCTACGTCTGTCTGACTCCTAATTGCGCATCCATTATTACTAACTAGATTAAACTGGATAACTACAAGCATCCGTTAGGGTCCCGAATACAGCCAGCTGTACAACCGGGACTCTCGACCCAGCCCTTCAATGTAATCAATTTATTTGAAGCCAATTATACCTTTGAAATCAATTACTTTTGGTTGTTGCATATCTACCTAACCCACGGAGCAAATACTATACCTTAGACGAGTCAATAAACCCATTAATTGACCTGTTGAATTCCCGACATACATTGTTTTCACGAAGTTATCTTATGTCTTTACTATGGATTGTGTATGTGTTTTTATAAATTAATAAAAAATGAATTTATGTTTAAACTGCAAAACCCGTCAAACAATGTAATTTAAAATTAAACAAAACAAAGAGTCTTTCCCAACTATCCCGAAAAAAAATGTGTAATTAAAAAAAATCCCTGGTGTTAAGGCCAGGGATTTTTTTAATACGGCCTGCTGAGACCAGAATATTGTTCATGGTCTGAATACATACTTAGCCCATCAGGAATATATAGTGAATTGAAATTGAAATTGAAACATTTAACTAGTACCTACTACATCCATTTTTTTTAAATATTATTGTAGCTAACTATTCAAAATATAAACACGCGAGTTGACGACAATAAAGTAGGTAAAATCGTAAGGTGTCAACTACTAAAATAAATTTATAACTATGAAATGTATTTTTTAAAACTCATTACGAATAAGTCGCTTGTTTAAAAAAAATATATTTTCATACAACAATCACATTATATTATAACTTTATCGCATCAACACCTTAGGTTAAATCAAAATTTGATTTAATCTAAGACCAACACAAATAATTTATATCGTTTATATGACAGTCCTTCATCAATTAAAATTGTATGTAAAATGTCATTTGTAATTGCAGTTGCAAGCTATTTATGCAAAAATTGTCCGCTTTAAATTTAGCAGATTGTAATGTTTTCCATGATTCCCTAGTCAAATACAAATGTAAGTTACGGCTCCATTTTTCAAATGACTGTCAAACAAATTACAATACCGATTAGGTATTTTAAAATTATATTGCCTGTTTCCTAAGTAAAATGGCGAATAACATTAAAAAATTTCTAACTTTATTTACTTTCTACTTTATATTTTATGGATCGAATATTTGCTGATCATTGAAAAACCAGACAGCAGAATTTAATTAACGAAGGTTTTACAAGATTAATGGAATGCGATTTTAGTAGGTACTGGTCGCAAGACAATAAATGTTTATAAAATATTTTTAAGGTTCCTGATAAAACCTCAATACACAACACCAACCTCTTTTGTCTGTGACACAGCCTTATCTTTTTAATCCGCCGTCACGTCATTGCCACCGACGCCGTAACCATGGCAACCGCGTAAACATTTTCCTATGCACGTTTTTTATAATATTTTGCTTTAGATATTCGTTTGCCGTTTTTTGTGTTTTGTAGAAGTGTTGTAGGGACGAGATGGACCCGGACGAGGATGAGCCCTTCGGAGGGGCGCTCACCATGGCCTCGGAGACCACCGAGGCTGAAAGGGAGTTTGAAAAGGTACCTTAAGGTCTAGATATTTAGGTACAAAATTATATTTTATTAATAGCATAAAATGGTCAAAGTATGGGCAATAAAGCTTCTCTTAATATTATCACCATTTAAGACTAGATGGTTTAGTCAATGGCTCAAAGTACTTTTTAACTCACAAACATCCACGTCCACATAGCTATTGGCTGGGAAGGCAGGAAATGCCCTATCATAAAAAACGCGCCATGATCCCTTTTCCATGCCCCATCCACCAACACGTTAGGCGAACCGCCTTTAAAGGTGGTCTTTAAAGGCGGTTCGTTTTTTGGTTGACCCAAAGGAATATGTTACGTACCAACTTACCCGTGAACGAGGTGTGTCAGACTCCCGGCTCCTCCAAAGTAGCAAGAAGACCAGCTCGACCTAAGGTAGTGTGTGAGGTATATAAACTTAACCCCGGGTACTAATAGTAGGATGGCGAAACGCTAAACTTCATCGACAACCAAGCGTTGGCTTGAAACTGATTTACCAACTCCCTTCTTTAACCACTAACACGCCAATATCAATCAGGTGCTGGAACAAATGCGTGAGGCGGAAGGTCTGAAGCTGTACGCGGACGTGTACACGAAGCTTTATGACAGCTACTACAAGCTGAAGGCTGAGACCCTGGCCAGCAGCGAACAGATCAACACCCTCACTGTAAGTGGCCCCTCTTCACTAACTAACTAATTTCACGCTAACAAGCAATGTGTAGGCGACAGGTTAGCCGCGTGTCACTGCTTTTTTACAATTTTCCATCTAACCCAGCCCGGCTTTATTTTTGGCTGAATGTAGTTGAAGGGGCTTGCTGCCCCTTTGACTCTGCCTACCCCTTCGGGGATTATGGGCGTGATGTTACATTGTTACATTATATATTTGCAAATTAGACATTCTGTGACTTTTTTTTTATTGTGCCTGTCCCACTCTTGGATAAAGGCCTCCCCAATTTTTTTTGCACCAGTCGATCGGTGGCTTCCGCCATTCTTGAACGTAGGCGTTCAAATCATCACGCCATCTTTTTCTTGGCCTGCGACAAAAATATAAAAATATTGTAGAATAACAACATTTATTGATTGTATGCGGCTGTTTTTAAAGAATTTTAAATTTGAGGATACTCCTTGACATTTCCTCAAGCGTTTGTCTGCATTTTACGAAGCAGGTACTCCCAGAGCCTACGTCATCACATTGATATATTTAATAATATGAGTGGGCATATGCAAAGGGGGGCAGGTGGGCAGGGGGGCAGCTGCCCCCCCTAGACCTCGTTCCAAGGTCTATTTACTATAAGAACCTATCAATAATATTGTATTGCCTCTCTGGGCTAATTCAATGTTGCATTAACTCAGACTAGACTAGCCGTGGCGCTACAAATAACAGTTACATAAGTTACATAAAGTTACATAAGTTACATAAGATGATACTACTTTGAAGTGTATTATCTTATGTAACTAGTTTTAGTTATGCATATAATGCATATAAACATATGCATATAAAATAATGCATATGTTTATATGTATTAATATTAGGCATTTGTATTATGTAAATTACAATCAATAAAGTTACCACACGACTTAGAACTGATGTAACAAAAAAAAAACAATATAAAACAGAGCTCTATGCGATCGACATTAGTAACCGTGAAAGCCTAAACCGAATAGGTATTAAATAAAAAAGGAGTTCGTAAACTAATTTACATTGGCCTTTTTTGTAATCACTAGGCTTTGATTTCACAGCGGACAAACTCAAGATAAAAATTCACCGATTAATTAACGAACCATTCGCGGATTTCCTCATTTCAAATCCGACTGACTAGAATGCAAGAGTTACATTTTCCGAGAATTCGATCATAAGTAAGGATCTTATCACATTGGCGATTCGAAAGCGAGTTTAGAGCGACAAAAGACAAAGGCGTATTCGTTCGCTGCGACTTCGTAGCGAATATGTCCAGAACGCTTTGACTGATAGATAAGGCCTTATCACACTGGCGATTTTTTAAAGCACTTAGATTTTGAATTGATGTTGATTGTTGAATTATGATTAGTGACACAATAACTAATAATTCCAAGCCAAGACATCATTGATAATTTTAAATTATTTGCATAATTCGATTCGATAATTTATAAAATGATTTGAGATCATCTTAACGTGGGTTGAGATGTTTATGAATGCTTCTATTGGTTATTATTCCGTTTTTACAGGTTATAAAAGTACATCAAAGATTGTTAGCCTTGCCTATTCAACTGTGGTGATAAGGAATTGAAATTCTGGATTTAGCATACTAGCTGGGTCTAGTACCATTTTAACTGTGCTTGGTCCAGCGACATTTTTTGGTTCCATGCCGCTGGGTTGCTAAAGAATGGGGTATTTTACTATTTTTTTTTATAGTCCGTCAGTTAGATTAACAAAAAATATTGAATACGTATTTTTTGCTATATCTAATACACGAAAAATTACAAAGATACAGCGCTTCAAAGATCTGAAATGGGGCGCTTTACGTCATTTTCGGACGGTAAAATTTTACGCACCTAGTGACGTCACGCGGTACTTTAACGCGCTGTATCTTCATCATATTTAGTTTGTTGGACATAAGAAAAAATACGTAAGCAATATTTTTTTGTAATCTTAATAGTGGACTATACATTTTTTTTTTAAATAAAATAGCCTAATCTGGATTAAGCAATCTAGCCGGATGTAGCACATTATTATCTAGCGGCATTTTCTGTTGTATCCAGTGTTATGTGCTAAATCCAGAACAAAATGTCGCTGTATTGCAATCCCTAGTGCGGATGATATTCGCAAGGCATTACTCTGTATTGTCATCTCGTTTCGAATTCGCTCGCCCGCAAATCACTAGTGTGACAATGCCCTTACTTACCACAAAGGATTCATAATTTAATTTGACGTAAATAGTTTGGCGCCTGACTAATTGGAACTTATTAGATAATTAGAAACTGTTGTAGAGTATATCAGATAACAAATGCCTTCCATTGTAATGGCGAAGGTTGGAATGAGACAATGGTTAGATCTTTCCTTAATTTAGCATAGAACTTTAACCTCAATGTAATTGATAAAACGACTACTCAGTAAAGGGCTGTACTGTTTTCCACGTTTCTCATCTCGTTATTTTGAAATTCTTACTGTTGGAGGTTAAACAAATATTATCATGAGGTATTCTATAATGTTTTATCAACATGTCTTCACGCCTACATCCCCCGTAAATGTCTACGGAGCGATAAGCAAGCTCCTTGAAACATATTTAGCCGAAAATAATAATAATAATTGAATCCGATTCTGATAATACATAACACACACACAGCTTTACCTTCATTTTAACTTGGCCAAAAGCCCATAATTATTTATTTATTTATTTATGAGAATTTGTCTCTTATTTGGGGAGAATTTATATCCGTATATAAACAAAGATAATAATAATATTGAAGAGGCGAGTGATGTGTGTAAGGATCGTGCAATATGGCGTTCGGTTCTCTTTGCCCACCTCGCTAGGAAAGTGGCGTGAATTTAGTTAGTTAGTTAGTTAAAATTAGTTGGGTGGGTTAGATGGAAAAGTCCGAAAAAATTGTGGCTAGCTTGTCGTTTAGTTTCATCAAAACTAATGTATTTTTTTTATGAAATAGTAACCCTATATTACATACTCACCAACTTTCCATTATATCTATTATTATTTTATTTAAATAAAAACGGTTTATTTTATGTTATCCTTTGATAAATAAAATAGCAAATTACTGAATAGTTTTTACTTTACCGATCAGTTTAATTTTATCCAACTATTGATAAGTCGGCCATTAATAAAATAATTTAATTCGTCATTAGATTATAATTATGTGTGTAATAAATTGGAGTTAACTAAAAACAGTTTATTACTTAGATAAAAATATAACCTGTTAATTGATACTATATCAGCAATATCCTTAATAACTTAATTATATATAACTTACGTAGGTAATTAGTACCTAATTATCTATAACCAACAAACAATATACAGACCACTGGAATCGCTGGAATACATTTTAAAGGGAATATGCTTGAACGTTATTATGTTGGTCTGAGACTTGGCCCATGTTGATCTGGGACAAAAAAAGAATATGCCAATTGTGTTTCTTGCCTAGCATGTCGTAAAAGGCGACTAATGGTATATCGAATTTTGTGTAGGCGACAGGTTAGCCGCTTGTCACTGCTTTTTCACAATTTTCTATCTAACCCAGCCCGGCTATGTTTTTTAACTGAATGTGGTTGAAGAGGCTTGCTGCCCCTTCGACTCTGCCTACCCCTTCGGGGATTATGGGCGTGATGTTATGTATGTATGTATCCTTGAACGTTGAGGGATTTTTGTGATGCCACAAAGGAGTAAAACATAATGAATTTAAGAGGAAACATTTTTTTTTACAATGGATAGTGATTTGCGCAAATTATAATCAGTAATATCATGTTACAAGTATGTCATAAGCTAGGTATTTTTGTGTTTGACCTACATAAAACTTCAGAGAAATTGCTAATATCAAACTGCTACTAACAATTTTATCAAACTAAGCTAATCTTTGCTAAACGTGTAATCGAACTTTAAAAAAATTTATATACATCTTTAGAGATTGGATTGTGTGAAAGATGATATGAGTGAAATGGGAGTGGATAGCTTGATGACGGCTGACCGGGACGTATGGAAGAAGAAGACATGCTGCGCCGACCCCAGGTGAACTGGGAGAAGGGCAAGAGGATGATGATACATCTTTAGAGATACAATCGAATACGTACATACATACATAATATCGAGCCCAAAATACAATCGAATAAATAAATAGTATAGGTAGATATTGATTTACCATAGTAAACATGTTTTTGCGCGACTTTTTCGAAATCAAGAGAAAATAAATTAGCAGGTACTACGTTGTATCCAGTTACATTATTATTATGATGCGATACGTGGTGATTACCGATTACCGGAATTACCTAATTATAGGGAACTGGTACCGGGCCATACCGCAGTGCATACCGGATCGGTCGGCCTTACCCCTGAGCATGTTATTTGCACTATAAAAGTATATATAATAAATTATTTTGACTGGCTAGATGGCGCATTCGGTAGCGATCCTGCCCCATGCACCAAAAGTTGTGGGTTCCATCCCCACCCAGAACTAACATTCGCGTGATGAATACTTGTGTTTGTTCCACGTCTAGGTGTTTATATCCAATATTTAAGTATATATTTATAAAATACACTGCTGATTCTAAAATCTGTAACACAAGTGCTTAAGCTACTTACCTCGGAATCAGATCAATGTATGTGATGTAGTCTGATATTTATTTATTAATCGTTTAAACAGCTGGCAGCCCCCGCGATTTTATCCATATTAATTCCCGTTCTATAAATAGTCCTTTAATAAAATAAAGCTTATGTTACACGCTGGTAATGTAACTTTCCATTGGTGAAATATTTTTTTAAATCGGTTTATTGTTTTAGACGTGAAAGCGTGACAAACAAACAAGCACTCGCATTTATAATATTAGATCGATAAATATTCTTTATTGCACGAAATATAAATACAGAAATAATGATACAGACATATTAGTCGGTTATAATAGGATGTCGGGTTAGTTACACTACATGTAATCCAAAAAAAAACACAGCTAGTCCGATTTCTATGAACTTAATTTGTTCAATTTGTCTAAGACAAATATTAAAAGACGGAAAATTTAATCATTTTGTATGGAACGGCTTAAACAGGGCCGTCTTTTACCTCTGGGCACATAAGGAAATGAATTGTTCTATTGGTAAATAGAGAAGTTAATTTTCTAATGTGGCCAGGTGCAACGTTACACTAGGAGCCCTCACGACCGCGGGGCCCTGGGCACGTGCCCAGAGAGCCCAGTGGGAAAGAGCTTAGGGGCCTGGGCTTAAGGCAAGCTAGTGTTTACATTTATTTATGAACCATGTACGACGCGCGTGAGACACGCCACTCATTGCTACTCATAGACTAAACTAATTAAACTTCACGCCATAGACTAATCCGGTGTTATCTTTTTCAGATGAGATTAAAACGTTTCGACGAAACCGTATCAGAATACCTGTCGGAGATTGCCGAAGCGAATAAGACTATTGAGGTGTTACGGGCTGACATTGGTAATTTTTATACCAACAGTACTTTAAAGATATTTTTTTGCTTTTATGTTCGAAATGTTGTCTTTTGTAGACATGTCAGACTTGTGTTAAGTTATCCTTACGTTTACATTTTAATGGTCATGAATTACGAAATTTAATTTACCAACTGGAAAATAAATCCATGCACCAAAGGCAAGATACTTCAACCCCTAATGGTCCAGGTCCAGGGCTTACTAAGCCCCCCGGTACGACAAAACGAGGATCCCGGCGGTTTCCTAACAGCTATAGTATACGCTGTCAATTTGTATCTGTGGAGAATCCCTAACAGACATAGTGCTTGCTGGACAGAGGAGGCGCGCGCGCTGGCCGACGCGATGCACGCCCGCGAGTTGACCAGCGTGGAGAGCCTGGAGACCATGAAGAAGACCGTCACCCGCTTGGAGAAGGAGCTGGACGCGAGGAAACGAGCGGGGGACGATGACGCGTTTGTACCTTCATACTAATTAGCATATTTATTATTATTATACAGCTAGACAGAAAACCATAGGACAAAACAAAGTCATCTTATACATATCTATCTTCATGCCCGCAAAATCCTAAGAGGTGAGCAGAATTCATGCTCTTATAAACATCCAATCTGATCTATATTCCCGGGGATTTCTTGACGGGGTAGGCTAAGACAACCGATCGACATATGACACAGCCCTTAAACACCCGCTGTACCTTCATAATAACTCATCATCTAATAATAACTCATCTGCAGAATTCTCGAAATGGCAAATAATATGGTCACATAGGATTTAATCGTACAACTAAAGTAGGTTTGGGATTGCCATAACAAGTTTTGTCCGCAAAAAAAATGTTCGAAAGGTTTAATAAATAAATAAATATCCGACTACAGCACATACGTTGATCTGACCCAAGGAAAGTAGCTTAGGCACTTGTGTTATGTACTTAAATATTAGATATTAATACCCAGACACAGAACAAACACAAGTATTGATCATACGAATGTTTTTCCTGGGTGGGGATCGAACCCACAACTCTTGGCGCATGGGGCAGGGTCATTTCCGAATGCGCCATCGAGCCAGTCAAATAATGTTATGTCATAGAAATCTTTGGTAAATGTGACATATATACAAATTAATAGATGGCTGTGACTATCTGTCGAGGCAGCGATACAATATAATTGCTATCCTGCAATTATACTGTCTCGCCTGCATACCCGAACAAGGCTGCTACTTCATTCAAATATTTAAATCAAGCGAGTCAATTATAGTGCACCCCCTTTTGTGTTTGGTAAAAAACAGCTCCAGTCAACAGGTTGTGTGATTTGCGCCATACCTAACGTGACCATGTGTCCTGTTTCCGACGGGACAGACCCGTTTTATGCTTGACACCCGATGTCCTCAAAGAAAGCCTTATAACCCAAAATTGACACGTATCCAACGAAAGATCCAACGTTTAGTCATTGATAATTAAGTTCACAGTTTAATGAAAATCCTTTTTTTAAAGGGTGAGAACCGCATTGTGGCCCTATTTTAGTTTTATGAATTACTAGCTGTGCCAGCGGTGTCACCCGCGTTTATGGTTAATATTATAAAGACTATTTCCGTCATACATGATTTCTATGTAACTTTAACCATTAAGGCTGCACACGCGACGGAAGCTTAAAAAATGGAGTAACTTCTCCCGTTTTCCCAACATTTCCCTTCACTACTCTGCTCCTATTGATTGTAGCGTGATGAAAAGTATACTATAACCTGCCCAGGAGTATGAAGAATAATTGTACCAAGTTTCGTTAAAATCTGTCGAGTAGTTTTTGTTTCTATAAGGAACATACAGACAGACAGACAGACAGACAGATAAAAATTTTACTGATTGCATTTTTGGCATCAGTATCGATCACTAATCACCCCCTGATAGTTATTTTGAAAATATATTTCATGTACAGAATTGACCTCTATACAGATTTATTATAAGTATAGATGAAGATTTTCAGTCTTCATCTGCTTAAGTTGTGTATATTACCATTTTTAACTAATTTGTCCTGTAATGATCAAACAAATTAATGGCCACTTTAGCCATAGTCGGGTATCTAATTTTATGATCAGTATTTAAGTCTAGTCTATAATAAAATACCTACGCTAGCGTATGTACTAATTTTATTATGCATTTGGTATTAATCACTACGTGCCATTATACCGTTGCATTAGGAAACAGTTTATGATAGTTAATAAATGTCAAGATCAATCAATTTGGCTAAAAAGGAACGAGGACTTCAATACATGTGTGTTGCATACAATTTATGCAATTTACAAGTTATTTTTACATATAAATTAAGTTCAACGTGTCGTATTACTATTCAGACGTGTATATTATTTAAATGGGTATGTAGTTATTAGCCAAATCAAAACAAACATTCAATATCTCTCGTATCTTCGTAAATACAAGAATTTAGTCTTGCTAAAACTTTTAAGCGTGTATGTGTCACCATAATTAATATTAAGCAAAAAACTTTGTCATAACCACGGACTAGTAAAAAAAGAAGGACGCCACTAACTAGACAATGAAGCTCCTCAGGTGCTCCACCTTGACACGCAACTTACGTCGTGTCACACATTGACATAATAAGTGCTCCAAATGACAGATATCCGATATCTGGTATCCATAAGTATCTCACTCACACATGCATAAACGTGGTTTCACGCTAAAGTATGATAGCGTGGAGTCCTCCTTATTTTACTAGTCCGTGGTCATAACATATTGTTACAATGAAAAAAGTGCCTACTGTCTATTCGTTCAGGTTCATGAGAGGATGGACAGCTGAAAATTAATAATAGTCTTCAACATTTGTTTTCTTTAATTTCATAATGAGAACTGAGAATCGAACTTTTTATTGTCTGTGTCTATAGTATAAGCTATATTATCAAATTTTAAGGGTTGCTACACACATAAGCGGGCCGACATTGTCGATACGGCAGTATTTGTCGAACAAAAAAGTCGACCTGAAACACTTACTGCACATGATCGATGCCAGCCCGCTGTATATAGAACTCCAAGCCTAGTGATTACGTGCGGCATCCGAGCAGTTTGTGATTACCGAAGATTCATCTAAATATATTCGACTTTACCGCCCCACTGTCCCATGTTGGTCTGGGACTTAAGAAGAATATGCCAACTGTGGTTCTTGCCTAGCATGTCGTAAAAAGCGACTAATGGTATATCGGGTTTTGGGTGTGTGATTGTGTAGGCGACAGGTTAGCCGCTTGTCACTGCTTTTTCACAATTTTCCATCTAACCCAGCCCGGCTTTATTTTTGGCTGAATGTGGTTGAAGGGGCATGCTGCCCCTTTAACTCTGCCTACCTCTTCGGGGATTATGGGCGTGGTGTTATGTATGTTTTACCGCCCCACCTTGCTGATTAGTACCGGTCCGCTTATGCGTGTAGCAACCCTAATTGAAAATATTGCATCTCCGTTCCCCAGGGGTGCGACATCAGCTGTAAAAGAAAAGGAGAAGTTCGAGAAAGAGAAGGCGAGACTGCAGGGCGAGCTGGACGGCGTGCGGCTGCGGCTGACAAATGCGCTGGGCTACGTCGAGGAGTTGGAGCAGCGCAACACCGCCGGCGACGAGACCATCGCCAAGCTCGAGGAGAACCTTGAGGTCGGTCCTTAAAAGTGGAGTATTAAAGGTTAGTACAGACTAAAAGAAGAGACCACTCAGCATATTTCGTCTTTAGAGCTAAATCATCTATCTGCCTAGGGAAGTGGCGTGAAGTTTAGTTAGTTAGAGCTAATCATAGTTAGCTCGAGGAGAACCTTTAGGTCGGTGTTCAGAAGTAGAGTGGTAGAGGCTGGTATACCACCCAGCATCTTTGGCCGGAGAGAGTCAGAAGCACTGATATTCCCAAACACAACTCCGTCCCTCTGGGTGGAGTGACTGTACCTAACGCTTTTCTCGCATTAAAAATAAGGTGGGTAATCTATTTCTCTTTTTATGTGATAGCACAGAGCCGGGTCTTAAAAATGATTGCAGTGCCGATGTGCTCACTCGAATCATGGTAGATACTGAGAATGTGTGGAAGAGTATCTGTAGATATGAGGATTCGCAGCAGGCCTTATAAAGTTTACCGTCATATTTAATTTAGGAAGCCGACAACAACGCAGTTCGTCAGAACCGACTAGTAGACCACCTCAAAGGCGAGAGCGCGACTTTGAAATCGGAGGTGGAGGGCCGAGGCGTCACTATCGGCAACCTGACGGACAAGCTCAACAAGGCGGAGAAGACCATCGAGAGGCGCGACCGGCAGCTGAGGGACATGACGAATAAGCTGGAAACGGCGAAGGCTGAGGAGGAAGCTGCATTAGCGAAAGCGGCCCAGCTGAGAGAAACACTGGATTTGACGAACATCAACTTTGATAAGACGAAGCAGGCGCTACATAAGACTAGTAAAGAATTGAAGGTAAGATCCAGTATTTTTATATTGACGATAAATCAAATGACAAATGAATTAATAATTACTAAAGCAAATATTACTAGGGTCATGCCAAATAAATATGAATACACTGGTTATTGTGCGATTTCGTGACTAGCAATCTTGATTCTTCTCTTCTTAGTCGTTCCCTTACTGCTGAGAATCGTGACTCATTCTGATACGGTCAATGAGCTGTCTCCAGCGGTTTCGGTTCATCGCCTGGTGAAGTGCGGCGTTTATCTTCAAGTTCTTGGAACCCTGAACCGAACACCGTTTAGAATCTTGATTTTACTGAAAAGATAAAATAAGCTTCAAGAGTGAAACTAGCATACAGCATACTGATACTGTATCCAGTTTCTGATCTGATGACCTAATAATCAAGTATACTGACACTTGATCATCCCTCTACAAGTAGATAAAAAAATTGTAGAAGGAGACTTAACTTGATGCCTGTAACCCGTAGATGTGACAGTATGGTATGGGTAAATATTAACTTATCAGTTGTTGTGTCCGGTCAGAACATGATCGATGACGGCAACCGGCTGCGCAACGAAGTGAGCAAGCTGACAAAATCAGCCGTGCAGCAAATGAAGAAGTATACGCTGCTAGAGCAGAGCAAGGCAGCAGTTGAGTCGGAACGGTAGGCCTTACAATTAAAAATTTCTATTTTTATACACATTTTCCCAAGTTATTTTGGAGTGGCCTGTTGTAGAATGTGCATAGGGTATTGCGGCTACCATTTCAGCTGATGCATTTATTAAGGAAAATACACATAAGAATTTGGAAGGTGCAGTTTTAGCACAATTATTATTCTTTTATTCATAAATGCTATTTCAACGCCTGCTATCAGAGCTAATCTCACCAACCTTCACTGTTCTCCAGCGAGCGTCTCCGCCAGCAGGTGAGCGTGATGGAGCGCGAGATCATGCTGGGCAAAAAGCAGGCGGAGGCGGACCGCCGCGAGATCGAGAACCTCAACCGCGAGAAGGACATCCTCAACAAAAACATGCAGAAGATACAGAGTGAGACGTGACTTGTGCAGTCATATTATCAATAGGGATGATACTATACCTACACTAGAAATTTCAAAACGATAGGTAACTAGCTCTCCAGGGTAAAAACAATTTATTCAGTCCGTCCAGTGAGATTATTTTGCTTTGTCATTTAACAACTTTTCAATCAACTCAAGACAATTTTCAATTATGAAATTGACAATTGAAGGTCAAAGTTCTGTTTACAGCGCATCAAAGATCTGGAGTGGAGTCTTTTAACGTGACTAGAGCCTAACATTGCAAGACTTTAGTGTCGTCATGCATGCGTAATATTTGGTTTGCAGACCGAAATAAAAAATACGTAGGTACATCTACAATGTTTTTTTGGAATCTCACTGACGGACTTGGATATTTTGCATAGCCTCATAATCAGAGCTAAAAGGTTTCCCTCGTGCAATATCACTCCGTTTAATAGTTACGATAACAATAAAAAGCAAGAATTGAGGCTGATGACTTTTACGATTATAATTTTTTTACCATCCTAATAGAATAGGAATTGAACAATGACGATTATTCCATTCCTGTTTTATTGGAAGCGGAGACAGAATGTGCTTTTAATGATCGTTGTGTGACCAGACGAGGCTCTGGAGAACCTCCAGATGCTGCATCTAGCTGAGCAGCGGCGGAAACAGATGGAGCACGAACTGGAGGTGAGCGCCGCGCAGATCAACAAGCAGCGGCTCATCATACGACAGCTGGAGAAGGACAAGGACAGGTATACTTGCCTCTCACCTACACTCAGCCGATGAGGAACCCTACAGTATCCTTTTGGTAGTTCTTAAAAGGATGTGTGAGACTTTGGATCTTAGCGGACCAGGTATGAGCGCCGCGTAGGTTAATGAGCAGATTGAAGTTTCGGACATCCATTCCTTCATTGCTGTGGATCGATCGGAAGCAATGTGAAATTTTACTAGCTAGCTCGTCGCCTGCATAATCACAAAACTTAATTTACAATAGAGCATTAGGCGCCTTTTACAACATACTAAGCAAATAACATAGTTGGTCTTTTTAAGTCTTGCTAAGATCAAAATTAAGTGGGTATGTATTACGTTCGAAATAATGTAAGATCTAAATGTATCATCATCCTCTTGCTCTTCTCCCAGGTCATCTGGGGTCGGCGCAGCATGTCTTCCACTTCCATAGGTCCCGGTCAGCCGTCATCGAGCTATCCACTCCCATTTCACTCATATCATCTTTAACACAATCCATTCAGTTTTTATTTAAGATCTAAATGTATATTTATAGTTATTGCCAACACGCTCCCATCAAAAATTATGCAAATTTTGGAAACCATTTCGATATAAAAAACAAGGCCCGTTTACCTGCGTGCGTCACTCGACTGTAGTTAACTGATGTGTTTTGTGCATCTTTCCGGGTGCATTTGCATATGACGTGACGTGTCTTACGAGAAAAAAAGCTCATCGTAACTGCATTGACCTTCTGCAATTACAGAATCCGTTTGTTTTCAGAATGCTTGAGGAGACGATCGCGCTAAATGAGAAGATCGATGAAATATCAGGTACGAAATTGAACTTTCACTATATGTATAAGTTCAACAGCTATAGAATAGATATAATTCCAAAAGACTGGATAGCAATAAAATAATAGAGTAAAAGGAATTATACCTTTCTCTATATTAATTTTTCTTATCTGCTTATTTCTTTGTTTTGTTCGTTTATAAACATTTGTCAAATATGTTAGAGAAAAGTATGAGAATGGAAATTTTATTTTCAAAAAACTTTACCTGTTCATCCCCTTCTCTTACTTCCAATGTGATTTTGTCAGCTTGCACAAAGATACATCTATCTAAAGTCGTCTATGTAAGTATATTTCTGAGTAACTTCGAGTTTTATGTTAACATACACCGCCTCCAAACTTAAAAAGTAGATATCTATAGCTAAGGCCGCGCAGGACCGCGCCGTAATTCAATAGAGTTCGCATAGTAATATGTGTGAAACTAACTGTAAAATTCCAAAAAAAATAAATCTATAAAATAAGCGTTGGCATGTTATAAAGCCGGGCTAACCCAGCCCGGCTTTATTTTCGGCTGAATGTGGTTGAAGGGGCATGCTGCCCCTTTGAGTCTGCCTACCCCTTCGGGGATTATGGGCGTGATATTATGTGTGTAAAATTAAATGAAATATTGCAGAGGAGGTTCGCCTTCGCAACGCCGACATCCACGATCTGAAGAAGGTGCTCCGCGAGGAGACGATCAAGAGCCGCAAGCTGTCCGTCGCGCTGGACGCGACGCGCGCCGAGCGGAACATGCTGCACAAGAACTACACGGAAGCGCTGGATGAGATACAGGATCTGAAGCAGAAGCTTAAGGTGAGGCCAAAGAACAGTGCGAGTGAGAATCGTGAGGCCAGATAATAGGAATCGTGCGAATGGGAATCGTAAAGCCTAAGAGCAGGAATGATAATAAATAATAAATTCTCCAGGCTGACACACCATTTCCCTAGTTCTAAACTAAACTTATGCTCATAAGCTTAGTTTGGAACACTGTTGTGTTATGGATTCTAGGTGAACGGATAGACATACTTAAATACGTTTACATCCATAACTCGAGTAAAAATGTCCATGTTTATCACACGAAACATTTGCCCCTAGCGGGATTCGAACTAGCGACCCTTCGTTTTATGGCCAGGGTCTTTGACCGCTCGACCAACGGGCTTGTCGTGATGATGCGAGTGGGATTCTCGCGGCCTAAGAACAAGAATCGTACGAGTGGGAATCGTGAGGCTAAAAAACAGGGAACTCAATTGAGTTTTCCACAAAATGACGGCTTCGGACAAACCCAATAATGTTGGGTTGTGACAACGTACACACGCACAAACACATGACACAATGAGGGTTTTCAAAAATACAAAAACCGCCAGGTGGCACGCGGCAGTCTTGTGGTCTTATCATTGTCACTATTAGCTCATTGTTGACAGGATGTCAGTTTGTTCTGAAAACATACCAATGAGGAGGGTGACAAGACCGCTAGTCACAGTTACGCCGCCATCTTTTGGATGTTTTAATTCAAAATACCCTCATTCCATTTTTAGCTCGTTTGAAATCATTAGTTTAATATGTAAATGTAAATACTTGCATTTACATTATTATTTATAGATTAATGTTACTAGACAATTAGATAATTTTTGTCCTATTTTTGTGTTCCCTTAGAATAATATCTCTCTTCACGCATTCTTCTTGTGCGCATAAATACTTGAAAGGAATACATAATTAATGGTAAAGTGACCTAACTTAAAATATGCTGCTGATGACAAATTTACCTTAATGTTTAAACACGTAATATTAATTTAAATAAAGGTATAACAAATGTTGAGTTAGGTCATTTTACCATTAAGCATTAAGTTCAAAGAATTGCTCAATATTATGAAATTTTTTGTAATAATTCAAGGGTAACTGAATTTTGCCTGTGCCAAAAATAACACGAGCGCTCTGTGCTAAAATTAGCCATGCCCAGGGCCGGACCGTGAGTTTAGGGGGCCCAGGGCAAATACTACTTAGGGGCCTACCTAATTACTCAAAGTATAAGACGTAGACTTGAATTAGGTAAATGAATTGAATAGATTTGATTAATCGCAGGTTTCACAGGGCTGCAAACTGTACGATCTGTTTAATTTCATAAAATTATGGATTTTTTTCGCATTATCGTCTATTTTTGACTTTGACTTGACTTAGCTGGTGGCCCCTTGAATCCACGGGGCCCTGGGTTGAAGCCCAGAAAGCCATATGGTAAATCTGGCCCTGGCCATGCCCAGTCAGATATGCAGTTATCCGTGTGGAACTGCGGATATAAATACAAAAAAACGACTAGGATCCATCCATCGGAAAGTTTACAAGAAACAAGGTAGGAAGGAACCTTGCTTCTGTTAAATTTCATAATTTGAGGTCAGCGAGAAGTATGTTTTAAGTTTTAATTTATTTGCAAGTGCTAAAGAAATAAATTACTTACCTATTTTATGCAAGCGACATAAATCGATTTAACGTAGACTACCTAATTATTTTTAGAGTTTAAAAGGAATGTAGTAGTAAAAGTTCAGTACGCAATAGCAATTATGTGTAAATGATAAAATTACTATCTGATAGTCTTAATTCAATTTATTTTATTTATTTATTATTAAAGGAAACATATTATATAAATTAATTATATAAACATATTTTATAATTATACTCAACTAGACTAATTCGGCAACGCGTCCAGAATACAGAAACTTTATAAATCCCAAAATAATAATAATAAAACTAACAACATATACCATTAGTTTCGTGAGCAATACAAAACTTGTGTCTTAGCATCGAATGCGATCAACACGCGACCGCTTTCTACCCACAGATGCTGGCGTATCAAATCGAACAACTGAAAGAGGATATCAGCGGCAAGGAGACCGGTCTGAAGTCGTGCGAGGGCACCCTCGCGAAGTGCAACAAGAAGAACGAGCAGCTGCGCTCCGAGGTGCAGGCAGGGCTGGTGCGGCTGTCGGACGCGCGCGCCGAGATCGCCGCGCTCAAGCAGGAGGAGGCGAGGCTCAACAGGATCGTTATGGTGCGTATGCGCATAGATATATAGCATAGCATACTTATGTAGCATATCTAAGAAATAGAATAACTTTTGTCCTACTCTTGTGTTCCTGTGTATGCCTCCTCTATTCTTATATAGGGACGTTTTGGGTAGCCCAAGACCCCGCGAATAAAATTCCCCTCCTCGATATGTACTCCATTTAACATAGTGATGGATGCCAGAATATTATTTTGATTTTAGCGTTTTGGCGTTTTTTTTTCCTCTTTTTCATTGAATTTTATGTTCCCAAGTAGAGTTGGCCAGGCCGCTCTCATTCTCGGTTTACCTACCTCTGCCTAATTTACTACATTTTCAGCAAGACTTAATTCCTTTTATTAGACTTAGTCCTGAAGAATCTGAGTCTGAAAACTTCAGTTTTAAGACTCAGGCCTTACAACAAAAATATTACCCTATTCTTTATTAAGGCTGCTAAAATTCTTCTCTAATAGAATAAAGGGTCCTGTCGAACGACAGTGACAATCCTATTTTAGAAATATGCATCTATGTAGCTTGTATCCTTGTCGCTGTAGGAAGGCGACGCGGCGCGCGCGAAGCTAATGAAGGAGCTGGAGGGGCTGATGAACGAGCGCGACGTGGTGGGCGCGCAGCTCGTGCGGCGCAACGACGAGATCTCGCTGCTCTACGAAAAGATCCGCATCCTCGAGGTCACGCTGCACAGGGGTGAGACGACGCTTGCGTACTGGGTGATGTCACCTACGGGCTGTTGGGAAGGCGACGCGGTGCGCGAAGCTGAAGGGGCAGACTCTTGCGTACCGGGTGATGCCACCCGCAGACGTGGTGCGCGAAGCTGATGAAGAAGCTGGAGGGCATAAATGAAGATGGACCCGCACATCTGGTTGTCTCTGTCTGTCTTACGCTTAGTGCAAGTTGTCACCACTCTGGCGATGAAGGGTGCCGCGGGGCTTAGTGGTTTCGTTTTAAATGTATCTAGAGTCGACAACGTCTAGTGTCCTGACGAATCCTTAATATGAAGAATATACAATGGTGTACACATGTATGTGTCTTACACAGGTGAGCGTTCGTACGAGCAGCGAGTGGAAGACATCCGGCTTCTGCGGCTGGAGATCATCCGGCTGAGAAAAGAGAAGAACTTGCTTTCCAAGGGGATTGAGAATATGACTGATTTGCGGCTCGAAGTGAGTAAACATACTAGGTAGGGCAGTAACAGCCGCTTCATGATCCTTCATTGAGAATCTCAAATTGACATTTCAAATATGAGATAAGTTTAGAGATCTGATATACATATTTTATTTTAATTTTTTAAGAAATGTTATTTATTACACTGATGTGTCGGCCCCTTGGTATACAGACTTTACAAATGACGTAGTTACATACCGGTTGTTTAGAAGTGTTCTCTAATTTGTTCAAATGTGTCAATAAATTAATTACTATAGTGGAACCCTACCCCTTTCCCGATTCCATCTATCTGATAGTTAGGTACCAAATTCTGATGATGTTTGATGTTGCACAGGTGTTCAACTTGGAGCGCGAGCTGGGCCGCGAGCGGCTGCGCGTGCGCGCGCTCGAGGAGGCGCTGGAGACGCCGCTGAACGTGCACCGCTGGCGCAAGCTGCAGGGCACCGACCCGGAGAGCGTGCAGCTCACGCAGAAGCTGCGCCTTACGCAGAAGTGCGTACCCGCTCACTGGTGCGAGCCGTGTAGACGCCGCTGGGCGTGCACCAATGGGCCTATATAGTTTGTGAAACCTATTATAGCTAAGTCCATGCCGCGGACCCTCTGTAAAAGCTGTGGTTCAGTTCCCTTAGTCCCTCAAAGTAAAAGGTAGGTGTAGCTTTCACAAACTGAAAAGTTAAGCGTCTCTAGCGCACAAGTCTCGCAGTAAAAGTTCCAACTTGTCAAAGCTTAAAATTAGATAGGTCATAGGCATCGTGAGTGTCGAATAGAAGTTCGTTTTTCTTCTTATTTATTTGATTGTTTATATTTATTTTTACCCATCGTATTCTAGCCTTTAATTTGATGTTCATTGACTTATTTCAGTGTATTAAGTAATTATGTTTAGTTACTGGAACTGGTTGACCGGCCGATTGTAGCGCAGACGAATCAGGAATATTCTAGACCGATCACAGCAATTACGCCTCCACCTCGTGCCATTTCCGAACAATCGATTTTGAACGCTTATAAAATAGATCATTAGCACGCCTCCCAGTTAACATTTAAGACATAATTAATCTATCAAAATGACAAATAGCGTGGAAGCCATTTATCAAATCGTTTTCATCGATTCCGAACAATGGCGCGTCTCGTGACCTCGACTTGCCTTAGAATCACATTAAAATCGAACATTCCAAAGGGTTCGCTGGAGTTCTCGGGTGTTGCAGAATGAGAACGCTGTTGATGTTTCAGATAATTCTCAAGTACTTACGTGATGAATGATCATTGATGTAACTTGTTCTCTGATGCAACATGCTGCAAGCTTAAACATTGATAACATACCTACACTTAATTTTTCAATAATTGTAAGGATTTCTCTATTTATTTATTTGTGATTATACGATTAAACTAAAAATAAAAAACCTCTCTTCTGACAATCAAAATTATCCATAAATTTAAGCTTACGAAGAGCCAGCCATTCCGTATAAATAATTATAGATTACGTTTGTTTGATTTTAGAGGGTTATTAGGACTCGTCTCTTTTGCACTTATAGTATATATACTATTATATTATTATTAATGTATTTATTGACTTCTCAATCAAAATCAGATGAGTAGTATGTTGTATGTTTTAGACACTTGGCTACAACATACAACATACACAGAACTGACAACAAGAGAATAGATGTGCCACACAAGCAAGAAACTTAATGCTATCTGGCTAAAAAGCTACATTAAATTTTTCGGACACTATCCACCCCGGCAAAAAGCAATCTTACGGAATATAAAAAAATGGCAACGTGCAAAGTGTTGATTAGGAGCTAAGCTTTAGGGAAACCAAAATTTAATGTAAGATTTTCATGAGGGCTAGGGGGGTCGAAATGGCCAATAAATGGCCCCCAGTCGGGTTAAAAATGATGTCCTCAATGCCGAGTTGCGTGACGCACCATCAGCCTCGTGGCATGTTCGCAGACAGCAATTACTCTATTATCCTGGCTTAGCGTAAGCCGCCTTTGATCTGAATACAATCGCCTCATCTCACTAATCGCCCTAATTGGGCTTTAATAGCAAAACCGTTAGGGCATAGTAAATGATGTAAAATAAATTCATTTCATAATAGATGATTTTTAACTTTCGCGTTGCATTACACAAGAAATAATACAGACGGGACTAAATGCGCTATTCGTTAAGTAGTACATATGTAATACAGTTTGACGCTTCGGCCGTGTTGCAACGACCGTGGTCACAAGCGGATTGGGGCGCGAAGATTTCGTTTGTTTGGGCGAGTTAATTCTTTTTCTGCTCCCTACTTGTCTTTTATTTAATTTCATAATAGATTTAATAACTAAGTACATTCGACTTCTCAGATGTAAGGATAATTTCTATAGGTTTTTATATTATGGTTTTGGCTTCTGATTCTGGTTCATTCTCTCCTGTAGTGTCGCTAAACTGCAGGATTTAAATTTAAGCATACCATAATGTTAATACAAAAATCAAGTTGGGCAACGTCACTTAACATAGCGACATATATTAGAGCAAAAAATAATACCTTGTTATCGAATGTTAGCCACTTAGCAAATTTTTCAATTTGCTCTAGAAAAGCTAAGCGCGATGCGGATGCAATATTACTTTTCTTTATTCTACTATGACGAAAGAAATGCGTTTTTATTATGCAAGTGGAACGTGCCAAGATGATAAAAGATACTTAATTGTGTTTCAATAAGGCTATAGAAAAAATCATTGTAACATTGGACAGTTCTGACCTACTTACTTTTTCCAGGAAAATTGACACTAAATATTGTATTTTTATGAAAATCTAATCAATGGAGGTAGTAGGTATTTTATCGTAGCTAACATTTCATCGCGGCTTAGAAAATAATGTTTATATGGGTATTATACGATACTACAATATATTTTCATACAATATCTATGAATTGTGTAAACAGATATAGGAATAGACACTTTCACACAAATTAGTGTAGGAGTACTTCGGACTTCTATCTTGAACGCAAGAGGCTTACACTATTACGAGAGGGCTCCATCCCTTCACGATCTTAGCGGGACGATGCGTAACACTTCCCCCTAGGTCAACATTATGAATGTCTTAATTGCTTTCTAATTGTAGGTATATCGATAGGTACCTACTGTGCCAGCTTTAGGGGTTTGCGACTGTGGCGGTTGCCCCGGGCGCCAGATATTATGGGTAGACCTGAAGGAAGCGGCACCAGACGAATCAGACTTAAAGCCGACCATATAGTCACATCAGAGACAAAATAACACGTTTACGCCCATATACTTACCCCCGTCCACGGTCCAGCATGTTAGGCGTACATAAGGGGCTCTCAATCTTTGTGTTTAGATTTGTAGGGGATGCATGAGTGGTGAACTATCAACGGGCGCTAAATAATTCTCGCACCAGGTTGTAGGTAGGCAGGAAGTAGCAGTAATGCCAGCCCTGTATATCTACTTATCGCCACCAAATTTGTTCTCCATTTTACCTACACGAGTGGTCATTCAACAGGAAAGTGCTAGCCCAGAGCGAAATGCTGGTGCTGAAGGACCGCGAGTTGAAGGAGACGCGCAACCTGTACAGCGCCGTGAAGGATATGCTCGCGCTGCAGCCCAGCCCCGAGATACAGGTGCGATCACGAACTTACACCTTAATAGGTATAGATCACTTCATTCTTTAAGGCTTCACCCACCCACCAAACTTAGGCACAATTCAATACATGTGGCATTAGTTAGAATGTTTACTGGAAATTATATTGAGACTGATGAACGATAGTTCTTAGTTTTCGCCTATTAAAATACATCAATCACTTAAAACTGTATCATAGACCGACGAAGCTTTAGCTAGAACTTTAAATTAATATGTAATTATTGTGGTATTATTAAATATTTTCATGAAACATTACTTTCTAATGGACTTTTATTTTACAGCAAACTTTGAATCGAACACAGCGGGCGTTAGCGCAAAGGACAACTAAAATGAAATGTCTTATAGCAGGTAAACAAAATATTTTAACATTTGAAGCTTATTCACATTAAAAATGTTTTAATCCTTTCAATTCCAGAATCATCAATCCAAACAACTTTCCTTATGTTATATATAGGCGACTCTTTTAGACGTTATCAAAGTCACTACATAAAATCATATAAGCAAATATAGGGAAAGTTGTTTGGAATAGGTACACTACAAAAGTGTATGGGAGGGAATAACCTCCATATATCAAAGTCCGACTTCAACTACTCGCATAAATAATTACTCACACTGACACTACGTAAATATAACCCATCGCAAATATCTGCGAACCTGGCTTAATGACATCCTGGCTCATTCATTCTTAAGCGTCGCGTCGGCGCTTACGTTGGCAACGGTACTGGATAGGCAAACTCGGGACGAGGTGCGGGGAAGAGCGAGGGGAAGCGCATTCAAATGAGATTTGCAGATATTTCCGACGGCTTGTACCTACTGCTTGGTTTCAGAGCTAAGTATGCGTGAAAAGCAAGTAGCAGACCTGCGCTTGGAACTAGACCGGGTGAACGGAGACCTACAGTCGTTCAAGCAACGCTATTACGAGATGAAGCGCGCCCTAGACGCGGACGAGGCGCGCCGGCTGCGCGTGCCCTCGCCAGCCTCGCAGGCCGCCTCCAAGCACTCGCTGGAATAGGCCAAACGGGGATAATGACTATATAGTGGCTATACAGGAGTGCGGGTAATGTATGGCGCGTTGTGCAGACCAGAATTCCTGGTTTATAGCAGGTCTAGCTTTGGGGTAACAAACGTTTGCTTTGTGGAAATTTATGAGATTGCATTATAGTCAACCTGCGGCCCGCCGAGCCTTTGTTATTGGCTCATTTAAAGTTACAAATTCTTTGTAAACCATTTTAATTAAAACCTAAATATTTTTTGCTCCAGACACCATGGCTGAAACGTGTTAGTGGCTCCTATAAAAAAAAGGTAGAATATGGCTGATCTAACCCAACTCTTTTTTTGGCTAAATGCGGTTGTTTTACTGCTTCTTCTTTATATGTATGCATTCAGTGATTGTTCTGTACCTTACTGAAACGTATTGTTTAAATGCGCGTATTAATATAAAAAGCGCGTAAAGGGTTTATAAACGAAAGAGTTTATTAATGCGAAAACAATCTTTAATCGATGCTAACATTTATGTCCAAAGCATTCGGATTTTTAAAAACAGCACCCGTCGTCACGTGGGCGCGGTCCACGCGACCACAAAGGAACTTTCAATTCTGCATTTGTTTGTTATCAACTCAAGCTAGTCCTTATTGATAAAATCGAATTGCAAGAATGTAACTTGTTTGAAGGTGAAATTGCAATATCTTGTCGTGAACATTATCATCAATTAACGACATAAGATTCGTCTAGTCAATTATTTTTAATTTTATAACTCTTAGGTATAATCAATGTGTCAAAATAAAGCCCCAACTAAATTACTGCAGTTAGCCAGTTATATTATATAGTGTATTACCAGTACAAATAACCTTATTATTGGTAGGACAACTTTTCTATCCATTTTTCAAGACTTTTGTGCCAATGTATTATCGTAATCTTATAACAGCTAAAAATGTCAGTATTTGTAAAAAAGGCATTTTTATTGAATGCTTTGAAATATACAAATTAAACTAATTGGTTGTTGATGAAAGCCGTAATGATCTCGATTATATTGTTGTCTTGTTTTGTTACGTAGTTGTAATGTAAATCGTGTTTCGGGGATCAATAAGAAATTAAATAAAACGCAAGAGTAATTAATCCGAAAACAATAGTTTTATTTAAGAACTTTTTCACTTTCTCATAAAATATACACATTGTTTTTGTCATTAAACTAAACTGTAAGTAAATACTAATTTTAAATACCAATTTCTCACGATTGTCAAACAGGTGGATGCGGGGCGCGCCCCTCTATTGCGTTCGGTCTAACGTTTACGTAAGGTGTTTGTTTCATGTACAAATTCGTCACTTAAAGTCTATTTAGAAAAAAAAAATCAAATGAAAGCATGATTTTGTACATTTCAAATTAAAAAAAAAACACGACGACCTCCTGTTTTCTCGTTTATAAGTGTGATGATAAAGAATCTACAGTCCATTTGTTGATACTTAAAAATAACAGTTCGTATGTATGCGGGCGGAGCCCGGGCGGGGCGGCGCCTGCGCAGGCCATACTCGCACGAACCAATGAAGCTACGTTTCGACAACTTTACTTATTTAGCGAGGAGGCGGCAACGCGGCTGAGCATCTAAATTATACCAAAACATTTTCCTAACTATGCGAGAGTGGGTCCCGCGCCGCCGCGCCGCCCCGCCGGCTCGCCGCCCGCCCGCGGTCGCCCCGCGCATGTTACATATAACAGTATTTATATATAGCTGTCCCAACTTACCAAATACAAACACAGAATCAACTATTCGCTCAATTTAATGCGCCGTTTGCACTGAGACGCATTTATAAAATTTACACACATTCGAATAGAACCATTTATTAAATCATATATACTTGTACAGTATATCCACAAATCACTATTTAATCGTTTTCTCTAAACCCGGCGAGTCACTTTTCACTCAAGTCCGCTAGTTCGGGCGCTAGTCCTGCAGCAGCGCGCCTCCCGCTCCGCCAGCGGCCGCCCGCCGGCCAGGCGACGCTCGCGACCTCGTCCGACGCCGCCGACGCTCGGTGCGTCTCAATGCAAACATTGCTACATAATTATCACTCGTTGGCTTACGACATAGGGGTACTTATGACATAGTTGCGATGGAATCAATAAAATTATTGTTTGTTTGTAAGTTTGTATAGTCGCTCGGCGTCTTACGGTACTGTAACGTAGCGTATTTTCATCGCCTAATGGACGTCGGAGCTCTCCGTTTTCAACTGGTGATTGGCCGGGTCCGAAGTGTTGATTGGCTGTAATAGAAAATACTTTTGGTTACTTACACAACATATGCAATAAACATACTAATGTACGTACAGTGCTTTTCAATACAATGTAATCAATGACTAATAATGCAACCATTATCAGCATGATAATAAAATGTATAAAATCTCTAAACATTATCTTGGAAGTAAAATTGAGTGACCAAACTATTCGAAGTAGACAAAGATTTCATTATCATTCTCGTGTATTTTAGCCGAGATCTGCTTTGAGTTCATAGGTCAGTATTTAACGAATCAGTTTATTAGATTGGTTGGTAAGTAAGCGCTGAAGCAATTTGTTATTGTGGTACCAGCGAGAGCGGCGGCTGCTGCGGCTGCGGCGCGGGCGGCGGCGGCTGCGGCAGCGCGGGCGGCTCGTGCACGGCGGTGGTGGAGTGCGCGGCCTGCGCGGGCGCGCCGGGCGCGTAGTAGCCGCCGTTCATGCCCTCGCTGTAGGTGCTGGCGGGCGCCGGCGTGCCCAGCGGCGCGGCCGGCGCGCCCAGCGGCCCGCCCGCGCCCGCCAGGAAGTAGTCCTTGTTGACGCAGTTGCGCAGGCAGTCGGGGATGCGCCCCACGATGGCGCGCCGGATCTCCGACGCCGCCATCTCGCGCAGCTCCTGCGCCGACGCGTCCGAGTAGAACGCCGCGTGCGGCGTGCACAGCACGTTCGGCGCGTCCTTCAGGGGGCCCTGCCGAAGTGCACCACGTGCATTTCTCTCTTTATGTATACTTTACTTCTCTATTTATACTTTATTATTTTCCAGTCTTACACACCGATTTCTTAGATTTAAACTAAGTATATACAATAAACACTAAGCGTATACTTATACTGTGAATACTAGGTAATAAATACATACATGTTTCTGAATATCCAAAGTTCCAGTACAAATACCCGAATCGCATAATCACACAAAGCATTTTCCCTTAGCGAAATTCAAACGTAAGTTTTGGTTTCGTTCATTCATCAATCACACAATAAATAAAAAATAACTTTGTATTAAATCGATTTTGTCCTTTAGGCAAATAATTACGAATTCATGCGCACTGAAATTACACATAGCATGGCATCTACCAAAAGTATTGTCTCATCATGATATGTCGATAGTAAAGTAGTGTAGTATAGTATAGTATATAGTAGAGAGCGTGAGCACGCACGCACCTGGAACACGTTGAAGGGCTCGTTCTCGTGCACGTCGAGCGCGGCGGCGCGGATGCGGCCCTGCTTGAGCGCGGCCGCCAGCCCCTCGTCGTCCACCAGCCCGCCCCGCGCCGTGTTCACCAGGAACGCGCCTGCGACACGACACGTTAGCGACGCGCGCACACCGACCGGTGTGCCGGTACCGGTGTGCGGTACACGGTAGTTTATATTCAGATTTCAAGCATTCGAACTGAACGATTTCTAAACTTAAAAAGTTACATTTTTTTTTTCAGGTTATTATGTATTAAAAGATTAAGATCTTAATGGGACATATTCACACTGTGGTCCTTTTTTTTATTACAACTAGAAAGTGTTAAAACAAAGCACAACAGTAACAGAATTACTGAGAGATATGGCAACACAATATCTATGCAACTGCCATAACTCTCAGTAACCTATTCGTAACATGCATGTTTGTTCACTCTTGTTTATAAGTTTAAACAAAAACTAATGGTCTATGCAAGAAAATAAAGAATTATTTATAAGTAATTAACTTTCAGCTCATATCAATCATATTCTAAATGAAATTATTTCTCACCTGGACGCATCTGTTTGATAGTGAACTCATTAATGAGGTGGTGATTGTGTTCGTTTAAGCTGCAATGCAATGATACACAATCACTCTGGAATAGGAGGTCCTGAAATGAAGAAATAAATCACATTTGACTTAGACAATCAATTAACCAATGACCAAAAATATACCACAACAAAACACACATTTCATGTGCATACATACATAAATACATAACATCACGCCCATAATGTGCATGCACGTTCAGCAAATTTGATAGGCATACAATTTTATTAAGCACTGTAACATTTATATTGTTGACCTGCATACTTTAAACATTTTTTCACAATATAACTTCACCACTAGTTTGTAAATGAAGGATTGTCACTAATGTGATATTATCGTAAATGATACGGTAATACAACGATAGGATAATATTTATTGAACAAAACGTGTTTAATTCGCCTTTACTTTCCTTTCCTTCTTAGGCGGGTCATCAGACCCGCTCCAAAATGCTTTAGTGAAGTGATGGGTGACATGTATCTTATTCTTGTGAACATTTCCGTGGGGCTTAGTCTGATGTCCTGGTTTTAACTTTACACTTTCAACCATAATCCCCGATTATGGGATTGATGCTATGTATGTATATATATATATATATACTTTTAATCATATTCATCCTAATCTCCAAAGGAAAGCTATTAAATGAAATGTTTCTCTCTGCCTACACCGCCGAGGAAATGGCGTGAAATTAGTGTGAATTAACATTTCGAAATTTTGGGTTTATGATTATGTAGGCGACAAACTAGCCAAGTGGCTCAACTTACCTTTATTTTTCTACTAAATAAACCGCTTCTTGAATTCTGCCGATACGATACGATATGTATGTCTGTCCATAATACTTATGCAAAATCCCAGTTTCCTGGCAGGCTAGGAGTCGAGTTAGATGGTTTCGCACACCCACCTGAAGCGTGTAGACCCTGGTGAGGCCGAGCGACTTCTCGATGCCGTCGGGCAGGTAGGGGTCGTAGAAGATGACGTTGAAGCCGAACGCCTTCGCCCGCAGCGCGACGGCCGAGCCGATGCGGCCCAGCCCCACGATGCCGAGCGTGTCGCCGCGGATCCGCGCGCAGCCCGTCGCCGCCTCGCGCACCTGCTCCGGGCCTGGAATACCAACGGGGCACACTATAGCAGCGGCATTATCGCTTTAACTGGGCTCTGATGTTTGAGGTCTGTTTAAGTCGGATCTGTTCGAAACTCTATTTTGCAGACCTACAAAGTCTTTATTTTTATATCATACTAGCTGACCCGGCGCACTTTGTAACGCCCCGCTCTCGAATTTTCTTTTATTATTTTCCTCGCAATGTTTCCATATTTTCTTACCGTACAAACCTTTCCTGGAGAATCACAAATATTTAAAATCAAAATCAGCCAACTCGGTCCAGTTCTCCAGTTTTAGCGAGACTAACAAACAGCAATTCATTTTTATATATAAAGAAGAAGAAGATTAGTAATTGTTTAAAACTAAATTAATGAACCCAGCTAGTTTAAGGTATAAAATCATACTTTCATTATTAGGTACTATGTATTTCTTGGATTGTAGGATCATTAACATGTTTATAATGTGTACAATATAAAGGGTAACATCAGCCTCAAACACAGTGCATCTATTTTTATAGCCTGTTTACGTAGACCGTGGCCCTAAACACATCCGTGCGCGTTCCCAAAACATTATATTAATTATTTCAACACCTGGCTCTTAATATTTTTTAAATTACATTATATACGACAAATAATTGATTTGGAACAACCTCACAAAGTAAACAATGTAGCCCTTAGATTAGGACGTCTACATAAGGATGTCTGCTTGACTGGCTATAAACATGTGGCGGCACTAGTGAAAACCACAAAACAATGTTGTGCAAATTGTTATGTTCCGGTGCGTGGGCCAGCCGGCAAATAACGTAGTAGTAGAAATAAACGGTGCGATAAGCGATTACGGCTATTCTTACAAGAGTTTTGTCCGTGTTTTGCATCAAAACTTTAAGAATTAAAAGTAAAACATGTTTTTAGGTTCATGACAAAAAAAATATTGGCTCTTACGACACCCGCGACTTTTATTTTGTGAGAACCAAATCTTTCAAAACATATGAGCACTGTTAAAATATTTGGCGACACACTAATATCATAGAATGGTGAGTATACGATACACTAGACTACTTAACTTCTTATGGTTAGTTTAATATACATACATTAGCTAGACTAATAATAATTTTAACGAAACATCGAACCGCTCTAATGTGTGATGCATTACTCACGAACCCAACAACGTGCACAACACCGCGAAGGGACACTCGACGCTTGGTTAAGTTACGTATAAATACTCTACAAATTATCATATCACAATTAAAGACACTATGAAGTTTACCTGTGAATTTTTTTCCGTCTCGAACCATGTTGGCGAGCCAGTACGTCCGCCGATATAAATTCAATATGAGACACATCGTCGTGTCCGCTACCTCCTCCACGCCGTAGCCCGGAACATTACATACTGCTATGCCTGGAACAGATAACATTAGTCATTAATAACAGTGGTATTACGGTAAAGCTAGAGAGTATAAGTATTTTCAAACTGTTACCAGAGCTACACAAAAAGGCTCAAACGAAAGGATATACTCAATTTGGATATTCCATCTAGCTGACTAGCACAACCAAATGAGCAGATATCTCCACTGGGAGATACACTCAGTATAAAGTAATCAGCTATCAACAAATCTGTTTATAGTCAAGAGACTGATCGCAGATAATTGAAATATAAAAAAAAAAAAAAAAAAAAATTTCAAAAAAGGCTATTGATAAGCAGACACTAGGAAACGCTAGAGTGCTGTTAAAGAATTTAGAGAAGGCCTTTGCCTAACATTGGGCCAGCGCAGGCCAAATAAATAAGGCTTTTGAAGTTTATTATTATAGAGGTATTACCTAAATGTATCTTAAACGAAACTACTACATTAAACTAACAATCAAAAACTATAAAAAAGTGCAAGATTATTTGAGATTCATTATTAATAATATTGACTAATCCTTATTTTTATATTACATCAGTTAAGTCTCCATAAAATATGACTTAACATACCTGTTGAGTAAGCGACGTAATTAAAAATCCATTACTATTTTTACTTCCTTTGGACAGTTACATTATGGTCGATACGGATCAAAGGAAGCTCCTCAAAGGAATGTGGCTTTTAATCGTTCAAGCCGCTAAATATGTTTATTCGAGGTTCGATATTAAATTTAATTCAAATAAGTATGCAGACCGCCGTCTGCTCTTGAGTGAAAAATTTTGGTAATAATTTACACATTATTTACAAATTTATTCTATACAAAATAATATTATGAGGGCCGCCTGGTTTTGTGCTAGAGAACCTGGCAATGGAACCAGGTCGCAGATCAATATCCCTATACACGCTTAGTTTTGAGTTAGAATTCTATATGCTGCGTTAATCTGATACTATAAAAAAAGAGGGACATTTTATTCATATGTGTAAAACACAGTTGTAAAGTAAAACAAGTTTCCACCGTAACAAGTGACGCTTTACATAATACAGTTAAATGTCAAGCTGTCCACTTTGACGCGGTAACAACTTCGCTCCAAATTGTAGGACATAATAACCATCGATTCGGTGAACGAGCGAGACCTTTACCGGAAATTTCCGTTATTTCCTTTTAAATAACGATTTGTTATCAATATTCACTTTCTGCTTGACTGTACATACAAAAAATATTACATACATCGTTATTATCAAACATCTATATGTACGCATCCTGTGTGTTGCAAGCCTAAATCGAAGAATCAATATGATTATTTTACATCAAATCTGAACCCAATACATCAAATGTAACTAACATAACCGACCTTCCCGCCAATTCCCTGGCGGGGTAGCCAGAGAAGCAAGCGCCATATGATGCGGTCTTTACGCATCTCACTCGCTCATTTCGACATTTTTATTTCAAATGTAAACGTACAAAAATCCGCAAGTCAACTCGGCAGTCATCATTATTCGTCCATCGGTGAGTCACGATCGCATTAGCGTCGGATCCACGGTCTGCGGGAGGGGTCACCGGGGGCGTGACCCCCAGCTGGAGCGAGAAAATTCAAGGTGATGCCAAGTCACTCGGACGAGGAAATGATTGTGTGCCCCCAGACATCGAATACAGAAAAACCTCGAAAAAATATGATTTATAAAAAGTGCAAATCATTGTATAGATTTACAGCTACGAAAGTCAGTATTCCAATATAATCTATACCTCATGTTAATATGACTGAAACACCATGTTAACAACAGATTATTTAAACTCGAACTATCTCCGTCTCCTAAGTGTGTCACACTTATCTATTAAGCGAGTGAACTTAAATTTTTGGTTTGTATTTGTCTATCACCAATATTTGTCTATGTTAAGTGTCGTTACAGATACGTTTTAGAAAGAACCAAAATAACGTCCAGCCATCCTCTGAGTCAATTCGCAGCCGAAAGCCACCTCTTGTAAATCTACCTTGCTGGTCCAGCAAGCCTACGGTATCGACAGAACACTAATAGCCATGTGACCAATCTGACATTATACAGCGCCTGCGCATAACCCACAATTTGGTCCTGATCTGGTCATTCTTTCTAAGCCTGGCCAGCAAAAGGAATATGCTGACCATATAACTCGACCCTGATTACGACACGACTTACAGAATAACCATCACAACAAACGCTCACCTAATTCGCCGGCGGCTTTAACGTCAATGTTGTCGACGCCAGAGCCGATGCGCACGATAATCCTCAGCGTCTTGAACTTCTCCAGGTCCTCCTTGGTGAGTATGATGGTGTGCCACATGAGCGCGCCGACGGCCTCGTTGAGCACCTTCTCGTGGATCTCCGAGGTGGACTGCGCGTCGCAGAACGCGACCGTCGCGACATCTTTCAGTATCGGCATCTCGACGGTGCAGTCCCGACCGTCTAGTAACGCCACCAATGGCCTAGAATGCGCAACATTTAACACATTTAGATATCTTGTCAGTTGTACAAAATAAATACATGGAAAATACAATTCTGGATAAAAAACTGTTTAAAATAAGGAGGCTTATAATTGAATGTTGATATAAACCACACTTAGGTTTTCGATTATTTCGACCTTGAATTATGCGTCTACAATAATTCATTTTCAGTATCATCATAGTCTTGTACTGCCAATCGATTTTTTTTGACGGCAAGATATATTTTTTTATTTAGCTCTCTTTTAATGAAACTAGCCTTGTAAACAGATAATTCGTAATGACCAAATTATAAATTGGACACGTATAATCCCTTGGGAATGTATGTTAAGGGACCCCGCTCCCCGTCGTTACGACTTCTTAAGACATTTTCCTAAAGTGAGCAAGGCCAGCATCACTATAAAAAAAAAATAACGACGAGAACGCAATTTGATAAAATCACACCACCGGTACACGGTGAGCAAATTACGCAATTTAAAGTAATTTTATGGCGAGGTAATTGTGTGCGGCTCAAAAACACACTTGTTTATAACACGGCTTGTGTAAACTGAGCGGCGGGCGGCCGCTGGCCCTTGAATCATCACCGTTTCGTCTAGGACTTCGGGGCCTAGTCTGATGACGTCCGGTGTCTACTCTAGCTAATAAAGCAACATCGAGCTAAGTGTTTGTCTATCTAATTAAAAGAGTAACTACCGAGTTTCTTGCCGGTTCTTCTCGGTAGAATCAACGTTCCGAACCTGGCGGTAGAATATTTATTTTGTATTATTATGACTATTCATAAGTGCTTTTGTGGAGCCTACATGAATAAAGATATTTCTATTTCTATTTCTATCAACAGTGACTTAATATCAACGTGAGATATCAATCAATAACAAAAACGCTAACTCAAGTGATATTTAAATGAACATAGATATAAATGTCAGTATTTTATTATGAATACAAATCGTTGATTTGAAATATTAGTTGCCCATCAAGAGCCGTGCTAACATTAGATAATATATCGAAATAGGCAAATTCACTAAATACCACTTGCTGTACAAAACACGTCTGAACTATATTCTGAGCTACACAAAAGTTCAAGGCAACATCCCCGTTCCTAGTACACGAGGCGTAAACTCTGTGACGGCAGCAGAAAGTTCACATCACGCGCCCTTTTATTTTCGGGCCCCAAAACCGACAATCAGAAAAGCATCACATGATCTGTCGTTTAACTGAGGTGTTGATACCATACGTAAACATTCCAAGCAATTTTTTTTAAATGACACTTAATTATTTTACACTACTTGTAAAACTATTATTTTTTATAACATTAAAGTAGTAAACTGGAATGCGGAACTCCGTGACTTTACAACGTTCTAATACCATATTACATCTAGGGAACCGTTTTGACATATTACAAAAGTTACGTGTAAGATTGGTAGTATCAACTACCCCTAAATATCGCTATGAGGTGAAACTCGAGCAAACAGCTTTATAATATCGAACATTATTTATGAATGCACGACGGCAACCCCAATCGCGTCGGAATTATGAACATTATAAACCGCTGTCGATACTGCAATGCCCCTGGAATATCACAAACGCGTCACGAGAGAAACATTTCACGCCGGCACGCGACACAAATAATGTTTGAATCAATTCTAATGAATGTAGTTGTGAACGATAGAGCGGGGCTTTGAATGTCAGGCAAGATACATGAAATAAATAAATAAATTATGGAAAAATCTTGTTTATAGTCTTATACCGAAATATACGTCTTAAAAACACTTTTGAAAGCTTTAGGGAGATGATGGGAATGGTACATACATATATTGTAATTTGGAAATATCTTAATAACATCAGCATAACAATAAAATCCACTTTCTCGACATTATGAACTTCCCAATACAAAATAGCTATTTTGTATATACTTACTTAGTATACATTTGATTGGCATTATTTCACTTAACGTATTTAATCTGAATCCAAGTTAAAAACGATCTCATAAACACAATATTATTGTAACTAATTAAGATAATTTTAGATAGGATAGGACACTTTATCGAGAAAAAAATGTTGATAAACTTTTACTACATAGAACAACCGACAGCCAGAATTAAAAGGCTTTGTATCGGATACGTACACTTATCGTACGCAACGCTTATTAACATGCTATCATTGAGAATTATATACAACGCCTAAGGTCATTACCACAACGTAGGTACCCTTGCCATGCATCGAGCGGATAACCGTAATTCAGCACAAAGCAAACACGGCATGCTATTATTATGGTAAACAAGTGGCGATATTGGACACCGTTACAAACAATTTACTATAATGCTATTTGCATTAAGGTTCCGGTGGACTAATGACACCGATATTAAATATTGTAAACAATCACTGTGACGTAACACTTTAATAGTGCAATCGGTTCGAGCTAAACGAACAGGCCAAGGCGGCCGGGACGACAATCACGATCGATGGCAGGCTATTAAGAGCAGACCAGATTCCCAAATTGATGAACAAATTTAGTTTCAAAGCAAATAGTCAGGAGCGGTCGCTACAAGACTGGCGCGGGCAACTTAACTAATCACGGGGACATGCCCCCGGCCGCCCACCCTTCGGATAATTAAAGCACGCCAGTACGATTAAACTAATAATTTAAACTTTCGTCATAGCGAAGCGGAATTATTATTATTGCCGGGGAAAGTTTCGGCGGCGAAACGAGAAAGTAATTCCGGGCGGAGAAGGAGTTTTCAGAAATTCGCAAACTTTCCCGGGGCAGACGAAAACAGATTTGGTGGCAAACAAAGAGGCCGGCGACGGGTGCCGTGGGTGGCGCGCGGGCGGCAACCCCTTCGGGCAAGTTTTGATGGAAACCAAATAGGATTAGCGCGAGAAAAGAATAAGTGGAGTGAACCCAATAGAGGAAGGACGTTGCTTTGTTAACTCACCGCCCGCGTTTTGCGGGCTTCGGCCAGAATGCGAATTACGGGGGAGGGATCGTATCTTCGGTAAACTGTTTGCGAGTTGACAATCGAGAGTTTGCGAATCAACTCAATCAAATTTTGGGAATTTCGAATCTATTAAACTGAGTGGAAGCAAAATTTTACAATAACTTGTTAGTTTAAGAAGAACTGACAATAAAAGTGTATAAAATGCGCAGTATGTCTCCCGTGTTCAGGGGTGACGCCTTGCATTAAATTCCAAGTGAACTAAGAAAGCTCACCTCAAAGAACATTGTTATGTATGAGGATGGCGAGCAAATGGCTATCTGATGTTAAGCAGCATCCTTGACTCATACAGTTCAACCTTATAGGCTATTGCTTTAATGATATCGCTCGCTATACAGAAACAGCACCTACGGCTGCAGCCTTTAATCCCAACAAAGTACAACAAGCAACTATGCAGTTTACAAGCAGTTTGGTAAGTGGTAAAAAAAATAAGGCACTTTTCCACAATTACCGTCTAAACAAGCAGACACAAACACACAACTAGATCTACAAAATGTTAAGGTATGTAAGGGTGATAGTTACATCGGCACTGACCTCGATTGCAGGGGTCCATTTGCAATGGGACCCCCCCGCATGCCTTCCATACGCGCTCTCTTTGGCAGCATCTTGCGTTTGTCCATTTAAAGCGGCAGAGCCGCTTTAACCACCGCTCCGCAGCGCGTCACCTGGAACAGACACGCCGACAGGTTACACGTGGAAACAAAATAATAAACAAGCAAACACTTAATGGGTTTATTTTTGGGTTATCAAATGTCAACAAAACGTGACTACAAATTCGGAAAAACTAAAGAAGAACGACAGAATTTAACTTTATTGCGGTCCACTTTACATTGGTATACACAATGGTCCATTATTGTTCGTAATATACAATGTTTTTAATGCACAATTAAAAACATTGTACATTAGGAACAATAATCGAGCAACATACACACAGATAAAAAGATTACTATTTTAAGAATTGTGTTAAATTAAAAAGATATCATCATTAAATTCTTCTTGATTTCATTAAAGTTCTTCTAGACCCACATATAGAATTACAATTCATGAGAAAAATATATGATTACCAAAATTCAGAGCAAATATGTGACATACTACTGGATGTACATTCGGATATTAGCACAAATAACATAAAAGCAACAAGATTATTAATTATGTATTTACAATTTATTAGTAGGTATATAAACATGTCTTAACGGATAGAATCGATTCCACAAAGGCCTTTCGACTACACCTGACGGTTTGATAAATGTATAATTTTCATGCCAAAGTAATTCTCAGTTCCGTGGGGCGAGATAAAACGCTTTCAAGCTCAAGCAGATACGACAAGGGCTACGGGGAGATGCTAAAATATTTATGGTGATAATTTGATAATACAATCTGAGAATTAATTTAAAGCCAACAATACAATGTCTGCTTTGTAGCTAACGTATTCCATGATTGGATGATCCGCACATTTAGGTCACGTAAGTAATAACTGCAAAAGGCGGGCGGAACATTATCCTAACGGCTAACTGTTATAGTTACGACGATACGACAGAAGAGGCACTATACAATTTTATTAGATAATGGACTAAGTAAGCCTTATTACGTAGCTGAGTTCGGTAAACTATTCTAACAACTGCCACCTTGCGGGGTCCACAGGGGTCGACATGCATACAAGTCTCATTCGAATCCTAAGTTTCCTGACGCGTCGCAAAATTCAGCTTTGAAATTTATACGTAATTAATAAAAGTGTTTAAAAGATACTTAAATCATAATGGTTATGCAAGAATAAATACACTAGTCAAGTTATACATATATGATAAAGTCATATTAACAATCAAGAACACATCGCAAAAACCGCTACTACGGTCATTCTCAATGCTTCTATCTCTTGAAACCGGATTCACAAACACCTACGTAACACCTAACCAGGTATTCTTCACTGTGTGGTTTCCATTTCGCACTGTAAAAGGCTCCGCTACAAAACGAACTCGTATCGTACGATGTGTGTCGAATTGTTCGCGTTATCAGCGCCAAACGCTCTCGGCTGGGTGACGCGAGGCGCCGGCCGAGTCATGTGCACAACAACACATTATCGCTGTTGTATAACGCGACACGTGTAGTAACCGCCGTTGAGTAATGTAAATGTATATTTCATTATTTTACACGTGGACGTACTTAAATGTAATCTGTATAATAAAATCAGAAACCAAATTAACTTCGTACGCTTCTTGCGGGCTTCGAGGAAAATATGCAAAATTTTCTGTCCTTACAAGGTTACAAGGAAAAGAGCAAAAATAAATTAAATTTCGACGTCTTTTTATTTAATTAAACGCAAAATACCTACATAGTACAAGTGGTAAATATCAAATTGAAGGGAGATAGCGGATATTTTGAAATTGGTCAAGTCAAAAATATTTTTATAAAAAAGGCTTATATATTATAGGCCTATAGGTTATTAAGCCAATATTTATAAAAAATTGTCAGTGACGCTTTTAACGTTTAGTTGCTAAACTATTACAAAATCCTTTTTTTATATTGTTTTTTATCTTTATTTTGCCATTTAAATCCCCATGTGACCGCCACTCCTCTCTGCACTGTGCCATTTCTTCTCATTGTGTATATTGTTTACCTACCAAATACATAAAACCAATAGAATCGTAAGATATTGGCTACGAGAGAATGAATGTACCATAACATAAGTGTACGTACATAAATACTAACTTTAAGTTAGTACTCAACACCGTAATGAAACATTATACTTCCATAAGAATAAAATTACAAATGTAATATTAAATGGACAACAATAACGTTAAAACTAACTTATGTGTAATTAAAACACATCTAAACATTATATTTAAACAGTTATCCAACTAGTAAAAACTAATTGTAGATTAATTAATTTAGGTATTATAATTCTGAACTGTTTACTAAACGTTAATTGCAGAAAGATTGACTAACTTTGTTTGTAACAAAACAATTTCCATTAGGGTAAACCACATATTGGGCTGGTAAATAGATCAGAACAGTTGCTATGTATCTATTTCTCGAATCATCGGCGAAACTAGTTTTGTTACATCTAGACACGTATTCTTTATCAGTTTTAACTTTATCGTGTTTTTATTCATAAATACAACTAATTAATTATACTGAGAAAGGCCGTCATGGGTGGGAAAGGTTTTTTCTAATCGTAAGAGTGGAGAAGAGAAGATCTGTTAGCATTTTGCCCCAAGTCTCATTAAATCTAAAAAAAATATCAATTTATGCTTGTTTATTAACCGACTTCAAAAAAAGGAGGAGGTTCTCAATACGACTGAATTTTTTTTTTTTTCTTACATATTCTTCGCTAAAACTATCATTATCTATTTTGATTTGATGGTGTTTCGATAACGGGCCAATGTGGCCAGTTTCGATTATCGGATTATTACATGACAGGGTATTTATATATTTTTGGGTCATCATTAAAAACCGAGAATTTACGCACAATACCAATACCAAAGGCAAAAATACCTAACACTGATTAAAGACTACCAAGATTACTTTTCTTAGATCCCTTACAGCACACCAGCAGGGAATCACTACTCAATGTGGTTTTATAATAATGACAAAAACACATGCGCAAGATTACTCACACTCGTAAAAACATCGGTATGGCGCAACGCTCCTGTCAGACTACATTACAATGTCGGATCGCGGACTGACATAAATAATAACAATTGTATCAGCAATGCCCTAATGTTTACGTATTCCTGCGATGAAGACTGCGTGATTAACTGATCCGACCATGAAGATACCAGATTTTTAGTTAAAAGCAATTTTTATAACCAGAAGTCTGTTATCAATATTATATTATAACCACGCTTATAAGCTTAAGTCTACATCAGCTTATGGAATTGTTTGACCTACTTTAATAATCAACAATAGCAGCTAATTACAATATTATTCTTGTAACTGACTAAACTTCACGCCACTTCCCTAGTTATTCTTGTCTTGACAGAATAAATAATAAAAATTTATTGTATAGCCAGATATAACATTTTTGGGTTACATGATATTTAGGTTTGTCTTATTACTAGGCTGTTAAGTAACAAACATCAAGGTTAGGTCCCCTGACTTTCAAGCTAGGATACCCTGTGTTTTGAAAGTCAGTGATCTCGCATTTTTGTAACAGTAGCCAAGTTTGTGTAGATTATTTCCAAAGAATAATTTGCTATACAATTAATGTTAATATATAAAATACAAAGAATTTAAAATTGCCAATTTGCCGAATTTTAAGGTATATGTTGTGTGGTGTATGTATTTACTTTGTGATGAATTCCTCTGTCTCGTCATATGTAAGTGTGTTTAAGTGAAAAGAGCACAGACGATTATTCATAAAGATAATTTACTATAATGCAACAAGTTTGTTACACAGCAACCTATGGACAAGTAACAATATATAATAACGACGTTGATACTATTAATCTATGGTGGCAGGGTATAGTTGTTATGCCGGAAATGTAAATGCAGACGTTATACAATCCATGTCTTTATGTAAACCACCTCCGATACTGTCAAAGATAAATATACTTTAGATGTCTAGTACTCATTTATTTTGTAACTTGGAGCGTATATTTGAATAAATATAAGGATCTGGTTGTTTATACTATCTTTAATGTTTCTGATTTGCATAACACAAATGCTTATGTAACGTACTAAATTTATTTCAGAATAGTTTTAATGTGATGTCCCTTTACGAATAGATAATATTAAAAAGCGCTTGAAAATAAAATAAATAAAGTTGTTAACGTTTTCTCTAATTGTCTATGCTCAGATATGCAATTACAAGCAACAAGCTTTTATCAATAAGACATACACAACCTGACTGCACAAATTTTGACTGACATAAAATAAGTACGTTCTATATTTGCCTGTATGAGATACAATAGGTAAATAAATATAAATAAATAAATATCAGACTACATCACGTATATTGATCCGACTCCGAGGTAAGTAGCTTATGCACTTGTGTTACGGATACAGAATCAACAGTGGTATTACCAATATTATACTTAATTAATGAATATTAACACCCAGACACAGAACAAACACAAGTATTCGTCACATAAATGTTTGTTCTGGGTGGGGATCGAACCCACGATCTTGACGCATGGGGGAGTGTCACTGCCGAATGCGCCATCGAGCTTGTCAGATATAATATAATAGTCTAACGTTAACATCGCAATAGTAAGAATCCGCAATGTCAGCTTGATAGCGTCTCTCGCTATCATTCCAATCGTCTGAGGTGTCGTTTCTACTCATGTTTGCGACACAACAAGGTTACACAATCAAAATTATTAATTGCTCGCCGCTCACTATCGCAAACACAATCTGCTCCTGATCGGATCACGGATTTTATTGACTGTCAATAGTGTCACCGCGGCTAATGGCAGTTTCCGTGAAACTATGAGTAATGGAGCTTATGGAACTATGCTCACTTTAATCAATATTTTCCGTCAGCCAGTGGAATGGAAGGTTTTACTCCGTTATCTTATCTTTCATGTGGTGATTTAAAGCTAATTAAATAACAAACAGGCTGACCGGTTTATAATTCAAAATCTATCGTTGCAAACGTATTACTTTGTGTTTTGAGTTATTTTGTTTGTTAGTTTGTGGTGATCTTAACTGATTCTAAATAATATTCAACAACCAATTAAAAGAATGTCGCTGTTATCAAATATAAAAAAAAAATCGAAAGATCATTCAGTAGTGCATAATATTCCAAAGGGTAGGAAGGAAAGATTGTATATAAAAAATGTCTCGTACAACATAATATAAGGCTTTTCTATTATCAGAAAATTTATTGATTGTTGTCACTCCTTTTTCACAGCTTTCCATCCAACCCAGCCTACTGTCCCATGTTGGTCTGGGCCTTAAATGAATATGCCAACTGTGGTTATTGTCTAGCATGTCGTAAAAGGCGACTAATGGTATATCGAGTTTTGGTATGTGACTGTGTAGGCGATAAGCTAGCCACTTGTCACTACTTTTTCACAATGTTCCATCTAACCCAGCCTAGTGTTATTTTTGGCTGAATATGGTTGAAGGGGCATGCTGCCCCTTTGACTCTGCCTATCCCCCTTCGGGATTATGGGCGTGATGTTATATATACAGAAAATTGATTGAACGAAGAGTCAGTTTTGATAAAGTACGACGTTAGTTAACGATAACTTGACCCTTTCTTCCCATTTCAGTCCCCTTCAATGCGAGGAAAAGCCAAATTATCATTTGATTGTACTTCGAAATCACCTTTAAACTACTTAGTATGACCCATCGCATAGCGCAACGATGCAAACATTTCAAAGACTGTAGCATAACTTTGTTTTTCGTTCCGAATCTAGCGTACAATGTAAATCCATAACTTGTTCGCAACTCATACGTATTGGTAAGTACATGAAGTGATTTGCATTCTAGTGCTATTGGACTAAACTAGACGCCGTTTAGACGAGGATTGTACCTTGAATTCAAAGGTTTACTTACGAACATAGCTCGCTCGATTCGGGTGCTATTTGACTAAATCTCCCTACTCGACAGTGGGCGAACACTCGCATAGTTTGATTTGCTCTTAAGTAACAACTGAAAATGTATGTACGTGGTACATATCCGTCTTTTGATCAAGTAAGCTTTAGTATATAAAGTAGACTTACGTATAAAAACAAGTTATCAAATGGCAAATACAGACAAGTGTAACTATTATGATATTGACAGACAGTTGATTAATATTTCCTCTGCAAACAAACCTAGTCTAAACCAGCTCTACGTTTTACGTAGCTTGCTGCTATACTACTTATTTTTATTTTTTACACTACAAATTAATTTCTACTTTTATAGCCACGTTATCAAAAAGTTAATCCTGAAGATTTTGTCATACCAAACATGTCATCATCATGAATCATATTCTTTATCATGTTCCTACCTATGTTATTCACCTTAATACACACATTATCCTATATAATCCATTAAAAGGGCTCAGTTTGCTTTAATAATTGCTAACTATGTATGAAACGGTCGTCGTAGCGCTTAGATTCATCACAGACGATCAATCGAGTAGTAGTGTCAAGACGATCATCAAGCCCGTCAACAACTCGTGATACAAATATAAAGTAAAGAATCATCAAGAGGCTACTCACAATTGTAAAGTCATTAGTAGTGTCGGTCGCCTACAGGCCTGGCAGGTGGTGTGCCACATAGCTTTACCTAGAGCAAAAACATAACTTGTTGAGTTTTTACTATGTGTAACAATTCCTTATGTTAGGGGCCTCTGTGTTTTTTCTCATACACAATGATTTAATGGTTTGGGTTAACGCTTAATGACAATGTAAATAGCACTTAAGTGTACTTGTTAAGAAGAATTTTAATACGATTTAGGTAAAAATATGTGTCAACATGACTAATTAAACTAATTATTGTAGACGTGTACGTGAACATAATCATGGCTCCATTTGCAGATGAAGACTTTTACAGAACTCGAATTAAATTTCAATCAATTAAAATATAGCTAGCTAGCAAACAATACCTAATTCACTCGACTTCCTAACGTGTTCATCTTCCTAGCGTTATGTACCGTGTTTAGACGGGGTCCGCTTAGACCATGGTCCAAGATATAGCGAGTCTGGTAATTACATTGAAGCGACTGCCGATCGGACCTTTGTAACCCTAATCATGGTTACAAATATAAAGTTGTTTGAATTTGCAGGTTTCATCACGATGTTTTCCCTCACCGTCGAGGTAGTGGTATAAATACGTACATAGATTTAAAAAATCCAGAGGTACATGCCCGGATTTGAACCCGCACTCCTTGGTGAAGAGGCGCGAGTCCTTACCATTGAGCTACCACTGCTCCCCAACTTCCTAACGTGTTACTGCAGCGAAATACCTACTATAAATAAAGTGTAAAAATATAAGAAGTTTCTTAAAAAATACATAAACGCAGGTATCCTCCGAATTCAAATAGGGCCTATAAAACTTTCTAATGCTTTCTAACAAAATTAGTTAACCAAATCATATAACGATAATTCTCACTACATGTCTAAGTATATAGGTATTAAATAAATTACGATGATAATTTTCAAAATTACGATTTAAAAATGTGTACGAGTATATTATCAGTCAGGTGATAAGTGACGTCAGTGAACAGCCGAGACGGAGATAATTCATCAAATAATGCCCACTAAAAGTTTCTATGTAATGTGTATTACACACATGTAATTAATATTACATAGATGAGATATGATGACACACATATGATCACGCCCACATTCCCCGGCAAGATAAGCAAAGTCCAAGAAGCAGTATGCTTTAACCACATTTAGCCATAAGTATGTATTTAATTCATTATTCATATATTATTTTTTATTTAAGCCAACATTTAGTTCCTTAGACTTGGTCTAATAAATGGTAAATTTGTTTAATTGCCTAAAAAAAGCCCTACTGTTATTGAATGCAATCCAAATTTTTTCGTAAATTGTGTGGAAATATTCTGCGCTTTTTGAATATCCCTTAAAAGTATAACTTCAAAAATAACTTAAATAACAAGGTTAAAATAACTTCCCCCAACGCTTGAAGACCACCAACGATCAATGTTATTGTAATGTATTTATTGGTACACAATTTACGTCCCACCTGTACGCATTGAGTGAAAAAAAAAGTAGATTATCATAAACTTACCAATTTTAAATAGCAATACCACATTGCATCGTTCTCGAGATTGTTTTAAGTTTAGTTTTTAGATGTTTGTTTTTATTCAAAAGCACAGTGTATACCATTAAAGCGTTTCGTGTTCGTAGCTAACACAAGGTCAGAATGTGATATGTTAGAAAGAACTAATTAATTACGCATTTTTGTAAGAAATAAAATACTCTGCTACCCTATCAGACTATTAGTTGCCGTCTCGACGTGAACGAAGTACATCCAAACAAAATACTATCGCATTTACAATAATAGCAACGATTGTATTTATCGAGACGCTACAAATCTAGCAGACAACAATTAACCAAAGGAACTTGAACACGTTCCAAGCGTCCGATTCTTTCGTACCACGCGTGGCTTCTCGTGGAACGCGTCCGATATCGCTCAGAAGCAAACACGTGGTGATGTAGGTAGGTAGGTAGGTAGGTGACATGACTCACCAACGCTGCAGTTGTGACGTAGTCAGTCCGCGATCACCGCTCCATCGGCGCACCGGCATTGACTTGACCGCCGCGTCGCCGCCACCGCGGACGCGCGCGCACCACACTCACACACACAACCACTGGCACACAACACGCACTGAACTGTTGCGACACACAGCACTTCACTGACGGGCACACACAAACACCTGTAACAAAAGATAACCATTCGTTAGTCGCAAGTATTTCATATAAGTAAACATAAAATTAAGAAATAGTCGAAGTTTTCGAACAGATATCACATGACTTATTGGCATCCGTATGTGAATATCATACCATAACCAAGCCAAGTCAAATGTTACACACGACTTTTCCCAATGAAGAAACGCGACGTTAACACAAGCATTAAACGAAAGTTCGCACGAACTACCGTTTCAAATGGTGTTATGAATAATAACACATCGCAATGTAAATGAGAACTCTGTCGGAATAACAAGCAAAGCATACGCGCTCCCGTCGCAAACCAAGTTACACACAAGCGGAGGCGTTCAGTCAGAGTCGTAATTCCGGACGAAATCCTCTGTGAACCCTTACGTTTACGTCGTTGTCGTCACTGGGTACTGCGTGAGTTTGTGTATTATGGGAACAATGCAGGTAACGCTCGCCGGTGGGGGCCGTAAAGGCACAATGTTGCCTTTCGACGGGTGCGCGTTTTATGGACCGTAAAGCATTACGGCGATCTCCGGCGCGCGGCTGCGACCAAAGATAACATACTTAGTATATTTATGCCGCATCCCGCCCTTACTGCAACTATGTTGCGTGTAATCTCTGCGCTGTACATTGTTGATAGTGATATCCAAGTGGATGTAATATTGAAATTATTTTCCAATAAGGCATCAAGGTAAGTTTTATTTGGATGTTTTCAAGTGTAATAATAAACACATTGACAAGATGTTCATTACTTTTAGTACACGTCCCCAAATTTGATATTTTAAACCTGAGCACAAATAGATCCATAGTTCATTTCGTTGACAATTACTTCTCCCGTATTCAATCGGAGCCTAAATCAGTACAAATCCGAACAAGCTCTTTTGTTCGCAAAAGTTCATTTCCCGAATCCCTGCGAACGATACTCCTCGCTTATTGAACAGATTGGCAATTGCAATTCGCGATCGTCCCTGCAAAATCCACGTCGAATGACACTAAAAAGAGACCGTCACTTAACGTCCAATTGCGAATTCCTGCAGTTTCGCAGACAATGCCCCCACTAGCCCCAGTAACGACGTATTCAATCTGAAACGGCTTACACGGCACTGCAGCGCTCAACTGCGAAATAATCTAGATCGTAGGTTCCCAAAGTGAGCCGTGCCGAGCCGCTGCAATGGGCACTGGGGCCGTAAGCCGTTAGAGGCATGCAATTTCTTGAAGTCACGAGAAACATATAAGATCATGTCCAACGTGTAGACGAAAACCCCAAAGCTTTAGCTAGAGCATATACGTATATGAATTATTTTGAACAAAACTATGTGCTTTATGAAAATGTTTGAGTACATTTACTGGTTTTAATATGAATAAATCATCACTATACCTAATAGCGTATAGTGATGATTTATTCATATTAAAACGACGTGTTATCGGCTCTAATAAACTTACCACACACGCACACGCGACGTTATACCGCAGCGTTGGAACAAGTGAACGAAGCGAGACCGAAAAGTTGGCATTACTTTGGGAGGCAACGATTGAAACAATGCTGCGACCGAGTTATGTGCGCAAACTTTTTCGGTCAAGTCTCGCGGCGGGGGCGGGGGCGGGGCGAGCACGGGGAGCAGTCGCCGTGGTGTAATTCGGGCAAAAACCGACCGGGCACGATGGCACAGCGCGACGGACAACAGTGAGTGACTTAACGCGCTTGAAAATTAATCATTGCACACAGTACTTAAGCTTTTTTTTTTTACATGAGCTCATAAGTCATTTTCAAACAAGACAAGACATTGACAATAGAATATGACAATTGCAAACATTATTATTTTACACCCAGGTACCTCCCTTAGGTGTTAATATAAGCTACGAAAGCAATTGAAAACGTTTCGATATGATACAAGTACGGTGCGAATTTGATTACCACAGAATTCTAATAAGCATTGTGCAATCCCATCAGAAGCTCATATAGCAGGTTTTACCTACAAGAAAATTAGGCCAAATCGAATAGGAGCAAACATCAATTAATTCGTATCTTACAATGCGTGTGTGTCTTCTGTACCTTAGCTGTGTCAGGCAAGCTAATTTACGAATCAAGTTCACTGTATTATTGGTACAGTGTGACAGTGCGGCGGCGGCCGCAAACGGCTCCGGGGAAACTTTTAATTGAAAGGGCCATTGATCGCATCCGGGAAGCCGGGCCGGGTGCCCCGGTGTTGCCAGAAACACTGTCAATGTACTGTTGCGCCCCCAATAAATTGGTAGCGGGCAACAAATGTTTGGACTGTTGGAAACCGATGTTAATAGCGATACAATATACACGTGCCCGCCTTGCCTTGGTCAATGTCTAATATACGAGGTAAATGATTTGACGAAATTAGCCATAGCCTTAATAAAATGAACTTAGAAAATAGTTGGACGAGCCAGTTAGAAAATCGACGTTATATTTTATAAAAATATGTAAGGCGAAATTGTAAACACTTTACTAACCAATAATTACCCCTACAATCAAATAGAATTGATTATAATTAGACTAGGCAGTCGAAAATGTGCAAACTGTAGTAACATAAAGCTATATGTTTTCCAACTGTACATTCAGTAACAATAGTTCCAAAAACTACTCCGCGCATCAACCGCCGAATTCGCATCAATTTAGATAACGCATTGTCGGTTAAGTTAATTGCTTCTTTAGCTCGCGGACACTCACGATATCACGAACATGATGCACGAACTTGTATTGGGCACTCAGTCCGTTATACGGCTCGAGACGGGACCACTCGCCGATAGGGAAGCGAACACGTCGATAAATATGAGAGACATCGATACGTTATCTCAATAAATCAGTAAAGCGTAATATATAAATTACCAAACGTCATAATTAATACAGATTGCCGCTGTTGCTGATTTTTTATCTTAAAATTCACCTTCCAGGGCATACAAATAACTAAAAGTTTATCAAATCGAATGAATGGGATAACATCTAGAGGGAGGTAACAGATAGAATATCGATATTATTACAAGCGTCGCCATCGACACACCCCTAGGTACGAGTAACTGTAAAGCATTCGGGGCAATTAAAAGATAAGTGCACTCGATAACGCCGAGCGAGCGCAGTAATGCACAATGCCCCCCGATATATTAACGTCCCAAACACTGAAGATGCCGAAGATAGTTTTAATACTTTAGATTGCTCTAACGGAGCTCCGTCGTGAGAGTTATAGTTACGAAGTTTCAAGGATAAATGAGCGTACGATTTTTAATCCGATTTCTATAATCCATATAACTCAGTAAACGATATTAATAAAATTCAAAAGTTTTCTAATACGAATGCAGTATGCATAGGGACGAGTAGTCGAGTCTCTGTGACTAAACTAATGAAGTAATTTTATAAAGAACGACCACTCTATCAGAGCTCGTAGAAGCGTTATAAGGGTGGACATTAAAGAGCGCTTTATTTTTTAATAATAAATGCACTCAATATTATGTAGTTAAACTATATAACACTACAATTGGGTACTTGACACCACAAATCAATTGATACCCTCTTCTCTTTATGAACTATCGTAACAACGTAATGCATACCCACATTTTGTGTGACGGGTCGTTCAATATTCAACTGTTCAAACAATCGCTTAATTGTTAGATATATATGTATGTAATAAAATAAGGTGCCTTTGTTATGTCTTGTCATACCAATGTATGTGTGTCATGAGTGTGTGGCGGGTTCAACATTTGCCGTCGATTCACATATGTATTTAATTCATTGCCCATTGCCCACCCTTTGATCAAAGAGCATACCGGTCTGCACAATTGAGACGGCCGTGTGTCCACGTGTGCCGATAGCACAGGGTATTATGCATCGTGTGCTAACTGAGAAATTGGCGCATGTCTCAAGTGAGACATCCGATCCGGCCGGCTCTTTGTGGGCGCGCGCCCTCGATCTCCTGTGTCTGCGGTGAAAGGGGCCTATCGCCACCTAAAGGGAATTAGTTTTGCTGATTGGATTTGTTCGGAACGGTTTTACCGGCCTCGTATGTTAATGGACGACGTTGCGAGCCCGCATCCGTTGGTAACGTCTTGATAATTTGACGGCTTTATAAAAAGTTGTATGTATCTACATACTGGTATTAACTTTAACTGATTTAAGTACGATATCCAAATTAGTACATAACCAACACTATGATGTTTACCAGTACTGAAAATTAAGTTTGTGATAAGATTTCGCTCTTAATTACTGCCCAAACATTTATATGTTACACATCATAACCTTTCATTGCTAAGTAAGCTTTACTATTTCACATTTTATTTTCGACATTCCAATTAGTATCTGCATCGAAGCACATACGCCAAGCAATTGGAGCATCAACAGATCGTTATTCAGACATAACAGGTGCACCGAGCAAGCAAATCAAACACAATTCGCGCGATCGCGTCGCGGGAGCCATTAAATGGCCTAATCAAACAGCTATCAGGCCGCCCGAAGACAGCCACATTACGCAAACATGCTAATTTACGAGTTCCCGATAATCTTTGACTGACAGCGATCCCTTTGAGACCGTATTGATTGCTTCGGTAATCCCCAATCTACATAGCTACGCGGCATATCATTCCAAACTCATCATTACGCAATACGTATTAAAGTTGGAAATCGCCGGCTGTTTGAATATTCATCGGTTGTACAGCGAAGTTTGATAGGTCTGGTGTTCTGTCTAAAGATGTACGTACAACAGAACTTCGGCTAACTTGTTACTTGAAGCGAAGTAAGCAAATTTCGCGTGTAACAGTGTAGTTTGAATAATATTGCTTAGTACATATATCCATACGGTAAACTTGTATGGCGTTTCGGGCATTATAATGTCAATATGAAACGTTAACAATCATTGGTATATATGTACTGAAGCCAGTTACATTGTAGTTTGCTTTTACGAGTCACGAATTACAGATATCGTTGTAACTTTTAAAACTACTACATTTAGTATTGTATTTCTGCTTTCTGATTTCATGAAAATAGTGCATATGCAGTGTATCTCCGGCAAGGTAGGGTAAGGCAAGGTATATATAGTAGGTGAAAAAGATAGATAGTTTACTAGACTTATTTTCTACCATTTTGTTTCCGTATTTCGATGCTAAATCTTTATACAGATTATATACCGAATATCTAAATTCTAAAATTGTTTTTGTAACGTATATACACAAACAAAAAAAAACATTAATATTGTTATGCTGGTTTTGTTGTGCGATCGTAGGGTTTGAAAGCTGGGCAGTCCATCCAAAAGTCGACACCCGCCGCGATAACATTATCCCCCCTTAACATTTACTATTCGCGCGCCCCCCACAAGTTGCGACGGTAGTTCGGTACTTACACAGCCAAACGACGGACCTACTTGAACGCGTAGATATAGCAAATCGCTGGATGTAACTATTGCTTCCAAGAGTTTGAGTTACGAACGAACTTTACTGGGAATCTTGTATCTATATCTCATTATATTTATAATATACATATGATCGTTTCATATAATATCAAAATTATTGGACCAGTTAAGAAAACAGGATATGATTTACTTACTACGAGCGCCAAATTAAATACCTATGTGTATTTATCAAGTGGCATATAAGGTAACAAAACCAAACCAGTTCATCGACATCCAGATTGGGCATGTAGGCATTGGTATTTTTCACACTATACTCTGAATGATGTTCAGCAGTCGCCTGCGTATGCTACGTATACGAACATGCAAATATTTTTGATAAAAAGTAATTTTATCTTTTTATGGCCTCTAGTCCGTAAATGCTTGATAAATTACTAATGATTTTATCACATAGATACCTGCAATTAGATTTATATTGGTGTGGTGACGAATCAAATTCAGGTTATTGCAGACCATATACCGCCAAACCGAAAAAATATGGAAGAAGCAGTAAAAATCCTACATACAGCTAGTAAGTGAAATTTCATATGAAATATGACTAGTCTTAATAAATGGCTATAAACATGAATAATATCAAACAGTCCCAATCAAACAACAAAAAACTGCCATAGAACTATAGAACTAATAATTATTCAAAGTTATTCAATCATTTCCCCGCCATTCATTGTAGAACAACTTCGGTTTAGCTCAACTACGAAACTTCAAAACTAAGCCACATCCAGCAAGATATACGTACACACAAACCGTTCAGTTTCGCAGAGTGCGGACGAACTTGCAAAACTGCGCAGACCGTGGAGGGGCCGAGGGCGAGAGGGGGAGGAGAGTTGAAGAACAAACTCGCCCGAGTAAACTTTCTCCTGGAGGGCAACGGGTAACTTGTGACGTGTCATAATCTCACATACAGTACATTCCGTTGCGCCCTCTGTTTGTTTTCGATGGAAACACCGTGTTTTTGTTAAAGCAGTATCCGCCCAAGGTTATTACGTAGATTAGATGCAAAATCCCTTACTCTGTTGGTGTTCCAAGCACCCCGCACTAAGCGTTATGCTAATTTCTTCATAACGCTAACGCAAACAGCTGGAGTGGAAGTCATTGCCCCTTAAAAGTACCACTGTTAACAGTCTCCTCAAACCGAGCTGCATCTGCGTTTTTTAAACGTCATCGTTAAACCATATTCAGCACATTTTAATGTAGTCACGACAACTAGTTATATTTTAATGTCTCAAATGTCAACTACAATGAGATAAAAATTACAAAAGTTTTATCTGCACGTCCATCGATCATGTTGTAAATTCTCAGTAACACTACGTCTTGTAAACACGTGTATGTATAACTTTATTTTATTTTCCTCTTATTCCATCCGTAACTTCATTTTTCTCTTACTGACACAACAAAATAACTGATCCCAGGCACGAACAGCACGCACAAATACAAGCTAAATTGAAAACCAAATTAAACCCCACAAATCTACATTCCCGACGCACATAACAACATATCACTCCCGCACTATGACACCATAATTCCTCGTTGGATCCCTCTAACAAGAGTTATTGTCATGGTGTTGGATGGCTGATTCAGTGCGCTCCGAATGTGCGCCGCCCTCCATACTGTATGTCCCCGGTCCCGGGAGCAAACTTCTACATAATTCGTACAAATTAGACAACAATCCTCGTTTAAAGACATTAAGAGGAGAGAGCCTCGCAAAGTTATAATGAAATTCACGAGCAATAAAACTTCCCTTTTGACTAACCCCTAGATATACATTTGAGCGCAGGGTTGCCGCGGACCGAGGGCCTTCGTAACTTTTCGATACTTAAGGTGTCTAGTTTATCACGTGTTAAACTTAGCGGTTAGATAGTGAAGTAAAAGTTTACGGAGCTCACTAATCGCTATGCGATCAACATTGTTGCTAATTGCGATGCGTTTAATCGCAGGAAAACACGAACGCCGCTTTACATTGGAGATTGTGTTGTCGTCTTAGCATAGCAAATAATGATCAACACCTGTCTAAACAAAAACGAAATATACATTTAAACTAATGAAACATTTCACTTTTAAACTCTCTCAATTAAATTAAATATCCTATACGATATATTTTTTCATCAGCTCTTGAAGAAGGAATAGAGATTGGGACCTACAAAGCGCTTCCTTACATTTTTATCGGAAACAAGGGTCACGACTCACCATACACGACTGACTCCGGTAATAAATTATTTTAAATCAATAAAACACATAATTATTCAAATCATTAAAATTTTTATTTAAGTGTCACTTTAAATAAAGTGCTATTTTAGCATAATTAACTAAGGTCAGAGAAGACTAATTATAAAACACTGTTGCAACTAGGTATCTCTTTAGCAAGACGCGAGCGTCTAGTACACATTAAAACCACCCGAAGCCACTCCCACGTTTTCCCGCAACATTTTCCGGTGTCCACGACAGACGTGTAATAAACGAAGCAAACATTAGATTCGCCTACCCGACAGCCCTACGGCGCGTCAAGTTATGAAACGGGAGCGGAGCGGCCGCCAGACGAGTGCCAAACTTAGACAAAGAGAGACTAACTTCCATTAAATCTTTTGCAACTAAGTTTCGCGTCCCCGCTGACTCCTGTCTGTACTTTATCTATCTATCTACCAACACAAATTCACAAACTTTCAACAAGAGTTACCGAGAAAATAAATTCCATAGAAGACGTGTTGGAAATTACCATTTTAACCGCAATAAATACTTTAGTTCACGAGGGTGGCGAACTCTACCTGCCACTTAACCAACTAACTGAAACATTCATACTTTTTACTGTGTGTATGGATTTAGTTACCAACTTTGCTGACGTTATGAATGCTAAGTTTGCATTAAAATAGAAAGTAACTAAGATAGTTCTGGAATCATCTGTTATATAGGTATTTCAGGATGGAAATATAAAAAGGCACGAACTTATAACGTGTAATGATGTCGATTGGATCAAAAAATAAAATGTGGCGCGAAAATCGGCACGGTTGCCGGATTAGCATTGTTGAATATTTTACATAGTTTATCACGCATCCCAAAATGTTCACCCGAGTCGCATTAAATTTAATTAATTTAAAAGCCACTTAAGGACTATCTACGCTGAACACTTGTGTTGCAGTACCCTGTGAAATAAATTGATTTGTTGTTGTACAGATGATCCGTAACTCGTATTATTTCGTGAACCGCAAGCGTGTCCTTCAGTACATCCCACATTCAACCAATCCGCGATTTGAACAATGTTTACTCGAGTCGTACTAACGGCGTTCATTCATCAGTGCTACTTGAAGCTTACATGAGAACTGGTTGCGATGAGCAGTGTTCTAGTTAGTAACCACGAGATAAATGCAACTGGGACAGAGGAGAGGGCACGCCGCTCCATTTGAATATTTTAAGCATGTCTTTTCGTATTCCATATTCGTCAACTTGTGAAATATATTGTTTGGTGCGATTTTACCAACATATTGTGACAGATATTTAAAAGCTTTTTAAATGCGTGTAGAGTGATCATGCTAGCACATCCGCCTTAACATTCATAGCACTAGGATCGATGACTTTCTACTCTATTAAAATAACTAATACATTAGGAGATAGAGAGATACCATATTGATAAAACAATTTCCTTTTTCAAATTGGAAGATGACCATGAAAGACTCTAAATAAAGCAGTAAATGCCAAAAACCCAACACACGAACTCCAAACCGCCGTTTGTTCCGAGTTGAAACTCGCAACCTTAACGATGTCCCCCATGTTTTAGCGGCCCTGTGTTGGCAATTAAAAAGTTGCGCACGGGCCGCGGGGTAATTACATTATCTGTGTAATACGCAAGTGAGCGCAAGTTGGCTTGTCGGCGAGTCGTGTTGGCAACTTAGTTGCGGACTTGGGGGCCGCTTCCGCCGGCTACGTACGCCGGGCAGGGCTGCCAAATCGCCCTGTTTGTGCCGCGCAACGACCGGCTATTTTGCAAAAATTGCACGACAAACTTTGTGTATACCGCCGTGCCGTGTGTACCTTGCCTACCTAGCTGTAATAATACATGCGTCGTCTGCAGTTAGTATTAATGACTATTTCCATAATCAAAATAACATCATATTTTATTAAAAAATTAAATTCTAAAACTGTTCTTTATTAAAGTCGAAAAATAAATTTCAAACGTTCAAAAGATACAACAACAATCTAATCAGAATCGCATTCAGTTGCCCAAAACGTGACACTCAAATAGCATTATGTGAAATCAATTAACCAATTTCAGATCGAATATCACCGATCGGTATTTTCCAAACTCAAAATGAATATGCAGCACATCGTTTAGATACCAAAAAGCCCTGTCGGAATCCAGCGCCGCGCACCCACAAAGGGTGAACCGTCGACAGTGAACATAAAACGCAGGTGCATCCTGCACGGGACACAAATAAAAGTTCGTCAGCCGTTCGATCCGAATACCAAATCCGCGCAGCGGCAGACCCGCATTCGTGGAGCTACTAGGGCTGCCAGGTTATAAGAGCCGGACAAACAAACCTATTTAGCCGAATATTTGAGTAAAAAGGCGGTGGCTCTATGTATATGGAGTGTTTTTTTACTATGCCGAGTACTCTTACAAAATCCGTTATAATTTTATGGATTTTTAATTTTAATAGAACAAAGAATTGCCGTTTTTTATCGTCTACTTACTTACCTTAAAATCGTAAAAAAATAAGTCCCTTTATTATCAAATATAAAGGCCTGAGAAAATTCAGACAAACCGGCATTGTCTTATACAGCCGGATACACATAAAAAAAGCCAAATCCTGTCCGGCTTTATCCGGACGGCCGGCAGCCCTACGCTCAGCTAATCCGTCAAAAACACGCTACACGTATCCCATGTTTTAACCAACTTAGCGAAGTTACTTAGTTCTCGCCCGCCACGCCTCGGCTTCCTATCCGTTGGCGAAGTTTACGCCAATTTATGCCGCTCTATGTTGCTGCGTAATGTTCCACATAACTGTTCTCTGGCTAAATCGCGGACCGAACTAGAGTAAGATTTCAGCCGGCAGCGCACTAAATCAACCAGTGAACCGCATCTCAATGAGGGTAATGGTCGTAACAGATAATAAATGTTTTATCTTATCATCAAGGGGTGTGTTTTTATAATTAGTTAATGTATTACTAGACGCCTGCTTTTTCTCGAATTTCTATATCTTTCTTTCTAACCTAAGCTTGGTTGGTTTTATTAACAGCCAAAGTTAACCCAAATTACAATTTGCCATTAGATTATCTCCTTCCAATCTCAGCTACTTATTTTGAACTGAAACAATTTAGATCACGTACTACGTTCATCCATTAATTATATATGATTCTAGATTTAAAAATCGACGAGACATTACAACCAACAATCGACTATACAAGCTACTACATCCTTAAGCTCTTCCGAATTAAACTTAGCAATCTACAAACCGGGTTAGAAGGCAAATTCTATACTCGTTTGTCGCTCCAAAACACCGATGCATATCTAGATGAAACTTTGCATTTTACGACCATATAAAAGATATAGAAACAAAGGAAAACAAATGAAAATGGAGTCAATCATATTCTAGGTCGATCGAAATATACCAGATACAACTTCACGGTATCCGAGCCACGTGTACGACCCAGCATTCGTCGGATGCGTACATACAAAAGCGTGTATGTATATTTATTATGGAAATTAATTTCGTGGCGCGTTATTATGAGATAACGGCCATTGGATTTCATAACACTAGATAACCCAGTTAACTGCGCAGTCTCTTTGTTGTCGCGTTGTTTATTCGACGATAGTGTGCGGCGAGCAAACCTCTTCACCTATTCTGAATGGTTCGGCAAACAGCACTGATGAAACCGACATTTTGTACAATCCCCACTACGATGTTCATCTAGTACTAGAAGTACAACATCTCCCATGCGACTATACTATTATTACCTACATACCATCTAACTAAGGCATTTGCTTTTATTAATATGACATACACTGAAATAACAAAAAAAAAATACCCATAACAACTAATACCAATCATCAACACAAACTCGGTTTTAACTATTTGACATCAGACTAGAACTTAGAAAATCTAACAAGAACAATAAATAGACTTGTCAACATATTGTAATAAGTATATTAAAAATTACAAAGGTACAAAGTTTAAAAAGGTAGAAAGGTTATTTTAACGCAATACCATACGCGACGCGATTCAACGCAATTATTCAAGCTAGCGCTAGATTGTGTCAAAAGTAACGTTACGGCAATGACCTCGATTCTATCACAAGGGATACAACAGTGACGATTACCGATAGCTTTAGTAAATTAATACATAGGGGTACACAATTTTACAGTCGTCGCAGCATTTTCCCGCGCAAGTGGGGCACGGAGGGCGAGACGCGGGCGCGTCGCCCGCGCGGCCGGCCGCGGCGCTTCGATCGCGGGGACGCGCACCGGTCGTTCACCCCGCCGCGACCGCCGGCCGGACCCGAGCCACAGTGCACGCGCGAGATAACGGTGAAGTCGATTGTCAACGGCCGATATGTCAATAGGTACAAGGTGAATACGTTTTCGTTGGTGGAGTGGCTTCTCGAAATTGTGATGACTGGCACAATACATTCGAAGCATTCTAAGCAAGCAGTGACGATGATGGAATATTTTTGACGGAAATATTCCAATCACGCGTTCGATTGCCGACAACGATCGATATTGATAGAAAGGTAATACGCTTTTTAAGTACTCAAAATAAGTTCCTGTAGCTGGCTTATTAGGAAATATGTACAAGTTTTCATTAAAACATTGCGTATGTTATACGAATAAAGTATGACGAAGTAATTTCATTATTTACAACTTCACACTCATGCAGTAGTAGCGCTCTCTCTTATTAGCACATTTCGAGGGCATAAAGAAGTTTCCTCACTGTCTCCCAAAGCTTTTGGAGGCGACCGAACATGTGACTGCGTTTCAGCCGTGAGCCGTGAACGGCTCATTACTTCTAACAGAGCTTTCCAAGGCGCTGCTGTGTCGTTATGACAAATCAATACTGTCTATTCTCGTATTATTGAGCGGTTCGGCCGCTATTAGCTTTGATATTTTATTGATGGCGATGATAGGTTCTCGTCGGTTTATATTTAGACGGTAAAAAGACTTAGTTTTTTTCTTAACCTGTTTTATGTTGGTTTGTCGAGGAACGAGAACTAACTAGTACTTGATAGTACGTGTATATTCAATCGCTGTCTTATTTTAATGAATGTTGAAGATATCCAATCGCGAAGCCGTAGATCCTAATAGATGAGAAGCCCGTGACAGATTTACTTAAACAAACATAATAGACTATAAATAACAAAAAAAAAATAGACGACAGCATCTCGTTACTAAGCGACGTGAACTCTTATTTCTCATGCTCGTTGAGAACCGTTTATTACTTGTAATTGTGGGCTATTGAGTCGTACTCGACAACGCTTATCAACATATGAGGGCTCTTGGTGGTGTAACAATCTGATGTATAATGAATGGGATACGTTTGTTCAACATTTTAAACATTAAATGAGTAAGTAGATAACTTTCACAAGGCTAAGCTGACTGAATGTGTTCCATTGCGGATGAATATTAATGCAACATGAATAATGGACAGTTCCGAAAAGAGTATAGTAATTGACAGAATTTTGACAAGACCGTTTTTATTGAGTTCAGCGCCATCATTATAGGTTTTGTTATTTATGTTAAATATGACAAAACGATTGACTCGGCAACTTAACAAATTTAACAATAACTCAAACTGGATCTCTTGAAATGATCAAAGTTAATATAAAACAGATACTGAATGTCATTAAATTAACAAATATTTAATATAAAACAGATACTGAATGTCATTAAATTAACAAATATTTCAGCTTAGCGGCTTTTTTTGCCCTCACCACCAAACTACTAAAGACGTCACCGAAGACAGACTCCTTTGAAGCTGTTATTATTTTACTAGCCGATGACAAAAACTCTATTAATTTTATCTTTATAATCGCCTCGGTATAAAAAGCTCTCGTGGATGCGTTTAAAACATTCGTCACTATAATTGATACTCCGTTGGAATATATTTATACGGTGCTGAAAAAATAACAGATTTATTGATTTCTAAATATACTTAAGTATTATTAGATAAAAGAAAGCAAAAGTTTATGGAAAGCTAAGAAAGGTGTATTTTATTTTTATAATTATGTTCATGATGCCTAGATACCTTTAAAAAAAACTCTTTATGTAAAGTAAAAAGCACTTTCACTTCATTATTGCTAAAATATATATAATAATAAAAAACTGCCTTTAATTAGTGTATCCTTCCATCTCCGATCCCCATTACCAGATCTGCTGGGTACTTTACAAATCGATAAGACAACAAAAGGTAGTTTAAAAAGAATACTGACTTCAATGTCTCATAAATGTTCACACAAAATATGCCAGTGTATCTAGCGTCTATTCTGTGTTACAACACGCAACTTATCTTGCACGTAACAACTACGACTCCAACCGTCAAACTGTACGATCGCGAACTAAAATAAAAAGGGCTAATACCATTGGACGTTACACGCTTGAAAAACCCGTGAACACAATCTCGAGATAGCCCGCCCTTCACGGCGCGTTATCAAACTCATACATGAGCGGAGCGGAATGTAATGTGCGATGAAATGGAAACCGCTTAGCGCGGAGGTCCCCAAACTTTGGTGCTCTTGGAAGCGGGTGAGGAGTTTAAGAAGAGACTAATCTGAAGCAGTTTGATTGTATGTAGTTCTACGAACCTTTTTACAAAAACATGGCAACAATATGTTTAAGTCACACGAACCAATTAATGTAAGTCTACACATATAAACAGGGATCAATGTAGGTATTTAAGTAATACGTAAGTCAAATTATTAAAAATTAATTTACATAAATTCTCAATATAAATAAAGTATACATAATATTTCCTCTGGACTATTGTATGTATATACCTAAAAATATTTATAGGAGATCTGACTAAAAGCATAGACGTAATCCCGTTGATACCTTCTATAAACTTGGCAGACCCCTGGAGGATTCAGACCTCCACTTTGAGAACAACCGGCTCGCACGCTACCAGCGGCGCTTTCAGACTATTCCGATGATATTCGATGATCATTACGCTTTCGCTCGATCTTCGAATCTAATAACAATAAAGCTACGCAGCAATTTTATTTCCAAGGCGACTGTAATTGCGTGTACGGTAACTTCGGTGGAATAATTCACAACTCTCATTTGTGTGAGTTTAAGAAATACACTCGTAACTCAGACCGCTCGGCGGCTGACAAGAATCTCAATTTGATAAGAGCAAATTCATGTAATACTTCCCAAGAAACCAATATTTTGTATAAGTTAATTTATGTACAAGAATCACATGCATCACAGATTTTCTTATTTCATAAAGTAGAATCTAACTAAAATGTTACAAAAGTTAATTGTCACGTTTATCTTTAAAGATTGGTATTATTGAGTACAATCCATAATATTGCTGTTCTAATTTATATGGATGTAAATACCGATATTCTAACGCGTATTATCACGCGTTATATATTTAAGATTTATATCAAACGTGTCTGGGTAATCGATTCATAGAGAACTATTCACCAAATACATACTCAATTGAATCATCATACAATCTAACGGAAGCAAAACAACCGTATAACATTCAAATTTTCGTTTTGCTGTTTAAATTGACAAGAATATATTTAAATAAATACTTATTTCATCGATGTTTTCTGGAAATATTACGACATAATATGGATAGTGGATTTATAGATCACTACTCTAGTAAGTGCCGAATAGGATAATACAATCAGTCGCAATCTAGAAACAAACAAACTCCACCAAAATACCAGATAAACACTAAAACCATTCCATTCACAAAGTCACATCGAGTAAGGGGATGACATTAAAAACAGAATCAAAAGCCGCGCGGCAGACACACGCCGCCGACAACGGTTCCACCAATTACGTAGTGGCACACAAAACCGTGCGGTTGGTGGGACATCATGAAAAGCGGGTCACAGGCGGACTGGGGACACACTCGGACCGACTACAGTGACCTATCTATTTTGACTAATCAATTAAATAAGTACATACATACACAACATCACACCCATAATTCCCGAAGAGGTAGGCAGTCAAATGGGCAGCAGGCCCCTTTAACCACATTTAGCCACAAATAAAACTGGACTGGGTTAGATGGAAAATTGTGAAAAAGTTGTGACAAGTAGCTAGATTGTCGCCTACACACTTACTAAATGACATAAAAAACACTCCTATGTATTCCTACTCCTCTCCATTTATCACGCGTGCAAGCATAGTTCTGGCATCCAATTGCAAAAATTCACAATAAAATTGTACCAGGATTGTTATACACTGAAGCAATAAATTTCTAAAGGTTTTTTATTAGTTAACGCCCTAACCGTTAACGTCCATTGTGCCTCACGTTGGGTGTTCTGACAATGTTTTGGACGCATCTTATGAATTATAATTTAATGTAAGAAAAATATGGTATTCGGTTAGTAGTACAACAACTTATATAGTCTGTTTCACTGCCGCATTAAGCACTGTGACGTGAACGCCAGACAGGTGGGCGAGGGGAGTCGTGAGCACATGACAGGGAGCTTTCTCGATCGATCCCATTCTGCGAACCGACCGTATACACCGCGCCTTATTGCACCCCATTTTCAATGAAAGTATTAAATACAGGGAGAGTAGAAAACTGCGTCTATTTAAAGTTCACTATGCCAGCAACGTGATCTGCGCTGAAATTCCTGAATGAACGTAAATTTCCAGGAACTCATGTATGTTTGTTGTGTTGTATGTAGTAAAACGATTCTACGTAAGTTAATCAACTTACTGGTATGCGATTTCATTGCGTTTAAATTTATTCTGAACAAAACCTGAATTGGATAGCAAAATTCATTAATAAATTAAAATGTAAGGCAAAACACATCTATCTCTTTAATTACAGTAGACAATAAGTTGTTCGACGGAAACTAGCAAATTTCCTGTTAGTATTGTATACTAACTAAGTATATATAATATAATTATGTACTTTAATATATTTGGCAAAGGAAAGAATGTAATCTGCGATGTAGCTCGAAAATCCAATTTATGTAATATAAAAACACTTTCCAAAATTACAATGATAAACGGGAGTGTGTGAGGAAGCATTTTCAGCCTATTTTTTATCCTTCAATAAAGAATTCCTTAAAAGTGCAGAACTTAATTCTGTAGGCAGAATTCGCCAACCAAAACACATGATGGAAATGTTTCTACGACAACAAACCTACTAATTCATTAAAATTCAAATCAACCTACCTCAAGGATCCTAAACTACTCGTAATACCTAAATCCAGTAAATAAATCTTGTACTTGGAGGTCAAGTAACATCAAAACCGATATTGAAGCATACATTTTTTATGACACGGTTATTACGTTTCATATAACATTCATAATTATCTTCTCTTCCGCGGAGGCGCCTCTCTAGGGACGAGGGATAGCGTACGCTGGCCAATTTATAATGTAGCGGCGACCTTTAGGAGTAACGTTTCTTGACTCACTTGCAGGATAAAAAGCAATCCAATCCCTATTCTCACAAGAAGGCTACTGTCATCACGTTAAATGTAATAAATAGTAAAGTCATGTCTGCTTCTGCTTTTGCCATTTAATCTCGTATTCTATTTAACTCTTGTAAATTACGTCATAATATTTACTCGTCTGTTGATTGGGTTGTAAAAATCTGTACGTGTGGATTTATGTCAATGGGATGAGACAGCGCCCCAATAAGCAGCAAATCAATTAATAGACTACTGGAGAATCTCCCAAAACACAAGGACTTCGGAAACAGTTCATAATTCAATGGAAATAAATTCTAAATTAATTCAAAATGTACAGTCTAGTTTAGTTTCGAGAGGCAATACTGTGAATCAAGTATGTCGAAAAGACAACATGATAAGGAGATACGACGAAAAAAAACTGACAAAAGTAATAAAACAAAAAAGCAAGCGTAAACACACAAAAATCTCATTCCTCCATTCCGTAGAGCGACAACAATTTCGTCCAACTTCGCAGATTAATTATTTACAACATTACGAGTCTTGAGCGGATGTTAAAACTGTACCCGGCGGGTATTCTCGCAGTCCCTCTTTGTGCAAACGTTAAGTACCGTTTTTATGCAGCGGGCGCCGGCCAACAAAGGATGCCGTTGCAACTTGCATGCACAGAGACAATGTGGACGGGAGCGCGAATGGAAGTGGCGACGCTAAAATCTTTAAAGAGCAATCATTAGTTGTTTACTGCTTAAGAGAGGAATGAGGACGCTTCGCGAGCGCATTGCTCATTGTTGTGTAACGCAAGTAGTTATATCTGTCTTTCCTTACCTGTTGCGAGGAAAAATACTGTGGGCCATTAACTCTAGTAGAGAACAGTGTACAAGGTAATATTATATTGACTAAAAACTCATTAAATCGGTTAATCAAAAGTATAATTTATTGTAAAAGTATAAAATTATGCGTAATAAAAAAAAAGCCTCAGAAAAGCAGATAATAATAATTTGCTTTCAAACTAGGCCTCTCTGCACTATTAGTTTAATAAGTATCTATCGTTGCCATATTTTATGTTATGTTATGTTTCCATGTTCATAAGAATACTACAGAACAATCAACAACAGTACATCTGAAATTTGAAAAGAATAGGTGCAAAATTACATACCCAACGTGTATTTTTAAGGCAAAACCTCCTTGCAACACCGTGCTTTTGTTATACTTATTATTACGCCATTCACTTACCACGTAGTCATCAAACTTTCCCAGAGGCAACTTCGGAACAATATTTCAAAATGAATTGACCACTCCGACACAAAAGCAAATATACAGTAATATTTAAGAACAAAAACGAATTAGCCAGTCAATTTATTCACTTTTTGCTAACAACGTGTATTTTACCGGACAAAAGACGTCCTAATGATACGTTCGTGAATACCTTTTGTCTTACAAATGGTTTGAATGTTTCTCACGAGTCTATCATTGATCATTCTGTGTGACAAATGTTCACGTTCTTTATTGTATAGATTCTGCGCTCAATTTGCGTATGCATAAGGTATAAAATCTAATGTGGGTTAATGGTTTTCTAACGGTTCGGAAAAATGCCTTTGTAAGCGTTTTCGCAGGAATTGTTTTTTAAAGCACTATAGGTAGCATAACCACGGCGACAGCAGAAACGTGAATGCTCGCTCAGCTTACTGCAGGCATAAACTTTTACGGGCGTATTGGAATATGTAAAGTTAAGTTTATAGGGGCCGTACACGAGGCGATATGTCATTCGGGCGAAATTACTATTTTATTTTCGAACAAATAAGGCCTCGACCTCGTCTCATGTTGACGTCAACGCCAAATTAGATTTTAAACAGACATCGATGCCGGCAAGTTCTCAAAATCGCGTGGACGCGAAGTTACCGCGATATTGTATCAGAAGCCTTTGTTTAATTTAATTACGTACATTGATTCGAGTGACTAATCAGGCTACGTTTTGCAACGCGATCAAATATTCAACGTAACATTGCGCGAAAACTGGAACGAGGGCTACATTTGCTTGCGACGTCAGCGAAACAGCGGGGGAAAAAGTCGGCGTTGTCAATGTCGAGTTCTCGATAAATCGGTCGGCGCGGGGCCCGCTCGGCCAAACGTACGAATCAGCATTCCTTTTCAGCGAGCTAAGCGGAAGCGAGCGGACTGTCTTTCAATATTATTATTGCTTGGAAATGCACCGTTTGCCGTTCCGTGTACGCTATGAATAGCTGAGAGATTCGCTGCGCTCGTGAAATATGGCCCTAATATATTACCAAGCGCATTTTTGCCGACGTGAGTTGCAAGTGTATGTAATGTTATTTACGCAACGCCAGTGACAGATAGGTCCGATGCGGCCTTGAATTTATTTCTTGTAGTGAAAAATAAATGTTTTCCAGCTAACAAGTTCCGAGTAGAGCATTGTTATGTGTTAAGTGAGGTAAATAGACGGCGTATTTGTACACCTCTTAAAGAGGCAGAGCTTGGAGCTAATTATGCCAATAAACGATCTCATCGCTACATTCAATATAAGGTCAGAATAATATTATTAGTAATAATAATTACTGTGCCTATCCGGCATTAGTCTCTGACGTATGTTTGCATCTTTGCTACTTTTACCATGTTTTATAATTTCGATTTGCACAAATGCGAACATCACCTTAATTATCAATTTAAATCTATCCATTTCTATGTTTATTTAATGCAACTACAAGAAGGTATCTAAAGCATTTTATTTTGAAGATACAGATTTTATCCCACGTGGCACGCCAAAAGTTCATAAAACGTAGGTATGACTGTTCATATAAGAGACAGGCGGCCCAGACATGGAGCACACTACAAATAATGAAAATGGAACGCTACGCGATAATGTGTGTACAGTTCGCTTATTCGAATATTCCAGCACAGGTACAGTCGGCGACACAGAGCCTGAATTTCGGTCGACACGAGGTATCTTTGACGCACTAAATCTAATTTGCAATTCCGCGCACGCCCGTTGCGGTTACACTCAGGGTTGTCGTTTTACAATTTCTGATGGAAATGTTTAATGTGGATTAAAGTACAATATATTTCAATTGTTTTCATATGATAATATAAAAGGTAATGGACAATTAATGAAAAACCTGCGACGAAATTGTTTTCACTATAGGTGAAATGCTAGTCTTTTTATTATATGAATTTTTGTTTCTCAGTTTTACTAAGGAAATATATCCTCAAGGAAAAATTCCAGATGAATCTTTGCATTACCCAACTTACTACTTGCACAAACATATTTCGATGAAAGCGTTTCTATTTTTTTCATACTTTTAATTATCATATTCCCCTTTACATTTCTAAATTACGTTATACGTACGAAATGCATTCCATAAAATTATCAACAGGACATACCTAACAAATATAGCTTGATATGCTAACCTGAATTAGTACGTGAAAATCAGCACACCAATCGCATTCCAGCCCGTCAACCCTCGGCACTCCGCTCAAACCGTACCGGCGCAGGTTCATAGCCGTTTCTCCGAACACGTATTAATAACGACGTGCGTATAGCATAGTACCTATGTATGTAACATTTCGCGAGGCGAGATGCGTACACGTCCCCGTATCTGCCGACTGTGTTGACATGCGCGTCCGGTAATCACCGGTTTGTTTGGGAGTCGAAAAGAATAGCTAGCCACTTGTCACAATTTTCTATGTAACTAGTCTGAATTCTGATCCATGTTCTAATGAATGTACCAACGAATATGACTGGCACGATGGCGCATTCGGTAGTGATCCTGCCCCAAGCGCCAAGAGTAGTGGGTTCGATCCCCACCCAGGACAAACATTCGTATGATGAATACTTGTGTGTTATATATATATTTGTAATATCACTGTTTATTCTGATATCCGTAACACAAGTGATTAAGCTATTTACCTCGGAGTCAGATCAATGTATGTGATGTTGTCTGATATATTAACTGTGTTCCTTGCCTAGCATGTCGTAAAATGTGACTAGTGGTTTATAGAGAATTGCGTTTATGATTCTTTTTTTACAATTAGCTCCGCTAGGCACTGCTTCATTAAACTCTATTGAGTTGGGTTAGATGGAACTACTTTGCCAAATGTGGTTTAAGGTTTATTGCTCCTTAGTCTCTATCCACCTCTTCGGAGATTGCGGTCGTGATGGTAAGTATGCAATTGCAGTGTCTTCACACAATCCGCATTATTGGTAAGCTTGTTGTCAGACGATGCGAACGTCGCAAGTCAAACGAAGAATCTATTTGTTAGCTCGCAAAGTCAATAATTGGCAAGTCCTAGTTGCCAGGTTTCTAGCGCGATCTGCAGAAGTGGATCATATTAAATGGGAAATGCAATATCTGCATACCCTTATGAGAGAAAGGCGTCATAAATGTGTGTAATGTCGAAACGAGTGCAGCGTGAACATAACTCAGTGGAGTAATTCGTTTCAAGATGGTATATAACGTGCTTCGCATATGGAATTGATCTGTATAACTGTTTTGATGAGATTTGATTTAGACTGCAGTTTGCTGTAAATAAATACATCGAACAGTGTGTGCCAATCATGTCTCCGAAAATATAAGATTACTAACAGAATTGAAGTACTATGAATATTACATCTGAAGACAACTTCCAGAAAAATCTGAATGAATTGCAGATGTCTAATATTTAACCAATAAATTGAACATCAACATCATCATTGATCACAATCATCACACCAATAAAAATCCCCTACTATCCTTACATGGGAGTGACTCAAAAACTAAAAAGACATCTCAGTATAAGTTTAATTCAACAGTCAATCAATCAATAAAATACTAGGTATTTCAATTGCACGTATCTCGACGTATGTATCGGGTGTCGAGATCGAAATTCTATTCGCGTTAATCGACCGCCATATTTGCAGTGCTGTCTGTTATTTACACGGCATTGCAAAAGCATTGAGCCAGTTATTAAGAGACTAGATAACCTAAATAGGTGGCTTCATTAGTATGCGTTATTCCTGTAATTAAATTAAATTTGTGCCGCAGATATCTCTTATAGCAATAATTTACTCAATACAATACAGAGACGATATAAAAGGGACATTAATTGCTATCGCCTTTCCCATTCGCATATTAAATCAATAGTGACTATAAACGATGTGATTCCACCACATTATTTGTAAGTAAAAACACAATAAGAATCTCATTACAGATTTCCCTAGTTAATTGGGCACACAATTATGCTTGGTGAGCAAGGTATCGCCAATCTATAATTATGACTTAAGAAAGGTCACTCGGACCGCATTATAACGCAACGCATACAAGGTTTTTTTCTACTATTATTTATAAATGATACTACCTAAATACAAATGATATTATATTTAATACAACGCGACCGTACATAAACCCTACTAAATAAAAGCGGATCCAGTAAATGACACCATTAAAGATACCTCTAACCAACACGTCCGAGCTGTTTACCCCACGTCCCGCAACGCTAATGTGGTCAACGGGCCCACCGCATTAACTTGCACATGTAATTAATTTTCCCACGCGCGACAACACCGCGTTAATCTGAAATACAACATTCAAAAGCAGAGAGCGGCGCACTCTGCACATAGACCACGTCTAGTCGTCTAAGTAACACGTAGTTACGTATTAAACGAGGGTATACGTAGGAGAGTGCAAAGATCGCATTCCCATTTCTCCGGGGGGAGGGGGGCCGCCACGGGTCATGGGTCAACGTTCAGGTCACGCAACCGCCATCCCGGGGACGGTCACTGTGTACTACATCTGCAGCGAACGTGGGAACGAGGGAATTCTGTGGCGCAGTGGGCCCTTGCAGTCGTTCAACTTTACATTTGAGATAAGAGATCACGATATTTTTATGTGAGGAATTTTAATTTGCGCCAATTTCTTTTGCAGAATGGAATTCTTATGAAACAAACACAGAACCACAAAAAAGGAGATTATGGTCAAGCATTAATAAAGAAGATAACCAGAAACTCCTAAGTAAACGCGTAATAAGTTTGCTTAAGGAAAATCTACACATTTCTTATACAAAGTTTTTGCTTCTTCACTTGGTAACGTTATCAATGAACGAAGCATTCACTACAGGCGATAAAAATAACGATGTAAACACCTATGTAAAGTAGGTATATCTTTGAAACTAGTTTGCTCAGACGCATCAGACACTTTACGAAAATGAAACCTAAGAAGTAATAAGTATAAAGATGAAAAGAGGTTTAATTTACATGATAAACTTAGTAAATGAGAATATTCCAAAAAGGGTACAACGGACTCGTTGCCAACTGACATTCACACGGATCTCACGTTTGAATATACACCACAGAATCGTTTCAATCAAATCGCATCAACGAACAGTAAAACGGAACTCTCACCCAAACAAAAACCATTTTCTCTCCGACAGCCAATAGTTCAATAACCACGACTTTCAAAACTAACAGTTAGTTAGCCGCGCTCGCGGCTGCGCCGGCGCTGCACAATGACAGACGTGCGTGGAACAAACAATAGGGAATGTATTTCAGCCATTTAACTCATTTATCGAAATTGAATATAAATATAATCTAAGTATATAAGACCGACGAAATATAACAGTCTTAAAAAATATAAAAGTCTATACCTAACGAAAACAGATTTCTCTATGAACGTTGTATGGCGCTATTAACTTCAATATCACAGAACGCATCAGAGACAGAGGTATCTCTGAAACTAACTCTAATCTTTGAAAGTGCGTCAATAATAAAGATAAAAAATAAAAAGCAAATCTTCCAGATTTGTTTTTCTGTGCTATATAGTCGACTAACTCAAACTAATAACACAACAGCAGCGCATGCATTATTCCTGTACTCGCCGGTTGTGTATGCTGGGTGAGTTCCGTGACAGGTGTCACACCGTTAAGTGGCGTTACGTAAATTAGCGACCGGCACACAAAACAACGCTTGTTGCTAGGCGCGCCCGCGTCAGGGCTACCGCGCACCACATTACAGAGCGTTCAAACAAAAAGTCAGCGATACGGTTGCCAGTCAGATATCAGTTTTCTTTCTACCTGTATGATTCGCCTTGGTGATCACCTTCGATACAATGTTCTCTTGGTATATTTGCAACGTATGCGCATTTCTACTAAACGCGTACAAGCATATCTTCTATACCTAAAGATTTCCTTTTACGCTCAAGACGAGCTGATTTGCTTATGATGAACAAAGGGTCAACATACGCATATATTTTATTATCTAGAATTGACCACATCATGAAATCTATTTTTTACTATCACATGTTAGCGGTATGCCTTCTTCATATGACTCAATTTAAGTCATTGCCGTTCGCATGGCTCTTCAATTACCATACACGGTTTCTGTTTTGCAACAGGAAAATCGTCCTAGAGAGAACTAACGTTCGACTAGATAAGATAACCTAATTGGTTGTAAGTAGGCTTACAGTTAAAGCGCGCTCAACATAATATATGTATCCGTAATTGAGGTTAACCCGCAAGTACAATCCCGACTAATTTTTCTCATTGGAGCGCGTTAACCCTGCGCGGCCGCGAGAAAGCGTCTGAAAGCGGTCGGTTCGCTTTCCCATTTGCGTTTTGTGTCGCAACGCACCCGGCCCGCCGCTCGGAAACGGAGATCACTCCCGGAGATACGCCGCTATCGTCCATCACCGGAGTCGTTTGCGCACACCACCGCGCTGAAGCTATCGCGGCGATTTTGTGACGCGAAAAAAGGATTAAACCTTTGCATTTTTGCGGATGATAAATCGAGTCTCGGGTTTAGTCTTGTTGGTTAGTTTATTATCGCTACGGGACCATCCAAATACAGTCGTGAATAATATAATCTCGCCAAAAAAGGCCGCTTCTCAATTTCTTGAACCAAATAAACGTTCCGTTGATATCACGTGTCAATAACATTATATTAATATTATTCACCCCGGAATCGCACAAGGAATCAAGCGAATAAAAAGAGGTTGCCCTGAATTTGCTAACGCGTGCGAAATTACAAACCATTGTCATTCGCAATTGTAAGAAAAACCCCATCCCGTTGTTGCCAAGACAAAAAGAGAAGTAGGGTACACACATTGAAATAAATGTTCCCCGGCAAGCAACCCCCAGAAGAAATCGTCGCCTAATTCCACTCCGCAACTATTGTTGCGTTGTAAATTTATCGCGGCCACAACAAAAGGCACAAAAGTTAGCCCCAATAATAGAGAATATTTCATTCGGGCGCCGGCCAACTAGCTTTGTTGGGTCAGTTTTGCATAAAACGCTTTTGCCGCGGTGAACGACCGCGCTCTCGCTTCGTAGAATTACTTTACATATTTCGACATGTCGCCGGTAGGCATGTGCTTCACAGATCGAAGCGTGTCGGTGCCCATTTACACAATGGGATCAATAGCAGTGAGACGAGACTCGCAGATTAGTGTAGCGTGCTTTTGAACGATAAAAATATGGTTTTCATATTATGACTTAGAAGGATGAGCGTCTTAAGTTATGTACATATACTTATATGGATATTTTATATCGACTGGGTATAAGTTCTTACTTATATGTAATAATCTTTGAAACTTTTTATGTGCATACAAAACACATAATTCAAGACCCAATATTGGCATAACGAAGTATGAAATGGAACACTTTCATATTCGCCTAAGTATCTATTGTCGCACGACAGTCGTAAAAGGTGTCATCCATTTCAAATCACTGTGACAAGACCTACGTAACGACAACCACTTAGCCCAAATATCCGAGTCCACACTAGCAACTGTAGGTGAAACGAGTAACATTTCGCGACGAACTGTTGTGAAAGTTTATTGGCTGGCAACCGCAAAACATTCAAAGACTCGGATCCCAACGGCCTGTAACGTAGACCGTTTGTACGTATCCGCGTAACTACTATTTACTGATTTACACATGCTCATTAGTAGCACAGTATCATGTGTCTATTAGCATGTTTATTATTGGCAATTGGTACATGTACGCAAAGGCAGCAATTGTAACACAATGTTAGCATGTTTCTGTGCGACGACTAATGAGCTTGTATTAGTACATGAAACATGTGATTGGTCAACCTATGCAAGTCATTTCACCGTTGACATCAAGAAGATACTCCTCTCGTCCTCTGGGAACAGTCAATTATGATCAAACAGCCGAGATTAGCCATTTACTTATGAACTAAGTCCCCTCAGAACGATGTCTGCGGCTCGCAAGTACAAGGTGGGTGGTGATTAAAGGTGCGGATGTGGCGATGCAACCGGCAGTTTATTAAGTCGCCAAGGTCTGTTCGGGGTCAATTCAACACTTATTTAACTTGCCGCATCTGTATGACTAATTTGTGATAGTAGTTCGAGCAAATCAAATGCGGAGATTTTAATGGGCATGCTCATATTTGTAACACGAGAAAAATAATAAACAACTAACGACCTCACAACTGTGATGTGCGGTTCATTTGTAAGGAAAGCGGGTGTATGAATGACGTGGCGATTATTTACCGAGCGTTGCCTATTCAGGTCGAGAGGCGACCGTCGTTCGAGGGGGAAAACGGTTAAACAACTGGTCACCGGCCAGATGGGTGACTAGATAACTCGGGTGCGGAATACCAAATGGGAAACAGTATCTAGCATTTCTGCGTATTTGCGCTTAGTCGCAGTCGCAGTTTAGAAAGTCCTGCATTCTTAGTCAAATGGGGTATGCATTTTGGGAGGAACTTTGGATGATTTATTGTATTCGCAACATGTTTAGATAGACACACTATTTATTTTAAAGAAACTGTGAATATATTGAAGATTTTTTTATAATTAAGGTTCTTTAAACAACACATTAATATATTAGTGTGTCAACCACAATGTGTAACAATTAAAATTACAAAAAGTGATGCAACAGCAACATACTATTCCAGCTTACGCGCGTAAGCAGAATTCAATATGGGTCGCAGATAAAACTAATATTATTGCAGTAATGCACTGATTCATAGGAGCGATAACGAGACCAGACATGAGCGAGAACGAATCCCGGTCGCAACGAACAATGGACAGCGAACAGGCGGGCGGAACCGGCGCGGCGCGTTGCCAGCCGGCGAGGCAATGTTGCCGCGTCGCCTTGAGCCGCTGCGGAAAGCATCAACAACGCAGCGGCAACACCTTCCGCCGCGCTGTGTCTTCAGACATCCGCTGTGGGCGTTTACGTAAATCACACACCGTCGACCACCGCGGAACGAACACGTTTACTATTTTATCGACTGTCGGCACAGGAACGCAGCCCTCGGAACGCGCAGTATCCGCGCGCATATCCCGCGTTTTTGGCCAGAAAGACAATATCGTTGAAGTGGTCATGGGAGTTGGTGAGCTTATCAGCACTGGAACGATCCTAGTGATGCACTTTGGAGGAGACCTATGTCGGCTGATGATGATCGACATTCAACGTTACGAGTCAGTATATATATAATTTAAATTTGCATTTGGAATAACAGGAAATTGAACCAGCTACATATTGTAAAAATAAAAACGTCACTAAAGACCGCAACTCGTTACGAAAAACAGCAAGAAAACAGGTGCATGTATTTATTCACAAACAATATGTTATTAAGTTTAGAATTAGGCCCCGAGTACCCAGCAAACTACTTTAAGCTAACCTAGTTAGCTAATCTGCCTTTAGCACTGAAGGGTGGGCGGTATCCACTTATTAGGATAACTAATAACTAGATTGCCTAAAGGCAAACCTACGAAACAACAGGCTAACTAACCTACGTACGTAAGTTGTGAAGTATAGAACACAATCTGACTGAAGTAAGTTGTGAGCCCTTCAAAAGTTACGTTAAGATGTATGTACCGAGTGTAAATATTTTAATATACCTATAATCTTACCAATGAAGTTTATGAAGGGATTTAATATCTTATTAGTTTCCATAGCAATATTTTATGCTAATTTCAAATAGTTATTAATTAAATTAAATAAACGATAATTCTAAAACTGTATGGAGTTATGTATCGCAACCACGACCTCCGCATCGAAAACAATGATGTTGATGTGATTTCTTAAGAGTTTGAGCGTAGTTGGAATTAGATCGCCGTACAAAGTAATTTTAATTTTGATTTATAATTATTCTAGTCAGTCATCATATAATTAACTCATTCGTGATTATAACCGACGTTTAAACAAATTTTGTATCTGCTGTTAAACTGCGTCAAACATAAAATGCGATTACGCCACATAGCGGCATGCCTGTCGAGTTAGTCAGATGTCGAGTGAGCGCACAATTGGCGGCTATTGAGGAAACCTTCGTGATTCAATGCGACATAAATAGAGTGATAAACCCTATTGTAATGTAGGATGCCTTAAAGGCAGCACTAATCGTCTCTTATTTATTATTTTTTATTTGCGGTTTAATTCCATTAATGAATGTATTTTAATGAATTGTTTCATAATCTATACATACATCTCCTGTATATTGCGATACATGAACGAGTAGAGTGAATGTTTTCAATACAATATCAAGCGTAGCTTTAATCTAACAAATAGTTTATATATATTGTGTCCAAAATAAAATTGATTTAAGGCGAAAGCATCCTTTTTATATTTATATTCTTTAAAACGTTATAATACTGATATAGATATATAAAGTTACAATACTTATATCCTGAAAACGCCGATGGCGTTTCATGGAATTCTAGGGTAGGTATCTTATGATCAACCTAACCCCCGAATCATCCAATCTAACATGTCGTTTAACAACAAGTCCCGTGCCCATAATCTGTCATCCAAGCTATTTCGAACGCGTCTGTCCGCGCAAATGTGCCGTTAACACAACCGGCATTACGTGGCGCTGTGCGGGGGTACCTACCTACTGCAATGCGATACGAATGCATCGACAGAGGAGGCAGGACGAAAGAGTGCCCATTTGCATGCGTGCGCCGCGCTCGCGACACGGTCGTTCACTCGAAAACTGACCGCCCCTGTTGTGCGACAATTCAACATTATAACCATTACGCATTTTACATACCGCCTTACACAACCCCTAACAGATCAATAGTTGTAGTCAAGAATGTGGTTGAAGTTTTAACATGATTTTCACATTACTGAACCCAAACCAAATACATTTCATAAACAAGGTTTTTCAATATTTGGCAACATGTTTACGGATATGGAGTCGAAATAAGGAAACTGTCAGTAGGTAAAATTTCATCAGATTTATATATTTACAGTCACGATCCAGCCAAGAGATACACGTAAACAAGATGAAAGCCCTCAAGTCAAAGAAGGAAACAAATTAAGTTGAAGTCCAAAACCGCCTACGTAAGTACCTGTTACAACGGCTCTGTGACAGCGGTCCCGAAAGTTTCGAAAGACGCGAGTTCGAAACGGTACTATAATTTACCAAATTGCTACTACAAACAAGCGACTAATCGCAGTCGTCATTAACAATCAATCCCGGTGCCACTCCGCAAAGCGTAGCGTGTGATTACCGGATAGCTGGCGGTGGTGCCGGTGCTACTTCTGACGACCACTCGTTTGTAGATAGCTCCGTTTTATAAACTTTTATGGTAGCATTATTACTGGCCAGCGGCAAGTATTTATTGCCGCTATGTAGGCTGATTACAGCAAGGACGTTTGATTAAACGGTTACATGCGATTCGACAAGTAATACGAAAAGTAGCACATTTCAAAACTGTCTAAAAAATTATATAACATGGAATGAATTTGTCGCGGGTCCGCTGCTTCCTATTTGGCGTTAAAAACTTGGAATTGTTGTATTCGGTCGAATTGGATAGTATAACCGAACAAAGAAACATACATTCTACATGTTAATTGTGAAATTCGTGAACAATTAACTTTCAACCAAGCAATCCTTTCGACGGGATACTAAGAAAAAATTAGCTAACCATCACAATATAAATATTTCGAGCTATAGGTAGATAGATACCTCGCAATTTGAATCTTAATCAAGTGCTCCTAAACGTGACCGGCGAAAAGCAGCAGCTGAACACACAAGATCAAAATTGAATACCAAAACATTGTTTGTCCAGCGGCTATCGAACAATTTATTAAGAAAAAGAACACTCGAAAGACAAACAAACCAAATTTTGGACAATAACGAGAAACTATTTTTAACCAGAATGTTATCAGACGCCGATCGGTCTCTTGAAATTACACCGATTAAATATTTTATCTTTATATCACCAAAGAGATCATCATTATTCCAAAGGTGACGTCAAACCGCGAAAAACAAGTACGATATGCTAATGTTAGTACCTGCCACATCAGTAGTCGGCTATGTCGGCGTACCTACATAATGTGGCGATATCATCCTTTTACAGTTACTAGATAAAATCGGTAATTTTGAATAGCAAACACCGTTCAAAGCTAGTAACATTCAAATAGCGTTTCAATTTAACAGGACACAATAAATACATTACGATTAAATATTATCTTGTCTAATCAATTAACTAAAACGAGTGGCCTACCTAATAATGCACACATATCAGATTGTCCTACAAAGACATAAATCCCCCTCTTCACCTTCGCTGAAGAAAAGACACACTTTCGATAGATAACAGATAAAATTGTACAGTTAATAATTTCTACCTCATCCGACACTTTAAATTCCTAAAGTCCGCAACAGCAACCTTTTCATAACAAAACACAACACTGAGCCAACAAAAAGTTTCCGACGGTCGCGAGCTCGGAGCGCGTAAATCACGCGACGCAACGACACAACTTCACTTCGAGATAGTTTTTAATTGATTCGCTCAGTTATTACATCCAGTTTCCCGACTACAACTTCGCCCTTGCCGGTTTCATTTGTTAGTGTTGCCGCGGGAGTAATTTATTGTTTGATCTACAAAACTCGTTTGCGACGTTTTTTTTTAGGCTTGGTTTTTTTTTTAACTATTAAGGGCGCGATCTTCTCTAGGCGATTGCACGCATGTTGTTTGGGAAGAGTAAATTGGTTTACATTATTGAGAAAGAAAATTGTTATCTATAACGTACACAGCATCCGTTACTAAGAGGATGTTAAACCAGTTAATAATTATCTTGCTTATTCATGAGGTGTGTTAATGATTTCGAATACACCGATTGAATGTGTTAAAATGATTATTGTGTAAGTTTTAATTTATTTGCTTACGCACCAATACGAGAAAATATTTTTTCTAAATCTTTAATGAAAAAAAATTGTAAATGTGATTCGTAATTGCACGTACACCGAATAACATACACATAACATACACATTTTTGCTATTTAACATTTTATTTCAAGAGAATTTTCGTGGCAGTCAAGTAAATAATGTATGGCGTTCAGGTTCAAAAAGATCTAAATCGAACAAAACCCTCCGCCGTCGGTGATCTATCAATATCAGAATTCAAATGGATGCGGCACTCCGGAAGGCTTTGTTTAACGCCAATATGATAATCTAGCGGGCCTGGCAATCGAGTCTGCATTCTACCGTCTATTACCGTTCGACTTTCGACGGGATCTTGGGAGGGATATCGCTATTTCAGTTTCCAGATCCGTGGACACGTCGTAAATATCGTGCGATTTCCACCTCTGACGTTTGGTCCAATATCTCATATCTGTGCGAAATAGGGTCGAGTGTCGTTTGCCGTGTTTTCTTACTATATGAAGGCCAGCGGCGAAGCCTGTGGCATTTTCCTGTTTGTCGCACCGTCCCTATAGGTATAGCGGTGGGTAACACAACACCGGATGAATCGAGCCGTAAGGGCGGCCCGAGACGTCCCACCCTTCTTTGCCACCTAACACAGCCGCTATAGCTACGTGCCATGCGCCAATAAAAATGCCACGGACGTTAAGATTATGTTCAATGAATTGGTAAAGTAAAAAAGTTTGGAAAAATACTCCATTTCTTGCATGATTTGAGCGTATAAATTTGCTTACACCACGTAGGTCATTAATCAAGTTAAAAAATGCCAGTTACTTGCCAACGATTCCGATTCCACATTACCAGGCAATAATACTAACAGGGAAATCAATATAACTGCGTTTAGAATAATGTTTAAGAAGATTAAGTACATAATAATACTCGTAACAGGTTATATCTCTCGCTTCATCTCAAAATATCCGTCTGCCTTCGGCCACGCTTGACCTTTCTTGTCAAAACGTACTACCCAAATCAAAACCGACTGATCTAGATAGCTCCTTTCCGAACCGCCGTTTGTATCTCATTTAATATAATTCTTGATTGCCATTATTAAAATCATTCAACTTTAATAATAGCCCCCAAATCATTTTACTGCTCCAATAAAATGCAGATTTAATGCTCATATGTGCCTAAACCGAGTAAACCACTTCGAACTTTGTAAGAAAATTGCGCGTCAAATCAGAGTTTAACCGACACGTCCACCTAACCAGCTCCACTTCTCGTAATTTTATTGTGTAGCAATCGAGCGCGTAGGTAAGTACGTATGTACCGTTCTCAATAACACTAGAGCCATGCACCGCGGTGGGTAGGTATGTACATACGTGGCCACAACACGATGACAATGCTAACCGAGATCAAAATAGAGTCATCTATCAATGTTTACTCAGCAATTACCCAGTTAGCTAAAGCCCAGTCTACATGTGCGACGCTGCGGAATCGACTCGGGCGCGCAAAGTCTCGACGTAGCCGTATGCAAGTACGTTTTTAGCGTTACCGTAGGGACGCACTGATGTACGTTGCAGAATCCGCTGTTTAAAATGAAATCTTACATGATTACAATTTTGAGATATTCATCCGTAAAAAAGTTTAAAATGGTCTATACATTGAAACTCAATTATGAAGCAATAACGTACAATTATTTAATTAGTAATTAAAGACAAAGTCGAAACGACCGCTATTCCTAGATGCCAGTGCTTCGCACCAAGTAAATAAATTCCGGTAGCATGGGAAAATAACGCAGTTACTGCCTAAAATAACTGTTTCGAATTGTCTAACGAAATTTAGGTTACTATTAAATGATAAATGTCAACAGAAGGTAATGTTAGGAATCATAAAAATCGTAGAGCTTGTATGAAAAGGATCATGAATGTTGAAGAAGCAAGTGAGGTGTGTAAGGATCGTACCATATGGCGTTCGGTTCTATCTGCCTACCCCGCTAGGGAAGTGGCGTGAAGTTTAGTTAGTTAGTTTATTAAATGGTTCTAGAGGTAGAGCTACAATTGTAATACGATAAAATTTAGCAAAATAAGCTTTACAAACCGCAGCTTCTGCAGAGGTTAGCGCATTACAGACCAGCTAGTTCGTGTTAGCCGGCACCGCTGACCGCGGCGGTTCGGCGGGAACGATATCACGTTGATCAATATCCGATGGTCGGACACGGCGCGGCCGCGGCACTAACGCGCAGTTATTATCGAGTCGGCGAGCGTCGCCGGAGATCACGTAGGGGACCGGTCGTCGTGAGAGCCCGCCTCCGCCTCAGTCGGCCTGTGTTAAATTACCGCCTGCCTAGGGCTATCAACACATCGTACAGGTGATATATTCACAATTCAAATAAATAGGAAAAATTTTTTGGGCAGAAAAGTGGTTTAACTCTATCTCTGTCGATAAAGTCGTGACTGTAAACAAAATAATACATTATTTTCTTATAAGCTGACATCGACATTCCAGTCCGCAAGATTGTATATTTGTACTTGGTCAGAATTATTTATATAATATAGAACACCTTCTAATCTGCTGTAATAGCGCGAAATGAATACCTTATTTTACTGCTAAGGCGACAATATTGTTGTTAAATATTAACTCAAAAATTGAAAGTAAAACAATGCGTGAAATTGACAAAAACCAAATAATATGCTCAGGCTTTACGACTCTCCTTAAAGCTACGGCTATTACTGACTAGTTTGACCGATTCTAATTAGATTCTATGAGATTAGACGAAATGATTAACACTTAACTAAACTTTTATTTTCTTGAAATAGGCATCAATTACTATAAAAGGGCGAAGCTTTTTGATGTCAAACCGCACAGCAATGCTTTGGCCACCGTATAAGGCAGGGCATTCACTGCAATTAACCTATTCAGTCTTGCACGTCTAATCGATAAACTTAACATCACTGACATCCCCGTGAGGTAAATTACCTCAGCCAATCGATTTATTTTATACTTAAGCAGGATATTTATTTATTTATGCATTTATTATTCTTATGTTAAGAACCTTGAGCTCTGGGAAAGGTTACGTGATTCATTAGTAACAATGTGACTAAAGATGCAAATCTACTTCATTTTTCATTTGATAAACTCTACACACACATAAAAAAAGCCAAATAACTCCTATTAAAAGCAAAAGTACAATCATAAGAGAAACCAGTGATAAAATACCGACTGCGGTGGCAACCCTAAGGCGACTGCGGGCCTCCACACGATCGTGATCGTAAAAATGTGCAAGCTAACGGAAAAACTGTACCATTCGCCATTCCGGCGAAAACTCGTGTGAGCTGACTTATACGTTTCGTGCCGACATGTAGGCGTCGATCCTTCTTATTAGCAGACGAATAACCTCCATTACAAATATTTTATTGCAGCTCATAAAATAATGTCATGTCGAAGCAAAAAATAGTCGTAATGAGAATCGGTGACGGTGCACGATAAATGAGATAGAAGTAACATCAGCAGTATGAAAACAATAATACGAGTAGTTTGCGGCAGATACAGTCGGTTTGTTATCGTCGTTAACAAGCGATTATATGGAAATGTGCACGCACAGATATATACGTGCTAATCTTTTAGAATTGGGCTGGGAACGGTATTTACGATGAGGCTACTCGTTAAAACCAATTAAAGCATTACGCACATTTACATCTCACATTTTTTAATGGGGGAAACACTTGTACCGCGGTTCCTATTTTTCCGTTCAACGAACGATGCAGAATCGTGCGTGTAAACGCCTAAGGCAATTATCTGTACGTACATACTCGGCTGTTATTGTCTTTGTGAAGCTTACGCCTGATAAGATTACAATAATGAATGTGACATTCAAGTGTGTCTGTGTGAATCAACCCGTTTCCAAGAGGCGCGTAGTCTGAATGCGTTATATCGTGTGATACATAAGCGGTTATTTACATCGGATGCATGAGATCGGGCGCCCATTCAACCGTCACAAAACGAAACTGAATGCCATTTCATCTCAAGATGCGCCTCTCGCCACAGATCGGAGGGGTCACGGGTGGGCGGGGAGAGGCCCAAGCCGCCCAGCAACTGCGCCATAACTTGCCGCGCACGTACAACCAGACAATCGCAATTATTATTAACAGATATACGTTTAATGATCGTGTGTGCCGCGCTCAAACGGCCCGATGTAATTTTAACGTCGTCGGCGCGCGCGATTGTAGTGTTTACGTCATTGCGGCTTTCGTGTGAAAATCGCTTAGAGTGCGGCGGTGAATGTGTCGTTTCGGGGTGGGAATTAGCGGGAAGACGGCGCCGGGCGCGCGGAGAGGGCGAGGGGGCAAGGTGTGGGGGAGGAGGGGAGCGTTCTTGCGGAGTGAGTTAGCAGACTCGATGATTTGTAGCGCGGTTAACGTTCATCTAGCGCACTGTCGAGACACCAGGCATAACTCACGCGAACAAAGACGGATCGCTATGGCAGCCGATATGAAAGCGACGCACGCCGTGACACCCGCTCCATGCACGGGGACGCGACATGTATGCGCGATTGTGTGTAGTCTGCGAGCCGCTGAGCAGCGGACAATGCCACCCGCGCGGCGAACGCCTTGCATTCCTCGCCCGAAACTCGAGCGCGCCAATACGTAAACACGAAATTAGACTGGAGGAATTTTTGCCCTCCACGACGAATGAATTAGGTTATCGATTTTAATACTCGCCTCTCACAAGCGAATTACACTTGTATTTTATGTAGCCAGTACGAAATAAATTGCATTCATGGTGAGATTAAGAGCATAAAATTCCACTTAAGACCTATCATGCAAAACCTGTGGATTTATCACGTAGTTTACGGCTTAGTTGGCACAACAAATTGGTAATTAATTTGTCGGCAGACTCGCAAAAAGTGTACACGACAATGAACTAACGCTGTTACCTACTATCTGCCTCGCTGGCAATCGTTATAATGACTTCACAACCCGAATAGGCTGGATATCGACAAAATACCTACAACAGTTTTAACATTCCAGAATGATCTACGATTAAGTTACCAAAATCAACTTACTTTATAGTCCAGGTGATTGATCCAACACTAACTTTAACCTGAAACAAAATGAAAAGGTCAGTAAAAATACAGTTTTCGTTAAGAGCTTAATGGGTCACATGCTTGCAGTGTCCATTTAAGTTTGGTTAGAGCTGAAACAGACATGGATCCTGGTGTAACTTTCTAGCAAAAGTAATTTGAATTTGATAAATTTCATATCATTTTAGGATGCAGATGCTGAGCAGAAATTGGAATAATTCAATAGGAAAACTAATAAAAATGGATGAACGAACGTCTGGCGTTGTTTACTGGAGCTACATCTTATAATCTACTGGTACAATACGTTGAAGACCAATAGTAAATTTTATTGGTTTGAGTAGTTTTAGTATTATAAAACATTTACAATCGACAATAACGAGATACTAATCCATACATTTAAGCCAATTCTTCGAGTTTGTAATGTTATCTCAAAACATTGTATGTAAACCATGCATAATAACTACTATTAGGGAAAACTTTACCTCCGTTACTTAGCATATAAAGCAGACATAAACATAAACATCTATTCAATACCAATAATAGGGACTGCCACAGGCCATAGGTGAAATGAGTGATTAGGTTATTTATTAGGTTTTTAGCTTTCACACAAAGCATTAGTGCAGTCAAGTTTTTATGGGCCATTTGATTCCAAATGCCAAAGACAATTTATAACCTTCTAGACGTTGTCAGCATAATTTATTAGCTAAATAAAGGTTACCAATATAACTAAGATATGGTTGCCGATCCAAATAGTAAATATGTAAATATAAATTGTAGTTGTATTCGTAATAATTGGACGTTTGGTTATAAATTTGCGCATTATCCGTATAATGAAGCGATCAAATATTTTATAGCTTCATTAATCCAAAAAAGAGAAGTGAGTTGAACAGTCTATTGTTTCTCTTTAAGAGGCATCCTTCCAGTAAGTATAAAAGTAATAGGATAAAATGCAATAATCTTAGATTTACCTCACGAGTGTACCTACCATCAGGATTGCTCACTTGAACCTTCTACCTTAAAAAAATTTAATAGTATAATAATATCAAACACCGATCTTAAAACTTAAACCCGCGCCACAACTGCAGCTCAAATAAAAAGCCGACAAACGCCCATCCCTGCGAGTATCTCCGGCGAGCCCAAATCAAATAGCTACTTAAAAGTTGCGCGTCGCCAGTTTCAGACTTGACCCAATGCTCCGAGCTCGGGCCGAGAGCGCGGCGGGGGCGACGCTGTAGTCGCGAACGAAATGGACAATGCGCATAAAAAATCAATAAAAGCCGGGAACGGCCTTCGCGTAGGTCGACGGATCACCGCCCGCTCTGCGTACTTGTAACAAACTTTGTGCCCCATTCACCGCGCTTAAGAGTGGTTGGCTTGTTCTACTATCACCTTGCACCGGGTTACTTCTACGGTTTGTGTAATCGATGCAATGCTAATTTAAGACGATCAACTCCCACCAGTAAACACTAAAGTTTAGAGTAGGTGTTTTATTAGTTTCCCATAAGATAAGACGCACCCTATAGCATGGGCTGGCAGGGATACGGGATGAAAGTCAAATCTCTACTTGTCTCGAGAAGCAAGTATAACACAATTTGCGAGTCATAGTTTGAAACGAAAACATTGATAAACAAACCTTTAAGGTGTGTGCCGGTTATGAAGCCTGAATCAAACAAATCAGTTACCGAGTAGTAAAACTTTCCGAGTAATAATACAATTTATTAATTAATATACTTTCTGTCCTACACTGAATCTCGTAAATCAAATTAAACTCTCGCAACTTTCTAGTCAACTATATAAAGCATTCGTCGAAATAAAATAAAGTCTACCAACAATATTTATTGCCATTATAGAAAGTATCCAGAAGCATACAACGACAAAAAGTACGTTGTTTGTTGCACGTCGATTAAATTATCGTTGATTATGTCATTCACAATAAGAACACTTTCATGTCCGAAGACTACTTCGACACAGTTTCTTGTTACCAGTCGGCTCTTTATCAAGGTGCAATATTACAGGGAGATAAGCGAGCACGATTATAACATATAAGTTGGCTATAGTTCAAAGAGTTAACGCCGTTTCATTCAGTGCCAAGTGCAATATTTTTAGATGGAGAGTGACAGAGCAATTTCGCGGCGCGTAATCACTAAATTCGTCTCGGTTTGCATGCGTCGACGCGACAAAAATGTTACAACAATTTGTGTATTTAACTACAATTCGATACAGCTAATTTTACTCGTGTTGGTCTTATGGAAGTTGGATAGTAGTCGTGTCAATAGACTATAAATAGCCAAGTTATACAGTATTCCTCAAACTAGAAGCGAAAAGCAAGTATCTTCTATTTACACCAAAAATAAATAACAAACCTATTTAAAGGATTAATTTATAGCAATTTAAATAAAACTTATTTCCATATGAATTCCAATAATTTCAAACAATCCTACAATGACTTTATTGACTAGCTCGATAGCGCATTCGGTAGCGATCCTGCCCCATGCGTAAAGAGTTGTGGGTACGATTCCCACCCAGAACTAACATTCTGATCTGGGTGCTATTTAATATTTAAGTATGTATTTATAATACCACTATTGATTCTGATATCCATAACACAAGTGCTTAAGCTACTTACCACGGAGTCAGATCAATGTATGTGATGTCGTCTGATATTTATATTTATTCTATTTCAATGGAATTAAACTCGATTGGCAGATGACTACCGATTCAAGATATATAAAAAATTGCACTACCCATCTCTTACCACAAAAGATTTAACACAATAGCTTTGTATCGAGATTAAGCGCTCGGTAAGCAGGTAATTTAATAGTGCCAACTTTAAGTAATCATCAGCAATATAATTTCAAAGTATAACATAATTTCTTAATATGTAAGTCAAGCCGACACCAATTCCAAATGCCACTTTTATTAATGTCAGAAAAGATGCCTATTTATATTTTGTAAAAAAAAAAAGATTTGTCATTTAGCATTTTTAAAGCAAGCAAAGTACAATTGTATTATATCTGCATCCATTTCCTATACAGTATCACGTTCTCAAGACCTCATGTCATTCCCTCCCACCGTGTCCCGATGCTCTAAAGGCACTCGGATAATGTATGATACAATAAACATGATCGCAATTTACTGTCACCGCTATTAGAAAGGATAGTTCAGCGCCGGCGCAAACGTAGTTAACCTATGCCCTTGTGACATTTCGCTGGTGAGAACCCACAGTTACATTCGCCGCGCTCGTAGAAACATCTTCTCTTGGGAAAGTCAACGGGATCGTTTAATTTTGCTAAACAAAGCTTAACTTTCCGTGTAGGCCCACATGCCACCAACAATTGAACAATAATGGTGCTTTGTAATGACAGATAAACTAAGATATTTAAAAAACATTCCCGCCCAGGTTTAAGGTTCAAAGTTAACAAATATGTTGACACTATTTGATGAAAAGTCCGTATTTAATCTTTAAATTTCTTAAGTATCCCAGCAGTGATGTACATTCATATTGGAAACCTTTGCAACAATTAATCGTTTGTCATGTATCTGCTCGATGTACGACAAGCGATTTAGTATTCGATGACACTTGACGTCAAAACCGCATACCGTCAAAACGCATAAAACTAGACATGATTGATGACCACATCGTAAGTTGGTCTCGCACCAACACACTTAGTCATCTTGCAGTCTGCGAGCGAGCGAGGGCATGGGACGAAGGCGCTCATAGTTATTTATAATAAAGCCTAGCCTAGCGAGTATACAGCCTATAGATATATTTAAACAAGCCGGCCTAAGCAAAGCCCGTACTAAAACCGGTCTAGCCCGTTGGCGTGTAGCTAGCTAGACTGGATGCTATAGCTCGCGACGGGCTATTAAAGAAAGTTGCAGTGGCGTAGGTCGAAACCGGAGGTACGTGCGCTGCGAAAGTATTTTATATAAGCGCTTCGCCGGGTAAAGGAATGTCTTTGACTTCATTGTACTCAAATAATAAAAGTTTTTAGCTTTATTGTGTCTTTTGTAAGTTGGTGAAATGCGTTTTTTGCACGTCTGATGGCGATGGAGCTGCAAAGTTATGTTTAGCTATGAAATGTAGAGAACGAAGTCCACTTCTAGCATTTGTTAATTTTATAATGGTAACTACAAGGAATCTTCCTCCAGAGAAAATTGTAATAGCAAGGTATTCATTCCTGTTTTCCTTATTCTGAATAATAAAAGACCATCTAATATTATCTGGCAGGTATCTAGTAGATTAAGTCTCTTATAAAGCAAAACCACGTTGTATTGTTTGTATCAACACAACATGCAAAACATAATATCCACGTAACTACTATGAACAAGCAATGATTTGATATAAAATGTTTACCTTTACACCCGCGTTACACCTATTTCCAATTAAATTTGCAATAACCTAAATAAACTGCGTGGCACCACAATTGGCGAACAAACCAAATATCGAAACTCAATTGTGCGCTGCATTTTTAGCGCCGGTCAAAGTGGAGTGACCCGTTTTTAATATGCACAGCGGTTTCCACATTTAGCAACGTGTATTTTTGTTTTAGAATCGAACAGACTGACCCAAATATGAGTGAAACTTTTTGAATGTGTCGGTTATTTTCGGTTAATCTCACGTCTAAAGTGTAGCTTAAAGTTTGATATTAATTTTCATGAGGACAATTTGAATAGGTACAATTTATTACGTAGGCACGTTACAATGAAACAACGCGACATGGTTACACAAATGCTTTTATGACAATTACCTTGAAGTGTATTTGACAAGTTCGACGAGATGACGAATAAATAATATACAATGTTAGCGGTCGCGGTTGAGAACCCGCGCCTCCGCGTATTTGCATAAAGAAGCATAACATTTGCCATTCGCGGATCACAGACGGCTAGTGTCGCAAACACGCGAATAATTTCCGAGACCGCCCATTGGCGGCGGTGCGCCCGCACCCGGGCCGTGGTTCTTAGAATTTTAGACTGTTTGATGTCCGTCCTTCCTGTTGCTTTGTCCCGTTCACACATGCGTATTCAGCGGGCTTTAAAATTTTAGAACAAGTTTGTCATTTGAATTTCAAATGTCTTGCTTGCCCGCAAGCAAGCAATTTGAAAACGATTGGTATCATATGGGGTACTGAATAACGCCATTAGCAACAGACCATCGTTGCTTCAAAACGTACAAGTCAAAAAAATTGTCAAAACGGTATTGATTTTACTATGAAACTCAAACAACCAACCAGGCATTTTAAACCCCGCCAAATGCTTTTAAAAAGAGACGTTTACTATACTATAAAACAACCAACCAGGCATTTTAAGCCCTGCCAAATGCTTTTAAAAAGAGACGTTTACTAATCTCATGATGCTTAAGTTATGAAAGTAACGTGATTAACAGATAACAGTTATATATATCTGTCGAAAAAATGCAAAAAAGGCCATACATTTAAACGCACCATGTGTTGTGTACACTGCTTCATCATATCGTGTTAGAACGACTACTACTCTAGCATATTTATTCCACCTTGCATGACAACAGCGTCCATACATTATTTAAAAAATTCCACACGTCACCAGGCACATGACAATATCAGTCAATATTAAATATCACGCTAGTTGAAACGATAACCTACGTTTTTCATTCAGATAACAGCGAACAAATCTTTGGCACGTGTCTTTTGAACATTATTTATAAACACAACAATAGACTGAATTTTTATTAAAAATTCCCTTATCTATAAGCCGTATTTATTTACTAATAAATAAATATATAGCTTACACGTGCTTATAGGGATGATGACTGCATTAAAAAACTATAATTCTGTTTAGCCCGTCAGTTAGATTATACAATAATACACACATATTTTTAGCTTTATTAAATTAACAAAAAAACACAAAGATAAAGAGTATCAAATTTTTGGGGGCTTGCGACGTCACTATTTAGTAAAAAATTTACGAAAGTGACGTCAAGCGGTACTTGAACGCATTGTATCTTCGTCAATGTTTGTTTGACAAATAAATAAAAAAATACGTGTTCAATTTTTTTTTATAATCTAACTGACGGACTAAACAGTTTTTTTTAGTCACCTTGCCTATTTTAGGTATTCTAGTAGTAGGAAAAATAACAATCCATATAACATTTTCGGGTTAATAAAAGCGAAACGAATACATGTATCGATAATAAATATGTATGTGATGTTTCGTATATAAGGTTAATATAGTAAGTATTTACATAAGTATCTTCGCTTCGTGACTAAATAATCTGTCACGGAAATTATTGTGAGTTGAAATAGAATGTCGACTACATTATGAATGATCTAACGACAATAAAAGCAACTCGACACGAATCAGCAGAATATTATACACACATTATAAAGTGTGTGATATAATAATGACATCATTCGCGAAATATTTGCGATGATTACAAAATAATCACGTTTCGCGTTCGTTGCAGCGGGTTGGTCGTTGGGCGTTTCTATTGTGTTACATTAATGCGGCGTCCGCAAACTAATCAATGCACAACAGTTTCAGTATTAACGGTATTATCGAATTATCATTGCAGCTTAATGGCGGTCGCATATCGAGGTTGAGTACTATAGTGCAATACATTCCGACAAAAAAATTACAATAGGGTTTTAACAACATGTGCGTTTATTTTGAGATGTTCATTAAGCTATTATGTACAAAAAAAAGTTATTAAAAGATATTTAAAGATTTTTATCTATAATCAATCATCATCTTATCATAAACAAATTAATCACTAGACTAGCTATTCGACATTATAAAATATTGAATCGAGATAAGAATTTATTCAAAATAACGCTTTAAACTGACTCTCCTCTAAATATCCCTTTTCGCCTGGGCACATTCATATTATTTTCAAGACACGTAAACTGCCTAGGCTGGTTGAAGGCCTGCCTCCATTCGCAAGATATAAGACAGGAGGCTTAAAATTAATTCGGAGAAGCTTAAGAACATCTAACAATTGAAAATTGAAATTAATTGATGACAATAAAGATAATTCAGAAAAGCTAAGTGGCTTCTAATGTTCTTATTCATAAAATGCAAAATCACAATTGTCTTTAGACATAGAATACCATAACCATATTTCGTAAGAAATACTTTAATATTGAGAATAACGCACTATCATTCTACATTTTCTTTAAGCTTATTTTATCATTTATAATATTAATGACGCACATTTGAATGGAAAATATCAAAATAGCGGTTGTTGAGCGCAAAATTAAGGCTAGTTTTATTACTTGACTAGTACAATACATATAATAGAAAAGTATCATCAGATACCGAATAGCACAAACGTAGTTAACACTAATTTATATTAGGAATCATAGATATATTACTTATCTCTTTCTCCATCCGAAAAAGCTGACATAGGTGCGGTCTATGTCAGCTTATTCGGGTGGAGATTATTAATTATTTTTTCCAATTGATTACACTAAGATCATAGGTTCTAACATTCGACTCACACTAACCATACTCTAACAATACCGACGTCAGATGCAAAATCACTTCATACAATGTACATTTCAGTCCTCTGCCGATGCCAAGCGCAGCAGAGCTATTCATCGTTTCACCTCTTAATTTTCACTCGTTCAAGAAACGTAAACATGTCACGGCACAATTTATAGTCTCCGCCGGTCAAAACAAAATTTCTTACCGAACGCTCTAACCACATGTACATTAATTAGCGCGACATTTTGGATACGGAAAATAAAAGATTCGCGGGAGCGCGGCAGCGGTGCGCTATCACAAAGAGCCGTGCCATAAATTGTTGGCGGATGCTGCAGGGATGTCAAGATGGTGCCTTTCGCGAATTTAAAGGAAAATCTATATGATTATTGTTAATATAATAAAAGAGCAAGTAACTAAATAAATTGTCGGTATTCGAGCGTTTGATGTCTTGGACTCTAACCACCAGATCAAAGGACTCGTCGACATAATAATAGTATCTTTTTTATTAGTATAAAATCAAAACTATAACAATGTCACATATAAAAATACTAACTTTCTGACATATTTCTGGAGTCAGCCAAATTTTAAAACAAATAATGAACTTCTTCACCCCTAAAATAAATACATATAAGGTGGGGGCGAGTCGACGATAGATCTCTAGGTTTGAAGGGTACATGTGTTCCAACGAATATATCCAGGCGCATGCGACTGACTCGGAAACGTGACTCACGTACAAAGTGTTAGAATGTGGAATAAAAGTAAGTAATAGTCTCCCGTCCGTGACATCACCGACGTGTCCTGGAAAACACGATTTCTCGGCTTGAGGAGGGATGATGCAATGGAATATCTTGTAGTCGGTATTCAATAGACGTACTTACCTAAGATATGAACTGAGACGCTTTATTTTTATTCAAACGTATCTTATTGTCGACTAAAAATGCACTCAATGTTTAATTGAATAGCAAACAAACTCTAGCTAGGGTGTAAATGTATAAACACAATTAAAATATAATCATTTGCTTCGTACCTATTTCTGAAAGCATGTTATGCTATAGAATCGGTTGCATTTATAAATTGCCATCGTTTAAAAAGGTCATAGAGGTCTTACGGGCCTTTTAAAAACTCAGACTTTCAAGTTTAAAACTAAAGTTGTTTACAACACCATACCATGAAATCGCCTTTCTTATGAATTATACCAAGCTAATGTAGTAGGTACATCACCTTGTCAATCCCAGCAGCAGCAGCCCTAACGACCCGTTTTTATCCCAGCCCAAAAGTCCAAACACGCCGCGGATTTATATCGGCCTCGTCTCCCGTCCGCTTCCCGCATCGATCACGTCACGGCTGCGCCGCGCGAACGCGCTCCGCTACGAATGCACGTGAATCGCATATGCATCGCACTCGATTTAGCTTTACGATCCGTTGCAAACGTTTATTTCTTATTATTCTCACCTAATAGGACCATAGGCCATGAGGTGCTAGTACTGTTAATAATAATAATATCACTTGTCATTCTTTATATCCTATAACCATATTAATGACGCTATTCGGATAAAACGTTTTATATAAGTATATATACACGTGTGTGTATCAAAAGAAACCGTAAATCTTTCAATTATCTGTATAAATAAATGCTACCAGAAAACCCGCCAAACTAAAGCGAACCTAGCTTTTTATCACAGAGCTCCAATAAGACAATGACCTCTGTCGACTATCACGACTTCACGACGTTTCGCTCGAATGATCTCTTATGTTTGATGTCGTCAAAATGTAGAAAACAAATCAAAGAAAGACGGGTACCAAAGCATCGCTGTTTTAATTTCGTACACAAGAGCTGAGTATCTTGTTACCTGCGAGAGGTACGAATTTCCAACGGTAAACAAATCGGAAAGCCACTTCAAAAGGCCGCGAAGCGATGCCCGCGCACGAATCAAACTTAAATCAAAGTACCTTACCGGGCCCGAACGACTCTCGACACCAATTTGACATCATAAACACGGTTGACCGGTTAGCAATACACTCGAACAAGCAAGTAGCATTAGCCACACGATCCAACTACAAAAACGGCTCGAAAACACGAAACAAAAAGTTCGGAGATTTTATTTATCCATACGTTTGCGCTCGTGTGACGCACAAGGTCAGTGAACGCTCATAACAGCCCCATAGAATTGCGATTCAGCCCTCATATTAACGCCGCGATTGTGCGCGCTGTTAACAGAAATCGCACCATTGTTTACTATACAAAGTGAAGTTTACACGGCAAACGTAGCTGATAGAACGCTTCGGCCGAGTCAAACAATCCGGTGCCTACAATCTGGCAACCAGGCAGAGTGTACACAAAGGGGGACTTCTCCTTGTCCGACAACAATGGTAATAATGGCGACGTTGAACGCGCGAGAATTGGTCGCGGGCGTTTATCTGCGGGTGACAGCGAGCGGCGTCGCGCGTCGTCGCGAATAACAATAATGAGGCGGCTAATTATTATTATTACCGGCGGACGGACGCACTCGGCCCGCTCGCTGTACGTAGGTAGGTGGCGTAATCGCTGAATTCCATATAATCGCGGCGCGCACTCACACACGCGCAATCATCCCCGCCGCGCCACGTGTGGTGACGTCGCTAGGCGCAGGTAAGTGTATAGCGTTGGTTGGCGGCTATGCGCGCGTATCGATCTTGCGATAAATTCGATACGGTGAGCGGTGAATGCACCGCTGGCAGCGGCGCGGTCGCCTTTCACGGCGGCGAAACGCAATTTACGATCGGTGCACGCTACTATGAGTCTCCAGCGGCAGTGTTTATGCGAGGCGGTTCGAGCACAATTCGTCTGCCCGTCGATGTGCTATCGGGCGCGGGCGCAATGCCACGCGGACGCACGAAGCTTCTCGAATGCTGAGATAACACGTGTATTTATTAAAGGCGGGAATTGCGCAACGTGCGATAAGAAGAAACGTTTAAAATTATAATCTAGTACAGAGGTGAGGCGACATGAGTTGTATGACGAGGGAGGGGCTATAATTTCAAGGACACGTAATCCAATTTAGCGTCGACCGCACCGTTTTCTAATCGGACTAATTGGGTGAACGCCCCAGCGCCAATTAACACTAACGTCGCTTGTATTCGGGCGGCTACGTGTACATAAATTGAAGCAGTCAATTAAAATGACAAGATCACAAACAAACACACAACCGTTCCGGCGAACTCCCCCGCAAACGTGGTGTTTGAAATGGGAGGAATCAATTTAGATAGAAAACGAAGCGGAAACTTCTAACAGTGTCGTATTACTCACGCGATAAAACGAGTTGTCTAAATTGGCTTGTCTGGAGACGAATAGATTTGGGGAGCAGATGTCATCTTCTAGGGGGCATGAGTAGACATTAAACAGCATCGCAGGGATTGGAACGTGAACGATTTAAACGGGAAAACAGCAAACGAAATGACATCGACAGTTCTTACGTCTATTGGGAAACAAACTGCGACAATTGGAAATTGCATCGGTGCCGCCGGCGCTCGGAGAGAATCGAGTTCAAACAACCGTCCAAAGCCGATTTGTTTTTTATTTGCAATTTGCGCGGCGGCCGTAACTAGCCCGGAAATCGGAGTGGTCGTCCAAAAATGACAAAGCGGCCGATTCAAACCGAGAGCGCACAAAAACGTCCACGTCGACAGAACGAGCGTCTGTCGAATGCTAGCACTCGGTGCAAAAAGTGAATAATGGCGGACGTCGCGCCGGCTACCACCGACCGATTCGCCGTCGCACAATCGCGCTATTTCGAGATACGTTTTCCTCTTAGCAATACCCACGACCGCTAATAATAATAATAATACAGACCGCAGCACAAACAACGCCAGATAACGATTGCTCCGCAAAAACGTCTAATGCAAACACAGATATATTTTTACTGTATTGTATAGGTTATAATAGACGCAACACGTGCAGATTCTGTAAGCGTATAAGGTGAACGACTCCATGAAATATTAATGTTGAGCAAACATTATCTTTGTTCCCAATTTGGGTAGCGGCTTCGTGTGGAGGAAAACGTAAATGAGCGTTACACGAGCTACGATCCGTGTGACAATGAGGGAGTTGTTGCGAACACGAGTCGGGCTCGGCGAACCGAGTTAGGTCGAGAAAGTAAGCGAGATTACATAATGCTGTCGAGTTATGTGCGTACGTGTACGTTAAGGGTGTGTATGAATAAATATTTTTCTCCACACGGAGAAATAATTTCATTCCGTTTACAAAAAAAAAAAACTCATGTATTTTAATATAAAAATTCACAAACATCAATAATTCTAAGAACGTCGACGTCTTCAAGAATTCACATTCCAACTATAAATCTAAAAAGTTTCGAATAAACAGTTATACATACTCTATAATTTAACTATGATCGTCCCACGAAAAATAAGCATTCAATTTCCGTTTTATTCGAAACATGCATGCAACATGCCACCCCTTTATTTCGGATTTAAAGTAAATGTGATACAAATATCTAGTAGGATTTGCTGCGGTCCAATTCAAACAAAACACTACCTAAACCATTCACATTAGATAGACCACGCCACGCATGCCGGTATTTCATTAGAAAACCTTTACAAGTTTTGTGTACAGGTTCAGTAAAGTATATTTGGTGTAAGTTCAAGCTCATACTTATCCATATCAACAATGCTCAAGAGTCAAACAAGTAAAAAATTTATTGCATATTTCTGTCGTATTAATTAAGTTCACGATCTATTTGACTATCTAAAGACTAGGCCAAGCATGCGGCTATTTCGTTAGAAAAACGTTGCTGTGAATCTCTAAGGATCTTGTCGTTAATTAAATTCGTGTTTAACACGTAATTTAGCGGGCGAGAGTGGGCCGAGAGTTCAAGTTGGTGCGTCAACTCGCAAGCAATTCGCCAGAGTGCCGACTAAAATATAGTTCAAAGTAAATCGAGCCGGGCGGAACTGCGATGCAGATACATGCAGCTGTGCGGATATATGCGACGGGATGGTACGTTAACCTCCTGACGGGAGACGTTTGACTAGCATGCGGGTATGAATTCGAAGTTAAACTGCTAAAACGTCGGCAATTAGTCAAGTTATGATTTACGACGAGTTGCAAGCAGACAGTTACGAGGAAAAGGAATAACATGACATAATGTACGTATTTTACGCGATTGAATTTCCTTCAAAAATATTGTTGCTACGGAAATGGCGTAAAGCTAGTTAGTAAGTTAATATTGTCTCATTCGATACACATAAAATATCAAATGAAATTATAAAGGCAGATAAACAAGGCAGGCTATAAAGACGAACTACACGAAACCTGTTTACCGCAAACAAAAGGTAAGTCGGTCCCATCATTAATTAAGGAGACTATTAGTCTCATGTTACTATTATCCAGATTAATTCCTAATAAGTCGTCGACCTATCAATTACAAGTCGTTCAGATTCCACGTTAATAACCCGACCATATCTGTGTAAATAACACCAACATGACAGTTACCGTTCCTTTGTCAAGTGATTTTATGGACACAGGCTAAGAATAATCTGTCGGACCGTCCATATAGTTGATAATTCATTCAGATTTGAATACCAGAGTTCAGCATCCGCATCCGTATGAATACATTATGTAGGTACGACTAAGTGCAATCAAATCCAAACTTTTCTGCGGTCAAAGTTGCCAACTTAACGACTACGCCACATATGTCACATGCAGTTACATTACACCAACTAATCTTAATAATAATTTGACTGGCTCGATGGCGCCTTCGGTAGTGACCCTGTCCCATGCGCCAAGAGTTGTGGGTTCGATCCCCACCCAGGATAAGCATTCGTATGATGAATACTTGTGTTTGTTTCGTATCAGGGTGTTAATATCGAATATTTAAGTATATATTTGTAATACCACTGTTGATTCTGATATCCGTAACACAAGTGCTGAAGCTACTTACCTCTGAGTCAGATCAATGTATGTCGTCAGATAAATAACTTTAAAAGTGTTGTATAAAAAGTACTCGTATACTTCAAGTCACAAGTTTAAATGAATTGCATATGTCTATCGTATTAAATGGGTTAACAATCTAGTATACCTACTATTAAAAAAAAATCGTCTGGAAAATTGCTCAACATACATGACAGTAAGATTTCTCTGCTGCCGCAGAATCAACTAGCAAGCAAAATTCCCGATATCAAGTGTCATAATAACCAAACACTCGTATAGCAGATAGCGAATACTACAAACAACAATGACTTGCGTTTTTATCTAAGCGTAAGGGACAAATTACTTTATTTAATATAACAATAAACAGACGGAAAGCGTCAAACGGGACCGTTGAAAAATAACAAACGCCCGGCGAGGTGGGGACAGTTTCATTAGCGTAAAAGCTCAAAATTACTCACTCAATTTAGCCTAAGGCAGTGGGGTTTTACCACAATACAATTTGTTGTTTGATGTAATTCGAAGGCGTTCTCACCTGGAACAAAGAAAAAACAAATTTATAGGATCGTGTTATACAAGTACATTCCTTTCCGTCTTCTCTCACGTGTCCAAATTATCCATCATTCATTCAAAGTTTGGTGGCAAGGTTTCAACCAGATTAGTAAATGTTATAAAAATTTAACAACAATAAGGCTACGTGTATCACCGACTTATTAATCACTATATCCACCCACATCATGACCAAACAGTATCATCATATTAGTAGTCATTATAATTTGTCATAGGAGCCTATAAAAATACTTTTCCTAATATTACTTGTAATTTATTGATTCCGGTACGGTTAACATACCAAAGTCAACAAAATTTTTTTGGTAAAGACAGACGCAGTATGAAATTTCCATCAAAAACACATGACAAAAAATGTCGCACTCGACGACTTCAAACAGTATATCCTAAAACAAATACTTTTCACAAAGGACAAACACGCGAATATATAAGTTATGATAGGTATGAAGTTGGCTACAAAGGAGTGGGTTCTCAAAAGTCAGGGCACATCTCGCGAGTGGGCGGTGGGGGGTCGTGGGGCGGGGCGGCGGGTGGCTCCAGGGGGGCCAAGGTCGCCGCCCTTGCCGACGTAACCTAACTGCGACCTAGCTGTGTCGCCGGCCCTTGGCTCGTTTCAACGATTAATATTGAATGATCCGACCAAACTACTCGCAAAAAAGAAAACAAATCAAAAGAAGATGCCCGGACTGATATATATATATTGGTAGCTTTGAGTCTTCCAACTGATCTTAATAGTAATTATAAAGTTTCTTAAGTTTATACGTACATTTATATGGTTCATCGATAACACGAAAAGAGTACGCAGATATGTACCTACTTATATAAGATGATGAATGTTTATATTATATTCTAGCAAGTCATTTAAAACGTGCTTACTGTTTCTATATGTGTAGTATAGCAAGTATGGCGTATATAATTTATGAATCATAGTATGAAGATCCGGATAACATTACTACATCGCGATTTTCTGTTATCTGCCTAGAATAAATCATTTGCTGTAGTTTTTGATTCATTTTCTTGCAATCTTATAATTAAATTCCGTGACGCTGACTTAAAGGATTGCCAATATTTTGAAGTAGTGATTTAATTCAATAAAATAGATACTAAAGAAAATAGTGGAATTTATTTTATTAAAAAATGTTTCGTCGTCGGAACAGTATAATCTGTCTATGGGAACGCATGATGCCATGTAAACACTTAAAGAGTGGTTGAAAAAGTACGTAAGGAGTGCTTTCACAAACATATAAATTTATATTATAGTTTCAACTAAAAATATCCATTATCAACCTACGAAAACAAACATACATTTGAAATAAAACGACGTAAAGAGAATAAATTCTGAATTTTAAATGATGCAAACAAAATCAAGGCACAATACTACATTACCGATAACTGAGAGATATGTTCGAAATAAACCATCGTATAATGTAATTCTAATATAATACATAGAAATACATAGTATTAAATACCACATGTTTTTGTGCCCGCTTTGTTAATATCGCAAAATATTGATTACACGATAAAGTGCACTTGACTAAATTTCAAGGCAACGTTTTATCAAAATTACACAATTCGTCGAATACATTTATATGTAGGTAATTGCACATTAGTTAAAATATTTGTAACTAAATCTAAACTTACAAAATCGTTTGACTGTCTACCATATCTGGTAAACTAAAAAGTTACGTTTTAAAATATGTACTAGAATATGAAAACTTAAATTTGAAGAGGGAGATGGGAGGCCTGTACAGGAGCAAGCGCAGGCGTTTAAATTTGTTAGGTTTAAATATATAGCATACTAGCTTCACCAACTTCACCAATTTCTGTATCCTACAGAAACTGTGCATTTTTCCGGAATAAAAAGTAGCCTATATGTTATTCCAGACTAAAATCTATCTCTGTGCCAAAATTTTAGCCAGATCCGTTCAACAGTTTTTGCGTGAAGAAGTAACAAACCTACACACACACACCGTTTATGCTCAGAATGCCAACTTCTCAAAATGCCAACCGTTCGCAAAAAGACAACTTCGCAGAATGCCAACTTCTTGAAATGCCAACTTCTCGAAATGCCAACTTCTCGAAATGTCAACTTCTCGAAATGACAACTTCTCGAAATGACAACTTCTCATAATGACAACTTACAATTATAATGAATGCAGGAATTCATTGTTTAAAAAACCACAGAACAAAAGAAGACTTCGCGAAGTGACTTTTGACAAGAAATATGAAAGATATATTTAACCCAATTGGAAAGTAATATGTCGAACCTGCCACAATTTTTTAGAAAAAATATTTACCTAAAGCTGTCATTGTATAAAAAGTAATAATCATTTGTTTATTTATGTGTTGACATATATTATTATAAGAGTTGATTTATTTTTACTACTTACTTACTACGCTGGCTCAGCGACCCGAAGTGGGTCTTGGCCTCCGACATTAAAGAACGCCATTCCGGTCTGTTACGTGCCAAATTTGCCCAGTTAGGCACTTGGAGCTCCTTCAGGTCTTTTACCACTTCGTCAATCCAGCGATATCTGGAGCGCCCAACTGGCCGTCGCCCAGACGGTCGCCCCAGGTATGCCCTTTTCACGGCCCGTTCGTCAGTCATCCTCTCGACATGGCCAAGCCAGCGGAGTCTGGCCGCCTTCACTTCTCCGATGATGTTAGGTTCGGAGATCAGGTCTTCTATTTCCTTATTACGCCTTATCCTCCAGTCTCCATTCTCATCTCGAGTTGGTCCCAGAATCTTCCGCTGAATTTTTCTTTCCGCCACTAAGAGCCGATTTTCTTCCTTTAAAGTTAGTGTCCAGGCTTCGCATCCATACAATAGAATCGGTCTAATAACAGTTTTGTAGATCCGAACCTTAGTTTTCCTGCTGATAAGCTTGGACACAAGAACTTTATGTAGGGCTGCCGAGCATCTCAGTGCGTTCTGTATGCGGATGTCGATCTCCTCATGTCTTTGGTTGGTGTCGGTTACAATACACTAATTATGATTTAAAGTGCACTGTGACCGTACCTGGTTTTTGTTTATCTGATTTTGACAATGATTGTAACAATTATAAAGGTGTACCTACAGATGTTATTCAATCGACATTTGAGATGAGAGATTGATGCGATACGACCCTAGTGTATTGATTGATTATATAGTAACAAATAAAGATATTGAGATATTGTATGTATATGGACTTTTTAATTATTTTTATTATTTGTGGTAGCATTCACTGCTCCTGCATTCATTATAATTGTAAGTTGTCATTATGAGAAGTTGTCATTTCGGGAAGTTGTCATTTCGAGAAGTTGACATTTCGAGAAGTTGACATTTCGAGAAGTTGGCATTTCGCGAAGTTGGCATTTTGAGAAGTTGGCATTCTGCGAAGTTGTCTTTTTGCGAACGGTTGGCATTTTGAGAAGTTGTCATTCTGAGAATAAACGACACACACTCACAAACTTTCGCCTTTATAATATTAGTGTGATATTTAATATTTATAATAATATTTGAATTTGCGGGTTTCATCACGACGTTTACCCTCACCGTCGAGCTAGTGGCATAAATACGTACAAAGATAGAAAAAATCCAGAAGTACGTGCCTGGGTTTGAACCCGCACTCGTTAAGAGGCGCGTGTTCTTACCATTGAGCTACTGACGCTGTCGGAATCCAGCATAAAGCATTATATTGTCTCCATTTAATAGTGCGCTTACATTATTTCTGCTAAGTGAGCACAGTGATCACGTTTATTGCCTATTTGAGTCACATATTATACTCGAATGCAAACCACGTTGAGTCATTGCCGCGACGCTCAAATTGCATCACGAGTTTAATGAATGCTCATGGCGCATTACATGTTATAGTTATGAATAGGAATTCTTTGCTACAAACGAGCTAGATACGAGACACGTTTTAATACTTAAGGCTAAGATAAATCCTACTCGTATTATAAATGCGAACGAATGTGACGTTTGATACTCTTACACGCATAGGTATATTACCACCATCTTCTATTTCGATGAATATCAAAATCGCTGAGTTGTGCCATAGTAAAATTAAGGCTATGTTAAGAAAATATTGTGTAAATTAGCAAAATCACGCACATGGACGAGGGTATAGATAGCTTGTATAATTGTTAGTCCCATGACTATTAAGTACAGTTCCCTGTCTTAAAATAAAGCATTTTTAACTTCGACGATCAATATTTTCATAATGATAATGTAAACATCGGCCGATTACTTGTGCCAAGTCCAAGTATGTGTTCGATTAGTATCTTATCTAAATACCAATGTTTTATCACTCCTGCAAGCATTATATGAAAAAGGTCTTATTGTCTGTAAAAACTATGCTACGGAAGAAAAAAAAGATTATTTAAGCCAAGGCAATATGCCAGGATTTGTGTAAAAAAGGAGAAATTTAATTAGCATCACGCTGAAAGCTAAATAAAGTTAAACGTTCTCTTGGCACAGATAACAATTAGCGATTAATATGATAGAACCTTCGACGATGAGAAATCATACTTAATTTTTCCTTACAAAAAAAAGATTAACTGAAACACTATTTAATAAAATAAATAATATTATTAACACGGCTAATCATTAGATGCATCAGAATTGGGTTTGGTAATGCACATAACCAGAAATAAAAGGGTCTTATGCCTACTTAAAAAATATGCCTACTAAGGAGGACTGCATATTTCTAAAAATATAAAACATTAAGCATAAATATAAATCTTTTAGACCCAATTAATATTCAAAACCAAACCCTTATTCAATTACTTTTGCAATGATACACACACAAACCAGATAAGTTATACATAGCCCAATAAATATTTGCCAGTTAAACGAGTGGCTGGTAGAACAACAACATAAATTAAAACGCAGCCTGCGATAACTATTAAACTGCGGCCAATTAAACATGAATAGCTAAATTGAATAATCCCTTATATTGGATCTGTCGAATGCAGTAAAATACCTTGGGTGGAGAGCATCGAGCGTTTCGCAAACCTGTTCCGACTAGCGCCAGGTGGCCAATGGTGTATACCCACTTGTCATGAAACCCGTCAATAGCAATTAGAAAAAAACTAACTGCCCATTAGCATGGCTATTTAAAGCTATCGGAAACATTTGCTTCGTAGTACTGATAAAGTTAACGATTCGTGGATGTACATATTAGTAGCCACGTCGAGGTACAAAACTTTAGAAGCGTGGTGCTAAACGGTATACGCAATTAATATACAATGGTGCACACTATTGTCCAGACAATAGGGATGTTGATACTATTTATATTTCATTTTATAATATCAATTCCGTAAAAGAAAGTATCGTAGTATGTTGTAAAACCTTGTTTAATTTGAATTATATCGTGTACGATTAAAATTTTACAAAAACTGCTTAATCAGTTGACTATACGAACTGCTAACGTCATAAACTGACATGCACATACAAAATCTATGAAATGATTGCATTTTGACAACTTTTAAAAAGAATCTCAATTGACTTGCTAGTCAACATCTCTGTTGTCACCGCAGTCAATATCAGAATAACTTTTTAAATATCGCCCAGTGTTCCACATTTTGGAATGAACGTTAACCTGTTTACCCCTTCTTATGCAAGATGCAGTGGAGCACGATGCAGCAGGCTCTAGGTAGCGGCGCATGAGATCTTGAAACTGCCACCAAGTGATTGACAACTTGACGATTAAAGTGACAACGTAAATGCTCGAAGGGAACTTTCGCTGTAAAATAGCAATTAATAAGATTTGTTTAAACGTGTTTATGGAACACCAAGCAATTGACTATTCGTTTATTAAGAGAGCACTACACTATGAGCCTATTGCAGTTAAATGGACCACACACGTCTTGCGGTCAGAAAATCCTTAGTATGTCTATTGACGTGAAGAAATGATTACAAGAAAAATAACCCTACCATATAACATAATCAGCCAGATAAAGATATGACAAACGTTTCACCCAAATCGATTACTAGAATGTGAGTCAGACATATTTCATTTCCCAAAAGGAGCAAAAACAGCCGAAATTGCGGGCCGATAAAGCATCATAGCCCAATTCCGACGACAATCCATTTATTCTTAGGGCTCACAATCTGGGACTCCTCGGATATTGAGAGGACAGGCACTTCTGAGCAAGCAAGATCCATCTTCAACGTCACTTGTCATAGAACGAGATAAATGATCCAAAAAATAAGTATAAATAAAATATTGTTGGGAGTGTTTCCCAAAGATAAGAAATATCAGTCAATAAATGTAGTTAAGTAAAAAAACGATTTATTGCTATTATTGATTACATCCAAAAGCATTTTCGTAGTTATTTGTCACTATATTAATAGTTAGATATGTATTTTTAAAACATTGGTGTGCAGATTTTGTACTTTAGTGATGTGTTTATACTTATACTAATAGACCAGGGCTCAAGCCTTTGAAAATGGTAAAACATGAAAAATAAAATAGTAGGATGAAACCTATTGGACAAGGAAGAGAATATAACAAAAATACAAGTTGTAAATACCTAGATCTTTTTATTAACTACAACTTTTCCATTTAACTTTTTCCCATAGGATTTATAGTTTTGCCGCAAAATCGAGATAAACCGTTTTTTACCCTTAAAAGCTCATCCCCTTCCACTTACCGACCTCAGATCGCCCGCATATTATTTTTCATATAATTTTTGTTATATTGTCTTCCTTGTCCAACGGGTTTCATCTTACTTTTTTTTTTTTGTTTCAAAAATTATAGACCCTGGTCTATAACAAATGCTTTCCATTAAGGTTTCAACACTCACTTAATAAAATCCCGATATCAATTAATCTTATTTATGGAAAACGTAATTCATTGAATTCAAAAGTGAATATAATGTTTAAGTCTTACTGCACCAGATGATAACAGAGCGATTGATAATATAATATTTGATTGCACGCCCATACAAAGCGGTCGTATTATCCGGGTGATTGATTCAAAACAAGCGTCGTTACTTGATCAACGTTATTACTTCTTTAATTGGATGCGAAACAAACTTATCAATGTACCGTAGGCCTTATTGCCTCCCCCATTATGGCCAGCAAATGACAAGGATAGATCTATTCGTAGTGATTTATCGCGAGCCAGAACTCGGTTTAATCGGATCGGTGTCTGATGCATACGTATATTGGAATTACATTCAATAAGTAAAAGACTTTATCTGATAGACTTACTTTATCATATTGTCTATTTTGTGATAAATGTTAGCGAATTCACATATAGGTATTTCAAAAACATATTAACCACTTCGAATTCAGTTATAGTGTAATCCCTAAAATTGTATAGAATTCATTCGTTTTCACTAACACAGGTAATCTCATTGCAGACATATTTTAAGTCAACATACGAAAAAATATTCGTAGATTATTATAGAAGTGTTCACTTATCAAAGTTATACCAATGCTTCGAGTGCGTACTCAATTACTGAAATATGTAATAACGTGACAAAAAAAGCTCCACGTTCGGCCCAATCCCCCACATAAATCAGTAAACACGACTGTTAACGAAAACGTTAATGTCTGCACTTTCCGAAAACCAGGGGAGAATGTCTTAATGAAAATTTACGATCGCAAATGTGTTTGTAAGCGAATCGAGCGATTCGGAAAACAATTCAGCGAGAGTGGATACCGAGGTCCGGGACTTCGGGGCATTCGTTTCGTTTGCGTCAGCGGTGACGGAGGAAAAATGTCTCTCCCTTAGATAACGTCCTCCCTACCGAGGCGAATACGTAAGCGAAACTTGAAGCGGCTATCTGCGCGAGGGGTGATCGCACTCCGGCGCAAGCTGACAAATATGGGAGTCAGATTCGGATTTGGCTCGGCTACACGATTCGATTATAATAGTCTTAGCGAAACTTGCTTAGACCAAAAACTATGAATTAGAAAAAAGATGTTTCGTAACCTTGAATTGGAGTAAGAAAAAAATAACAATGCTTGAACGTTTAGAAATAAATGTTTATATTATCCTAAGCCCGAACAATTGAAAATGTATGATATAATTAAACGTTTTATTTAGCGAACACTCCAATATGAATGTCCGTTCGATCATTAATATTGAAAGGTTCATCATTCGATCGAATTTATTAAAAGAGAACCGCTTTGTAATGTAAAGATAATTTATTATTTAAATTCATTTACCACGCCTATTATATGTATAACTGAGTAACTGCTCTAGTCATCAATCGGACAATTTAATTGCCCATCACTCCAATTTTTTCGTGTCAGAAACTTTTACAAGCCGCAATAAATTAAATTGAGATCTATTTATCACGAACAATTTCAAGAGATACTCTGTTCGGTAGTCTTGTGTCGCTATCGGTAACAACACACTTATTTTCTACTTCGTATAACGGGATAACCTCTTGAACTGGCTCACTGGCAAATTCTAGTAAGGAGTTATCAGCAAGAGTAATGTTAACATTACAAATAATACTGTTAGAATAGGGTTCACAGTCGACTTGATAATAATTGCAATCAACCTTTTATTATAAAAGTTTAATGAAATAACAGTTATTTAATTACGATAATGAAACGGTACATTCAAAAATAGTATGTACATATTTACTAAAAACCATACCTGAGGAAAGTTTCTGAAATTAAATTTCATTACTATCTGTCTTCCAATAACATACGATTGGTTTTAGCTAGCACAGTTGGTTCCTTTAATTACAACTAAGATATATTTATTATTATGAAAAAGCCGTTCCTAACTATAGAATAAAATTATGAAAAGCTAATAAAAAGCCGAACTAAGCCAAACTTGCCACAGTTCACCGCACCTATTTATTTAACGTTACCACGGTGAGCAATGGAGCAATTTAGTTTAAAAACGTTAGCTGAAATTTTGTGCACGCAACCCGAGAAAAGCTGATAAAAGTGTAGTTGCGGGCGATAAAAATAAAAATTGTAAGTTACAACGGGTCCCCGGCGGGTCGTGCTCGGTGGGAAGTTGCCGACTAAGTAATTGCCATTTACGGTGTGTCGCTAACTCCTGCGCTGACTCACTCCTGTATCTTCGGAGGGACGTAAACCTATTTTTATGTGAAGCATTACGCCACAGCGGCGCTAGTGACAATGAATATTAAAGTTACCAACTAATTATGCTTTGCATTTAAATGGAACTTCGTTTCTAACATTTGGGATGATACTTTTTTCTGCGTGATTTTCTTAATCACTACTGGACTTAACTCATATATAAAAGGTGCCATTCTGCATTATGTCGTGGCGGCATATTTCTTGCTTACCTTAATTTATACTTAAAACAGGTTAGCGCAGTAATTTTTCGGTTGAATGGTAAAATGCCGATAAAATGTTACTAAAATCTGCAGCAAGTTTCTTGATTTCAGACATTCATAAAACGGTTCCCTTTATTTGCTAGCATATAGCTGACAACAATAAAATACAGCTAACAAGTATAGCATAGCTATAAACACACATAACAATTCACTGTTTTCTGCTTATACTGTGACTTCATGTTCCCCGCTTATCTGTCCTTGACATCGAAAACTGATGGCCTTAGGGCATTTTCCAACACCAACGTAAGTATTTATATTAGTCGGGTAGTTTGTCAAGCAACACAATTCTTGAGGCTCTGGATGAGAAACTCTTATCCGTACTTTCACATGTATTACATGTTAACGCGACCATTACGTTTAATGAATCAATATGTAAGAGGAATTGTTTTGAATAAATTTTGGAAAGTTAAGCAATATTGTGGCCAACGTCATCACTCATCAGGCATAAATAAATCGTCATAGTATTTTTAAAGATAACGCCTATTGTAAATATCAACCCATTTCTACCTACTTAACACAACTGGATATATAATGGATTCTACTTGTATCTACAATCTGAAAGGTTTCCACGGCATTTTCCTTGATCAAAGTGTGATAATGAGCATGTGTAATTCACAACCCAACATACAATCCTAACATAAACACTGATATTAACCTTTATTATTATGGTAATACGTATCATTATTTGTACGGTATCGAGTAATGTTTAAATACACGATACAGTTATAATTCGTCATTCATACGAGTGAGTATAATTATAAAGGAGTGTATCAATCAAGTCTCGATTATTAATTATTATAGGTAACTTAAATAAAATGGTACACTAGCCACTTCCAAACTACTTGTTACTAACGTCCATTCTGGTTTGTGTAAGACTAATGATTGGCAATTTGCATTATAAATTAGGAGCATTTAACATCCTTTTAAGTAACAAAAAGTAGTTTCAACAAAGTCCGCATTTTTGTCTCTTTTTAAGTAGATATAATGAATAATCATTTAGTTCGGAGATACATTAATTAGTACTGTGTTGTAGTAAGTACAATTAGTAAGTTTTCTCATCCTAATAATACATATTTACATGTTGTTTCCTTATGGACATAGACATTTAGTAAATATGTTTGTAAGAAAATAATGGACAAAATAAATGCAGTTCTGTTAAAATCTCGTGATTACGACAGTGTGATACTCAGAATTCGGGTTGAATTTATCCTGAGAACAACTGCTATCGAAAAAATAAGGATATCGAGCTTCTTGGACGCGAACGCAAATGAAACCTTTAAATGCATAACATAAAACAAAAGAGCATTCACGCGCTGAATCCCGTGGACAAAGCGGACGCTCAAATTGTCTGTTTAGACCTTTTCAAACAAGTTGAATTTAAGCCTAGCTCGCACCGCCAGGCCGGCTCACGTCCTGCCGCTGACACACCACTCTGCGCAAAAACAACCTGCCTCCACAATACTACAATAGGTGGCTGAGCTGAGCGGTTTCCTCCCCCCTCCCCCCGCCTGCCGCCCATCGCGCCTCGGTCCCCGCTCGCATGACTCAGCATCAGACTTGGATCAAATTCGACATTGCGACTCCTGTGTAGGGTTGTCCGACTTGAGCTTCGTCATGCTGAACTGGAACGTATTTAATTCGTGATAACAATCTTTGCGAAGGTCAGAGGAATTTTTGCAAAGCATTGTAGGTACAATTCGTACTAAAACCGAAACTGGTTTTATTCTCCATGTGGTAGATAGATTGAAATGGAGCGATTTCTGTAAAACCTACGTCTATTTAGACCCAATTTTAGAAGCACCGTAATTATAACAGCAGCAATAATTTCAAATAAAAAATTTCATTTTAAAATTATGGTAAGTCGAACTATCATAAAAATGGAGACAGAATTTTATTTAATTAACGCGGTGCGTGCATCGTTCATTTTCTATATACGAACATGCACACTAGTAATGTTCCAGCCCTGCCCTGCCTTGTTTTCGTTAGCAAGTAACACTATTTTTACTAGTAAATCGTTGGGTGAGGTTGATATTCTTAATAAAGGTGAGGCGAGAGAGCAATTTGTTCGCTTCGCTCCAAAGAAAGTTCCTTTCTCATTCTTTTGTGTTTTGTGCTCGAGTATCAAGAACTTTGTAGAGTTAACAAAAGAAATAGATCTAGTTGCAAATTGCGTAATGTTCGAATAATGAGGAAAATACATCTGCATTCTTTAAATTGTAATTTTAAATAGCAGACGATCTTTTCTTATGAGAATATTCGATTTATGTAAATGCCGCCGTTTACATACTGAAACAGTGAAAAAAAATCAACTGTCATTTTGAAATATTTAAATAATTCAAACTAAAAGAAAATAAATAGGTACCTACTAAAAATAAAGCATCAAATACTCTTCCTAACAGCTAATATCGGAGCAATCTAGCAACCGCATCATTGTTCCCTCAGAATTTCCACTTAAAACGCTAACAAAGAGCTCAAAAGGTGAATAACACCGTCGGAAACGCAGCCGCGCCGGTTTCCGATACAAAACGGAATCCAATTAGCCATCCCATCTCGTCGGCTTTCATTAACCGGCCGAATAAGCGGAAACCGTAAAAAAAAACCTAACCGGGAAAACTGGCTTCGCGAAAACAGCTTACACAAGTCGCCATTAAATACATTTTAATGATCACGGTGCGGTGTGGAGGCGAGTGCGAGTGTTTAATTACCTCGTGTGCTCCGTAAAACACCTATGACTGCGTACGGTCGCTAGGCGGCGGGAGAACTACTGGCAAGAATATTGTATTTGAGTTGCGATTAGAATGCTCAAACTTGTACGTATCATTACTCGATTACTGTTGACTACGGTCATCGTTACTTTGTGACCAATTAAACTAGACAATGATTGGACTGCAGTGGACAAGAGGATTTACAGCTACAGACGAAATTTAATTGCCGTCGACGACAAATTATTTCCGAAGCGTCAATAATTGTTAATGTTGTTAATTACTTCTCGGGTGCTGATAGATTAACGACTAACGGTTAATAGGTGAGAGAAGAACTGTTAAATACTTTCTATTTATTTATCTTCAATACCGAAGAAACCTTTTAAGCTTAACCCTTTTTCGCGTTTTAAAAAATCTTTCTCTTTGATGCAACTAATAAAATGTTAAATGAAATACAATAAGATTATTGTTTGTTACCTCTCAAGTGCTCTGTAAAATGACGAGTATCGGTCGTCAGGTGGGGAAAAGTACCTACAACTAAACGCGTTTGTATTTGCTTTACGATTAGAAATCGTCAATGGCTTTAAAGCGAACATTTGTGATACATCAACCGCTCCTAATAGTATAGAACTGCTAAACTCGTTAATTGCTTGAATACCACACGGGTAAAACCCAGCATGTGATAGCTAAAAAGCCAACGTAAGTGCTATATAGATAAAGTTCAAATGCTTTTATACCTTTTCCAATTCAAATTGAACAGAACAAGTATGAATTCTCAAAGCGGTAAATATTATTCAGACCATAATGCTTTATATCCTGCATTCTCCACCAACAAACTTGTTTTCGGAAAACTGGGACCGAAAAATTAAACGTGTTATCTTGCCAAGTGTAAAAGAATCAATGAACAGTTAAAAAGACGAATTGCATTTGCAGCCTTGAAGAAACGCCACGATGTTTGGACTGCGAGTTAACTTGGCACCCTTTAACTGTGACCGAATGGAACAACTTGGCACGCGTTGCAACTAAGCGGTTTTGAAGTTACCGTTTTTATTGTCTTCCATTGAAAATAATCATTACATTTTGGAGTACAACTAGGATTGTATGTCGTTGAAGACATTGTGTGTCGTCTTAATTCACAGTTCGTAAACTACGGGCATCTTTTCAAGATGTTACATGACGTTGGCAGTTACTTCGTTTGGAAAGAGCAAATAAATGGGACAAATTAAACTCTAACGAAGACAGTATAGTAAAAAACAAAGTCAGCAGCATCGTACAAAGTAGTCTTAGTTAAGAAATGTCAAAAAGCTTTGATAGAAGAATTTCATTCAGAAATGATAACGATCACGCTCTTATTAATTTAACGGATCGTAACTACTCTGCAATTCCCAGGCACCTGCACTGTATATAATTTATAAGCTCACTTGCTAAATCTGACAAATCCTAATCGGATACAACACAAAATGGAATGGTATATTCAAAGCGGTATGGTATTGAGTCATAAAACCCTCGCAGCCGCACAGTAGATCAATAACAATACCAGCGCTCAAATGGATAATTCACATGTTTATAGCACACTGGGAACATCTATTATTATATTGTCGAGTCGTGCACAACCCAATGCACAGTCTAAAAACTCACACGAGAAGTTTTCAATGTAGGTATAACGCTCATAGAATTTTTCAAATATCTAATTAACCGGCTTATTCGTTGCTATGTGTTGTATTTCATACAATTATATTGTTTGTAAATAAGTAAACCTTACGATAAGGCTCATTTACTGTCTGAGCCTTAACTATCTTTCATATGTGATCTGTTCGGCTGCGTCGTTGAGAATATTCAGACCTAAATTTTTGTGTAATTTTTTTAATTTTATCAAACATAAGTAATGTGTCAATATTCAACGAATAACCAACAACGCCATGTTTAAAAATGGAAAACATAGTAGCGGTAGCAGCGTTTTTGTTGTGAACTTATACAAATAAATTAAATAAATGAACGTATACAACCAAAATGCCGGATTATAACGACTGCTTCTGATTTCAAAACACACCCACAAAATTACAAAACATAACGCTAATATAAGATCATACACAAAGATAGTTCTTGGGCGGCTTGTTTTCGCTAATCGGTAGACGTGCAAAAAACGCGCGAAACCGTGTAGATTGAATACGCAACGTTTGTATTTTTAGATAACCTTAGAGCGCTGCGAGCTCGCACGCCTCCGCGATGCGACCGGCGCGCCGATATTGGCCAAAAATATTACTCTATTTTCAGTTGATTGATACACTCCATTTAAAAATACGTATAATTAATATTGTTGCCTATTCAAATACAGCGACGTTCTACTCACTCATAAAATTAACATGATAATGAAAATAAGTTACGCTTTTTTAATTAAAACGTATTCTTTAAAATAATACTATTTCTTTTATGTCTACCAACGTTTATAATGATGAGCTCTGTTAAAGTTTAATGTCTTCCTGTCTAAGTAGATATATACAATACATAATAAACCATTTTCTGTGAAAGTAACTTAATCTAAAAGACTATCGTTAATTCGACCATCCTTGAGGTAAATATAGGTAATTAGTGATACAAATCTCGATAACTTGTTATGTATAAAAAAGGGTACGTAGAAAAAGGCCTTGATAAGTCTACACGAGGGGACAGAACAAGGTCATATCTGGAATCTTGTGGGGACTTCCGATGTACCTTCCGAGCGATAGACACGTCCCCCCCCCCCCTCCCCTTCCTCTGCGCTTACCCTCCTTTTGTGTTAAAATCACATTAGTGGCCATTGTTCAACCACGCTTTGTAGACACTAACATATAAGTGATCATGTTCCAAGTACTGCGGTATTACATTTATGGATGCACTTGAGGCAACTCACGGCAATTGTTTTATCACGTTTTATTGTGGACTTTCGCCCGATAGAGAACTAATAACGTCAATTACATTTCGCTATGGGCTCTTAAGATATTGCTAGATACCATTATGAGGTATACAATACATTATTATACGTAGCCCATTACAATTTACGGTTAATCGATGTCTCGGAGGATATTTTAGAGCATCGTTATTCGGTTTAATGTTCCCTTTTCGCCTATTCGGCTCTCGGTTAACGTAAATGAACGCGAAGCGGCGAACAATCGATACGACAACGTTTCGACAATAATACTCCAAGTTCGTTGGTTAATTACAATTTTAATAGGTCGGTCAGCGTGTGGGGTGTCCGCCGCCCGGGCGTGGGAGCGAGGGAGGCAATAACAGCCTGCAGCACAATGGAGCTGTACCTAACTCAAATTATATCGCTTTTGATAATGCTATTGAATCGAAGCGTGATTTTCGAGCGGACCGTGTTTACTTATCGGAATGCTGTTTTGTTTTCACAAGCGCTTTCGACTGATTTACTGCGATTGTAAGGGGAATTTAATATTTTAATTTACTAAATACTTCAGCTTGTATACCGGAACAACATGTGACACGTACACTTTACAACAAAATTATTTATTATTATTGGCAGAGCAATAAATATGTACCAATATGCTATTATTAGCACAGTTACAAACGGAAGTTGAGAACTAAATTAATTAAGTAATGTCACGCAAACAGGAAAATATAGGTAGGTACTTTTTGTTCATCGATCGCACTAATGAAAACAAACGAAAATAACTCCGAATATAATTTACTAATTTCTACATATTGTGAGTGTAGTTAGTTACCCTTACTACCCAAATGTTTTTAAGAACAATTAGTGTAAGTAACAATCATATTTAACACATTCTTTTTAATCATATTGACGGAGGTAATGGATATTTCCCTTGCTAGTGGATTGCAATGATAGAAATAAATGATTTTTATTCTTTTCTACAAGACAACAACATTAAAATAAGTGTCGGTACAATTCTGCTCTGCCCGAGCGTCACAGTAAATATCATTACATGCCCAAAATTACCTACTCAAAATTTCGTCGCGCTCCACCACGCCAATACAAAATGAAAATTCACAGCATTTTCATACGCCAACCCAAACACGTTCCAATACCATATCACGCTTATCAATGTCACAGGAAAAATATTACATTTTGCACCGTCTACAGGGAAAACCCGTCTCCATTCGCGACACACGAGAGCAATTTGCGATTTGAGCGAACGTTCGCTTCCAAAAAAAGTTGCTGGTGTCACGAACAGTGGCAATAATTATGCGCATACATTACAACTGCGTACAACTTTTGGAGGCCGTTGAAGAAAGTATATTGTGTCTTCGGGGTTTAGAAAGCGGCTATTGACAAAAAATTGGACGGAAGTAGCAAGTGAAAGATATCTTTTTTACCAAGAGTATAAATATTGGCCTGCCTATCTGGCATGCCTTATCAGATTATTCAACCACTTTTACAGCACTTTTTTGCGCTTTATAGTCTTACATACACGAATAATAAAATAGTTTTCATACCATACAAATAATTAAAATAATTTCTCAACTTTTTAGGCGAAATAGTTAATTATAAGACGCCTGCAAGTGGATCATTCCGACGATTATAGCAATTACAGGGATGTCCGAATATATAATCCAGAGGGGAGACACCAATAAATTGAAGAGTGTTGTAAACGTAAGGCCCCAAAGTAAGGAAAACAAAATAGATAAAGGAGACATGTAAAATTTTATGAAAAGCACTTAGAAGCGTTTATGAATTATTTCTTCAAATTAATTTAGACGTACAGATTGCTAATCTAAATATTTTGTGTATAAAGTGTCAATTACACTAGTCTTATTTATATTAAATGTCCCAATTAAACGATTGTTTCAAGTAGGTAAATAAAAAAATACTAGCATATTATCCTATTATACAGAGACGTTATCGTAAATTAAATGGGAATCTTGACGCTCCAATTTCAAGTTTAAATATAACTGACGAAATACTGCAATAAAACATGTAGAAAACTTTCATCAGCGTCGTAAAAGCGAATACTGGTTTTAAACTTGTCCCATCATTATCGGAGCGGCGACAAAAAATGGCGCGCATCCAGGTCAAAAGACGAGCATGAGTCACGGCGTCGCAAAAATGCAGAACGGTGACGTAAGCACCACCGACAGCCCAGTAGATTCCCCTGACCCCACGCGCCCTAAGCCAAAATTTGCTCGACTAAGATACCCCCGCAGGCACTTTCTGTTTGCCTAGTGCCTGCCAGAGTTGAGATAATTATGGTGTTGCTACCTACTGTAGATTAACAAGTTGTCAAATAGTATTAAGGCAAAATACACTTGTAATTAAACAACAAGTGTGGCTAAAAGACCCCAACGAATCGGTATCTTTCAATAAAATGCTAACATACGTACATAGGCATTCGTTATCACATTTGTTGTGTATGTTAGCGAGATAATAACCATAAAATATAACCGCCAAAAACCAATTTTAACCTCAAGATTCATATTCACACGTTACATACAGATAGAAAAAATTATCAAGTCCTTGATCGCTGCGAATCGCGTCGAAAAATATGATGGTAAGCACATTAAAAGGTAGTAGGTACGCATACGCAATCGATAGCCGATCTACACGGACAGGCAGCCGCGTGGTTGTGTGCGTGCTGCCTATGTGTGAGAGATACTCGGTGAACGGATGTGGTCTGCACTCGCCAGGGCTACCAGCTGTTACACTTGAAACTTCTTTTTTTGTCGAGAAGAGACGTAAAAAACAAAAGATCATCGCAGGTCCTTTAAAACCACGCGTCGATGCGTCGAGTCGTCGCGTAGGTATCTCAGCCGAAATAGGTAATTATTGTTCATACGTGGGCGCACATTAAAAAGTACGCAATCGATAGCCGATCGACACAGGCCGAGCCGGTCTGGCGGGTGTGTGTAAGGCTGAACGAATGTGGTTTGCCCGCTTGCCAGGGCTGCCGCTTGTTGCGTGCTCGAATTATTATTTCTTTGTAATACGAATTTATAACGATCAACTCGTAGATTTAAACAGCATAATCTATGAAAACATCCTAATTATATCCAAACCATAATTTTCGACAAAAGGACAAACATATAATATATAATAATAAGCCGCGAAGTTTTATTTAGTTTATATTTAATTTATAAATAAAAACTTAACAGCATTGATAAAATTCGATAAGCGTGATTAATAATTTTTGGTAGAATGTATGGGATAGGTGCCCACTATTATTTTTTATTGAGCGGAATAAATACATGATGATTATGTAAATGGAAGTATCATCCGTGACTAAAACCGGTTCAGCAGACAAACAAACGATTTATAATTTCAGTGTAGTGGTAGTTAAACGGTCTAAATTGAGCCAACAAGCAGTAAAATGAAAGTAATACTAATAACCTATAGAAACGCTGCCATAATCAAGACGCAAATATTTTCCACAAAGATGAAACTATTAAATGCATTGAAAGGTATCAACCACAGGTTTACTAAGCATAAACAAATTTTAATAAAAATCTTGTTGCTTTTCAAATAATCATTGTTGAGATAACTTTCTTCTTGCCTACTTTTCGTCGCATTTTAATCTCATATTTTCCCTAGAGCTCGAAACTTCTGCAAACTTTATTGGATATTTTTATTAGGCATAATCTATAATTACCCAGGCATTGGGTATTACAATCATGTAACGTATCGTCATGCGAATATGTTAGAAAACCCGCAATCTTCGCATTGACGCAATAGATAAGTCGGAGACAAGGATAACGGCGTTGCTAATTATTGCTAAACCTCTAATAACGGTTACACGTTCTAAGTACAAAATTGGAGTTTTGCGCTGATTTCACTACGACGGATTTACTAATTTTCATCTATGGAAAGGAATGGGCGCGGTCGGGCGAGGTCTTATTTTATTTGACCATACTTTTCATCTTTCACAAAAAATTGGAGGAAGGCGCAACACTCATGTATTTAACGCAAAATATAACTTGAATATGATGGTAATACAGAACGCCAAAAAGAGTAGCTCGTCAAAAGGATAAAAAAATAAAGGGCAAAACTTGCAAACTGTTTCATTCTAACGCATGCTCCAACCAAAACGACCTGAAAGTTCGCAACGCATCGCAACGCGTAAAGGTTACGTATTATATAGTTATAAACGTTAAAAAGACACCCATTCACGATCGCATGGAAAAATGTCTGGGAAAAGCAGCGTGGCACACGGTCCGGTGCGCAAAAACGTGTGATGTAGGCGCGGATTTTAATGAGCGCTCGTGATTGCCAGCTATAAATAAACGGTGACACGAGAAATATGAGATTCGTATTAGTACAACGTTAATTCCTACATATTATATAAACGTGACGAGATTTATTTTTCACCGGTTTAACGCGACACATTCGTTATTTCTAATGGCGTCGAGCAACGCTAAAGGTTCCACACGTATTCCTTAAATTCGTTCTAAACTCATTTATATTTACGAGTCCGATTAATATGGATTGGCGGACGTCCGTGGGAGTTCATTAGCCTTGTTTTCTCAACTAGTATAAAATTATGGCGTGCTGAACTTTACTGCTTGTAACTTTTCACCGTAACAGAACGTAAAAATAGGAGCCAAAAGGCTCTTTTATCAAATAGAATTGGGTTTTTGCAAAAGATTTCCAGTTCTGACCACTTCCAGCGCTGTAGAAGACGCCCAATTGCGTTTTTGTATTAGTAAAAACTTCAGATTGTGGTTATGCGTTATTTAAACATTATTAAAATTAAAATCAAATATAATATAAAAGTGCAAAACTGGCAGCTGAGCATTGGTTGACCACTGACGCAATCATATGACAAACTATCAATAAGGGTAATAAAGAAAGGTCAAATATTTCTAACTTTAACTCCATAATTATATATTCTTATTACTTTCATATTTTCAACGATTTCAACGAACTATCTAATTTTGTAACTTTATTACTGTACCCAATGTTAAAAATTTATTAATTCCCTGCGGCAGAAACGTACCCAGCACATTAATTAAAACATTGCGAATTTAGAAAAAACCTAACTCCGTGTTAATTGGCAGCCCTAGCCTGGCAAGTTACGGCTCACAATCTACACTAGTCTATAGGCGTATTTATGCGCGTGTACATTTTCTTCACATCGCTATAACGAAGATAGGTCGAGGCGACCCGACGCTCCGGCCTTTGTTTACGACGTACAAGCGTCGCTATGCACGCGTGTTACATATACGTATAGTTACATAGCCGGTCTTGTATAGTGAAACGGTTACGCCGTTCAGTTCCGTGTCTTAAGGCCTTTGCTGACTAGAGGCGCGTGTATAAAGTTGTAGTTACGTGCATTAATAGAACAACTCACGCCAGATTGATCCGAATTAATATTACGCGTGTCGGCCTTTCTTTCGAGCGCGGTGCATAAGGGAAGTTTTGTAAGAAAACTTGATAATGACTTTGTACGCACGAGCGCCACATCATATGTATAGCTATAAGTCTTACACTTACATTTATTTATTTGTTCCTTACAGTTGAAAATAGTTTGAGACAGTAAAATCAGCAGTTATGAAACTCATATAAATAACTGAACAACGCTAGAAATACATTTGGTATCATTAAAGTTTAATATTTGACAGGTGAAAAAAAACAAATAGTGTAAAATCATATAACATCCTAATCAGTAACTTGTGTATTATCAATAATACAAGTCAAAAAGTTTAATATGTCTATAAAGTAAGTACTATCAGATAAAATTGTGACTTCATAAGCATTTAAATTAACAATGTTAGAAATCTATTTCCTACATAGATCTCCTTTTTTCAAATGCTCAAGAAATTAAGAAACAAATATACCTAAGAATGACCCAAAACCTTTGCAATGAAATCAGACAATATCTTACCCAGCCCTATATTATTACAAAACTTTATTAATAAGAGATCCTTTGAAGGGAAAACCAACAAACAATTTAATTTATTTTATTAAATTCTGGTAACTACAAACATTGCTTGCCTGGGTAACTTTCCTCAATGAATAGATGATACACAAAAGAATTCCCAAAGTTAAAACAAATGTACACTTCGGAATAGGTAAATAATGAAAAGACAGAACTTTGAAACGAAATCCATTGAAACTTTTTACCCAATTCAAAGTTAGTTAAGAGAGAAGTCAGTACTAATTTAACTTTTCTTGGAAGAAGTGAACAATGTCTACATTAGAATTCAAACAGTTCACTAAATTCTTGATGCAGAATGGGGAAAAGATGCTGAATTATTATAACTTTATTTTAAAGACATAATGGTTAAGGAGTAAATGACTTCAACGGTATCTCATGGTTCTCTTCTGAATTTTTCACACTGGTAACACACTTACAGTGCATGAACTCTTAAGAACATACCAGGCTTTTATATTCCCTAACTTAACTATCAATGATAGTTGAATCTAGTTAGAGTCTAACACAACTATCAAGTGTCGAGTAAATGGAATAGGTTAAGTACCTACCTCTTAAATGGATTGCATAGTAATTAGAAAACTTGGTTATTCAATACTAGTTAAATTAAAGACTTATTCTGAAAACACTCACCACACTTGTTTCTAAAAGGAAATAAATGGACGCATGGCAAAAAATTCAGTACCTACATCACACACTCATTCCAAAGAGCACAAAAAATCACGTTCAAGTAATCAAATGTAGGTCAGTTGGTATCTTTTAGCATACTAATATCAGAAAAATAAACATCACATAGATACTTCTAGAAAGTCAATTCACAAGCACCAACACGTTCCTTGCGCGCCCAACTTGTGACGCGTCGGCGTCGGTGCCGCGAGAATAATGTCGTCGGCCGTCAGCCATCGCCTCAGCAATCACCGACCGCGCCGCTACAACCGCTAACATGACGCTATCATATTCTCGCAAATTACGCTCTCTCAACCACATTTACAGTCACAAAAATGATAGTCCCCGTTCAAACTTCACCTCAACTTCATTTTACACAACTATCTAAGTAGAAACTTACCGTAAATAAGCCGAATCCAACAACAAAGAGTCACCAGCCACGCGCTCCAATTATAGGGCACACACAAATCACGAAAGCACAAGGTATATCAGCAAATTTACTTCACAGAAAAGTCGATACCGTCCACAGTCTGCTTGAAAAGTCAAATTGAACAAAGTTTACAGTTTTTCGTGACAATAATCACTAAACCGAGAAAGTAAACCCTGAAGCACCGCCAGCTACGTACAAAATGGCGGATTTGCGTAACGAAAGTGACGCGCTGACGCGCCGACAAACGCATGGACAAACTCGCCGGTTGTCTATGCTCAATCACACGATCAGAAACTAGAATATATATTTTTAGATATCTTCTCAATAAACATATTTATTATAAATATTTACATATACTCGTAAATTAAGGTAAATATTGTCCAAATAATACAGAGCGTTCAAATTCCTGTGATATCATAACGTGCCGCAAATCTTATGATGTATATCTTTGCCAATTGATGTGTATTATATATATACTCTGAGTGCTGAAACACTGTGTTTCAGTACTCAGAGTATATATATATACAGAAAAATATATGTTGGTAACTGACAGCGACAGTAACTTTTGGAAAGAAAGGAAAATGTTTATCAGTACCAGGTACATAATTATGATAAATGCGTGGATAGCGGGTATATGTTATATGTTCTGATACAGTAATATTTAATAACTAACTAACTAACTAAACTTCACGCCACTTCCCTAGCGGGGTAGGCAGAGAGAACCGATATTAATATTTTATCCTGGGTAAAAAATATTCAGAACAGAATATCACGCCTATAATCTGTCAAAGGGGCAGCAAGCCCTTTTAATATTCCACGTTCTTTTTCACGTGTATGTTAAAAGAGCGAATTTCTTCAGTTATTCCCCAGACCTATCTCTTACATGCGTCCATGATTTCCGCCTTTACACGATGTATCAACCATTTAGGTTTTGGGGTGTCCCTTAAAAAGTCTTAACACAACCAATACCACAATCAATAACATATTTGAAATGCTGATATAAGATTAAGTTTATATCTATGAATCTAGAAACTTAAAATTTTCAGACATTTTAAGTGGATATGGATTTCTCATGTTCATACTTATTATTATTAAAATCTTTAAGAAAGCTAAAGCTGTAATTAGATAACATAAATTGAACGGTTCACTCCGTTCAATTTATGGGAATGGAAGCTACTACGTGGGTGAAACTATGAGTACTGAAACATATGGAGACGACCTAATGTTCTATACGAACAATCTGCTATACAAGTATGATTAATATCGATTTTGTATTCATAAACCTTTATCTATCTCTATTTAACAAGTCTGCAATACTGCACGTAAAAAGAGACAACAATATATTTGACTTAACTATTTTCGGTAAACATCATCAAGTGAAGTCATAGTAATACCTAAGTGGAGCTGGCTTACCATTTTGGTTTCTCGCTTTAAGTTGTCAATGTCAGTGGAATTTGCAGTGTATTGTGCCAATATTGATAAAATTTGTGATTATAACTTAAATTAAGTAAAGTGGAATGACACTACATAAAGGCGCCGTATTTGTTTCTCACTCAAATTTGGGCTTCACTTTTTCGTAGTTATGTCAGAGATGACAACTAATGGAGACATTACTTTCAGTACCCAGAGGGGTGAAACCACGGGGCCAGCTATACAGAATAAAACTGGACTGTAAAGTTTGCTGCCGCAATTCACAAATGTATTTCTAAACGGACTCCATGATTGTTTATGGTTTGACAAATACCGACTCCGTTCAAATAGTTGACTTGAAACTATTTGTCTGATTTTCATTTAAATTACTATCGAAATAGAGCTAAATCTTTTTATTTTTACTTATAGACGCAAAAAATAGAGTTGAATTAATAAAAAAAATGAATACAATATTAGATGGGAATGTTCCCTCTCTTAATCACATTTTAATTTATATCAATGATATACAAATAATATGGTTTTTAAACGTGACTTTATTAAAATCCTATTCCACCATATTTGAAAATATATTTCCTCTCACTCTATCGTTAGTCTCGAATAATAATGTGAAAAAGAGACAAAATATGTTTAATGTCAATTTTTTGTCGTCGCATTTGGAAGCCTTCAAGCAGTTCAAGCCTTTCTTCTTGGTTTGTAACTTATTTGTATTGCCTATCAAATTTTAATGTCACTTTACCTTTTACTTAGCATAGTAATCTATTTTGCCATTTTTAATTCGCTTTGTATCTGTACTGTATAATTTCTAAGTAATGTTTATGACGTGTAGTCTTCACGCTTTAGAATCAGCTGAGTTTGTTTTCGTTTCAGGATCATTGTCAACTCGCCTTTTCTGAGCGAAATAGTTGGATCCCCTGATACTTCAGAGGAAAAACTAATTCTGACAGAATTAAAATGAATGAAATAAAGTCTTTGGAGCATGCTACGTTGAAGGTAAGTGATGAAATAAGATTTATAGTCAACCATCACCAACCTAGAAGTATGGTACTTAGTTATTAAAAATATTGGTCGGGCGCATTTCAAAACCGAAATAAATATAACACTTACGCATGTTACTGTCTACTCTGACCAAATAGGTGCTATTTGTGCTTGTAATATTAAGATATAAGACATTATGATGATTATATTTTTTTTTATTGGGTGTAAAAGTATAAAATAATACCTATATAAGATTTATACATCTGTATAAAATAATAACCAATGTTCTTTGAAATTTTTTATGACTTAATTCTTAATAAAAATGTGTTTTTTTGTCAGGTCCCTTATGAAGTCTTCAACAAGAAGTACCGCAATGCACAGCGAGTCTTGGACGTAGAAGCCAGGCAGGTGTCAAGTGCTTGTTCTGAAATAGATAGTTCTGCAAAGAATCAGGGAGTCACTACAGGCGAGATTGATACACTCCTGGGAGGAATGGTGAGTGACACAGCATAATATTGCTTGCTTTGTTTACTGCAAGCAAGCAATTTCATGCTAACTAACTTTGCCACTAGAATGTCCATCTTCTTATAATGAAAAGTCAGCCATAAATTTGGGCTCAATACTACAAATATTGATGGACATTAGCAGTGGATATCCTGTTTACAGCTACATTAACTTGATAGTTTCAAGAAGAGTTTGAGAGATATCAAGATAGTCCAAAGATTTTGGATGGTTAAAAATGTATTTCTCTTCTATGTTTAGGTAGAAAAACTGACTACCATGAAGCGCAAGGCTTCGGAGGCGATAAATGAAGAGTTGCAAGCTGCTTACATCTGCAAGAAGCGTCTGGAGCACTTGAAGGAACAGGCCAGTGGGCTCGCTGAGCCTAGCACTCCTCAAGTGAGGGTATGTTGGACACATTTCTACATACTTTTTGCTGTTCTGTGTTCAAGTTTGCTTGAACTTATCTGAGGTATTCCAAGTTTTTTATCCAATATCTTAAAATAATATTGGGGAGACTCATAATCTTCCCCAATCATGGCCGTATGTCAGCCAATTCTAAATTTATCTACTTTAATTAGACCTAGGCTTCAAAAAGTCTCTTAGGCCTTGACCACAAGACCAATGGATGTTTATAAAATGAATGTGATAGTTTATTCAAATATTAATTTATGTGCTAGTTTTGTGTGTATTGTGTGAGACTTATTTATTGACTGATGTTTCCAGACTGCAATGAACCAGTGGCGCAAGGTACGGCTGGACCGCATGCTGGTGGACTACTTCCTCCGGAACGGGTACTACGACTCGGCGAGTAAGCTGGCTGACGCCAGGAATCTACGCGACCTTACGAATGTCGGTCAGTTACTACCACCATCCGTCTTTAATCTTCATTCTCAGCAATCATAGCAGACCTTCGTCGCTTCTAACCGTTAACTCTTGAAGGGTTCTGCCGTTATAATTGCTCTAACATCCTCATTTACCTAAGCATTATATCTTGAGCTAGTTGTGGTCACCCTGAACCACAGTCCCAGTTTTAGAGAGTTTGGCTGTTATGTTTCTGATGTTTCAATATGAATACCATTCCGTGATAACTCTCAGACAGGGGAACCAGACCAGACAATTTATTTGAATTTGTAGGTTTTCTCACAACCAAGCTAGTGTATTTAATAAAATGAATTAATTTTTAGCTTTTAACAATCCAATGATTCGAGAAAATGATACATTTACTTGATTAGTATCGTCTGTCTGTTTGCAGACATCTACTCGGCGGCAGCCGAGGTGGAGGCGGAGCTGCGCTTGCAGCGCACGGCGCGCTGCCTGCAGTGGTGCGCCGACAACAAGTCCAAGCTGCGCAAGCTTAACTCCAACATGGAGTTCAAGATACGCATACAGGTAGCTAGCTGATAGCTGTAGAATTTAGGATCTGCTATAAATGACACACAATAGCGGTGCAACGGAACTGACTTAAGTTTAATTTAAGTCAGTTCCGTTGCACCGCTATTGTGTTTCTGTGATACATTAGAGGCATCACAGAAATTCAATTATACGCGATAAACAGCGCTAGCGGTATCTAAATAACAATTATTGTGATGCAATTTTAACAGAATCTTCTCACTGTATTAATTTGTTAATTTGATGCAAAATAAAAAAAAAAACTTAAGGCTATATTATGTTATCCGTCTTTTAATTTCGTTTTCTTTAATTATAAAATTGCTTACTTATTGTCTATAACAATATACTGTCACAGTAGCCTAAAGCTGGATTAAGTTAAGCCAAACTACCATAGGATCCACTTGTTGACATTATTCCCAGGAGTTTATAGAGTTGGTGCGCGAAGACAAGCGGCTGGAGGCGGTGCGGTACGCCAAGAAGCACTTCTCAGTGTACGAGGAGGGGCAGTTGGAGGACATTCAGCACTGCATGGGCATGCTCGCTTTCCCCAAGGACACAGGTTTGAATTCCATAATAATCATAGAGGAGTTTGTATGAATGACTCAATTAAGATAGTCAATTGGAGCGGTAGTAGTTTAGTGGTATTGACACGCACCTCATATCCGAGGGTTATACTACAAGTTTGGTGGTGGTGGGAAAATATCTTGATGAAATCTGCATCTTCAAATTATGATATCTACGTTTCCCTATTTAAGGCTAACCCTTAGGTCAGATCGGCAAACATTTTAATGAAATAAAAAAAAAAATTATTATAAATACTAAAGCCCATTTTAATAGGGAATCCAACGATGATATTGTTTCCCATTCCTAAACATATATAAAAACATGATTTTGATCAAATACCCGATGAAAAAGAGAGTGAGGTGTGCAAGGGCCGTGCCATGTGGCGTTCGGTTCTCTCCGCCTATCCGGTTTCGGAAATTTTATAAGTGTTTCCTTGAAATCTATATAAATAAAGAATATTTTGACTTTGATTTGGAAACTAGTTAGTTCGTTTTTACCCAATGAATGAAAAGGGAACTTAGTAAGTATAGATGTAATGTTCATGTAATAAAATAGCTCCTTTGGGGGAGTGCGGGCGGAGTTTGTATGTATGTATTGTATGTGTATGTGTGTGTGCGGCAGTTCCGCTTTGTGTATGTGTGTGCGTGTACTTGTCAGAGGTGCAGCCGTACCGGTCGCTGCTGGGCGGCGCGCGCTGGGCGGCGCTGGTGCGGCAGTTCCGCTATGTGTATGTGTGTGCGTGTACTTGTCAGAGGTGCAGCCGTACCGGTCGCTGCTGGGCGGCGCGCGCTGGGCGGCGCTGGTGCGGCAGTTCCGCTATGTGTATGTGTGTGCGTGTACTTGTCAGAGGTGCAGCCGTACCGGTCGCTGCTGGGCGGCGCTGGTGCGGCAGTTCCGCTATGTGTATGTGTGTGCGTGTACTTGTCAGAGGTGCAGCCGTACCGGTCGCTGCTGGGCGGCGCGCGCTGGGCGGCGCTGGTGCGGCAGTTCCGCTATGTGTATGTGTGTGCGTGTACTTGTCAGAGGTGCAGCCGTACCGGTCGCTGCTGGGCGGCGCGCGCTGGGCGGCGCTGGTGCGGCAGTTCCGCTATGTGTATGTGTGTGCGTGTACTTGTCAGAGGTGCAGCCGTACCGGTCGCTGCTGGGCGGCGCGCGCTGGGCGGCGCTGGTGCGGCAGTTCCGCTATGTGTATGTGTGTGCGTGTACTTGTCAGAGGTGCAGCCGTACCGGTCGCTGCTGGGCGGCGCGCGCTGGGCGGCGCTGGTGCGGCAGTTCCGCTATGTGTATGTGTGTGCGTGTACTTGTCAGAGGTGCAGCCGTACCGGTCGCTGCTGGGCGGCGCGCGCTGGGCGGCGCTGGTGCGGCAGTTCCGCTATGTGTATGTGTGTGCGTGTACTTGTCAGAGGTGCAGCCGTACCGGTCGCTGCTGGGCGGCGCGCGCTGGGCGGCGCTGGTGCGGCAGTTCCGCTATGTGTATGTGTGTGCGTGTACTTGTCAGAGGTGCAGCCGTACCGGTCGCTGCTGGGCGGCGCGCGCTGGGCGGCGCTGGTGCGGCAGTTCCGCTATGTGTATGTGTGTGCGTGTACTTGTCAGAGGTGCAGCCGTACTGGTCGCTGCTGGGCGGCGCGCGCTGGGCGGCGCTGGTGCGGCAGTTCCGCTGTGTGTATGTGTGTGCGTGTACTTGTCAGAGGTGCAGCCGTACCGGTCGCTGCTGGGCGGCGCGCGCTGGGCGGCGCTGGTGCGGCAGTTCCGCTATGTGTATGTGTGTGCGTGTACTTG